>CM075769.1:75692689-76292689 GCA_037974665.1 Ehretia macrophylla
CGAATCCCACGGCACCTTGGGCAAGACAACTTCGCTTCACGTGGAGTCTGGGCCAACAAACCGAGGGCGCAGGGCTAGTGACCAGGTCTCCGTCGCTCCGGTGCCCATAACTTTTGATCCGTAAGGAGTTAAGCGGCGCACATCATACCGTTCCAAAGCTCTCCGAGAGCTCTACGACGGGGGTAGCTAGCTTGCTCGCTGTGTGTGAGGCCCGATCCCGAATAACGTGCCTTACCTCAATTTGCGTGCCTTAGAACTAGAACTGTACGACCGACCCTAGATTACGTGCCATGTCTTGGTTTTCGTGCATGCCTCGTTATACGTGCCTTAACCTAAAATTGTGTGCCCTAATCCTCGATATACGTGCGATACCTAGATAAACATGCCATGACCTTAATTTACATGCGAGACCTTGATTTGCGTGTGTCTCTTCGTTTCGTGTGCATTAACCTTGAACTGCGTGCTTTAACCTAGGTTTAAGAGTCGTGTCTTGAATTACGTGCCTTGTATTGGTTTACGTACATTTATCTAGGGATTGCGTGCATTTGCATTGAAATCTGTGCATTAGTCTTGAAGTACGTGCATTAGTCTTGAAGTTCGTGTCTTACCTCGTAGATCGTGTCTACCTCGTAATTCGTGCCCTAGACCTAGGAATCCGTGCCACCACGTTGATCAAGAAAGAATCCTACACAAAGCACAAGACAATAAAATAATCCTACACAATCCACTAACTATTATTATAATCCTAATTCAAATCTCTACAAAATCCACTAACACCTAAATATTATATTTTAAACTCACTACAAGACAAAATCTCACCAACCTCTAAACATACCCTATATTCTATTCTACCTAAAATCCCTAAATACCCAACATTCTCTTACACACATGTTAAAACAATTCAAAAGATGACACAAAATCAGATTTTTGCATGCATGTTTAATTCAAAATAATTCTAGACAAGTCATGACACAAAAACACTTATCAATGCATAAAAAATTGCCCAAAACCACCTCAATTTCCTCTCATTTTCGACCAAACCACTCATGGCCCATGCTAACATTTCAAATTCCACCTTGAAGACACAAAAATTCAGATTTGGAAGCCCAAGGCTGACCACATGCTCAAAAATTGCAAAAAGCCTCATTTTTCTCTCATTTCTCTCACTTTCCTCACATTTCTCTCTCTCCCTCTCATTTTCTCTCTCCATTTCGGTTTTGGCTGAGTTATTCATCTCCATAGCTTTTCTTCTTCACACCATAGCTAAACCAAGCAAGCCACAAGCAAAGGACCTCAACCGAACAAGCTATGATGCAAAAATCACTCATGCATGTGCATTGAAGCTTCATTTTCGGCCTAGGTGAGTTACTAAGCTTCCATTTCTTTTCTTCAAGTCCTAACTACATGCATGTACTAAGATATTGCTTACTAGGCTAGGAAAAATAGAGAAAACCAAGTTGGAAACTCGGCTAAGCAAGAAGAGGAAGAAATTTGAGCCTCAACAAGGTTTTTGTGCATCTTTTGGTTGATTGCAAAGGTGAGGGTTAAAACCTTTTGAAAACTCTTCAAAAATTCACATGCATGCTCATAAATGTGTGTATTTGCTTCTGTACTTGAGATATATGGTCGTTCATGAGCTTAAACAACCATGCATGGCAAGATCTTGGCTTGGAAATGATGTTAGGTGAAGTCGAAATTGTTGACAGCTCTCTGACCAGTCTGTTCGAGGTAAGTTTAGCTAAGAAAATGATGTTGAAAATGCTTGAAAATTGGTGGGTGACTATTTTGGACAGTTTTGAACATTTTTCCCAGAAATAGGCCGAAGCTAATTTTGACTCTAAGGTCCTCAAAATGGCAAATCATTAAAATATGACCAAATCTGGAAATCTGGGAAAATGAATCAGGTTTTGGCAGATGCACTGACCTTGTGGAGCGAACCATGTTTGACTTAGTAAATGTTTTCCAAAATGCATGAAAATTGTTGTGCTACTAGATTTTTCAGTTCTGGACAATTTTTTCAGAAATGGACCAAAGCTAAAAATGACTCCAAGGACCTCAAAAACGTCAATTTCTGAAACGTGTGCAAATCTGGACAGTTTTGTGCTACCTCTCTGTTTCCGCCATAACTAATGATTCTGAACTCCAATTGATGCAAGGTTTGTTTCTGAGTTTATTTAACTTCTTAAGATTTAATTTGACATCTTATTCACTGAATTTTGAGATTGTTTGATTATCCTATTGATTGTGGCAAAACAGCCTATTGCAGTAAAGGTTTCACTTAGTTATATGCTTGGAAAATTGTTGTAACCTCTCTTGTGGTGCTAATTGCTTGGAATTGTGGTGTTGGGATGTTGTGTGGACTGTTTTGAGTACTTGAGGATGTTTGAATTGAATGATGCATGACTTGTGAATGAACTTGAGTTGACTTAGGGTTTAATCACATGGTTAAGCATGAAACGGAAACCCTAATGACTAGGTAGTCTTGCTAAGTGTTGATCATTTAGATATTGTGTGGAAATTATATGCTTAGTGGGATGCCCGTAAATGTCTTATAAGCTTAAATGTAATTTTGATCATTGCATGTTGACAAATAGGCTTCTCTTGCATCCGAAACCACCACGTAGATGTTGTTGCATGTGAATAATCGTATCACTTGATTACGTGGACTTCGAAATGAGTTATATGACTTGACTTGCATGTGTTACATGGCTGCCCGTTTAATGTTCATATGACTCTATGTGTTCTACAAAGTGAAATTTCATGTCAAGCATGCCTCGTTCGTTTACTTGGCAATATGTGATCTTGAAATTGCTCAAAGGCAACCTACTTTGTTGTTCTCCTAATGTGAATTGTTAAAAGATATTCAATGGTTTATTTGAACGTGATTACTTGGCTGCCCGTTAAAGTTTAATTGCTTTCAAATGGATATATGAAATGATTATATGTTCTTACAATGCCTTATATGCCAATATGTCAAAATGTGATCATATACTTGTTCGGAGGCAACCTACTTTGTTGACCTCCTAATGTGAAATGTTAAATGACAAAAATGGGCATTGTATACGAGGTTGCAACCTTTCAGTGTGGCATGGTAGTGTTTCACGCACGCCGGGCGGCATCGGGCTTGCCGGTGTTACCGTGACTACCATGGTCCAATTCCCTCTCTCGCTTGGCATTTCACCCTCGGAGAGTTGGGTCGTAGGTTTCGGGGTACATCCGGAGTACACCCAATTGGGAGCGATAAGTGGATTATTGAAGTCGGCCGCACCAAATGAATCGAAATTGACATTGAGAGCAAATGCTCACCGTATCCTTTTTACAATGTGTATAAGTACTCTCGCTTGGTTCCTAGAGAACCTCGGGGAGGAAAGACTGGCATTTCTGTTCCCTTACTTTGTATCCGTTACTCGATTTGTTTCTTATAATTGCGTACCTTATTATTTGTAATACGTGACATGTTCTCAAAAAGAGTTTTCATAAATTGAACCGGAAAACGAGTTTCAAAACGTATTTCTCGTTCCCCCTCGCTGAGTTCATAAGGACTCACACTCTTTTTCATCACAGGTGAAGAAGAACAGGTACAGGTACCCGAGGATGGTGTGCCTAACGATGAACCCCTGGAGTGATTTCCTGTCTTGTGTGCCTTGCGTGATTATGGCTATTTGTGAACTATGCTACTTGAAGACTATTTCTTTTATGTTGCTCGTTGTTTATTGATGTAAATGACCCCGTTGTAATTTGGGTCTAATTTTGAGATTGTACTATCTATAACCGGACGAACTTTTATTTGGTTGTTTGCTTTCGTTTTCTTAATTAGTAGTTATCGTAGGCATTCAAACCACTAGATGAACAATCAACTAAGTTAATTCTATCTAATTTCACTTAGGTGTTCATTTGCAAACTAAAGGATAATAGGTACTTGCATGATAGGAAATTGAAAAATAAACAGGACATAGTTATCATGTTAGGCTTATTAACCAAACGAGACTTTCAAGGTAAACTAGTTAGCCAATCGGTTGGTGTCAAATAGGAGTCCTTAATGGAATTGGATTAATGATTGGAATAATTGAGGCGTTTAGAGAATTAGGTCAAACCAAAGAGCCCAATTACAGCCGTTATGCTGCCGATTTACCAAAAAATTTTGGAGTTTAGGCCAAGACGTTAAGTGTTAAATCTTCATGAACGGTTAAGTACGAGACGTGACTTGAATGTTTAGATCATACCCCAGTCTAACCTTTATAGGCCGGGTTGGGGCGTGACACCTTATATTAGAATGGTATCAGAGCTTAGTTTAGTAACTAGGCGTTAGTCGGGTTCAACTCTCGGACCATGGGTAGAAGCCCTAAGGTAATTATGATGTCTTGTTTATATGTGTTAATGTGTGCTAATATGCTTTAATTGCTTTGAGAATTGAATACTATGTGCCTTTGTGGACTATATGTATTATGTGTCATGCACAGCGACACGTTAGTGCCCTCAATAATGCATGCATACTTTTATACTCCTTCCTTCATACATGTGCATTTTATATAACCGTGAATGACTGTTTATACACATAGATAGTTAGGATTAGGACTTTTAGGGAAGTGAATTTGTGCAGGAGGACCGAAACGGCACGGTTAGAGATTTTTGGCATCTTCACAGGTACTCGATGGATAGTATGTATTATTGGATATGCATATGTATAAAATGCGTAGCACGGGTATAATTGTTGAGGTAAAGTTATCTCCTTATTTTTGGAATACCTATACTTGTGATTATGTTGTCAATTTTATAGCTATGAAGTTATTGATTCCGTTAAACCGTTCTTCTAATTATGGTTCAAGTATAAAGTTTAATGACATACAACTTCGCTTAAGATATAAGAACATACTATTAAATATGTAGAGTAGTATTTATTCTCATGTGCTGATAGTGGAAGTTGACTTGGAGGTTTCTTTGAATCCATTTCTCACATCTTAAAATTGGCTCGATAGCCTATCTAAGAAGTTGGCAATATACTCGTACGATTGAATCCTTACTTGATTGGAATTAAGCATCGTTGAACCTAATAAGGTGTATATTAACGAGTTTCAATTTCACTCAATGGTAAGATTGTGACATAGAAATTAAGGGATGAACTCGTGGAAATGGGCGATAGGGGTTAGATTATTAAGGCATGAATAATGTGTTTAGGTAACTTAACAATGGATAACCTCGAGACATGTAGGCAACTCTAGAGATTAAGTTTAACAAGATTGATGAATCTTTAGTATAACAAGATATGGGGATATTGGAATCGAGGAATTCGCATAACGAGAACTCGTGTTCGGAAACTACACCTAAAATGTTAGGTCGGATAGAAGTTTAAGGAATTGAATTATGCATTAAATGACTAACGTTACTAAAGGTCCTAAGTTGGATATTTATGATATTAAGAAACACGGTATTAGTTGGTGTCCCTCGAACTTAGCTGTAAATACGCAAGTAAGTCATTCTATGCTCTCGTTATTTGGATACCCTAGAGAATATTAGGAAGCATATATCCCTAAGTAACACCGATGGACCTATTATATAAACCATCGAAACGATATTAAGCATCTGGTTGCGAAGTGGAGTCATTAGGATTTGATTAGTAATCCTAAATAGCTAATTGTGAGTACGCATGATGATTCATGGTGAACCCTAGGACCTAAGGTCGATGAGTCTTGATGCTCTTAGCTAGTTGAACATGTAAACGAAGAAAGTAAGATGAGATGAATCAGAGTCATGATGACCCAAGAGACTATTGTTAGATAACTGTATTATGTGCACCGTTTCATATCTAGAAACTAGCTGTTGGTAGACTTCGAATCGTGGTCGTTAAATGGAGGACGGATCTTGTAGTGATAGTTATATGAGTTGTTGACTACTTTTGAAGTTCTATTAGTCTATATTGTGGCTATAATACTTATATTCACACATCTTTGAAGTTATTTTGTGTAATGAGCTACTTGGATCAGTATGGTAAGTGTCTTATGAGCTAGATCATTTCGGTACCCATTTATAGTCCTAGGATTGTTGTTGTACAACCGGTAACCTAGTAGAGAATTGATCTCGCTTACATGGCTATGAACCTAGCTTAGTAACATTAATGTCGAAGATATATTGGCGGGCATTAAGTGTTCGAAGGGATGACTAGGTCGCTAAGTGAGTAGGACCATTGTCTTCTTAAGTATGACGTAACCTTGGATTAAGGTGAGTAGAATTTATTTGAGGTTGAAGCTATTTGTCTTAGGAGTTTTGGATAAGATTAAAAGAAAATTCTGAAGCCTCGTGACTTGAAGATAGGGATTTGAATAAGGAAATAGATTGTGGATCATAAGCTGATAAAATTTACTTGTAAGAGTTGAACTAGTGTAACATGATTAGTTTACCCATGCAATTTCGATGGCAATTTGTTGGTGATACTTGATAAACCTTAGAATTCGAGTTTAATGAATCTCAACGGTCTTTCTCCTTGATTACGAGCGTAAAGGTTAATGAAGCTGGGAAAGGATGTTAGTGAATAGGAGCTTATAACCAGAAGACTAGTCATTAGAAGATTTACTAATCCAATGTACCTTCAAGATAAGAACTATGATACTACCGATAGATGACGACTTGAGATGGATTAGTTTGTTTGGTGAGTTCAACCTGAAAATAGGGTTGTATCGTGGAAATGATCCGTAACTTGTGTATGACCTATGTGATAACAGTTTTGAAGCAAGTAGATAGGATATGTAAATCAGATATAGACCTATCATCTTGAAATTAGGGTATGTCACCTTAGGATCATGGAATTATTGTGATATTCCTTTTGAGGTATGAATGCGAGATTGACACAACATGAGTCATGATTTTGGAATTATAGTTATATAGCTAAAATATCAATGCAACTTTGATGACTATGTTTGGAGATTCTAACCTTAGTTAATGAACTCGACCTTAAGACCAATTGGAGAAACATAGGAAGTGAATTGGTTTTGGTAAGAGATCACCAAACACGGGATGAACCGGAGTAGGAAGAATAACAAGGGTCGGAATCCGTTTAAATGACCTTAACAAGTAAGAATGAATTTCGAGACGAAATTCTTTTAAGGAGGGGAGGATGTGAGGCCCGATCTCGAATAACGTGCCTTACCTCGATTTGCGTGCCTTAGAACTAGAACTGTACGACCGACCCTAGATTACGTGCCATGTCTTGGTTTCCGTGCATGCCTCGTTATACGTGCCTTAACCTAAAATTGTGTGCCCTAATCCTCGATATACGTGCGATACCTAGATAAACATGCCATGACCTTAATTTACATGCGAGACCTTGATTTGCGTGTGTCTCTTCGTTTCGTGTGCATTAACCTTGAACTGCGTGCTTTAACCTAGGTTTAAGAGTCGTGTCTTGAATTACGTGCCTTGTATTGGTTTACGTACATTTATCTAGGGATTGCGTGCATTTGCATTGAAATCTGTGCATTAGTCTTGAAGTACGTGCATTAGTCTTGAAGTTCGTGTCTTACCTCGTAGATCGTGTCTACCTCGTAATTCGTGCCCTAGACCTAGGAATCCGTGCCACCACGTTGATCAAGAAAGAATCCTACACAAAGCACAAGACAATAAAATAATCCTACACAATCCACTAACTATTATTATAATCCTAATTCAAATCTCTACAAAATCCACTAACACCTAAATATTATATTTTAAACTCACTACAAGACAAAATCTCACCAACCTCTAAACATACCCTATATTCTATTCTACCTAAAATCCCTAAATACCCAACATTCTCTTACACACATGTTAAAACAATTCAAAAGATGACACAAAATCAGATTTTTGCATGCATGTTTAATTCAAAATAATTCTAGACAAGTCATGACACAAAAACACTTATCAATGCATAAAAAATTGCCCAAAACCACCTCAATTTCCTCTCATTTTCGACCAAACCACTCATGGCCCATGCTAACATTTCAAATTCCACCTTGAAGACACAAAAATTCAGATTTGGAAGCCCAAGGCTGACCACATGCTCAAAAATTGCAAAAAGCCTCATTTTTCTCTCATTTCTCTCACTTTCCTCACATTTCTCTCTCTCCCTCTCATTTTCTCTCTCCATTTCGGTTTTGGCTGAGTTATTCATCTCCATAGCTTTTCTTCTTCACACCATAGCTAAACCAAGCAAGCCACAAGCAAAGGACCTCAACCGAACAAGCTATGATGCAAAAATCACTCATGCATGTGCATTGAAGCTTCATTTTCGGCCTAGGTGAGTTACTAAGCTTCCATTTCTTTTCTTCAAGTCCTAACTACATGCATGTACTAAGATATTGCTTACTAGGCTAGGAAAAATAGAGAAAACCAAGTTGGAAACTCGGCTAAGCAAGAAGAGGAAGAAATTTGAGCCTCAACAAGGTTTTTGTGCATCTTTTGGTTGATTGCAAAGGTGAGGGTTAAAACCTTTTGAAAACTCTTCAAAAATTCACATGCATGCTCATAGATGTGTGTATTTGCTTCTGTACTTGAGCTATATGGTCGTTCATAAGCTTAAACAACCATGCATGGCAAGATCTTGGCTTGGAAATGATGCTAGGTGAAGTCGAAATTGTTGACAGCTCTCTGACCAGTCTGTTCGAGGTAAGTTTAGCTAGGAAAATGATGTTGAAAATGCTTGAAAATTGGTGGGTGACTAGTTTGGACAGTTTTGAACATTTTTCCCAGAAATAGGCCGAAGCTAATTTTGACTCTAAGGTCCTCAAAATGGCAAATCATTAAAATATGACCAAATCTGGAAATCTGGGAAAATGAATCAGGTTTTGGCAGATGCACTGACCTTGTGGAGCGAACCATGTTTGACTTAGTAAATGTTTTCCAAAATGCATGAAAATTGTTGTGCTACTAGATTTTTCAGTTCTGGACAATTTTTTCAGAAATGGACCAAAGGTAAAAATGACTCCAAGGACCTCAAAAAAGACAATTTCTGAAACGTGTGCAAATCTGGACAGTTTTGTGCTACCTCTCTGTTTCCGCCATAACTAATGATTCTGAACTCCAATTGATGCAAGGTTTGTTTCTGAGTTTATTTAACTTCTTAAGATTTAATTTGACATCTTATTCACTGAATTTTGAGATTGTTTGATTATCCTATTTATTGTGGCAAAACAGCCTATTGCAGTAAAGGTTTCACTTAGTTATATGCGTGGGAAATTGTTGGGTCCTCTCTTGTGGGGCTAATTTCTAGTAATTGGGGTGGTGGGATGTTGTGTGGACTGTTTTGAGTACTTGAGGATGTTTGAATTGAATGATGCATGAGTTGTGAATGAACTTGAGTTGACTTAGGGTTTAATCACATGGTTAAGCATGAAACGGAAACCCTAATGACTAGGTAGTCTTGCTAAGTGTTGATCATTTAGATATTGTGTGGAAATTATATGCTTAGTGGGATACCCGTAAATGTCTTATAAGCTTAAATGTAATTTTGATCATTGCATGTTGACAAATAGGCTTCTCTTGCATCCGAAACCACCACGTAGATGTTGTTGCATGTGAATAATCGTATCACTTGATTACGTGGACTTCGAAATGAGTTATATGACTTGACTTGCATGTGTTACATGGCTGCCCGTTTAATGTTCATATGACTCTATGTGTTCTACAAAGTGAAATTTCATGTCAAGCATGCCTCGTTAGTTTACTTGGCAATATGTGATCTTGAAATTGCTCAGAGGCAACCTACTTTGTTGTTCTCCTAATGTGAATTGTTAAAAGATATTCAATGGTTTATTTGAACGTGATTACTTGGCTGCCCGTTAAAGTTTAATTGCTTTCAAATGGATATATGAAATGATTATATGTTCTTACAATGCCTTATATGCCAATATGTCAAAATGTGATCATATACTTGTTCGGAGGCAACCTACTTTGTTGACCTCCTAATGTGAAATGTTAAATGACAAAAATGGGCATTGTATACGAGGTTGCAACCTTTCAGTGTGGCATGGTAGTGTTTCACGCACGCCGGGCGGCATCGGGCTTGCCGGTGTTACCGTGACTACCATGGTCCAATTCCCTCTCTCGCTTGGCATTTCACCCTCGGAGAGTTGGGTCGTAGGTTTCGGGGTACATCCGGAGTACACCCAATTGGGAGCGATAAGTGGATTATTGAAGTCGGCCGCACCAAATGAATCGAAATTGACATTGAGAGCAAATGCTCACCGTATCCTTTTTACAATGTGTATAAGTACTCTCGCTTGGTTCCTAGAGAACCTCGGGGAGGAAAGACTGGCATTTCTGTTCCCTTACTTTGTATCCGTTACTCGATTTGTTTCTTATAATTGCGTACCTTATTATTTGTAATACGTGACATGTTCTCAAAAATAGTTTTCATAAATTGAACCGGAAAACGAGTTTCAAAACGTATTTCTCGTTCCCCCTCGCTGAGTTCATAAGGACTCACCCTCTTTTTCATCACAGGTGAAGAAGAACAGGTACAGGTACCCGAGGATGGTGTGCCTAACGATGAACCCCTGGAGTGATTGCCTGTCTTGTGTGCCTTGCGTGATTATGGCTATTTGTGAACTATGCTACTTGAAGACTATTTCTTTTATGTTGCTCGTTGTTTATTGATGTAAATGACCCCGTTGTAATTTGGGTCTAATTCTGATATTGTACTATCTATAACCGGACGAACTTTTATTTGGTTGTTTGCTTTCGTTTTCTTAATTAGTAGTTATCGTAGGCATTCAAACCACTAGATGAACAATCAACTAAGTTAATTCTATCTAATTTCACTTAGGTGTTCATTTGCAAACTAAAGGATAATAGGTACTTGCATGATAGGAAATTGAAAAATAAACAGGACATAGTTATCATGTTAGGCTTATTAACCAAACGAGACTTTCAAGGTAAACTAGTTAGCCAATCGGTTGGTGTCAAATAGGAGTCCTTAATGGAATTGGATTAATGATTGGAATAATTGAGGCGTTTAGAGAATTAGGTCAAACCAAAGAGCCCAATTACAGCCGTTATGCTGCCGATTTACCAAAAAATTTTGGAGTTTAGGCCAAGACGTTAAGTGTTAAATCTTCATGAACGGTTAAGTACGAGACGTGACTTGAATGTTTAGATCATACCCCAGTCTAACCTTTATAGGCCGGGTTGGGGCGTGACACTGTGCCCTTTTTAGAGCCCAAAATTGAATGTTTTCATTAGTTTCTGGCCACTTTTCTAATTTTGCTCTATTTTTCCATCCCAGATCGTAAGTCGTGAGCTGTTAAAAGGACGACAACCTTACTCGCTGGACATTAGAGGGCCCTACAATGCGTCGATATCTGGTCTTGTGACGATGCTGCGTTGTTGAAGTGGATGGGTTGTCGTTAAGCCTATTGGGCCTTCTGAATGAGCCATCTCTCTAGGCTTGGACTGTGAACCTTTAACACATAAAGGAATTGTGCCCTCAACATGACGGGTGCGATCATAACAGCACTAATGCACCAGATCGATCAGAACTCCGAAGATAAGCGTGCTTGGGCGAGAGTAGTACTAGGATGGGTGACCCCTAGGGAAGTCCTCGTGTTGCACCCCGCTTTTCAATTTTTTTTGCTCCGGTTAGGGTTGCTAAGATGCTTTCTAAACCACATTTCTATTATCGAATCCCACGGCAACTTGGGCAAGACAACTTCGCTTCACGTGGAGGCTGGGCCAGCAAACCGAGGGCGTAGGGCTAGTGACCAGGTCTCCTTCGCTCCGGTGCCCAAAACTTTTGATCCGAAGGGAGCTACGCGGCGCACAGAATACCGTTGCAAAGTTCTCTGAGAGCTCTATGACGGGGGCAGCCAACTTGCTCGCTGTGCCCTTTTTGGAGCCCAAACTCAAACGTTTTCATCAATTTCTGGCCATTTTTCTTCTTTTGCTCTATGATTTCATCCCGGATCGTACGTCACGAGCTGTTAAAAGGACGATAACCTTACTTAAGGGACATTAGGGGGCCTTACAACGCATCGATAACACGTCTTGCGACGATGTTGCGTTGTTGAAGTGGATGGGTTATCGTTAAGCCCATTAGGCCTTTTGAATGGGCCATCTCTCTAGGCCAGGACTATGAACCGTTAACACATAAAGGAATTGTGCCCTCAACATGACGGGTGCGATCATACCAACACTAATGCACTGGATCCCATCAGAACTCTGAAGTTAAGCGTGCTTGGGCGAGAGTAGTACTAGGATGGGTGACTTCTTGGGAAGTCCTCGTGTTGCACCCCCCTTTTCATTTTTTTTGTTCCGGTTAGGGTTGCCTAGATACTTTATCCACCACATTTCTATTATCGAATCCCACGGTACCATGGGCAAGACAACTTCGCTTCACGTGCAGGCTGGGCCAGCAAACCGAGGGCGTAGGGCTTGTGACTAGGTCTCCATCGCTCCGATGCCCATAACTTTTGATCCGTAAGGTGTTACGCGGTGGCTCTCTGAGAGCTCTACGACGGGGGCAGCTAGCTTGCCCGTTGTGCCCTTTTTGGAGCCCAAAATCGAACGTTTTCATCAGTTTGGAGCCACTTTTCTCCTTTTGCTCTGTTTTTTCGTCCCGAATCGTATGTCGTGAGCTGTTAAAAGGACGACAACCTTACTCGCGTGACATTAGAGGGCCCTACAATGCGTCGATATCACGTCTTGTGAGGATGCTGCGTTGTTGAAGCGGATAGGTTGTCGTTAAGCCCATTGGGCCTTCTGAATGGCCCATCTCTCTAGGCTGGGACTGTGAAACATTAACACATAAAGGAATTGTGCCCTCAACATGACGGGTACGATCATACCAGCACTAATGCACCGGATCCCATCAGAACTCCGATGTTAAGCGTGCTTGGGCGAGAGTAGTACTAGAATGGGTGACCCCTAGGGAAGTTCTCGTGTTGCACCCCACTTTTCAATTTTTTTTGCTTCGGTTAGGGTTGCCAAGATACTTTATCCACCACATTTCTATTGTCGAATCCCACGGCACCTTAGGCAAGACAACTTCGCTTCACGTGGAGGTTGTGCCCGCAAACCGGGGGCGTAGGGATTGTGACCAGGTCTCCGTTGCTCCGGTGCCCATAACTTTTGATCCGTAAGGAGTTAAGCGGCGCACATCATACCGTTCCAAAGCTCTCCGAGAGCTCTACGACGGGGGTAGCTAGCTTGCTCGCTGTGCCCTTTTTAGAGCCCAAAATTGAATGTTTTCATTAGTTTCTAGCCACTTTTCTAGTTTTGCTCTATTTTTCCATCCCAGATCGTAAGTCGTGAGCTGTTAAAAGGACGACAACCTTACTCGCTGGACATTAGAGGGCCCTACAATGCGTCGATATCTGGTCTTGTGACGATGCTGCGTTGTTGAAGTGGATGGGTTGTCGTTAAGCCTATTGGGCCTTCTGAATGAGCCATCTCTCTAGGCTTGGACTGTGAACCTTTAACACATAAAGGAATTGTGCCCTCAACATGACGGGTGCGATCATAACAGCACTAATGCACCAGATCGATCAGAACTCCGAAGATAAGCGTGCTTGGGCGAGAGTAGTACTAGGATGGGTGACCCCTAGGGAAGTCCTCGTGTTGCACCCCGCTTTTCAATTTTTTTTGCTCCGGTTAGGGTTGCTAAGATGCTTTCTAAACCACATTTCTATTATCGAATCCCACGGCAACTTGGGCAAGACAACTTCGCTTCACGTGGAGGCTGGGCCAGCAAACCGAGGGCGTAGGGCTAGTGACCAGGTCTCCTTCGCTCCGGTGCCCAAAAATTTTGATCCGAAAGGAGCTACGCGGCGCACAGAATACCGTTGCAAAGTTCTCTGAGAGCTCTATGACGGGGGCAGCCAACTTGCTCGCTGTGCCCTTTTTGGAGCCCAAACTCAAACGTTTTCATCAATTTCTGGCCAGTTTTCTTCTTTTGCTCAATGATTTCATCCCGGATCGTACGTCACGAGCTGTTAAAAGGACGATAACCTTACTTAAGGGACATTAGGGGGCCTTACAACGCATCGATAACACGTCTTGCGACGATGTTGCGTTGTTGAAGTGGATGGGTTATCGTTAAGCCCATTGGGCCTTTTGAATGGGCCATCTCTCTAGGCCAGGACTATGAACCGTTAACACATAAAGGAATTGTGCCCTCAACATGACGGGTGCGATCATACCAACACTAATGCACTGGATCCCATCAGAACTCTGAAGTTAAGCGTGCTTGGGCGAGAGTAGTACTAGGATGGGAGACTTCTTGGCAAGTCCTCCTGTTGCACCCCCCCTTTTCATTTTTTTTGTTCCGGTTAGGGTTGCCTAGATACTTTATCCACCACATTTCTATTATCGAATCCCACGGTACCATGGGCAAGACAACTTCGCTTCACGTGGAGGCTGGGCCAGCAAACTGAGGGCGTAGGGCTTGTGACTAGGTCTCCGTCGCTCCGATGCCCATAACTTTTGATCCGTAAGGAGTTACGCGGTGGCTCTCCGAGAGCTCTGCGACGGGGGCAGCTAGCTTGCTCGTTGTGCCCTTTTTGGAGCCCAAAATCGAACGTTTTCATCAGTTTGGAGCCACTTTTCTCCTTTTGCTCTATTTTTTCATCCCGAATCGTATGTCGTGAGCTGTTAAAAGGACGACAACCTTACTCGCGTGACATTAGAGGGCCCTACAACGCGTCGATATCACGTCTTGCGAGGATGCTGCGTTGTTGAAGCGGATAGGTTGTCGTTAAGCCCATTGGGCCTTCTGAATGGCCCATCTCTCTAGGCTGGGACTGTGAAACATTAACACATAAAGGAATTGTGCCCTCAACATGACGGGTGCGATCATACCAGCACTAATGCACCGGATCCCATCAGAACTCCGATGTTAAGCGTGCTTGGGCGAGAGTAGTACTAGAATGGGTGACCCCTAGGGAAGTCCTCGTGTTGCACCCCACTTTTCAATTTTTTTTGCTTCGGTTAGGGTTGCCAAGATACTTTATCCACCACATTTCTATTGTCGAATCCCACGGCACCTTAGGCAAGACAACTTCGCTTCACGTGGAGGTTGTGCCCGCAAACCGGGGGCGTAGGGATTGTGACCAGGTCTCCGTTGCTCTGGTGCCCATAACTTTTGATCCGTAAGGAGTTACGTAGCGCACAACATACTGTTACAAAGCTCTCCGAGAGCTCTACGATGGGGGCATCCAGCTTGCTCGCTGTGCCCTTTTTGAGGTTTAAAATTGAATGTTTTCATCAGTTTCAGGCCACTTTTCTTCTTTTGCTCTACCGGATCGTATGTCGTGAGCAGTTAAAAGGACGACAACCTTACTCGCAATTTATTAGAGGGCCCTACAACACGTCGATATCACGTCTTGCGAGAATGCTGTGTTGTTGAAGCGGATGGGTTGTCGTTTAGCCAATTGGGCCTTCTGAATGGGCCATCTCTCTAGGCTGGGACTGTGAACCGTTAACACATAAAGGAATTGTGCCCTAAACATGACAGGTGCTATCATACCAGCACTAATGCACCGGATCCCATAAGAACTCCGAAGTTAAGCGTGCTTGGGCGAGAGAAGTACTAGGATGGGTGACCCCCTGGGAAGTCCTCGTGTTGCACCCCCCTTTTCAAAATTTTTTTGTTCCGATTAGGGTTGCCAAGATACTTTATCCACCACATTTCTATTATCGAATCCCACAGTACCTTGGGCAAGACAACATCGCTTCACGTGGAGGCTGGGCTAGCAAACCGAGGGCGTAGGGCTTGTGACCAGGTCTCCATCGCTCCGGTGCCCATAACTTTTGATTTGTAAGGAGTTACGTGGTGCACAGCATACCGATGCAAAGCTATCCGAGGGCTTTACGACGAGGGCAGCCAGCTTGCTCGCTTTGCCCATTTTTGGAGTCCAAAATTGAACGTTTTCATCAGTTTCGGGCCTTTTTTCTTCTTTAGCTCTGTTTTTTCATCCCGGATCGTACGTCGTGAGTTGTTAAAAGGACGACAACCTTAATCACGGGACATTAGAGGGCCCTAAAATGTGTCGATATCACGTCTTGCGAGGATGTTGCGTTGTTAAAGCGGATTGGTTGTTGTTAAGCCCATTGGGCCTTCTGAATGAGCCATCTCTCTAGGCTGGGACTGTGAACCGTTAACACATAAAGGAATTGTGCCCTCAACATGACGGTTACGATCATACCAGCACTAATGCACCGGATCCCATCAAAACTCCGAAGTTAAGCATGCTTGGGCGAAAGTAGTACTAGGATGGGTGACCCCCAGAGAAGTCCTCGTGTTGCACCCCGCTTTTCAATTTTTTTTGCTCCGGTTAGGATTGCCAAGATACTTTATCGACCACATTTCTATTATCGAATCCCACAGCACCTTGGGCAAGACAACTTCGCTTCCCGAGGAGGCTGGGCCAGCAAACCGAGGGCGTAGGGCTTGTGACCAGGTCTCCTTCGCTCCGGTGCCCATAACTTTTGATCTGTAATGAGTTACGCGGTGCGCAACCTACTGTTGAAAAGCTCTCCGAGAGCTCTACAACGGGGGCTGCAAGCTTGTTCACTCTACCCTTTTTGGAGACCAAAATGGAACGGTTTCATCAGTTTCGGGCCATTTTTCTTCTTTTGCTCTGTTTTTCCGTCCTGGATCATACGTCGTGAGCTGTTAAAAGGACGACAACATTACTCGTCGGACATTAGAGGGCCCTACAACGCGTTGATATCACGTCTTCCGAGGATGCTGCATTGTTGAAGCGGATGGGTTGTCGTTAAGCCCATTGGGCCTTCTGAATGGGCCATCTCTCTAGGTCGGGACTGTGAACCGTTAACACATAAAGGAATTGTGCCCTTAACATGACGGGTGCGATCATACCAGCACTAATACACCGGATCCCATTAGAACTCCAAAGTTAAGCGTGCTTGGGTGAGAGTACTACTAGGATGGGTGACCCACTGGGAAGTCCTCGTGTTGTACCCCCTTTTTCAATTTTTTTGCTCTGGTTAGGGTTGCGAAGATACTTTATCCACAACATTTCTATTATCGAATCCCACGGCACCTTGGGCAAGACAACTTCGCTTCACGTGGAGGCTGGGCCCGTAAATCGAGGGCATAGGGCTTCTGACCAGGTCTCCGTTGCTTCAGTGCCCATTACTTTTGATCCGTGAGGAGTTACGCGGCGTACAGCATATCGTTGCAAAGCTCTCCGAGAGCTCTACGACCAAGGTAGCCAGCTTGCTCACTGTACCCTTTTTGGAGCCCAAAATCGAACGTTTTCATTAGTTTCGGGCCATTTTTCTTCTTTTGCTATGTTTTTTCGTCCTAGATCATACGTCGTGAGCTGTTAAAAGGACTACAACCTTACTCGCGGGACATTAAAGGGCCCTACAATGCGTCGATATCACGTCTTCTGAGGATGCTGCGTTGTTCAAGCGGATGGGTTGTCGTTAAGCCCATTGGGCCTTCTAAATGGGCCATCTCTCTAGGCAGGTACTGTGAACCGTTAACACATAAAGGAATTGTGCCCTCAAAATGACGGGTGCGATCATACCAGCACTAATGCACAGGATCCCATCAGAACTACGAAGTTAAGCGTGCTTGGGCGAGAATAGTACTAGGATGGGTGACCCCTTGGGTAGTCCTCAAGTTGCACCCCCCTTTTCAATTTTTTTTGCTCCGGTTAGGGTTGCCAAAATACTTTATCCACCACATTTCTATTATCGAATCCCACGACACCTTGGGCAAGACAACTTCGCTTCACGTGGAGGCTGGGCCCGCAAACCAAGGGCGTAGGGCTTGTGACCAGGTCTCCTTCGCTCCGGTGCCCATAACTTTTGATCTGTAAAGAGTTACGCGGCGCACAGCATACCATTGCAAAGCTTTCCGAGAGCTCTATGACGAGGGAAGCAAGCATGCTAGCTGTGCCCATTTTTGGAGCCCAAAATCGAATGTTTTCATCAGTTTCGGGCCACTTTTCTTTTTAAGCTCGGTTTTTTCGTCCCGGATTGTACGTCGTGAGCTGTTAAAAGGACGACAACCTTACTCGCGGGACATTAGAGGGCTCTACAATGCGTCGATATCACGTCTTGCGAGGATGTTGCGTTGTTAAAGTGGATGGGTTGTCGTTAATCCCATTGGGCCTTCTGAATGGGCCATCTCTCTAGGCTGGGACTGTGAACCGTTAACACATAAAGGAATTGTGGCCTCAACATGACTGGTGCGATCATACCATCACTAATGCACCGGATCCCATCAGAACTCCGAAGTTAAACATGCTTGGGTGAGAGTAGTACTAGGATGGGTGACCCCCTGGGAAATCTCCTTGTTGCACACTCCATCTCTCCGGTGCCCATAACTTTTGATCCATAAGGTGTTACACAGCGCACAACATACCGTTGCAAAGCTCTCCGAGAGCTCTACTAAGGGGGCAGCCAGCTTGCTCACTATGGCCGTTTTTAGAGCCCAAAATCGAATGTTTTCATCAGTTTTGGGCCACTTTTCTTCTTTAGCAGTGTTTTTTCGTCCCGGATCGTACGCCGTGAGCTGTTAAAAGGACGACTAACTCGCGGGACATTAGAGGGCCCTACTATGCGTCGATATCACTTTTTGCGAGGATGCTGCGTTGTTGCAGCCGATGGGTTGTCGTGAAGCCCATTGGGCCTTTTGAATGGGCCTTCTCTATAGGTTGGGACTGTGAACCGTTAACACATAAAGTAATTGTGCCCTCAACATGACGGGTGCGATCATACCAGAACTATCTGCACCGGATCCCATCAGAACTCAGAAGATAAGCGTGCTTGGGCGAGAGTAGTACTAGGATGGGTGACCCCTTAGGAAGTCCTCGTGTTGCACCCTTTTCAATTTTTTTTGCTCCGGTTCAAGGTACTTTATCCACCACATTTCTATTTTCGAATCCCACGGCACCTTGGGCAAGACAACTTCACTTCACGTGGAGGCTGGGCTAGCAAACTGAGGGCGTAGGGCTTATGACCAGGTCTCTGTCACTCCGATGCCTATAACTTTTGATCCGTAAAGAGTTACGCGGCGCACAACATAGTGTTGCAAAGCTCTCCGAGAGCTCTATGACGAGGGCAACTAGCTTGCTACCTCTGCCCTTTTTGGAGCCCAAAATCGAACGTTTTCATCAGTTTTGGGCCACTTTTCTTCTTTTGCTCTATTTTTCCATCTTGGATCGTACATCGTGAGCTGTTAAAAGGACTACAACCTTACTTGCGGGACATTAGACATCCCTACTACGCGTCCATATCTTGTCTTGCGAGGATGCCACATTGTTGAAGCAGATGGATTGTCGTTAAGCCCATTGGACCTTTTGAATGGGCCATCTCTCTAGAATGGGAATGTGAACCGTTAACACATAAAAGAATTGTGCCCTCAACATGACAGTTGTGATCATACCAGCAATAATGCACTGGATCCCATCAGAACTCCGAAGTTAAGCGTGCTTGGGCGAGAGTAGTACTAGGATGGGTGACCCCCTGGGAAGTCCTCGTGTTGCCCCTCCCCCTCCCCCCCCTTTTCAATTTTTTTTGCTCCGGTTAGGGTTGCCAAGATACTTTAACCACCACATTTCTATTATCGAATCCCACGTCACCTTGGGCAAGACAACTTCTCTTCACGTGGAGGCTGGGCCAGCAAACCGAGGGCGTAAGGATTGTGACCAGGTCTCTTTCGCTCCGGTGCCTATAACTTTTGATCCGTAATGAGTTACGCGGCACACAACATACCGTTGCTAAGCTCTCTGAGAGCTCTACGACTGGGGCAGCTAGCTTGCTTGTTATGCATTTTTTGGAGCCCAAAATCGAACGTTTTCTTTAGTTTCGGGCCACTTTTCTTCTTTTGCTCTGTTTTTTCGTCCCGGATCGTACGTCGTGAGATGTTAAAAGGACGACAACCTTAATTGCGGGACATTAGAGGGCCCTACAATGCGTCGATATCACATCTTCCGAGGATGCTGCGTTGTTGAAGTGGATGGGTTGTCATTGAGCGTATTTGGCATTTTGAATAGGCCATCTCTCTAGGCTGGGACTGTGAACCGTTAACACATAAAGGAATTGTTCCCTCAACATGAGAAGTTCGATCATACCAGTACTAATGCTCCGGATCCCATCAGAACACTGAAGTTAAGCATGCTTGGGCGAGAGTAGTACTAGGATGGGTGACCACCTCGGAAGTCCTTGTGTTGCACCCTTTTTTCAATTTTTTTTGCTCCGGTTAGGGTTGCCAAGAGACTTTATCCACCACATTTCTATTATCGAATTCCCCGGCACCTTGGGCAAGACAACTTCGCTTCACGTGGAGGCTTGGCCATTTAAACCGAGGGCGTAGGGCTTGTGACCAGGTCTCCTTCGCTCCGGTGCGCATAACTTTTGATCCGTAAGGAGTTACGCGGCGCACAGCTTACCGTTGCAAAGCTCTCTGAGAGCTCTACGATAGGGGTTGCTAGCTTGCTCACTTTACCCTTTTTGGAGCCCAAAATCGAACATTTTCATCAGTTTTGGGCTACTTGTCTTCTTTGGCTATGTTTTTCCGTCCGGGATCGTACGTCGTGAGCTGTTAAAAGGACTACAACCTTGCTCGCGGGACATTAGAGGGCCCAAGAATGCGTCGATATCACGTCTTGCGAGGATGCTGCTTTGTTGAAGCAGATGGCTTGTCGTTAAGCCCACAGGGCCTTTTGAATGGGCCATCTCCCTAGGCTGGGACTGTGAACCATTAACACATAAAGGAATTGTGCCCTCAACATGACAGTTGCGATCATACCTACACTAATGCACTGGATCCCATAAGAACTCCGAAGTTAAGCATTCTTGGGCGAGAGTAGTACTAGGATGGGTGACCCCCTGGGAAGTCCTCGTGTTGCACCCCCTTTTTCAATTTTTTTTGTTCCGGTGAGGGTTGCCAAGATACTTTATCCACCATATTTCTATTATCGAATCCCATGGCACCTTGGGCAAGACAACTTCGCTTCACATGGAGGCTGGGCCAGCAAACCGAGGGCGTAGGGCTTGTGACCAGGTCTCCTTGGCTCCGGTTCCCATAACTTTTGATCCGCAAGGAGTAACTTGGCGTACAGCATACCGTTGCAAAGCTCTCCAAGAGCCCTATGATGGGGGTAGCTAACTTGCTTGCTTTGCCCTTTTTGGAGCCCAAAATCGAATGTTTTCATCAGTTTCGGGCCACTTTTCTATTTTTGCCCTATTTTTTTGTCCCGGATAGTACGTCGTGAGCTGTGAAACGGACGACAACCCTACTCGCGGGACATTAGAGGGCCCTACAATGCGTTTATATCACGTCTTGCGAGGATACTGCGTTGATGAAGCGGATGGGTTGTCGTTAACCCCAATGGACCTTCTTAAAGGGCCATCTCTCTAGGCTGGGACTGTGAACCGTTAACACATAAAGGAATTGTGCCTTCAACATGACGGGAGCGATCATACCAGCACTAATGCACCGGATCCCATCAGAACTCCGAATTTAAGCGTGCTTGGGCCAGAGTAGTACTAGGATGGGTGACCCCTTGGGTGGTCCTCGTGTTGTACCCCCTTTTCAATTTTATTTGCTCCGGTTAGGGTTGCCAAGATACTTTATCCACTACATTTCTTTTATCGAATCCCTCGGCACCTTGGGAAAGACAACTTCGCTTCAAGTGGAGGCTGGGCCCGCATACCGAGGGCGTAGGGCTTGTGACCAGGTCTCCTTCGCTCCGGTGCCCATAACTTTTGATCCGTAAGTTGTTACGCGGCGCATAGCATACCGTTGCAAAGCTTTTTGAGAGCTCTACGACCTTACTCGCAGGGCGTAGCGCTTGTGACCAGGTCATAGTGCCCATTTTTGGAGCCCAAAATCGAACGTTTTTATCAGTTTTGGGCCACTTTTCTTATTAAGCTCGATTTTTCTGTCCCGAATCATACGTCGTGAGCTGTTAAAAGGACTACAACCTTACTCGCAGGACATTACGGGGCCCTACAATGCGTCGATATCACGTCTTGTGAGTATGCTGCGTTGTTGAAGTGGATGGGTTGTCATTAAGCCCATTGGGCCTTCCGAATAGGCCAACTCTCTAGGCTGGGACTCTGAACCGTTAACACATAAAGAATTGTGCCCTCAACATGACGGGTGCGATCATACCAGCACTAATGCACCGGATCCCATCAGAACTCCGAAGTTAAGCATGCTTGGGCAGAAGTAGTACTAGGATGGGTGACCCCCTGCGAAGTCCTCGTCTTGCACCCCTCTTTTCAATTTTTTTTTGCTCCGGTTAGGTTTGCCAAGATACTTTATCCACCACATTCTATTATCGAATCACACGGCACCTTGGGCATGACAACTTCACTTCACGTGGAGGCTGGGCCAGCAAACCGAGGGCGTAGGGCTTGTGACCAAGTCTCCGTCGCTCCGGTGCCTATAACCTTTGATCCGTAACAAGTTACGCGGCGCAAAACATACCGTTGCAAAGCTCTCCGAGAGCTCTACGATGGGGGTAGCCAGCTTGCTCACTGTGCCCTTTTTAGAGCCCAAAATCGAACGTTTTCATCAGTTTCGGGCCACTTTTCTATTTTTGCTCTGTTTTTTCATCCCAGATAGTACGTCGTGAACTGTGAAAATGATGACAACCTTACTCGCGGGACATTAGAGGGTCCTACAACACGTCGATATCACGTCTTACAAGGATACTGCGTTGTTGATGCGGATGGGTTGTCGTTAAGCCCATTGGGCTTTTTGAAAGGGCCATATCTCTAGGCTGGGACTGTGAACCGTTAACACATAAAGGAATTGTGCCGTCAACATGACGGGTGCGATCATACCAGCACTAATGCACTGAATCCTATCAAAACTCCAAAGTTAATCGTGCTTAGGTCTGAGTAGTACTAGGATGGGTGACCCCCTGGGAATTCCTCGTGTTGCACCCCCCTTTTCAATTTCTTTTCCTCCGGTTAGGGTTGCCAAGATACTTTATCCACCATATTTCTAATATCGAATCCCACGGCACCTTGGGCAACACAACTTCGCTTCAAGTGGAGGCTGGGCCCGCAAACCAAAGGCGTAGGGCTTGTGACCAGGTCTCCGTCGCTCCGGTGCCCATAACTTCTGATCCGTAAGGAGGTATGCGGTGCACAACATACCGTTGCAAAGCTCTCCGAGAGCTCTACGACTGGGGCAGCTGGCTTGCTCACTTTGCCCCTTTTTGGAGCCCAAAATTGAACGTTTTTATCAGTTTCGGGCCAATTTTCTTATTAAGCTCCGTTTTTCCATCCCGGATCGTACGTCGTGAGCTGTTAAAAGGATGACAACCTTACTCGCGGGACATTAGAGGGCCCGACAATGTATCGATATCACGTCTTGCGAGGATGATGCGATGTTGAAGTAGATGGGTTGTCGTTAAGCCCATTAGGCCTTCTGAATGGGCCATCTCTCTAGGCTGGGACTGTGAACCATTAACATATAAAGGAATTGTGGCCTCAAAATGATGGGTGCGATCATACCAGCACTAGTGCACCGGATCCCATAAGAACTCCGTAGTTAAGCGTGCTTGTGCGAGAGTAGTATTAGGAAGGGTGACCCCTTGGGAAGTCCTCGTGTTGCACCTCCCTTTTCAATTTTTTTTTGCTCCGGTTAGGGTTGCCAAGATACTTTATCCACCACATTTCTATTATCGAATCCCATGGCACCTTGGGCAAGACAACTTCGCTTCACGTAGAGACTGGGCCCGCAAATCGACGGCGTAAGGCTTGTGACCAGGTCTCCTTCGCTCCGGTGCCCATAAGTTCTGATCTGTAAAGAGTTACGCGGCGCACAGCATACCGTTTCAAAGCTTTCCGAGAGCTCTACGACGAGGGCAGCAAGCATGCTAGCTGTGCCCATATTTGGAGCCCAAAATTGAACGTTTTCATCAGTTTTGGGCCACGTTTCTTATTAAGCTCGGTTTTTCCGTCCCGGATCGTACGTCGTGAGCTGTTAAAAGGACGACAACCTTACTCGCGGGACATTAGAGGGCTATACAATGCGTCGATATCACGTCTTCCGAGGATGTTGCGTTGTTGAAGTGGATGGGTTGTCGTTATGCCCATTGGGCCTTCTGAATGGGCCATCTCTCTAGGCTCGGACTGTGAACCGTTAACACATAAAGGAATTATGGCCTCAACATGATGGCTGCGATCATACCAGCACTAATGCATCGGATCTCATCAGAACTCCAAAGTTAAGCGTGCTTGGGCGAGAGTAGTACTACGATAGGTGACCCCCTGGGAAGTCCTCGTGTTGCACCGCCCTTTTCAATTTTTTTTTGCTCCGGTTAGGGTTGCCAAGATACTTTATCCACCACATTTCTATTACCGAATCCCACGGCACCTTGGGCAAGAAAACTTCGCTTCACGTGGAGGCTAGGCCAGCAAACCGAGGGCGTAGGGCTTGTGACCAAGTCTCCGTCGCTCCAGTGCCTCTACCTTTGATCCGTAAGGAGTTACGCGGCGCACAGCATACCGTTACAAAGCACTCCGAGAGCTCTACGACGGGGGTAGCCAGCTTGCTCGCTGTGCCCTTTTTGGAGCCCAAAATCAAATGTTTTCATCAGTTTCGAGCAACTTTTCTATTTTTGCTCAATTTTTTAATCCCGGATCGTACGTCGTGAGCTATTAAAAGGACGACAACCTTAATCGCGGGACATTAGAGGGCCCTACAACGCGTTGATATCACGTCTGGCGAGGATGCTGCGTTGTTGAAACGGATGGGTTGTCGTTAAGCCCATTGGGTCTTCTGAATGGGCCATCTCTCTATGCTGGGACTGTGAGATGTTAACACATAAAGGAATTGTGCCCTCAACATGACGGGTGCTATCATACCAGCATTAATGCACCGGATCCCATCAGAACTCCATAGTTAAGCGTGCTTGGGCAAAAGTAGTACTAGGATGGGTGACCCCTTGGGAAGTCCTTGTGTTGCACCCCCCTTTTCAATTTTTTTTTGGTCCAGTTAGGGTTGCCAATATACTTTATCCACCATATTTCTCTTATTGATTCCCACTGGACCTTGGGCAGGACAACTTCGCTTCACGTGGAGGCTGGGCCAGCAAACCGAGGGCGTAGTGCTTGTGAACAGGTCTCCGTCGCTCCGGTGACCATAACTTTTGATCCATAAGGAGTTACGTGGCGCACAGCATACCGTTGCAAAGCTCTCCGAGAGCTCTACGACGGGGGGTAGCTAGCTTGCTCGCTGTGCCCTTTTTGGAGCCCAAAATTGAAAATTTTCATCAGTTTCGGGCCACTTTTCTATTTTTGCTCTGTTTTTCCGTCCCGGATAGTACGTCGTGAGCTATGAAATGGACGACAACCTTACTCGCGGGACATTAGAGGGCCCTACAACGCGTCGATAACACGTCTTGTGAGGATGCTGCGTTGTTGAAGCGGATGGGTTGTCGTTAAGACCATGGGCCTCCTGAAAGGGCCATCTCTCTAGGCTGCGACTGTGAACCGTTAACACATAAAGGAATTGTGCCCTCAACATGACGGGTGCGATGATACCAGCACTAATGCACCGGATCCCATCACAACTCCAAAATTAAGCGTGCTTGGGCCTGAGTAGTACAAGGATGGTGACCCCCTGGGAATTCCTCGTGTTACACCCCCCTTTTTAATTTTTTTCCTCCGGTTAGGGTTGCCAAGATACTTTATCCACCACATTTCTAATATCGAATCCCACGGCACCTTGGGCAAGACAACTTCGCTTCAAGATGAGGCTGGGACCGTAAACCGAGGGCGTAGGGCTTATGACCAGGTCTCCGTCGCTCTGGTGCATATAACTTCCGATCCGTAAGGAGTTACGCGGTGCACAACATACCATTGGAAAGCACTCCAAGAGCTCTACGACGGGGGCAACCAGCTTGCTCGCTATGCCCCTTTTTAGAAACCAAAATCGAAAGTTTTCATTAGTTTTGGGCCACTTTTCTTTTTTAGATCTGTTTTTGGGTCCCGGATCGTACGTCGTGAGCTATTAAAAGGATGAAAACCTTACTCGCGGGACATTAGAGGGCCCTACAATGCGTCGATATCACGTCTTGCGAGGATTCTGTGTTGTTGAAGCGGATGGGTTGTCGTTTAGACCATTGGGCCTTTTGAATCGGCCATCTCTCTAGGTTGGGATTGTGAACCGTTAACACATAAAGGAATTGTGCCCTCAACATGATGGGTGCGATCATACCAGCACTAATGCACCGGATCCCATCAGAACTGCGAAGTTAAGCGTGCTTGGGCGAGAGTAGTACTAGGTGGGTGACCCCCTAGGAAGTCCTCATGTTGCACTTCCCTTTTCAAATTTTTTTTGCTCCGGTTAGGGTTGCCAAGATACTTTATCCACCACATTTCTATTATCGAATCCCACGGCACCTTGGGCAAGACAACTTCGCTTCACATGGAGGCTGGGCCAGCAAACCGAGGGTGTTGGGCTTGTGACCAAGTATCCGTCGCTACGGTGCTTATAAACTTTGATCCGTAAGAAGTTACGCGGCGCACAGCATACCGTTGCAAAGCTCTCCGAGAGCACTACGATAGGGGCTGCAAGCTTGCTCGCTGTGCCTTTTTTGGAGCTCAAAATCGAAGGTTTTCATCAGTTTTGGGCCACTTTCCTAATTTTGCTCTGTTTTTCCATCCCGGATCGTACATCGTGAGCTGTTAAAAGGATGACAACCTTACTCGCGGGACATTAGAGGGCCCTACAACGCGTCGATATCACGTCTTTCGACGATGCTGCGCTGTTGAAGCGGATGGGTTGTCGTTAAGCCCATTGGGCCTTTTGAAAGGGCCATCTCACTAGGCTGGGACTATGAACCGTTAACACATAAAAGAATTGTGCCCTCAACATGACGGGTGCGATCATACCTGCACTAATGCACTGGATCCCAACCGAACTTCGAAGTTAAGCGTGCATGGGCCTAAGTAGTACTAGGATGGGTGACCCCCTGGGAAGTCCTCATGTTGCACCCCCCTTTTCAAATTTTTTTTGCTCCGGTTAGGGTTGCCAAGATACTTTATCCACCACATTTCTATTATCGAATCCCACGGAACCTTGGGCAAGACAACTTCGCTTCACGTGGAGGCTGGGCCAGCAAACCGAGGGCATAGGGCTTGTGAACAAGTCTCCGTCGCTACGGTGCCTATAACCTTTGATCCGTAAGAAGTTACGCGGCACACAGCATACCGTTGCAAAGCTCTCCGAGTGCTCTAAGACAGGGGCTGCCAGCTTGCTCGATGTGCCTTTTTTGGAGCTCAAAATCGAACATTTTCATCAGTTTTGTGCTACTTTCCTATTTTTGCTCTGTTTTTCTGTCCCGAATTCTACGTCGTGAACTGTTAAAAGGATGACAACCTTACTCGCTGGACATTAGAGGGCCCTATAAGGCGTCGATATCACGTCTTGCAAGGATGCTGCGCTGTTGAAGCGGATGGGTTATCGTTAAGCCCATTGGGCCTTTTGAAAGGGCCATCTCACTAGGCTGGGACTGTGAACCGTTAACACATAAAAGAATTGTGCCCTCAACATGACGGGTGCGATCATACCAGCACTAATGCACCGGATCCCATCAGAACTCCGAAGTTAAGCGTGCTTGGGCCTAAGTAGTACTAGGATTGGTGACCCCCTGGGAATTCCTCGTGTTGCACCCCCCTTTTCTATTTTTTTTCCTCCGGTTAGGGTTGTCAAGATACTTTATCCACCGCATTTCTAATATCGAATCCCACGGTACCTAGGGAAGACAACTTCGCGTCAAGTGGAGGATGGGCCCGTAAACCGAGGGCGTAGGGCTTGTGACCAGGTCTCCGTAGCTCCGGTGCCCATAACTTCTGATCCGTAAGGAGTTACGCGGCACACAACATACCGTTGGAAAGCTCTCCGAGAGGTCTACGACGGGGGCAGCCAGCTTGCTCGCTGTGCCCTTTTTGGAGCACAAAATCGAACGTTTTCATCAGTTTCGGGCGACTTTTCTATTTTTGCTCTATTTTTCCATCCCGGGTCGTACGTCGTGAGCTGTTAAAAGGACGACAACCTTACTCGCGGGAAATTAGAGGGCCCTACAACGCGTTGATATCACGTCTTGCGAGGATGCTACGTTGTTGAAGCGGATGGGTTGTCGTTAAGCCCATTGGGCCTTCTGAATGTGCCATCTCTCTAGGCTGGGACTGTGAACCGTTAACACATAAAGGAATTGTGCCCTCAACATGACGGGTGCTATCATACTAGCACTAATGCACCGGATCCCATCAGAACTCCGAAGTTAAGCGTGTTTGGGCGAGAGTAGTACTAGGATGGGTGACCCCCCTTGGGAAGTCCTTATGTTGCACCCCCCTTTCCAATTTTTTTTGCTCCGGTTAGGTTTGCCAATATACTTTATCCACCACATTTCTATTATCGAATCCCACGGCACCTTGGGCATGACAACTTCGCTTCACGTGGAGGCTGGGCCAGGAAACCGAGGTTGTACGGCTTGTGACCAAGCCTCCGTCGCTCTGATGCCCATAATTTTTGATCCGTAAGGAGTTACATGGCACACAACATAACGTTGCACAGCTCTCCGAGAGCCCTATGATCGGGGCAGCTAGCTTGCTCGCTGTGCCCTTTTTGGAGCCCAAAATTGAACGTTTTCATTAGTTTCGGGCCACTTTTCTATTTTTGCTCTGTTTTTCCGTCCCATATAGTACGTCGTGAGCTGTTAAAAGGACAATAATTTTACTCGCGAGACATTAGGGGGCCCTACAACACGTCGATATCATGTCTTGCGAGGATGCTACGTTGCTGAAGCGGATGGGTTGTCGTTAAGCCAATTGGGCCTTCTGAAAGGGCCATCTCTCTAGGCTGGGACTGTGAACCTTAAACACATAAAGGAAATGTGCGCTCAACATGACGGGTGCGATCATACCAGCACTAATGCACCGGATCCAATCACAACTCCGATGTTAAGCATGCTTGGGCCTGAGTAGTACTAGGATGGGTGACCCCCTGGGAATTCCTCGTGTTGCACCCCCTTTTCAATTTTTTTTCCTCCGGTTAGGGTTGCCAAGATACTTTATCCACCACATTTCTAATATCGAATCCTACGGCACCTTGAGCAAGACAACTTCGCTTCAAGTGGAGGCTGGGCCCACAAACCGAGGGCGTAGGGCTTGTGACCAGGTCTCCGTAGCTCCGGTGCCCATAACTTTTGATCCATAAGGAGTTACGCGGCACACAACATACCGTTGCAAAGC
Source organism: Ehretia macrophylla (assembly GCA_037974665.1). NCBI lineage: Eukaryota > Viridiplantae > Streptophyta > Magnoliopsida > Boraginales > Ehretiaceae > Ehretia > Ehretia macrophylla. Next base: position 75,721,910 of record CM075769.1, read on the forward strand.
ACTCCGAGAGCACTGCGACGGGGGCAGCCAGCTTGCTCGCTTTGCCCCTTTTTGGAGCCCTAAATCGAACATTTTCATCAGTTTTGAGGCACTTTCCAAATTACGCTCTATTTTTCTGTCCCTGATCGTACGTCGTGAGATGTTAAAAGGATGACAACCTTACTTGCGGGACATTAGAGGGCCCTATAACGCGTCGATATCACGTCTTGCGAGGATGCTGCGTTGTTGAAGTGGATGGGTTGTCATTGTGCGCATTGGGCCTTTTGAATGGGCCATCTCTCTAGGCTGGGACTGTGAACCGTTAACACATAAAGGAATTGTGCCCTCAACATGACAAGTTCCATCATACCAGCACTAATGCTCCGGATCCCATCAGAACACTGAAGTTAAGCGTGCTTGGGCGAGAGTAGTACTAGGATGGGTGACCACCTCGGAAGTCCTTGTGTTGCACCCCCCTTTTCAATTTTTTTTGCTCCGGTTAGGGTTGCCAAGAGACTTTATCCACCACATTTCTATTATCGAATCCCACGGTACCTTGGGCAAGACAACTTCGCTTCACGTGGAGGCTGGGCCATTTAAACCGAGGGAGTAGGGCTTGTGACCAGGTCTCCTTCGCTCCGGTGCCCATAACTTCTGATCCGTAAGGAGTTACGCGGCGCACAACATACCATTGGAAAGCTCTCTGAGAGCTCTACGACAAGGGTAGCTAGCTTGCTCGCTTTTCCCTTTTTGGAGCCCAAAATCGAACGTTTTCATCAGTTTCGGGCAACTTTTTTTCTTTGGCTATGTTTTTCCGTCCGGGATCGTACGTCGTGAGTAGTTAAAAGGACTACAACCTTACTCGCGGGAAATTAGAGGACCCTACAATGCGACGATATCACGTCTTTTGAAGATGCTGCATTGTTGAAGCAGATGGCTTGTCCTTAAGCCCATTGGGCCTTTTGAATAGGCCATCTCTCTAGGCTGGGACTGTGAACCGTTAACACATAAAGGAATTGTGCACTCAACATGACAGTTGCGATGATACCTGCACTAATGCACTGGATCCCATAAGAACTCCGAAGTTAAGCATGCTTGGGCGAGAGTAGTACTATGATGGGTGACCCCCTGGGAAGTCCTCGTGTTGCACCCCCTTTTTCAATTTTTTTTGCTCTGGTTAGGGTTGCCAAGATACTTTATCCACCATATTTCTATTATCGAATCCCGCGGCACCTTGGGCAAGAGAACTTCGCTTCACGTGGTGGCTGGGCCAGCAAACCGAGGGCGTAGGGCTTGTGACCAGGTCTCCGTCGCTCCGGTGCCCATAACTTTTGATCCGGAAGGAGTAACCTGGCGCACAGCATACCGTTGCAAAGCTCTCCGAGAGCTCTACGACGGTGGCAGCTAGCTTGTTCGCTGTACCCTTTTTTGAGCCCAAAATCGAATGTTTTCATCAGTTTTGGGCCACTTTTTTGATTTTGCTCTATTTTTTTGTCCCGAATAGTATGTCGTGAGCTGTGAAACGGACGAAAACCCTACTCGCGGGACGTTAGAGGGCCCTACAACGCGTCGATATCACGTCTTGCAAGGATACTGCATTTATGAAGAGGATGGGTTGTCGTTTACCCCAATGGACCTTTTGAAAGGGCCATCTCTCTAGGTTGGGACTGTGAACCATTAACACATAAAGGAATTGTGCCCTCGACATGACGGGTGTGATCATACCAGCACTAATGCACCGGATCCATCAGAACTCCGAAGTTAAGCATGCTTGGGCCACAGTAGTACTAGGATGGGTGACCCCCTGGGAGGTCCTCGTGTTGCACCCCCCTTTTCAATTTTTTTTGCTCCGGTTAGGGTTGCCAAGATACTTTATCCACCACATTTCTTTTATCGAATCCCATGGCACCTTGGGCATGACAACTTCACTTCAAGTGGAGGCTGGGCCCGCATACCGATGGCGTAGGGCTTGTGACTAGGTCTCCTTCGCTCCGGTGCCCATAACTTTTGATCCGCAAGTAGTTACGTGGCGCACAGCATACCGTTGCAAAGCTCTACGACGGGGGCATCCAGCTTGCTCGTAGTGCCCATTTTTGGAGCCCAAAATTGAACGTTTTCATCAGTTTTGGGCCACTTTTCTTATTAAGCTCAGTTTTTCCGTCCCGAATCATACGTCGTGAGCTGTTAAAAGGACTACAACCTTACTCGCAGGACATTAGGGGGCTCTACAATGCGTCGATATCACGTCTTGTGAGTATGTTGCGTTGTTGAAGTGGATGGGTTGTCGTTAAACCCATTGGGCCTTCTGAATGGGCCAACTCACTAGGCTGAGACTGTGAACCGTTAACACATAAATGAATTGTGCCCTCAACATGACGGGTGCGATCATACCAGCACTAATGCACCGGATCCCATAAGAACTCCAAAGTTAAGCGTGCTTGGGCGAGAGTAGTACAAGGATGGGTGACCACTTGGGAAGTCCTCGTGTTGCACCCCTCTTTTCATTTTTTTTTTGCTCCGGTTAGGGTTGCCAAGATACTTTATCCACCACATTTCTATTATCGAATCCCATGGCACCTTGGGCTTGACAACTTCGCTTCACGTGGAGGCTGGGCCAGCAAACCGAGGGCGTAGGGCTTGTGACCAAGTCTCCGTCGCTCCGGTGCCTATAACCTTTGATCCGTAACGAGTTATGCGGCGCACAGCATACTGTTACAAAGCTCTCCAAGAGCTCTACGACGGGGGCAGCCAGCTTGCTCGCTGTGCCCTTTTTAGAGCCCAAAATCGAACGTTTACATCAATTTCGGGCCACTTTTCTATTTTTGCTCTGTTTTTTCTTCACGGATAGTACGTCGTGAGCTGTGAAAATGATGACAACCTTACTCGCGGGACATTAGAGGGCCCTACAACTCGTCGATATCACGTCTTGTGAGGATGCTACGTTGTTGATGCGGATGGGTTGTCGTTAAGCCCATTGGGCCTTTTGAAAGGGCCATCTCTCTAGGTTGGGTCTGTGAACCGTTAACACATAAAGGAATTGTGCCGTCAACATGATGGGCGTGATCATACCAGCACTAATGCACCGGATTCCATCAGAACTCCGAAGTTAATCGTGCTTGGGCCTGAGTAGTACTAGGATGGGTGACCCCCTGGGAATTCCTCATGTTCCACCCCCCTTTTCAATTTTTTTTCCTCCGGTTAGGGTTGCCAAGATACTTTATCCACCACATTTCTAATATCGAATCCCACGGCACCTTGGGCAAGACAACTTCGCTTCAAGTGGAGTCTGGTCCCGCAAACCAAGGGCGTAGGGCTTGTGACCATGTCTCCGTCGCTCTGGTGCCCTTAACTTTTGATCCGTAAGGAGTTACGCGGTGCACAACATACCGTTGCAAAGCTCTCCGAGAGCTCTACGACGGGGGTAGATGGCTTGCTCATTGTGCCCCTTTTTGGAGCTGAAAATCTAACATTTTCATCAGTTTCGGGCCACTTTTCTTATTAAGCTATGTTTTTCCATCCCGGATCGTACGTCGTGAGCTGTTAAAAGGACGACAACCATACTCGCGGGACATTAGAGGGCCCTACAATGCCTCGATATCACGTCTTGCGAGGATGATGCGTTGTTGATGGGGGTGGGTTGTCGTTAAGCCCATTAGGCCTTCTGAATGGGCCATCTCTCTAGGCTGGGACTGTGAACCGGTAACGCATAAAGGAATTGTGGCCTCAACATGCCGGGTGTAATCATACCAGCTCTAATGCACCGGATCCCATCAGAGCTCCGTAGTTAAGCGTCCTTGGGCGAGAGTAGTACTAGGATGGGTGACCGCCTGGGAAGTCCTCGTGTTGCACCTCCCTTTTCAATTTTTTTTTGCTCCGGTTCGGGTTGCCAAGATACTTTATCCACCACATTTCTATTATCAAATCCCACGACACCTTGGGCAAGTCAACTTCGCTTCACGAGGAGACTGGGTCCGCAAACCGAGGGCGTAAGGCTTGTGACCAGGTCTCCTTCGCTCCGGTTCCCATAACTTTTGATCTGTAAAGAGTTACACGGCCCACAACATACCGTTGCAAAGCTTTCCGAGAGCTCTACGATGATGGCGGCAAGCATGCTAGCTGTACCCATTTTTGGAGCCCAAAATTGAACGTTTTCATCAGTTTCGGGCCACTTTTCTTATTAAGCTTTGTTTTTCCGTCCCGGATGGTACGTCGTGAGCTGTTAAAAGGACGACAACCTTATTCGCGGGACATTAGAGGGCCCTAAAATGCGTCGATATCACGTCTTGCAAGGATGCTACGTTGTTGAAGTGGATGGGTTGTCGTTATGCCCGTTGGGCCTTCTGAATGGGCCATCTCTCTAGGCTGGGACTGTGAACCGTTAACACATAAAGGAATTGTGCCCTCAACATGACGGGTGCGATCATACCAGCACTAATGCACCGGATCCCATCAGAACACCAAAGTTAAGCGTGCTTGGGCGAGAGTAGTACTAGGATGGGTGACCCCCTTGGAAGTCCTCGTGTTGCACCCCCCTTTTCAATTTTTTTTTTGCTTCGGTTAGGGTAGCCAAGATACTTTATCCACCACATTTCTATTATCGAATCCCACGGCATCTTGGGCAAGACAACTTCGCTTCAGGTGGAGGCTGGGCCAGCAAACCGAGGGCGAAGGCTTGTGACCAAGTCTCCGTCGCTCTAGTGCCTCTGCTTTTGATCCGTAAGGAGTTACGCGGTGAACAGCATACCGCTGAACAGCTTTTTGAGAGCTCTACGATGGGGGCAGCTACCTTGCTCGCTGTGCCATTTTTGGAACCCAATATCGAACATTTTCATCAGTTTCGGGCAACTTTTCCAATTTTTGCTCAATTTTTTCATCCCGGATCGTACGTCGTGAGTTGTTAAAAGGACGACAATCTTACTCGCGGGAAATTGGAGGGCCTTACAACGCGTTGATACCACGTGTGGCGAGGATGCTGCGTTGTTGAAGCAGATGGGTTGTCGTTAAGCCCATTTGGTCTTCTGAATGGTCCATCTCTCTAGGCTGGGACTGTGAGACGTTAACACATAATGGAATTGTGCCCTCAACATGACGGGTGCTACCATACCAGCACTAATGTACAGGATCCAATCAGAACTCCGAAGTTAAGCGTGCTTGGGCGAAAGTAGTACTAGGATGGGTGACCCCCTGGGAATTACTCGTGTTGCACCCCACTTTTCAATTTTTTTTCCTCCGGTTAGGGTTGCCAAGATACTTTATCCACCACATTTCTAATATCGAATCCCACGGCACCTTGGGCAAGACAACTTCGCTTCAAGTGGAGGCTGGGACAGCAAACCGAGGGCGTAGGGCTTGTGACCAGGTCTCTGTCGCTACGGTGCCCATAACTTCTGATCCGTAAGGAGTTACGCGGTGCACAATTTACCATTGCAAAGCTCTCCAAGAGCTCTACGACGGGGGTAGCCAGCTTGCTCGTTGTGCCCCTTTTTAGAAACCAAAATTGAACGTTTTCATTTGTTTCGGGCCACTTTTTTTTTTAAGCTCTGTTTTTCGTTCCCGGATCGTACATCGAGAGCTGTTAAAATGATAACAACCTTACTCGCGGGACATTAGAGGGCCCTACAATGCGTCGATATCACGTCTTGCGAGGATGTTGCGTTGTTGAAGCGGATGGGTTGTCGTTTAGCCCATTGGGCCTTTTGAATCGGCCATCTCTCTAGGCTGGGACTGTGAACCATTAACACAAAAAGGAATTGTGCCCTCAACATGACGGGTGCGATCATACCAGCACTAATTCACCGGATCCCATCAGAACTCCGAAGTTAAGCGTGCTTGGGCGAGAGTAGTACTAAGTGGGTAACCCTTTGAGAAGTCCTCATGTTGCACCCCCCTTTTCAAATTTTCTTTGCTCCGGTTAGGGTTGCCAAGATACTTTATCCACCACATTTCTATTATCGAATCCCACGGCACCTTGGGCAAGACAACTTCGCTTCACGTGGAGGCTGGGCTAGCAAACCGAGGGCGTAGGGCTGGTTACCAAGTCTCCGTCGCTACGGTGCCTATAACCTTTGATCCGTAAGGAGTTACGCGGCGCACAACATACCGTTGCAAAGCTCTCTGAGAGCTCTATGACGGTGGCAGCCAGGTTGCTCGCTGTGCCTTTTTTGGAGCTCAAAATCGAACGTTTTCATCAGTTTCGAGCCACTTTCCTATTTTTGCTCTGTTTTTCCGTCCGGATCGTACGTCGTGAGCTGTTAAAAGGACGACAACCTTACTCGCGGGACATTAGAGTGCCCTAAAAAACCTCGATATCACGTCTTGCGAGGATGCTGCGCTGTTGAAGCGGATGGGTTATCGTTAAGCCCATTGGGCCTTCTGAAAGGGCCATCTCTCTAGGCTGCGACTGTGAACGGTTAACACATAAAAGAATTGTGCCCTCAACATGACGGGTGCGATCATACTAGCACTAATGCACCGGATCCCATCAGAACTCCGAAGTTAAGCGTGCTTGGGCCTGAGTAGTACTAGGATGGGTGACCCACTAGGAATTCCTCGTGTTGCACCCCCCTTTTCAATTTTTTTTCCTCCGGTTAGGGTGGCCAAGATAGTTTATCCACCACATTTCTAATATCGAATCCCACGACACCTAGGGGAAGACAACTTCGCTTCAAGTGGAGGCTGGGCCCGTAAACCGAGGGCGTAGGGCTTGTGACCAGGTCTCCGTAGCTCCGGTGCCCATAACTTTTGATCCGTAAGGAGTTACGCAGCGCACAACATACCGTTGCAAAGCGCTCTGAGAGCTCTACGACGGGGGCAGCCAGCTAGCTCGCTATGCCCCTTTTTGGAGCCCAACATCGAACGTTTTCATCAGTTTTGAGCCACTTTTCTTATTATGTTCTGTTTTTCAATCCCGGATCGTATGTCGTGAGTTGTTAAAAGGACGACAACATTACTCGCAGGACATTAGAGCGCCCTACAACGCGTCGATATCACTTCTTGCGAGGATGCTGCGTTGTTGAAGCGGATGGGTTGTCGTTAAGCCCATTGGGCCTTCTAAATCGGCCATCTCTCTAGGATGGGACTGTGAACCATTAACACAAAAAGGAATTGTGCACTCAACATGACGGGTGCGAGAATACCAGCATTAATGCACCTGATCCCATCAGAACTCTGAAGTTAAGCGTGCTTGGGCCAGAGTAGTACTAGGATGGGTGACCCCCTAGGAAGTCCTCGTGTTGCACCCCCCCTTTCAATTTTTTTTGCTCCGGTTTGGGTTGCCAAGATACTTTATCCACCACATTTCTTTTATAGATTCCCACGGCACCTTGGGCAAGACAACTTCGCTTCAAGTTGAGGCTGGGCTCGGAAACCGATGGCATAGGGCTTGTGACCAGGTCTCCTTTGTACCGGTGCCCATAACTTTTGATCCGTAAGGAGTTACGTGGCACACAGCATACCGTTGCAAAGCTTTCCGTGAGCTCTACGACGGGGGCAGCCAGCTTGCTCGCTGTTCCCATTTTTGGAGCCCAAAATCGAACATTTTCATCAGTTTCGGGCCACTTTTCTTATTAAGCTTGGTTTTTCTGTCCCGGATCGTACGTCGTGAGCTGTTAAATGGACGACAACCTCACTCGCGGGACATTAGAGGGTCGTACAATGCGTTGATATCACATCTTGCGAGGATGCTGCGTTGTTGAAGTGGATTGGTTGTCATTAAGCCCATTGGGCCATCTGAATGGGCCATCTCTCTGGGCTGGGACTGTGAACCGTTAACACATAAAGGAATTGTGGCCTCAACATGACGGGTGCGATCATACCAGAACAAATGCACCGGATCCCATCAGAACTTCGAAGTTAAGCGTGCTTGGGCGAAAGTAGTACTAGGATGGGTGACCCCTTGGGAAGTCCTCGTGTTGCACCCCCCTTTTCAATTTTTTTTTGCTCCGGTTAGGGTTGCCAAGATACTTTATCCACCACATTTCTATTATCGAATCCCACGGTACCTTGGGCAAGACAACTTCGCTTCACGTGGAGGCTGGGCCAGCAAACTGAGGGCGTAGGGCTTGTGACCAAGTCTCCGTCGCTGCGGTGCCTATAACCTTTGATCCGTAAGGCGTTACGTGGCGCACAGCATACCGTTGCATAGCTCTCAGAGAGCCCTATCACCGGGGCAGCTACCTTGCTCGTTGTGCGCTTTTTGGAGCCCAAAATTGAACGTTTTCATTAGTTTTGGGCCACTTATCTATTTTTGCTCTGTTTTTCCGTCCCGGATAGTACATCGTGACTTGTTAAAAGGATGATAACCTTACTCGCGAGACATTAGAGGGCCCTACAATGCGTCGATATCATGTCTTGCGAGGATGCTACGTTGTTGAAGCGGATGGGTTGTCGTTAAGCCAATTGGGCCTTTTGAAAGGGCATTCACTCTAGGTTGGGACTGTGATGCCTTAACACATAAAGTAATTGTGCCCTCAACATGACGGGTGCGATCATACCAGCACTAATGCACCGGATCCCATCAGAACTCCGAAGTTAAGCGTGCTTGGGTCTGAGTAGTACTAGGATGGGTGACCCCTTGGGAATTCCTCTTGTTGCACCCCCCTTTTCAATTTTTTTCCTCCGGTTAGGGATGCCAAGATACTTTATCCACTACATTTCCAATATCGAATCCCACGGCACCTTGGGCAAGACAATTTCGCTTCAATTGGAGGTTGGGCCCGCAAACAGAGGGCGTAGGGCTTGTGACCAGGTCTCCGTAGCTCCGGTGCCCATAACTTTTGATCCATAAGAAGTTACGCGGCGCACAACATACCGTTGGAAAGCACTCCGAGAGCACTACGACGGGGGCAGCCAGCTTGCTCGCTGTGCCCCTTTTTGGAGCCCAAAATTGAACATTTTCATCAGTTTTGAGGCAATTTTCATATTATGCTCATTTTTTCCGTCCCGGATCGTACGTCGTGAGCTGTTAAATGGACGACAACCTTACTCGCAGGACATTAGAGGGCCCTACAATGCGTCGATATCACGTCTTGCGAGGATGCTGCGTTGTTGAAGCGGATAGGTTGTTGTTAAGACCATTGGGCCCTCTGAATCGGCCATCTCTCTAGGCTGGGACTGTGAACCGTTAACACATAAATTAATTGTGCACTCAACATCACGGGTGCGATCATACCAGCATTAATGCACCGGATCCCATCAGAACTCCGAAGTTAAGCGTGCTTGGGCGAGAGTAGTACTAGGATGGTTGACCCCTTGGGAAGTCCTCGTGTTGCACCCCCCTTTTCAATTTTTTTTGCTCCGGTTAGGGTTGCCAAGATACTGTATCCGCCATATTTCTTTTATCGAATCCCACGGCACCTTGGGCAGGACAACTTCGCTTCAAGTAGAGGCTGGGCCCGCAAACCGAGGGCATAGGGCTTGTGACAAGGTCTCTTTCGCTCCGGTGCCCATAACTTTTGATCCGTAAGGAGTTACATGGTGCACAGCATACCGTTGCAAAGCTTTCCGAGAGCTCTACGACGGGGGTAGCCAACTTGATCGATGTGCCCATTTTTGTAGCTCAAAATCGAATGTTTTCATAAGTTTCGGGCCATTTTTCTTATTAAGCATGGTTTTTTTGTCCCGGATCGTACGTCGTGAGCTGTTAAAAGGACGACAACCTTACTCGCGGGACATTAGAGGGCCCTACAATGCGTTGATATCGCGTCTTGCGAGGGTCCTGTGTTGTCGAAGTGGATGGGTTGTCGTTAAGCCCATTGGGCTTTCTGAATGGGCCATCTCCCTGGGCTGGGACTGTGAACCGTTAACACATAAGGGAATTGTCGCCTCAACATGACGGGTGCGATCATACCAGCACAAATGCACCGGATCCCATCAGAACTCTGAAGTTAAGCGTGCTAGGGTGAGAGTAGTACTAGGATGGGTGACGCCCTGGCAAGTCCTCATGTTGCACCCCCCTTTTCAATTTTTTTTTGCTCCGGTTAGGGTTGCCAAGATACTTTATCCACCACATTTCTATTATCGAATCCCACGGCACCTTGGGCAAGACAACTTCGCTTCACGTGGAGGCTGGGCCAGCAAACCGAGGGCGTAGGGCTTATGACTAAGTTTTCGTCGCTCCGGTGCCTATAACCTTTGATCCGTAATGAGTTACGTGGCGCACAGCATACCGTTGCAAAGCTCTCCGAGTGGTCTACGACGGGGGCAGCCAGCTTGCTCGCTGTGCCCTTTTTGGAGCACAAAATCGAACGTTTTCATCAGTTTCGGGCCACTTTTCTATTTTTGCAATGTTTTTCCATCTCGGATCGTACATCGTGAGCTGTTAAAAGGACGAAAACCTTACTCACGGGACATTAGAGGGCCCTACAACGCATTGATATCATGTCTTGCGAGGATGCTACGTTGTTGAAGCAGCTGGGTTGTCGTTAAGCCCATTGGGCCTTCTGAATGGGCCATCTCTCTAGGCTGGGACAGTGAGCCGTTAACACATAAAGGAATTGTGCCCTCAACATGACGGCTGCTATCATACTAGCACTAATGCACCGAATCCCATCAGAACTCCGAAGTTAAGCGTGCTTGGGCGAGAGTAGTACTAGGATGGGTGACCCCTTGGGAAGTCCTCGTGTTGCACACCCCTTTCCAATTTTTTCTGCTCCGGTTAGGTTTGCCAATATACTTTATCCACCACATTTCTATTATCGAATCCCACGGCACCTTGGGCAACACAACTTCGTTTCCCGTGGAGGCTGGGCCAACAAACCGAGGGCGTAAGGCTTGTGACCAGGTCTCCGTCGCTCCGGCACCCATAATTTTTGATACGTAAGGAGTTACGTGGCGCACAGCATACCGTTGCAAAGCTCCCCGAGAGCTCTACTACCGGGGCAGATAGCTTGCTCGTTGTGCCCTTTTTGGAGCCCAAAATCGAACATTTTCATCAGTTTCGGGCCACTTTTCTTATCAAGCTCTATTTTTCCGTCCTGGATCGTATGTCGTGAGCTGTTAAAAGGACGACAACCTTACTCACGGGACATTAGAGGTCCCTACAACGCATCGATATCACGTCTTGCAAGGATACTGCGTTGTTGAAGTGGATGGGTTGTCGTTAAACCAATTGGGCCTTCTGAAAGGGCCATCTCTCAAGGCTGGGACTGTGAACCGTTAACACATAAAGGAATTGTGCCCTCAACATGACGGGTGTGATGATACAAGCACTAATGCACCGGATCCTATCAGAACTCGGAATTAATCGTGCTTGGGCCTGAGTAGTACTAGGATGGGTGACCCCCTGGGAATTCCTCGTGTTGCACCCCCCTTTTCAATTTTTTTTTCCTCCGGTTAGGGTTGCCAAGATACTTTATCCACCACATTTCTATTATCGAATCCCACAGCACCTTGGGCAAGACAACTTCGCTCCAAGTGAAGGCTGGGCCCGCAAACTGAGGGCGTAGGGCTTGTGACCAGGTCTCCGTCGCTCCGGTGCCCATAACTTTTGATCCGTAAGGAGTTACGCGGCACACAGCATACCGTTGCAAAGCACTCCGAGAGATCTACGATGGGACAAGCTAGCTTGCTCGTTGTGCCCTTTTTGGAGCCCAAAATCGAACATTTTCATCAGTTTCGGGCCACTTTTCTTATCAAGCTCTATTTTTCCGTCCTGGATCGTATGTCGTGAGCTGTTAAAAGGACGACAACCTTACTCACGGGACATTAGAGGTCCCTACAACGCATCGATATCACGTCTTGCAAGGATACTGCGTTGTTGAATCGGATGGGTTGTCGTTAAGCCCATTGGGCCTTCTGAATGGGCCATCTCTCAAGGCTGGGACTGTGAACCGTTAACACATAAAGGAATTGTGCCCTCAACATGACGGGTGCGATCATACCAGCACTAATGCATCGGATCCTATCAGAACTCCGAAGTTAAGCGTGCTTGGGTGAGAGTAGTACTAGGATGAGTTACCTACTGGGAAGTCCTCGTGTTGCACCCCCCTTTTCAATTTTTTTTCCTCCGGTTAGGGTTGCCAAAATACCTTATCCCCCACATTTCTATTATCGAATCCCACGGTACCTTGGGCAAGACAACTTCGCTTAACGTGGAGGCTGGGGCGGCAAACCGAGGCCGTAGGGATTGTGACCAGGCCTCCGTCGCTCCGGTGCCCATAACTTTTGATTAGTAAGAAGTTACGTGGTGCACAGCATACCGTTGCAAAGCACTCTGAGAGCTCTACGACGGGGGTAGCTAGCTTGCTCGTTGTGCCTATTTTTAGAGCCCAAAATCGAACGTTTTCATCAGTTTCGGGCCAGTTTTCTATTTTTGCTCTGTTTTCCCGTCCCGGATAGTTTGTCGTGAGCTGTTAAAAAGAAGGAAAACCTTACTCGCAGGACATTAGAGGGCCCTACAACGCGTCGATATCATGTCTTGCGAGAATGCTGCGTTGTTGAAGCGGATGGGTTATCGTTCAGCCCATTGGGCCTTCTGAATGAGCCATCTCTCTAGGCTGGGACTATGAACCGTTAACACATAAAGGAATTGTGCCCTCAACATGACAGGTGCGATCATACCAGCACTAATGCACCGGATCCCATCAGAAATCCAAAGTTAAGCGTGCTTGGGCCTGAGTAGTACTAGGATGGGTGACCCCCTGGGAATTCCTCGTGGTGCACCCCCCTTTTCAATTTTTTTTTGCTCCGGTTAGGGTTTCCAAGATACTTTATCTACCACATTTTTATTATCGAATCCCAAGGCACCTTGGGCAAGACACCTTCGCTTCACGTGGAGGCTGGGCCAGCAAACCGAAGGCGTAGGGCTTGTGACCAGGTCTCCTTCGCTCCGGTGCTCATAACTTTTGATCCGTAATGAGTTACGCGGCGCACAGCATACCGTTGCAAAGCTCTCTGAGAGCTCTATGACGGAGACAGCCAGCTTGCTCGCTTTGGCCATTTTTGGAGCCCAAAATCAAACGTTTTCATCAGTTTCAGGCCACTTTTCTTATTAATCCCTTTTTTTCCTTTGCGGATCGTACGTCGTGAGCTGTTAAAAGGACGACAACCTTACTCGCGGGACATTAGAGGGCCCTACAACTCGTCGATATCACGTCTTGCGAGGATGCTGCGTTGTTGAAGCAGATGGGTTGTCGTTTAGCACTTGGGCCTTCTGAATGAGCCATCTCTCTAGGCTGGGACTGTGAACCGTTAACACATAAAGGAATTGTGCCCTCAACATAACGGGTGCGATCATACCAGCACAAATGCACCGGATCCCATCAGAACTCCGAAGTTAAGCGTGCTTGGGCGAGAGTAGTAGCAGGATGGGTGACCCCCTGGGAAGTCCTCGTGTTGCACCCTCCTTTTCAATTTTCTTTCCTCCGGATAGGGTTGCCAAGATACTTCATCCACCACATTTCTATTATCGAATCCCACGGCACCTTGGGCAAGACAACTTCACTTCACGTGGAGGCTGCGCCAGCAAACTGAGGGCGTATGGCTTAAGACCAGGTCTCCTTCGCTCCAGTACCCATAACTTCTGCTCCGTAAGGAGTTACGTGGCGCACAACATACCGTTGCAAAGCTCTTCGAGAGCTCTACGACGGGGGCAGCCAGCTTGCTCGATGGGCCCCTTTTTGGTGACTAAAATTGAACGTTTTCATCAGTTTTGGGCCACTTTTCTTATTAAGCTCTATTTTTCCGTCCCGGATCGTACGACATGAGCTGTTAAAAGGACGACAACCTTACTCGCGGGACATTAGAGGGCCCTACAATCCGTCGATATCACGTCTTGCGAGGATGCTGCATTGTTGAAGCGGATGGGTTGTCGTTAAGCCCATTAGGCCTTCTGAATAGGCCATCTCTCTAGGCTGGGACTGTGAACCGTTAACACAAAAAGGAATTGTGCCCTCAACTTGACGGTTGCGATCATACCAGCACTAATGCACTGGATCCCATCAAAACTCTGACGTTAAGTGTGCTTGGGCCAAAGTAGTACTAGGATGGGTGACCCCCTAGGAAGTCCTCGTGTTGCACCCCCCCTTTTCAATTTTTTTTGCTCCAGTTAGGGTTGCCAAGATACTTTATCCACCACATTTCTTTTATCAAATCTCGCGGGACCTTTGGCAAGACAACTTCACTTCAAATGGAGGTTGGGCCAGCAAACCGAGGGCGTAAGGCTTGTGACCATGTCTCCTTTGCTCCGGTGCCCATAACTTTTGATCCGTAAGGAGTTACGCGGTGCACAACATACCGTTGCAAAGCTCTCCGAGAGCTCTACGATGGGGGCAGCCAGCTTGCTCGCTGTGCCCTTTTTGGAGCCCAAAATCGAACGTTTTCATCAGTTTTAGGCCACTTTACTTTTTAAGCTATGCTTTTTCATCTCGGATCGTACGTCGTGAGCTGTTAAAAGGACGACAACCTTACTCGCGGGACATTAGAGGGCCCTACAACGCGTCAATATCACGTCTTGCGAGGATGCTGCATTGTTAAAGCGGATGGGTTGTCGTTAAGCCAATTGGGCCTTCTAAATGGGCCATCTCTCTAGGCTGGGACTGTGAACCGTTAACACATAAAAGAATTGTGCCATCAACACGACGGGTGCGATCATACCAGTACTAATGCACCGGATCCCATCAGAACTCCGAAGTTAAGCGTGCTTGGGCCAGAGTAGTAATAGGATGGGTGACCCCCTCGGAAGTCCTCGTGTTGCACCCCCCCTTTTCAATTTTTTTTGCTCCGGTTAGGGTTGCCAAGATACTTTATCCACCACATTTCTATTATCAAATCCCACGACACCTTGGGCAAGACAACTTCGCTTCACGTGGAGGCTGGGCTAGCAAACCGAGGGCGTAGGCTTGTGACCAGGTCTCCGTCGCTCCGGTGCCCATAACTTTTGATCCGTAAGGAGTTACGCGGCGCACAGCATACCATTGCAAAGTTCTCCGAGAGCTCTACGATGGGGGCAGCCAACTTGCTCATTGTGCCCTTTTTGGAGCCCAATTGAATGTTTTCATCTGTTTCGGGCTACTTTTCTATTTTTGCTCTGTTTTTCCGTCCCAGGATCGTACGTCGTGAGCTATTAAAAGGACGACAACCTTACTCGCGGGACATTAGAGGGCCCTACAATGCGTCGATATCATGTCTTGCGAGGATGATGCATTATTGAAGCGGATGGGTTATCGTTAAGCCCATTGGGCCTTCTGAATGGGCCATCTCTCTAGGCTGGGAATGTGAACCGTTAACACATAAAGGAATTGTGCCCTCAACATGACGGGTGCGATCATACCAGCTCTAATGCACCGGATCCCATCAGAACTCCGAAGTTAAGCGTTCTTGGGCGAGAGTCGTACTAGGAAGGGTGACCCCCTGGGAAGTCCTCGTGTTGCACCCCCCTTTTCAATTTTTTTTCCTCTGGTTAGGGTTGCCAAGATACTTTATCCACCACATTTCTATTATCGAATCCCACGGCATCTTGGGCAAGACAAGTTCTCTTCACGTGGAGGCTGGGCCAGCAAACCGAGTGCGTAGGGCTTGTGACCAGGTCTCCTTCGCTCGGTGCCCATAACTTCTGATCCGTAAGGAGTTACGCGGCGCAAAACATACCGCTGCAAAGCTCTCCGAGAGCTCTACGACGGGGGCAACTAGCTTGCTTGCTGTGCCCGTTTTTGGAGCCCAAAATCGAACGTTGTCATCAATTTTGGGCCACTTTTCTTACTAAGCTATTTTTTTCTGTCCCAGATCGTACGTTGTGAGCTATTAAAAGGATGACAACCTTACTCGCGGGACATTAGAGGGCCCTACAACGCGTCAATATCACGTCTTGCGAGGATGCTGCGTTGTTGAAGCGGATGGGTTGTCGTTAAGCCTATTGGGCCTTCTGAATGGGCCATCTCTCTTGGCTGGGACTGTGAACCGTTAACACATATAGGAATTGTGCCCTTAACATGACGGGTGCGATCATACGAGCACTAATGCACCGGATCCCATCAGAACTCCGAAGTTAAGCGTGCTTGGGCCAAAGTAGTACTAGGATGGGTGACCCCCTGGGAAGTTCTCGTGTTGCACCTCCTTTTTCAATTTTTTTTGCTCCGGTTAGGGTTGCCCAGATACTTTATCCATGACATTTCTTTTATCGAATCCCACGGCACCTTGGGCAAGACAACTTCGCTTCAAGTGGAGGCTGGGCATGCAAACTGAGGGCGTAGGGTATGTAACCAGGTCTCCGTCGTTCCCGTGCCCATAACTTTTGATCCGTAAGGAGTTACGCGGCGCACAACATACCGTTGTAAAGCTCTCCAAGAGCTCTACGATGGGGGTAGCCAGCTTGCTTACTTTGCCTATTTTTGGAGCCCAAAATTGAACATTTTCATCAGTTTCAGGCCACTTTTCTTATTAAGCTCGATTTTTCCGTCCCGGATCGTACGTCGTGAGCTGTTAAAAGGACGACAACCTTACTCGTGGGACATTAGAGGGCCCTACAATGCGTCGATATCACGTCTTGCGAGGATGCTGCGTTGTTGAAGTGGATGTGTTGTCGTTAAGCCCATTGGGCCTTCTTAATGGGCCGTCTCTCAAGGCTGGGACTATGAACCGTTAACACATAAAGGAATTGTTCCCTCAACATGAAAGGTGCGATCATGTGAAGTCCGACCCCGAATAACGTGTGTTACCTAGATTTGCGTGCCTTAGACCCAGAATTGTATGACCGTCCTTAGACTACGTGCCCCGTCTTGGATTTCGTGCATGCTTTGTCATTCGTGCCTTGACCTAGAATTGTGTGCCCTAATCCCCTACTGGCGTGCGATACCTAGATATACGTACCCTAACCTCGATGTAAGTGTGTTACCTCATTTTGTGTGCCCTAACCTTGAACTGCATACCTTAACCTAGATATAGAGTCGTGCCTTGATTTGCGTGCCTTGCATTGGTTTACGTGCATTCACCTAGGATTACATGCCTTAGTCATGAAGTATGTGTCTACCTCGTGATTCGTGCCTCATATCAATTTCTATACGTGTCTCGTAGTGCGTGCCTTAGACCTAGGAAAGCATGCCCACACGCTAATCAATAAAGAATCCTACACAAAGTACTAGACTATAAAATAATCCTACAAACACCACTAACTATTATTATAATCCTAATTCAAATCTCTACAAAATCCACTAACACTTAAATATTATATTTTAAACTCACTACAAGACAAAATCTCATAAACCTCTAACCTTATCCAATATTCTATTGTACCTAAACTCCCTAAATACCCAACATTCTCTTACACATATGCTAAAACAATTCAAAAGATTCTCAAAAGATGACACAAAATCTGATTTTTGCATGCCCAAGGCCAACATTTGCATCAACAATTGCGAAAGCTTCTATTTTCTCTCATTTCTCTCACTCTCCTCACATTTCTCTCTCTCTCTCTCATTCTTCTCCCTCAATCTCGGTTTTGGCTGAGTTTTATCTTGCCTTTGCTCATCTTCATTAATCTACGGTGCATCAAGACAAACAACAAGCAAAGAAACTCGACCAAGCTAGCTAGGATGCAAGAATCACACATGCATGCTCTTTGAGTCACCATTTCGGCCTTGGCGAGTTTGCTAGCTTCCATTTCTTTTCTTCTTGTTCTAACCACATGCATCTACTAAGAGCGTGGTCACTAAGCTAGGAAAAATAGAGATAAATCGGGTGGTGTCTTGGCTAAGCAAGGAAGAAGAAGAAAATTGTGCTTCATCAAGTTTTGTGCATCTTCTTGTTGATTTGCCAAGGTGAGGGCTAAAACCTTTTGAAAATCCTTCAAAAATCCACATGCATGCTCTTAAATGTATGTCTTTTCTTCTGTACTTGAGTTATAAGTGTGTTCATAAGCTCTTACAACCATGCATGGCAAGATTTTGGCTTGAAGTTGATGATAGATGAAATCGGGTTTGTTGACAGCTCTCTAACTTGTTGTTGCAAGGTGCGTTTGGCTAGGAAAATGATGTTGAACATTCATGAAAATTTGTAGGTGACTATTTTTTCCAGTTTGGAACATTTTTCTCAGAAATAGGCCAAAGCTAATTTTGATTCTAAGGTCCTCAAAATGGCAAATCATTAAAATGTGTCCAAATCTGGAAGTCTGGAAAAATGAAAGACGTTTTGGCCGATGCACTGACCTTATTGAACGGACCCGTTTTGACTTAGTAAATAATGTCCAAAATGCATGAAATTTGGTTTGATGCTATATTTTTCAGTTCTAGACATTTTTGTCAGAAATGGACTAAGGCTAAATCGGACCCTAAGGAGCTCAAAAACGACATTATTCAAATGTGTACAAATCTGGACAGTTTTGTGCAATCCCACTGTTTTGGCTATAACTATTGATCTCGAACTCCAAATGATGCAAGGTTTGTTTCTGATTTTAGTTCACTTCTTAAGCTTTAATTTGAAATCTTATTTATGGGAATTGGAGATTGTTTGCTTGACTTAATGATTGTGAGAAAACAGCCTATTGCAGTAAGGGTTTCACTTAGTTATATGCTTAGAAATTTGTTGTAACTTCTCTTGTGGTATAAATTGCTTTGGATTGTGGCATTGGGATGTTGTGTGGACTGTTTTGAGTACTTGGGGATGTTTGGATTAATTAATGCTTGGCTTGAGATTGATTTTGAGTTGACTTGAGGCTTAATCACACGGGTAAGCACGAAATGGAAACCCTAGTGACTAGGTGAACTTGCTAAGTGTTGATCCTTTGAATATTGAGTGCAATTATATGTTTTGTTAGACTGCCCGTAGTTGCCCTTATAGCCTAAAGGTGATTTTGATCATTGCATGTTGACAAATAGGCCTTTCTTGCATCCGAGCTCACGTATATGTTGTTGCATGTTAAATAATCTCATCATTTTATTACATGAACGTTGTAATGAGTTATATGACTTGTCTTACGTGCGTTACATGGCTGCCCGTTTAATGTTCATATAACTCCATATGCCTTTCAAGTAAAATTACTTGTCTATTCGTGCCTCGCTTGTTTATTTGTCAATGTGCAATCTTATGACTGTCCGGAGGCAACCTACTTTGTTGTCCTCCCAATGTGATATATTAAATGTCATAAATGTGCATTGCATACAAGGTTGCAACCTTTCATTCTGGCATGGTAGCGTTCACGCACACCGGGCGGCATCGGGCTTGCCGGTGCAACTGTGACTACCATGGTCCCATTCCCTCTCTTGCTTGGGGGCTAGACTTCCTCGGAGAGTTGGGTCGTAGGATTTTGCGGTACATCCGGAGTACACCCACTTGGCGTGTTAAGGGGATGATTTGAAGTCGGCCGCAACAACTGAGAGCAAAAGCTCACCGTATCTTTTTTCTATATGTATAAGTACTCTCGCTTGGTTCCTAGATAACCTCGGGGAGGAAAGACTGGTAATTCTGCTCCTTTGCTTTATATTATCGTTATGTACTTTATTGTGTTGTATTCATGCTTGCAAAATGATTTTCATAAGTTGAACTGGAAAATGAGTTTCAAAACCTATTTCTCATTCCCCCTCGCTGAGTTCATAAGGACTCACCCTCTTTTATCATCTCAGGTGAAGAAGATCAAGAACAGGTAACTGAGGACAATGTGCCTAACGATGATTCCTTGGAGTGATTGCCTGTCCTATGTGATTTGCGTGATTATGGCTATTTGTGAACTATGCTACTTGAAGACTATTTCTTTTATGTTGCTCAATGTTTGTAATGTAAAAGACCCCCGTTGTAATTTGGGGTCTAATTTTGGTTTGTATTGATATTAACTAGACAGACACTAGACACTACTATGATCGTTTTGCTATTATTACTGCTAGTATCTATAATAGGATTATGAAGTATTAGGTAAAGGCTAAGTAAAATGAACCAACCAAATCTTAAGCAGGTACACGTTATTAAGCTAAGATCAACAGGTACTTTCGTAATGAGGATTAACAAATGAACGAGTCATAGTATCATGCTAGGTTATTAATCAAACGAGACATCAAGAGAACCAGTAGGCATTTCAATTGATGATAAATAGTAATCTTAGTTGGAAATGAATTTGAGATGGTAAATTTTGAGTCGTTTAGAGAATTAGGTCAAACCAAATAGCCCAATTATAGCGATATGCTGCCAATTTTTCGAAATTTTTTGGAGTTTAGGCCAAAACGTTAAGTGTTAAATCTTCATGAACGGTTAAGTACGAGACGTGACTTGAATGTTTAGATCACACCCTAGTCTAACCTTTATAGGCCGGGTTGGGGCGTGACACCTTATATTAGAATGGTATCAGAGCTTAGTTTACTAACTAGGCATTAGTCGGGTTCAACTCTCGGACCGTAGGTAGAAGCCCTAAGATAATTATGATATCTTGTTTATATGTGTTAGTGTGTGCTAATGTGCTTTAATTGTTTTGAACATCGAATATTATGTGCCTTTGCGGACCATATGTATTCTATATCATGTACACCGACACGTCCTCAATAATGCATGCATGCTTTTATGCTCCTTCCTTGATACATGTGTATGTTATATAATCGTGAATGACTGTTTATACACATAGATAGTTAGGATTAGGACTTTCAGGGAAGTGAATTTGTGCAGGACGAATGAAAAGGCTAGGTTAGAGATTTCTCGCATTTCGCAGGTACTCGGTGGATCGTATGTATTATTGGATATGCATATATATAAAATGCATAGCACAGGTATAATTGTTGAGGTAAAATTATCTCCTTATCTTTGGAATACATATGCCTGTGATTAAGTTATCAATTTTATAGCTATAAAGTTCTTGATTCTGTTAAACCGTTCTTCTAATTGTGGTTCAAGAATAAATGTTAAGGACATACAACTTTCCTTAGATATAAGAATATACTATTGGACATGTGGAGTAGTATATATATGTTCATATGCTTATAATGGAAGTTTGACTTAGGAGTTGCTTTTGAATTAAATTCTTATATCTTAAAATGGTATAATATATTATTTATATGATCGAATCCTTACTTGATTGGAATTAAGCATCGTTGAACCTAATAAGGTGTATATTAACGAGTTTCAAGTTCACTCAATGGTAAGATTGTGACCTAGAAATTAAGAGATGAACTCGTGGAAATTGACGATAGGGGTTAGATTATTAAGGCGTGAATAGTGTGTTTAAGTAACTTAACAATTGATAACCTCAAGACATATAGGCAACTCTTGAGACTAAGTTTAACAATGTTGATGAATCTTTAGTATAACAAGATATGGGGATGTTGGAATCGAGGAATTCGCGTAACTAGAACTCGTGTTCGGAAGACTACACCTAAATGTTAGGTCGAATGGAAGTGTAAGGTATTGAATTATGTATTAGATGACTAATGTTGCTAAGGTCCTAAGTTGGATATTGGTGATATTAAGAATCATGGTATCAAATTGTTGCCCCTCAGATTTAGTTGTGATTATGCGAAGTAAGACCGATGGACCTAGTATATAAACCATGGAAATGAGATTAAAGCATCTGGTATGCATGATGATTCATGGTGAACCCTAGGACCTAAGGTCATTGAGACTTGATGCTCTTAGCTAGTTGAACATGTAAATGAAGAGAGTAAGATTCCATATAGTTAAGATAGAGATGAATTAGAGTCATGATGACCCAAGAGACTGCTGTTAGACAACCGTATTATGTGCACCATTTCACGTCTAGAAACTAGCCATTGGTAGACTTCGAATCGTGGTCGTTAAATGGAGGGCGGATCTTGTAGTGATAGTTAAATGAGTCGTTGACTACTTTTGAAGTTCCATTAGATTATATTGTGGTTATAATTCTTATGTTGACACGGCCTTGAAGTTATTTTGTGTAACAAGCTACTTGGATTAGTATGGTAAGTATCTTATGAGCAAGATCATTTCGGTACCCATTTATAGTCCTAGGATTGTTGTTGTATGACCGGTAACCTAGTAGAGAATTGATCTCACTTACATGGCTATGAACCTAGCTTAGTAACATTAATGTTGAAGATATATTGGCGGGCATTAAGTGTTCAAAGGAATGACTAGTTCGCTAAGTGAGTAGGACCATTGTCTCCTTAAGTATGACATAACATTGGGTTGAGGTGAGTGAAATTTATTTGACATTGAAACTATTCGCCTTAGGAGTTTTGGATAAGATTAAAAGAAAATTCTGAAGCCTTGTGACTTGAAAATAGAGATCTGAATAAGGAAATAAATTGTGGATCACAAGCTGATGAAGCTTACTTGAAAAGTTGAACTAGTGCTACATGATTAGTTTACCCATGCAATTTCGATGGCAATTTGTTGGTGATACTTAATAAACCTTAGAATTCGAGTTTAATAAATCTCAACGGTCTTCCTCCTTGATTACAAGCGTGAAGGTTAACGAAGCTGGGAAATGATGTTAGTGAATAGGAGTTTGTAACCGGGAGACTAGTTATTAGAAGATTTACTAATCCAATGTACCTTCAAAATAAGAACTATGATACTATCGATAGACGATGACTTGAGATGTATTAGATTGTTTGGTGAGTTCAACCTAAAAATAGGGTCGTATGTGGAAATGATCCATAAGTTGTATATGTCCTACATGTTAACAGTTTTGAAACTGGTTGATAAGATATATAAATCGGATATAGACCTATCATCTTGAAATTGATATATGTCACCATAGGATCATGGCATTATTGTGATATCCCTTTTGACGTATGAATAAAAATAAAAAAAAGGATTGACACAACATAAGTCATGATTTTGGAGTCATAGTTATATTGTTAGAATACCGATGCAGCTTTGATTACTATGTTTGGAGATTCCAACCTTAGCTAATGAACTTGACCTTAAGATCAAATGGAGAATAGAGTCATTCAAAGGAACGAACTATGAATGTAGGGGTCACACCAAATTAAATGATTGGAGAAAGCTAGGAAGTGAATTGGTTGTAGTAAGAGAGATCACTGAACACGGGATGACCTAGAGTGGGAAATAACAAAGGCCAGAATCCGTTTAAATGACCTCAATAGGTAAGAATGAATTTCGGGACGAAATTCTTTTAAGGAAGGGAGAATGTGAGGCCCGACCCCGAATAACGTGTGTTACCTATATTTGCGTGCCTTAGACCCAGAATTGTATGACTGACCTTAGACTACGTGCCCTGTCTTGGTTTTCGTGCATGCTTCGTCATTCATGCCTTGACCTAGAATAGTGTGCCCTCATCCCCTATTGACGTGCGATACCTAGATATACGTACCCTGACCTCGATGTAAGTGTGTTACCTCATTTTGTGTGCCCTAACCTTGAACTGCGTACCTTAACCTAGATATAGAGTCGTGCCTTGATTTGCGTACCTTGCATTGGTTTACGTGCATTCATCTAGGATTGCGTGCCTTAGTCATGAAGTACGTGTCTACCTCGCAATTCGTGTCTACCTCTTGATTCGTGCCTCGTATTGATTTCTGTGCGTGTCTCGTAGTACGTGCCCTAGACCTAAGAAAGCATGCCTACACGCTAATCAATAAAGAATCCTACACAAAGCACTAGACTATAAAATAATCCTACAAACACCACTAACTATTATTATAATCCTAATTCAAATCTCTACAAAATCCACTAACACCTAAATATTATATTTTAAACTCACTACAAGACAAAATCTCACAAACCTCTAAACATATCCTATATTGTATTCTACCTAAAATCCCTAAATACCCAGCATTCTCTTACACACATGCTAAAACAATTCAAAAGATGCTCAAAAGATGACACAAAATCTGATTTTTGAATGCCCAAGGCCAACATTTGCATCAACAATTGCAAAAGCTTCTATTTTCTCTCATTTCTCTCACTCTCCTCACATTTCTCTCTCTCCCTCTCATTCTTCTCTCTCAATCTCAATTTTGGCTGAGTTTTATCTTGCCTTTGCTCATCTTCATCAATCCATGGTGCATCAAGACAAACAACAAGCAAAGAAACTCGACCAAGCTAGCTAGGATGCAAGAATCACACATGCATGCTCTTTGAGTCACCATTTCTGCCTTGGTGAGTTTGCTAGCTTCCATTTCTTTTCTTCTTGTTCTAACCACATGCATCTACTAAGAACTTGGTCACTAAGCTAGGAAAAATAGAGATAAATTGGGTGGTGTCTTGGCTAAGCAAGGAAGAAGAAGAAAATTGTGCTTCATCAAGTTTTGTGCATCTTCTTGTTGATTTGCCAAGGTGAGGGCTAAAACCTTCTGAAAATCCTTCAAAACTCCACATGCATGCTCTTAAATGCATGTCTTTGCTTCTGTACTTGAGTTATATGTGTGTTCATAAGCTCTTACAATCATGCATGGCAAGATTTTGGCTTGAAGTTGATGATAGATGAAATCGGGTTTGTTGACAGCTCTCTGACTTGTTGTTGCGAGGTGAGTTTGGCTAGGAAAATGATATTGAAAATGCATGAAACTTGGTAGGTGACTAGTGTTTCCCGTTTTGAACATTTTTTGCAGAAATATGACAAAGCCAATTTTGACTCTAAGGTCCTCAAAATGGCAAATCATTAAAATGTGTCCAAATCTGGAAGTCTGGAAAAATGAAGCAGGTTTTGGCCGATGCACTGACCTTGTGGAACGAACCATTTTTGACTTAGTAAATGATGTCCAAAATGCATGAAATTTGGTGTACTGCTATATTTTTCCGTTCTGGACATTTTTGTCAGAAATGGATTAAGGCTAAATCTGACTCTAAGGACCTCAAAAACGACAATTATTGAAATGTGTGCAAATCTGGACAGTTTTGTGCAATCCCACTGTTTTGGCTATAACTATTGATCTCGAACTCCAAATGATGCAAGGTTTGTTTCTGATTTTAGTTCACTTCTTAAGATTTAATTTGACACCTTATTTACTAGAATTGGAGATTGTTTGCTTGACTTAATGATTGTGAGAAAACAGCCTATTGCAGTAAGGGTTTCACTTAGTTATATGCTTAGAAATTTGTTGTAACTTCTCTTGTGGTATTAATTTCTTTGGATTGTGGCATTGGGATGTTGTGTGGACTGTTTTGAGTACTTGGGGATATTTTGATTAATTAATGCTTGGCTTGAGATTGATTTTGAGTTGACTTGAGGCTTAATCGCACGGGTAAGCACGAAATGGAAACCCTAGTGACTAGGTGAACTTGCTAAGTGTTGATCCTTTGAATATTGAGTGCAATTATATGTTTTGTTAGGCTGCCCGTAGTTGCCCTTATAACCTAAAGGTGATTTTGATCATTGCATGTTGACAAATAGGCCTTTCTTGGATCCGAGCTCACGTATCTGTTGTTGCATGTTGAATAATCTCATCATTTGATTACGTGAACGTTGTAATGAGTTATATGACTTGTCTTATGTGCGTTACATGGCTGCCTGTTTAATGTTCATATAACTCCATATGCCTTTCAAGTGAAATTACTTGTCTATTCGTGCCTCGCTTGTTTATTTGTCAATGTGCAATCTTATGACTGTCTGGAGGCAACCTACTTTGTTGTCCTCCCAATGTGATATATTAAATGTCTTAAATGTGCATTGCATACAAGGTTGCAACCTTTCATTCTGGCATGGTAGCGTTCACGCACACCGGGCGGCATCGGGCTTGCTGGTGCAACCGTGACTACCATGGTCCAATTCCCTCTCTCGCTTGCGGGCTAGACTTCCTCGGAGAGTTGGGTCATAGGATTTCGGGGTACATCCGGAGTACACCCACTTGGCGTGTTAAGGCGTAACAACTGAGAGCAAAAGTTCACCGTATCCTTTTTCTATATGTATAAGTACTCTCGCTTGGTTCCTAGAAAACCTCGGGGAGGAAAGACTAGTAATTCTGTTCCTTTACTTTATATTATCGTTATGTACTTAATTGTGTTGTATTCATGTTTGCAAAAGGATTTTCATAAGTTGAACCGGAAAATGAGGTTCGAAACCTATTTCTCTTTCCCCCTCGCTGAGTTCATAAGGACTCACCTTCTTTTATCATCTCAGGTGAAGAAGATCAAGAACAAGGACCTGAAGACGATGTGCCTAACGATAATTCCTTGGAGTGATTGCCTGTCCTATGTGATTTGCGTGATTATGGCTATTTGTGAACTATGCTACTTGAAGACTATTTCTTTTATGTTGCTCAATGTTTGTAATGTAAAAGACCCCCGTTGTAATTTGGGGTCTAATTTTGGTTTGTACTGATATTAACTAGACATACACTAGACACTACTATGATCATTTTGCTATTATTACTGCTAGTATCTATAATAGGATTATGAAGTATTAGGTAAAGACTAAGTAAAATGAACCAACCAAATCTTAAGCAGGTACAAGTTATTAAGCTAAGATCAACAGGTACTTTTGTAACGAGGATTAACAAACGAACGAGAAATAGTATCATGCTAGGTTATTAATCAAACGAGACATCAAGATAACTAGTAGGCATTTCAATTGATGATAAATAGTAATCTTAGTTGGAAATGAATTTGAGATGCTAAATTTTGAGTCGTTTAGAGAATTAGGTCAAACCAAAGAGCCCAATTACAGCCGTTATGCTGCCTGTTTTTCGAAAAATTTGGGAGTTTAGGCCAAAACGTTAAGTGTTAAATCTTCATGAATGGTTAAGTACGAGACATGACTTGAATGTTTAGATCACACCCTAGTCTAAACTTTATAGGCCGGGTTGGGGCGTGACAGATCATACCAGCACTAATGCACCAGATCCCATCAGAACTCCGAAGTTAAGCGTGCTTGGGGGAGAGTAGTACTAGGATGGGTGACCCCCTGGGCAGTCCTCGTGTTACACCCCCCTTTTCAATTTTTTTTTGCTCCGGTTAGGGTTGCCAAGATACTTTATCCACCACATTTCTATTATCGAATCCTACAGCACCTTAGGCAAGACAACTTCGCTTCACGTGGAGGCTGGGCCAGCAAACCCAGAGCGTAGGGCTTGTGACCAAGTCTCCGTCGCTCCGGTGCCCATAAATTTTGATCCGTAAGGACTTACGCGGCGCACAGCATACCGTTGCAAAGCTTTCTGAGAGCTCTACGACGAAGGCAGCCAGCTTGCTCGCTGTGCCCTTTTTGGAGCCCAAAATCGAACGTTTTCATTAGTTTCGTGCAACTTTTCTATTTTTCTTCTATTTTTTCGTCCCGGATCGTACGTCGTGAGCTGTTAAAAGGACGACAACCTTACTCGTGGGACATTATAGGGCCCTACAACGCGATGATATCACGTCTTGCGAGGAAGCTTCGTTGTTGAAGCGGATAGATTGTTGTTAAGCCCACTGGGCCTTCTAAATGGGCCATCTCTCTAGGCTGGGACTGTGAACCGTTAACACATAAAGGAATTGTGCCCTCAACATGACGGATGCGATCATACCAGCACTAATGCACCGGATCCCATCAGAAGTCCGAAGTTAAGCGTGCTTGGGCAAGAGTAGTACTAGGATGGGTGACCCCCTAGGAAGTCCTCGTGTTGCACTCCCCTTTTCAATTTTTTTTTGCTCCGGTTAGGGTTGCCAAGATACTTTATCCACCACATTTCTATTATCGAATCCCACGGCACCTTGGGCAAGACAACTTCGCTTCACGTGGAGGCTGGACCAGTAAACCAAGGGCGTAGGGCTTGTGACCAGGTCTCCGTCGGTCCGGTGCCCATAACTTTTTATCCGTAAAGAGTTACGCAGCGCACAGCATACCGTTGTAAAGCTCTCCGAGAGCTCTACGATGGGGGTAGCTGGCTTGCTCGCTGTGTGTCACGCCCCAACCCGGCCTATAAAGGTTAGACTAGGGTGTGATCTAAACATTCAAGTCCTTTCACATTCTTAATCATTTTAGGAGGTTTAACACTTAACGTTTTATTCTAGACTCCAAAATTTTCCGGAAATCCGGTAGCATAACGGCTGTAATTGGGCTCTTTGTTTTGACCTAAATTTTCTAACAGCCTCAAAATTTACCATCTCAAATTCAATTCCAGCTAAGATTACTATTATTCCATCAATTGAATTGCCTATTGGTTAATTCGACGTCCCGTTTGATTTATAACCTAACATGATGCTATGCCTCGTTTGTCCATTTATTCTTGTTTCAAAATATATCTGTTGATCTTAGCTTATTAGCGAGTACCTATTGAGATTGGATAAGTTCATTTACCTATTCCTTAACTAAGCATCATAACCTGTGATAGATACTAGCGGTAGTAAACGTAAAACGATCATAGTAGTGTCATGTCTAGTATCGGTCTACTTAAAATAAGTACAAACCAAAATTAGACCCCAAATTACAGCGGGGGTCTTTTACATCACAAGTAACAAATAACATAAGGGAAATAGTCTTCAAGCAGCAAAAGGTACACAAGTAATCACGTTCAAGCAAAACAACAATAACAGGCAATCACTCCAGGGGTTCATCATTAGGTACATTATCCTCGGGTTCCTGTACCTGTTCTTCTTCACCTGAAATGATAAAAGATGGTGAGTCCTTATGAACTCAGCGAGGGGGAACGAGAAATATGTTTTGAAACTCATTTTCCAGTTAAACTTATGAAATTCCCTTTCTCACACATGAATGTAACAGAAATACAAGTACAGAAATACAAGTACAGAATAGGAATATCGATCTTTCCTCCCCGAGGTTCCCTAGGAACCAAGTGGGAGTACTTATACACATAATAAAAAAGATACTGTGAGCTTTTGCTCTCAGATCAAGTCAAGTAACAGGAGTTGCGGTGGACTTTAATTCATCCCCAAAACACGCCAGGTGGGTGTACTCCGGATGTACCCCGAAATCCTACGACCCAACTCTCCAAGGGTGAATACCAAGCGAGAGAAGGAATTGGATCATGGTAGTCACGGTAACACCGGCAAGCCCGATGCCGCCCGGCGGACGTGAAACGCTACCATGCCACACGAAAGGTTGCAACCTTATATGCAATGCACATTTATAACATTTAACATATCACATTAGGAGGACAACAAAGTAGGTTGCCTCCGAACGGTTATAAGATCGCACGTTGTCAAGTAGTCAAACAAGGCATGATAAGACAAGTAATTTCACTTGAAAGGCATATAGAGTCATATGATCATCAAACGGGCAGCCATGTAACACATGTAAAACAGGCTATATAACTCATTAAGAGGTCCACGCAATCAAGCGATAAGATTATTCAACGTGCAATGATATCAACATGGGTTCGGATGCAAGAAAAGCTTATTTGTCAACATGCAATGGTCAAGATCACTTTTGAAGTTATAAAACATTTACGGGCAGCCCACTAAGCATATGATTCCAACACAATATCCAATTGATCAACACCTATTAAGACTATTGAGTCATTAGGGTTCCCATTTCATGCTTAATCAAGTGATTAAAACACTAAGTCCACTCAAGATCATTATCAAGTCTTGCATCATTTAATTCAACATCCTCAAGTGCTCACAACAGTCCACATAACATCCCAACACCACATTTCCACACAATTAGTGTCACAAGAGAGGTTACAACAATTTTCCAAGCATATGGCTAAATAAAACCTTTACTGCAATAGGCTGTTTTCTCACAATCAATAGGATAATCAAACAATCTCCAAATTCAGTAAATAAGATGTCAAATTAAAGCTTAAGAAGTTAACTAAAATCAGAAACAAACCTTGCATCAATTGGAGTTCAGAATCATTAGTTATAGCCGAAACAGTGAGGTAGCACAAAACTGTCCAGATTTGTACACTTTTCAGAAATTGACGTTTTTGAGGTCCTTAGAGTCAGTTTTAGCTTTGGTCCATTTCTGACAAAATTTCCCAGAACTGAAAAATATAGCAGCACACCAAATTTCACACATTTTGGACAACATTTACTAATTCAAATATGGTTCGTTCCACAAGGTCAGTGCATCTGCCAAAACCTGATTCATTTTTCCAGATTTACAGATTTGGTCACATTTTAATGATTTTCCATTTTGAGGACCTTAGAGTCAAAATTAGCTTCGGCCTATTTCTGGGAAAAATGTTCAAAACTGTCCAAAATAGTCATCCACCAATTTTCAAGCATTTTAAACATCATTTTCTTAGCTAAACTTACCTCGAACAGACTGGTCAGAGAGCTGTCATCCATTTCGACTTCACCTAGCATCATTTTCAAGCCAAGATCTTGCCATGCATGGTTGTTTAAGCTTATGAAAGACCATATATCTCAAGTACAGAAGAAAATACACACATTTATGAGCATGCATGTGAGTTTTTAAAGAGTTTTCAAAAGATTTTAACCCTCACCTTAGCAATCAACCACAAAGATGCACAAAAACTTGTTGAAGCTTCAAATCTCTTCTTCTTCTTGCTTAGCCGAGATTCCAACTTGGTTTCTCTATTTTTCCTAGCTTAGTGATCAATCTCTTAGCACATGCATGAGGTTAGAACAAGAAGAAAAGAAATGGAAGCTTAAAACCTCACCAAGGCCGAAAATGGTGACTCAAAATGCTTGCATGTGTGTTTCTTGCATCCTAGCTTTCTTGGGTGAGTTTCTTTGCTTGTGGTTTGTATTGATGCACCATAGGATGATGAAGATTAGCTAAGAGGTGGAGAGAACTCAGTCAAAACCGAAATGGAGAGAGAGAGTGAGAGGGAGAGAGAGAAAATGTGAGGAAAGTGAGAGAAATGAGAGAAAAATGAGGCTTTTGCAATTTTTTGAGCATGTGGTCAGCCTTGGGCTTCCAAATCTGAATTTTTGTGTCTTCAAGGTGGAATTTGAAATGTTAGCATGGGCCATGAGTGGTTTGGTCGAAAATGAGAGGAAATTGAGGTGGTTTTGGGCAATTTTTTATGCATTGATAAGTGTTTTTGTGTCATGACTTGTCTAGAATCATTTTGAATTAAACATGCATGCAAAAATCTGATTTTGTGTCATCTTTTGAATCGTTTTAACATGTGTGTAAGAGAATGTTGGGTAGTTAGGGGTTTTAGGTAGAATAGAATATACGGTATGTTTAGAGGTTTGTGAGATTTTGTCTTGTAGTGAGTTTAAAATATAATATTTAGCTGTTAGTGGATTTTGTAGAGATTTGAATTAAGATTATAATAATAGTTAGTGGATTGTGTAGGATTATTTTATTGTCTTGTGCTTTGTGTAGGATTCTTTATTGATTAGCGTGGTGGCACGGATTCCTAGGTCTAGGGCACGAATTACGAGGTAGACACAAACTACGAGGTAAGACACCAACTTCAAGACTAATGCACATACTTCAAGATAAATGCACGGATTCTAATGCTAACACACGCAACCCTAGGTGAATGAACGTAAACCAATACAAGGCACGTATTTCAATGCAATGCACGTAAATAAAGACATAACTCTTAAACCTAGGTTAAGACACGTAGCTCAAGGTTAATGCACACGAAACAAAGAGACACACGCAATCAAGGTCTCGCACGTAAATTAAGGTCATGGCATGTTTATCTAGGTATCGCACAGCACGTATATCGAGGATTAAGGTACACAATCCAAGGTCAGTCATATCATTCTTGGTCTATGGCACGCAAATCAAGGTAACACACGTTATTCGGGGTCGCGCCTCACACTGTGCCCTTTTTGGAGCCCAAAATCGAATGTTTTCATCAGTTTCGGGCTACTTTTCTATTTTTGCTCTGTTTTTCCGTCCCGGATCGTACGTCGTGAGCTGTTAAAAGCACGACAACCTTACTTGCTGGACATTAGAGGGCCCTACAATGCGTCGAAATCACGTCTTATGAGGATGCTGCGTTGTTGAAGTGGATGGGTTGTCGTTAAGCCCATTGGTCCTTCTGATTGGGATACATCTCTAGGCTGGGACTGTGAACCATTAACACACAAAGCAATTGTGCCTTCAACATGACAGGTGCGATCGTACTAGCACTATTGCACCGGATCCCATCAGAACTCCGAAGTTAAGTATGCTTGGGCAAGACTAGTACTAGGATGGGTAACCCCATAGGATGTCCTCGTGTTGCACCACACTTTTCAATTTTTTTTGCTCCGGTTAGGGTTGCCAAGATACTTTATCCACCACATTTCTATTATCGAATCCCATGGCACCTTGGGCAAGACAACTTCGCTTCACGTGGAGGCTGGGCCAGCAAACCGAGGGTGTAGGGCTTGTGACCAAGTCTCCTTCGCTCCGGTGCCCATAACTTTTGATCCGTAAGGAGTTACGCGGCGCACAGCATACCGTTGCAAAGCTCTCCGAGAGCTCTATGACAGGGGCAGCAAGCTAACTTGCTGTGCCCTTTTTGGAGCCCAAAATCGAACGTTTTCATCAGTTTCGGGCTACTTTTCTGATTTTGCTCTATTTTTTGTCTCGGATCGTACGTCGTGAGCTGTTAAAAGGATGACAACCTTACTCGTGAAACATTAGAGGGCCCTACAATACGTCGATATCACGTCTTGCAAGGATGCTGCGTTGTTGAAGCGGATGGGTTGTCGTTAAGCCCATTGGGCCTTCTGAATGACCCATCTCTCTAGGCTGGGACTGTGAACCGTTAACACATAAAGGAATTGTGCCCTCAACATGGCGGGTGCGATCATATCAGCACTAATGTATCGGATCCCATCAGAACTCCGAAGTTAAGCGTGTGCTTGGGCGAGAGTAGTACTAGGATGGGTGAACCCTTGGGAAGTCCTCGTGTTGCACCACCTTTTTTAATTTTTTTTGCTCCGGTTAGGGTTGCTAAGGTACTTTATCCACCACATTTCTATTATCGAATCCCACGGCACCTTGGGCAAGAAAACTTCGCTTCACGTGGTGGCTGAGCCAGCAAACCGAGGGCATAGGGCTTGTGACCAGGTCTTCGTCGCTCCGGTGCCCATAACTTTTGATCCGTAAGGAGTTACGCGGCACACAGCATGCCGTTGCAAAGCTCTCCAAGAGCTCTACGACGAGGGCAGCTAGTTTGCTTACTTTACCCTTTTTAGATCCCAAAATCGAACGTTTTCATCAGTTTCGGGCCACTTTTCTCTTTCTGCTCTGTTTTTCTGTCCTGGATCGTACATCGTGAGTTGTTAAAAGGATGACAACCTTACTCGCGGGACATTAGAGGGCCCTACAATACGTCAATATCACGTCTTGCGAGGATGCTACGTTGTTGAAGTAGATGGGTTGTCGTTAAGCCCATTGGGTCTTCTGAATGTGCCAGCTCTCTAGGCTGGGACTGTGAGCCATTAACACACAAAGGAAGTGTGCCCTCGACATGACGGGTGCGATCAAACCAGCACTAATGCACCAGATCCCATAAGAACTCCAAAATTAAGCATGCTTCGGCGAGAGTTGTACGAGGATGGGTGACCCCCTGGGAAGTCCTCGTGTTGCACCCCCCTTTTCAATTTTTTTTGCTCTGGTTAGGGTTGCCAATATACTTTATCCTCCACATTTCAATTATCGAATCCCACGGCACCTTGGGCATGACAACATCGTTTCACGTGGAGGCTGGGCCAGCAAACCGAGGGCGTACGGTTTGTACCAGGTCTCCGTCGCTCCGGTGCCCATAACTTTTGATCTGTAAGGAGTTACGCGGCGCACAGCATACTATTGCAAAGCTCTCTGAGAACTCTACGACGGGGGCAGCCAGCTTGCTCGCTATGCCCTTTTTGAAGCCCAAAATCGAACGTTTTCATCAGTTTCAGGCCACTTTTCTAGTTTTCTGTTGTTTTTCGGTCCCGGATCGTACGTCGTGAGCTGTTAAAAGGACGACAACCTTACTCGCGGAACATTAGAGGGCCCTACAATGCGTCAACATCACGTCTTGCAAGGATGCTGCGTTGTTGAAGCAGATGGGTTGTCGTTAAGCCCATTGGGCCTTATGAATAGGCCATCTCTCTAGGCTGGGACTGTGTACCGTTAAAAGATAAAGGAAATGTGCCCTCAACATGACGGGTGCGATCAGACCAGCACTATTGCACCGGATCCCATCAGAACTCCGAAGTTAAGCGTGCTTGGGCGAGAGTAGTACAAGGATGGGTGACCCCTTGGGAAGTCCTCGTGTTGCACCCCCTTTTTCAATTTTTTTTGCTCCGGTTAGGGTTGCCAATATACTTTATCCACCACATTTCTATTATGGAATCCCACGGTACCTTGGGCATGACAACTTCGCTTCACATGGAGGCTGGGCCAGCAAACCGAGGGCGTAGGGCCTGTGACCAGGTCTTCGTCTCTCCGGTGTCCATAACTTTTGATCCATAAGGAGTTACGCGGCGCGT
Source organism: Ehretia macrophylla (assembly GCA_037974665.1). Taxonomy (NCBI): domain Eukaryota; kingdom Viridiplantae; phylum Streptophyta; class Magnoliopsida; order Boraginales; family Ehretiaceae; genus Ehretia; species Ehretia macrophylla. Next base: position 75,756,077 of record CM075769.1, read on the forward strand.
AGCATGTCGTTGCAAAGCTCTCCGAGAGCTCTACGACGAGGACAGCTAGTTTGCTCGCTGTGCCCTTTTTGGAGCCCAAAATCGAACGTTTTCATCTGTTTCGGGCCACTTTTCTGTTTTTGCTCTGTTTTTCCGTCCCGGATCGTATGTCGTGGGCTGTTAAAAAGACGACAAACTTACTCGTGGGACATTAGAGGGCTCAACAAAGCGTCGATATCATGTCTTGCGACGATGCTGCGTTGTTGAAGCGGATGGGTTGTCGTTAAGCCCATTGGGCCTTCTGAATGGGCCACCTCTCTAGTCTGGGACTGTGAACCGTTAACACATAAAGGAATTGTGCCCTCAACATGACGGGTGTGATCAAACAGGCACTAATGCACCGGATCCCATCAGAACTCCGAAATTAAGCGTGCTTGGGCAAGAATAGTACTAGGATGGGTAACCCCCTGGGAAGTCCTCGTGTTGCTCCCCCCTTTTTAATTTTTTTTTCTCCGGTTAAGGTTGCCAATATACTTTATCCACCACATTTCTATTATCGAATCCTATGGCACCTTGTGCAAGACAACTTCGCTTCACGTGGAGGCTGGGCCAGCAAACCGAGGGCGTAGGGCTTGTGACCAGGTCTCCGTCGCTCCGGTGCCCATAACTTTTGATCCGTAAGGAGTTACGCGGCACACAGCATACCGTTGCAAAGCTCTCTGAGAGCTATACGATGGGGGTAGCTAGCTTGCTCGCTGTGCCATTTTTGGAGCCCAAAATCGAACGTTTTCATCAGTTTCGAGCCACTTTTCTGTTTTTGCTTTGTTTTTCCGTCCCAGATCGTAAGTCGTGAGCTGTTAAAAGGATGACAACCGTACTCGCGGGACATTAGAGGGCCCTACAATGTTTCGATATCACGTCTTGTGAGGATGTTGTGTTGTTGAAGCAGAAGGGTTATCGTTAAGCACATTGGGCCTTCTGAGTGGGCCATCTCTCTAGGCTGGGACTATGAACCGTTAGCACATAAAGGAATTGTGCCCTCAACATGACGGGTGCGATCATACCATCACTAATGCACCGGATCCCATCAGAACTCCGAAGTTAAGCGTACTTGGGCGAGAGTAGTACTAGGATGGGTGACCCCCTGGGAAGTCCTCGTGTTGCACCCCCCTTTTCAATTTTTTTTGCTCCGGTTAGAGTTGCCAATATACTTTATCCACCACATTTCTATTATCAAATCCCACAGCACCTTGGGCAAGACAACTTCGCTTCATGTGGAGGCTGGGCCAGCAAACCGAGGGCGTAGGGCTTGTGACCAAGTCTCCGTCGCTCCGTTGCCCATAACTTTTGATCTGTAATGAGCTACACGGCGCACAGCATACCGTTGCAAAGCTCTCAGAGAGCTCTACGATGGGGGTAGCTAGCCTACTCGCTGTGCCATTTTTGGAGCCCAAAATCGAAAGTTTTCATCAGTTTCGAGCAACTTTTCTATTTTTGCTCTATTTTTCCGTCCCGGATCAGACGTCGTGAGCTGTTAAAAGGATGACAACCTTACTCGCGGGACATTAGAGGGCTCTACAATGCGTCGATATCATGTCTTTCGAGGATGTTGCGTTGTTGAAGCGGATGGGTTGTCGTTAAGCCCATTAGGCTTTCTGAATGGGCCATCTCTCTAGGCTGGGACTGTGAACCGTTAACACATAAAGGAATTGTTCCCTCAACCGTTAAGCCGATTGGGCCTTTTGAATTGTGCCCTCAACATGATGGGTACGATCATGCCAGCACTAATGCACCGGATCCCTTAAGAACTCCGAAATTAAGCGTGCTTGGGCGAGAGTAGTACTAGGATGGATGACCCCCTGGGAAGTCCTCGTGTTGCACACCCCTTTTCAATTTTTTTTGCTTCGGTTAGGGTTGCCAATATACTTTATTCACCACATTTCTATTATCGAATCCCACTGCACCTTGGGCAAGACAACATCGCTTCACATGGAGGTTGGGTCAGCAAACCGAGGGCGTAGGGCTTGTGACCAGGTCTCCGTCGCTCCGGTACCCATAACTTTTGATCCGTAAGGAGTTACGCGCCGCACAGCATACCGTTGAAAACTCTCCGAGAGCTCTATAACGGGGGCAGCTATCTTGCTCGCTGTGCCCTTTTTGGTGCCCAAAATCGAACGTTTTCACCAATTTCGGGCCACTTTTCTATTTTTGCTCTGTTTTTCTGTCCCGGATTGTACGTCGTGTGCTGTTAAAAGGATGACAACCTTAATCGTGGGACATTAGAGGGCCCTACAATGCGTCGATATCACGTCTTACGAGGATGATGCGTTGTTGAAGATGATGGGTTGTCATTAAGCCCATTGGGCCTTCTGAATGGGCCATCTCTCTAGGCTGGGACTGTCAACCGTTAACACATAAAGGAATTGTTCCCTCAACATGACGGGTGTGATTATACCAGCACTAATGCACCGGATCCCATCAGAACTCAGAAGTTAAGCGTGCTTGGGCGAGAGTAGTACTAGGATGGGTAACCCCCTGGGAAGTCCTCGTGTTGCACCCCCCTTTTCAATTTTTTGTGCTCCGGTTGGGGTTGCCAATATGCTTTATCCACCGCATTTCTATTACCGAATCCCACGGCACCTTGGGCAAGACAACTTCGCTTCACGTGGAGGCTAGGCCTGTAAACTGAGGGCGTAGGGCTTGTGACCTGGTCTCTGTCGCTATGGTGCACATAACTTTTGATCCGTAAGGAGTTACACTGCGTACAACATACCGTTGCAAAGCTCTTCGAGAGCTCTACGATAGGGGCATCTAGCTTGCTCGCTGTGCCCTTTTTGGAGCCCAAAATTGAACGTTTTCATCAGTTTCTGGCCACTTTTCTTTTTTTGCTATGTTTTTCCGTCCCGAATCGTACGTCGTGAGCCGTTAAAAGGACAACAACCTTGCTCGCGGGACATTAGAGGGCCCTACAACTTGTCGATATCACGTCTTGCGAGGACGCTTCGTTGTTGAAGCGGATGGGTTGTCGTTAAGCCCATTGGGCCTTCTAAATGGGCCATCTCTCTAGGCTGGGACTGTGAACCGTTAACACATAAAGGAATTGTGCCCTCAACATGACGGGTGTGATCGAACCAGCACTAATGCACCGGATCCCATTAGAACTCCGAAGTTAAGCGTGCTTGGGCGAGAGTAGTACTAGGAAGTCCTTGTGCTGCACCCACCTTTTCAATTTTTTTTGCTCCGGTTAGGGTTGGACAGATACTTTATCCACCATATTTCTATTATCGAATCCCACGGCACCTTGGGCAAGACAACTTCACTTCACGTGGAGGGTGGGCCAGCTAACCGAGGGCATAGGGCCGGTGACCAGGTCTCCTTTGCTCCGGTGCTTATATTTTCGTCCCGGATCGTACGTCGTGAGCTGTTAAAAGGACGACAACCTTACTCACGGGACATTAGAGGGCTTTACAATACGTTGATATCACATCTTTCGAGGATTCTGTGTTGTTGAAGCAGATGGGTTGTCGTTAAGCCCATTGGGCCTTCTGAATGGCCATCTCTCTAGGCTGGGACTGTGAATCATTAACACATAATGGAATTGTGCCCTCAACATGATGGGTGCGATCATACCAGTACTAATGTACCGGATCCCATCAGAACTCCGAAGTTAAGCGTGCTTGGGTAAGAGTAGTACTAGGATGGGTGACCCCCAAGTAAGTCCTCGTGTTGCACCCCCCTTTTCAATTTTTTTTACTCCAATTAGCGTTGCCAAGATACTTTATCCACCACATTTCTATTATCAAATCCCACGGCACCTTGGGCAAGCCAACTTCGCTTCACGTGGAGGCTGGGCCAGCAAACCGAGGGCGTAGGGCTTTTGACCAGGTCTCCGTCGCTCTGGTGACCATAACTTATTATCTAGAAAGAGTTACGCGGCACACAACATACAGTTGCAAAGCTCTCCAAGAGCTCTACGACGGGGGCAGCAAGCTTGCTCACTGTGCCCTTTTTAGTGCCCAAAATTGAACGTTTTCATTAGTGTCGGGCTATTTTTCTATTTTTGCTCTGTTTTTCCATCCCGGATCGTACGTCGTGAGCTGTTAAAAGCACGACAACCTTACTCGTGGGACATTAGAGGGCCCTACAACGCGTCGATATCAAGTCTTGCGAGGATGCTGCGTTGTTGAAGTGGATGGGTTGTCGTTAAGCCAATTGGGCCTTCTGAATGGGACATCTATCTAGGCTAGGACTGTGAACCGTTAACACAAAAAGGAATTGTGCCCTCAACATGACGGGTGTGATCATACCAATACTAATGCACCGAATCCCATGAGAACCCCGAAGTTAAGCGTGCTTGGGCGGGAGTAGTACTAGGATGGGTGACCCCCTGCGAAGTCCTCGTGTTGCACCCCTCTTTTCAATTTTTTTTGCTCCGATTAGGGTTGCCAAGATACTTTATCCACCACATTTCTATTATCGAATCCCACGGCACCTTGGGCAAGACAACTTGGCTTCACGTGGAGGCTGGGCCAACAAACTGAGGGCGTAGGGCTTGTGACCAGGTCTCCGTCGCTCCGGTGCCCATAACTTTTGATCCGTAAGGAGTTACGTGGCGCACAACATACCGTTGCAAAGCTCTCTGAGAGCGCTACGACTGGGGCAGCTAGCTTGCTCGCTTTGCCCATCTTTTGAGACCAAAATCGAATGTTTTCATCAGTTTCGGGCCACTTTTCTTCTTTGGCTCTATTTTTATGTCTCGGATCGTACGATGTGAGCTGTTAAAAGGACGACAACCTTACGCGCGGGACATTAGGGGGCCTACAACATGTCGATATCACGTCTTGCGAGGATGCTACATTGTTGAAGCGGATGGGTTGTCGTTAAGCCGATTGGGCCTTTTGAATGGGCCATCTCTATAGGCTGGGACTGTGAACCGTTAACACATAAAGGAATTGTGCCCTCAACATGACGGGTGCGATCATGCCAGCACTAATGCATCGGATCCCATCAGAACTCCGAAGTTAAGCGTGCTTGGACGAGAGTAGTACTAGGATGGGTGACCCCTTGGGAAGTCCTCGTGTTGCACCCCCATTTTCAACTTTTTTTGCTCTTGTCAGGGTTTCCAAGATACTTTATCTACCACATTTCTATTATCGAACTCTATGGCACCTTGGGCAAGACAACTTCGCTTCACGTGGAGGCTGGGCCAGCAAACCGAGGGCGTAGGGCTTGTGACCAGGTCTCCGTCGCTCCGGTGCCCATAACTTTTGATCCGTAAGGAGTTACGTAGTGCACAGCTTTCTGTTGCAAAGCTCTCCGAGAGCACTACGACAGGGGCAGCTAGCTTGCTCGTTGTACCCTTTTTGGTGCCCAAAATCGAATGTTTTCATCAGTTTTTGGCCACTTTTCTACTTTAGCTCTGTTTTTCTGTTGTGGATCCTACGTCGTTAGCTGTTAAAAGGACGACAACCTTACTCGCGGGACATTAGAGGGCCCTACAATACGTCGATATCACGTCTTGCGAGGATGTTGCGTTGTTGAAGTGGATGGGTTGTCGTTAAGCACATTGGGCCTTTTGAATGGACCATCTATCTAGGCTGGGACTGTGAACCGTTAACACATAAAGGAATTGTGCCCTCAACATGACAGGTTCGATCATACTAGCACTAGTGTACCGGATCCCATCAGAACTCCGAAGTTAAGCGTGCTTGGGCGAGAGTAGTACTAGGTTAGGTGACCCCCTAGGAAGTCCTCGTGTTGCATCCCCCTTTTCAATTTTTTTTGCTCCGGTTAGGGTTGCCAAGATACTTTATACACCATATTTCTATTATCGAACCCCATGGCACCTTGGGCAAGGCAACTTCGCTTCATGTGGATGCTGGGCAAGCAAACCGAGGGCGTAGGGCTTATGACCAGGTCTCCGTCGCTCCGGTGCCCATAACTTTTTATCCGTAAAGAGTTACGCAGCGCAAAGCATACCGTTGAAAAGCTCTCCGAGAGCTCTACGACGGGGGCAGCTTGGTTGCTCGCTGTGCCCTTTTTGGAGCCCGAAATTGAACATTTTCATCAGTTTCGGTCGACTTTTCTATTTTTGCTTTGTTTTTCTGTCCCGAATCGTACGTCGTGACATTAGAGGGCCCTACAATGCGTCGATATCACGTCTTGCGAGGGTACTACGTTGTTGAAGCGGATAGGTTGTCGTTAAGCCCATTAGGCCTTTTGAATGGGCCATCTCTCTAGGCTGGCACTCTGAACCGTTAACACATATAGGAATTGTGCCCTCAACATGATGGGTGCGATCATACCAGCACTAATGCATCGGATCCCATAAGAACTCCGAAGTTAAGCGTGCTTGGGCGAGAGTAGTACTACGATGGGTGACCCCCTCGGGAGTCCTCGTGTTGCACCCCCTTTTTAATTTTTTTTGCTCCGGTTAGGGTTGCCAAGATACTTTATCAACCACATTTCTATTATCGAACCCCACGGCACCTTGGGCAAGACAACTTCGCTTCACGTGGAGGCTGGGCCAGCAAACCGAGGGCGTCGGGCTTGTGACCAAGTCTCCGGCGCTCTGGTGCCCATAACTTTTTATCTGTAAGGAGTTACGTGGCGCACAGCATACGTTGCAAAGCTATCTGAGAGCTCTACGACGGGGTCATTTATCTTGCTCGCTATGCCCTTTTTGGAGCCCAAAATCGAACGTTTTCATCAGTTTCAGGCCAATTTTCTTCTTTTGCTCTATTTTTCGGTCCCGGATCGTATGTCGTGAACTGTTAAAAGGATGACAACCTTACTCGCGGGACATCAGAGGACCCTATAACGTATCGATATCTCGTCTTGCAAGCATGCTGCGTTGTTGAAGCGGATGGGTTGTCGTTAAGCCCATTGGGCCTTTTGAATGGGCCATCTCCCTAGGCTGGGACTGTGAACCGTTAACACATAAAGGAATTGTGCCCTCAACATGACGGGTGTGATCATACCAGAACTAATGCACCGAATCCCATCAGAACTCCAACGTTAAGCATGCTTGGGCGAGAGTAGTACTAGGATGGGTGACCCCCTAGGATGTCCTTGTGTTGCACCCCCCTTTTCAATTTTTTTTTGCTCCGGTTAGGGTTGCCAAGATACTTTATCCACCACATTTGTATTATCGAACCCCACGGCACCTTGGGCAAGACAACTTCGTTTCTCGTGTTGGCTGGTCCAGCAAACCGTGGGCGTAGGGCTTGTGACCAAGTCTCCGTCTGTGAGGCCCGACCCCGAATAACGTGTGTTACCTCGATTTATGTGCCCTATCTTGGTTCTCGTGCTTGCTTCATCAATCGTGCCTTGACCTAGAATTATGTGCTCTAATCCTCGACTTACGTGCCCTAACTTCGAATTGCGTGCGTTACCTCGTTTCGTGTGCCCTGGCCTTGAATGGCATGTCTTAATCTAGGTTTAAGAGTCATACCTCAATTTACGTGCATTACATTGAATTATGTGTCTTGCATTGGTTTACGTGCATTCACTTAGGATTGCATGCATTAGTCTTGAAGTACGTGCCTTAGTCATGAAGTTCGTGTCTTACCTCGTAGTTCATGTCTACCTAATTCAAATAATATAAAATAATCCTACAAACACCACTAACTATTATTATAATCCTAATTCAAATCTCTACAAAATCCACTAACACCTAAATGTTATATTTTAAACTCACTACAAGACAAAATCTCACAAACCTCTAAACATATCCTATATTCTATTCTACCTAAAATCCCTAGATACCCAACATTCTCTTACACACATGCTAAAACAATTCAAAAGATGCTTAAAAGATGACACAAAATCTGATTTTTGCATGCCCAAGGCCAACATTTGCATCAACTATTGCAAAAGCTTCTATTTTCTCTCATTTCTCTCACTCTCCTCACATTTCTCTCTCTCACTCTCATTCTTCTCTCTCAATCTCGGTTTTGGCTGAGTTCATACACCTCTTAGCTCATCTTCATCATCATATGGTTAATCAAGACAAGCCACAAGCAAAGGAACTCAACCAAGCTAGCTAGGTTGCAAGAAAACTCACATGCAAGCTCTTGAGTCTTCATTTCGGCCCTAGGTGAGTTACTAAGCTTCCATTTCTTTTCTTCTTGTTCTAACCACATGCATGTACTAAGAGCTTGGTCACTAAGCTAGGAAAAATAGAGAAAACCAAGTTGGAATCTCGGCTAGGCAAAGAAGAAGAAGAAAATTGTGCTTCAACAAGTTTTTGTGCATCTTCTTGTTGATTTACTAAGGTGAGGGCTAAAACCTTTTCAAAATCATTCAAAAATCCACATGCATGCTCTTAAATGTATGTCTTTTCTTCTGTACTTGAGTTATATGTTCGTTCATAAGCTTCTCCAACCATGCATGGCAAGATTTTGGCTTGAAAGTGATGATAGGTGAAGTCGGATTATGTGACAACTCTCTGACCTGTTGTTTCGAGGTGAGTTTCGATAGGCAAATGATGTTGAAAATGCACAAAAATTGGTAGGTAACTCGTTTGGCCAGTTTTGAACATTTTGTGCAGAAATAGGACAAAGCTAATTTTGAGTCTAAGGTTCTCAAAATGGCAAATCTTTAAAATGTGTCCAAATCTGGAAATCTGGAAAAATGAAGCAGGTTTTGGCAGATGCACTGACCTTGTAGAACGAACCAGATTTGACTTAGTAAATGATATCCAAAATGCATGAAATTTGGTGTGATGCTCGATTATTCAGTTCTGGACATTTTTGTCAGAAATGAACGAAGGCTAAAACTGACATTAAGGATCTCAAAAACGTCAATTATTGAAATTTGTGCAAATCTGGACAGTTTTGTGCTATCCCACTGTTTCGGCTATAACTAATGATCCCGAACTCCAAATGATGCAAGGTTTGTTTCTGATTTTAGTTCACTTCTTAAGATTTTATTTTATATCTTATTCACTGGAATTGGATATTTTTTGCTTGTCTTAACGATTGTGAGAAAACATCCTATTGGAGTGAGGGTTTCACTTGGTTATATGCTTAGAAAATTTGTTGTAACTTCTCTTGTGGTATTAATTGCTTTGGATTGTGTCATTGGGATGTTGTGTGGACTGTTTTGAGTACTTGGGGATGTTTGGATTAATTGATGCTTGGCTTGAGATTGATTTTAAGTTGACTTGGGGCTTAATTGCACGGGTAAGCACAAAATGGAAACCTTAGTGGCTAGGCGAACTTGCTAAGTGTTGATCATTTGAATATTGTGTGGAATTATATGCTTAGTAGGCTGCCCGTAGATGCCCTTATAGCCTTAAATGTGATTTTGATCATTGCATGTTGACAGATAGGCCTTTCTTGCATCCGAGCCCACGTAGATGTTGTTGCATGTTGAATAATCTTAATATTTGATTACGTGGACTTTGAAATGAGTTATATGACTTGATTTACATGTGTTACATGGATGCCCGTTTAATGTTCATATAACTCCATATGCTTTTCAAGTGAAATTACTTGTCTATTCGTGCCTCGCTTGTTTATTTGTCAATATGCAATCTTATGACTGTCCGGAGGAAACCTACTTTGTTGTCCTCCTAATGTGATATATTAAATGTCATAAATGTGCATTGCATACAAGGTTGCAACCTTTCAGTTTCGCGTGGTAGCGATCACGCACACCGGGCGGCATCGGGCTTGCCGGTGCACCCGTGACTACCACTGTCCAATTCCCTCTCTCGCTTGGGGGCTAGACTTCCTCGAATAGTTGGGTCGTAGGATTTCGGGGTACATCCGGAGTACACCCACCTGGCGTGTTAAGGGGATGATTTGAAGTCGGCCGCAACAACTGAGAGCAAAAGCTCACCGTATCCTTTTCTATATGTGTAAGTACGCTCGCTTGGTTCGTAGAGAACCTCGGGGAGGAAAGACTGGTAATTGTGTTCCTTTACTTTATATTATTGTTATGTACTTAATTGTGTTATATTCATGCTTGCAAAAAGGATTTTCATAAGTTGAACCGGAAAATGAGGTTCAAAACCTATTTCTTGTTCCCCCTCGCTGAGTTCATAAGGACTCACCCTCTTTTATCATCTCAGGTGAAGAAGATCAAGAACAGGTACCCAAGGACTACGTGCCTAACGATGATTCCTTGGAGTGATTGCCAGTCTTATGTGCTTTACGTGATTATGGCTACTTGTGAACTCCATGCTAATTGAAGGCTATTTCTTTTATGTTGCTTGTTGTTTGTAATGTAAAAGACCCCCGTTGTAATTTGGGGTCTAATTTTGGTTTGTACTGATGATAACTAGACAGACACTAGACATTACTATGATCGTTTTGCTAATATTACTGCTAGTATCTATAATAGGATTATAAAGTATTAGGTAAAGGCTAAGTAAAATGAACCAACCAAATCTTAAGCAGGTACACGTTGATAAGCTAAGATCAACAGGTACTTTTGTAACGAGGATTAACAAACGAACGAGACATAGTGTCATGCTAGGTTATTAAACAAACGAGACATCAACACAACCAGTAGGCATTTCAATTGATGATAAATAGTAAACTTAGTTGGAAATGAAATTGAGATGGTAAATTTTGAGGCGTTTAGAGAATTAGGTCAAACTAAGAAACCAATTACAGCCGTTATGCTGCTGGTTTTCTGGAAAAATTTTGGAGTTTAGGCCAAAACGTTAAGTGTTAAATCTTCATGAACGGTTAAGTACGAGACGTGACTTGAATGTTTAGATCACACCCTAGTCTAACCTTTATAGGCTGGGTTGGGGCGTGACACCGTCGCTCCGGTGCCCATAAATTTTTATCCGTAAAGAGTTACGCAGCGCACAGCATACCGTTGCAAAGCTCTCAGAAAGCTCTACGATGGGGGCAGCTAGCTTGCTCGCTGTGCCCTTTTTGGAGCCCAAAATCGAACGTTTTGATCAGTTTCGGGCTATTTTTCGATTTTTGCTCTGTTTTTCTGTCCCGGATCGTACGTCGTGAGTTGTTAAAAGCACGACAACCTTACTTGTGGGACATTAGAGGGCCCTACAAAGCGTTGATATCATGTCTTGCGAGGATGCTGCTTTGTTGAAGTGGATGGGTTGTCGTTAAACCCATTGGGCCTTCTGAATGGGCCATCTCTCTAGGCTGGGACTGTGAACTGTTAACACATACAAGAATTGTGCCCTCAACATGACGGGTGCGATCATACCAGCACTAATGCACCGGATCCCATCAGAACTCCGAAGTTAAGCGTGCTTGGGCGAGAGTAGTACTAGGATAGGTAACCCCCTGGGAAGTCCTCGTGTTGCACCCCCCTTTTCAATTTTTTTTGCTCCGATTAGGGTTGCCAAGATACTTTATCCACCACATTTCTATTATCGAATCCCATGGTACCTTGGGCAAGACAACTTCGCTTCACGTGGAGGCTGGGCCAGCAAACCGAGGGCCTAGGGCTTGTGACCAAGTCTCCGTCGCTCCGGTGCCAATAACTTTTGATCCGTAAGGAGTTACGCGGCGCACAACATGCTGTTGCAAAGCTCTCCGAGAGCTCTACGACGGGGGCAGCCAGCTTGCTCGCTGTGCCCATTTTTGGAGCCCAAAATCAAATGTTTTCATCAACTTCGGGCTACTTTTCTATTTTTTGCTAGGTTTTTCCATCCCATATCGTACGTCATGGGTTGTTAAAAGGATGACAACCTCACTCGCGGGACATTAGAGGGCCCTACAACACGTCGATAACACGTCTTACGAGGATGTTGCGTTGTTGAAGCGGATGGGTTGTCGTTAAGCCCATTGGGCCTTTTGAATGGGCCATCTCACTAGGCTAGGACTGTGAACCGTTAACACATAAAGGAATTGTACCCTCAACATGACGGATGCGATCATACCAGCACTAATGCACTGGATCCCATCAGAACTCCGAAGTTAAGCGTGCATGGGCGAGAGTAGTACTAGGATAGGTAACCCCCTACGAAGTCCTCGTGTTGCACACCCTTTTTCAATTTTTTTTGCTCGGGTTATGGTTGCCAAGATACTTTATCCACCACATTTCCATTATCGAACCCCACGGCACCTCGGGCAAGAAAACTTCGCTTCAAGTGGAGGCTGGGCCAGCAAACCGAGGGCGTAGGGCTTATGACCAAGTCTCCGTCGCTCCGGTTCCCATAACTTTTGATCCTTAAGGATTTACGTGGCGCACAGTATACCGTTGCAAAGCTCTCCGAGAGCTCTACGACGCAGCTAGCTGGCTGTGCCATTTTTGGAGCCCAAAATCGAACATTTTCATCAGTTTCGGGCCACTTTTCTGCTTTTGCTCTATTTTTTTGTCCTGGATCGTACGTCGTGAGCTGCTAAAAGGACGACAACAGTACTCGCGGGACATTAGAGGGCCCTACAAAGCATCGATTTCACGTCTTACGAGGATGCTGTGTTGTTGAAACGGATGGGTTGTTGTTAAGCCCATTAAGCCTTCTGAATGGGCCATCTCTCTAGGCTAGGACTGTGAACCGTTAACACATAAAGGAATTGTGCCCTCAACATGACGGGTACGATCATACCAGCACTAACGCACCGGATCCCATCAGAACACCGAAGTTAAGCGTGCTTGGGCGAGAGTAGTACTAGGATAGGTGACCCCCTAGGAAGTCCTCGTGTTGTACCCCCATTTTCAATTTTTTTTACTCCGGTTAGGGTTGCCAAGATACTTTATCCTCCACATTTCCATTATCGAACCCCACGGCACCTCGGGCAAGACAACTTCGCTTCACGTGGAGGCTGGGCCAGCAAACCGAGGGCGTAGGGCTTATGACCAAGTCTCCGTCGCTCCGGTGCCCATAACTTTTGATCCGTAAGGATTTACGCGGCGCACAGCATGCCGTTGCAAAGCTCTCCGAGAGCTCTACGACGGGGCAGCCAGCTTGCTCGTTGTGCCCTTTTTGGAGCCCAAAATCGAACATTTTCATCAATTTTGGGCCACTTTTCCACTTTTGCTCTATTTTTCCATTCTGGATCGTACGTCGTGAGCTGTTAAAAGGACGAAAACCTTACTTGCGGGACATTAGAGGGCCCTACAATGCGTCGATATCATGTCTTGCGAGGATGCAGCGTTGTTGAAGCGGATGGGTTGTCGTTAAGCCCACTGGGCCTTCTGAATGGGCCATCTCTCGAGGCTGGGACTGTGAACCGTTAACACATAAATGAATTGTGCCCTCAACATGACGGGTGCGATCATACCAGCACTAATGCACTGGATCCCATCGGAACTCCGAAGTTAAGCGTGCTTGGGCGAGAGTAGTGCAAGGATGGTGACCCCTTGGGAAGTCCTCGTGTTGCACCCCCCTTTTCATTTTTTTTTCTCTGGTTAGGGTTACGAATATGCTTTATCCACCACATTTCTATTATCGAATCCCACGGCACCTTGGGCAAGACAACTTCACTTCACATGGCGGCTGAGCCAGCAAACCGAGGGCGTAGGGCTTGTGATCAGGTCACCGTCGCTCCGGTGCCCATAACTTTTTATCCGTAAAGAGTTACGTGGTGCACAGCATACCTTTGCAATGCCCTACGAGAGCTCTATGACGGGGGCAGCTAGCTTGCTCGTTGGGCCCTTTTTGGAGCCCAAAATAGAACGATATCATCAGTTTCGGGCTACTTTTCTAGTTTTGCCCTATTTTTCTGTCCCTGATTGTACGTCGTGAGCTGTTAAAAGCACGAAAACCTTACTCGTGTGACACTAGAGGGCCCTACAATGTGTCGATATCACGTTTTGTGAGGATGCTGCATTGTTGAAGTGGGTGGGTTGTCATTAAGCCCATTGGGCCTTCTGAATGGGCCATCTCTCTAGGCTGGGACTGTGAACCGTTAACACAAAGGAATTGTGCCCTCAACATGACGGGTGCGATCATACCAGCACTAATGCACCGGATCCCATCAGAACTCCGGAGTTAAGCATGCTTGGAAGAGAGTACTACTAGGATGGGAGACCCCTTGGGAAGTCCTCGTGTTGCACGCCCCTTTTCAAATTTTTTTCTCCGGTTATGGTTGCCAAGATACTTTATCCACCACATTTCTATTATTGAATTCCACGGCACCTCGGGCAAGGCAACTTCGCTTCACGTGGAGGCTGGGCCAGCAAACCGAGGGCGTAAGGCTTGTGACTAAGTCTCCGTCGCTCTGGTGCCCATAACTTTTGATCCGTAAGGAGTTACGCAGAGCACAGCATACCGTTGCAAAGCTTTCCGAGAGCTCTACGACGGGGGTAGCTAGCTTGCTCGCTCTGCCCATTTTGGAGCCTAAAATCGAACGTTTTCATCAGTTTCGGTCCACTTTACAATTTTTTCTCTATTTTTCCGTTCCTGATTGTACGTCGTGAGTTGTTAAAAGGAGGACAACCTTACACACGGGACACTAGAGGGACCTGCAATGTGTTGATATCACGTCTTGCAAGGATGCTACGTTGTTGAAGCGGATGGGTTGTCGTTAAGCCCATTAGGCCTTCTGAATGGGCCATCTCTTTAGGCTGGGACTGTGAACCGTTAACACATAAAGGAAATTGTGCCTGCAACATGATGGGCGCGATCATACCAGCACTAATACATAGGATCCCATCAGAACTCCGAAGTTAAGCTTGCTTGGGCGAGAGTAGTACTAGGATGGGTGACCCCATAGGAAGTCCTCGTGGTGTACCCCCATTTTCAATTTTTTTTTGCTCCGGTTGGGGTTGCCAAGGTACTTTATCTACCACCTTTCTATTATCGAACCCCACTGCACCATGGGCAAGACAACTTCGCTTCACGTGGCAGCTGGTCCAGCAAACCGAGGGCGTAGGGCTTATGACCAAGTCTCCGTTGCTCCGATGCCCATAACTTTTGATCCGTAAGGATTTACGCAGCGCACAACATAACGTTGCAAAGCCCTTCGAGAGCACTACAACGGGGGCAGCCAGCTTGCTTGCTGTGCCCTTTTTGGAACCCAAAATCGAACATTTTCAACAATTTCGGGCCACTTTTCTATTTTTGCTATGTTTTTCCGTTCTGGATCGTACGTCGTGAGCTGTTAAAAGTACGACAATATAACTAGCAAGACATTAGAGGCCCCTGCGACGCGTCGATATCACGTCTTGCGAGGATGCTGCGTTATTGAAGTGGATAGGTTGTCGTTAAGCCCATTGGGCCTTCTGAATGGGCCATCTCTCTAGGCTGGGACTGTGAACCAGTAACACATAAAGGAATTGTGTCCTCAACATGACGGGTGCGATCATAGCAGCACTAGTGCACCGGATCCCATCAGAACTACGAAGTTAAGCTTGCTTGGGCGAGAGTAGTACTAGGATGGGTGACCCCCTGGGAAGTCCTCGTGTTGCACCCCCTTTTCAATTTTTTTTGCTCCGGTTAGGGTTGCCAATATACTTTATCCACCAAATTTCTATTATCGAATCCCACGGCACCTTGGGCAAGACAACTTCACTTCACGTGGAGGCTGGGCCAGCAAACCGAGGGTGTAGGGCTTGTGATCTGGTCTCCGTCGCTCCGGTGCCCATAACTTCTTATCCGCAAAGAGTTACGCGGCGCACAACATGCCTTTGCAAAGCTCTCCGAGAGCTCTACGATGGGGGCAGCTAGCTTGCTCGCTGGGCCTTTTTTGGAGCCCAAAATCGAAAGTTTTCATCAGTTTCGGGCTACTTTTCTATTTTTGCTATGTTTTTTCGTCCCGTATCGTACATCGTGAGCTGTTAAAAGCACGACAACCTTACTCGTGGGACATTAGAGGGCCCTACAACGTATCGATATCACGTCTTGTGAGGATGCTGTGTTGTTGAAGTGGATGGGTTGTCGTTAAGCCCATTGTGCCTTCTGAATGGGCCATCTCTCTAGGCTGGGACTACGAACCATTAACACATAAAGGAATTGTGTCCTCAACATGACGGGTGCGATCATACCAGCACTAATGCACTGGATCCCATCAGAACTCCGAAGTTAAACGTGCTTGGGTGAAAGTAGTACTTGGATGGGTGACCCCTTGGGAAGTCCTCGTGTTGTACCCCCTTTTCAATTTTTTTTGCTCCGGTTAGGGTTGCCAAGATACTTTATCCACCACATTTCTATTATCGAATCCCACGGCACCTTGGGCAAGACAACATCTCTTAACGTGGAGGCTGGGCCAGCAAACCGAGGGCATAGAGCTTGTGACCAAGTCTCTGTCGTTTTGGTGCCCATAACTTTCGATCCGTAAAGAGTTACGTGGCGCACAGCATACCGTTGCAAAGCTCTCCGAGAGCTCTACGGCGGGGGCAGCCAACTTGCTCGCTGTGCCCTTTTTGGAGCCCAAAATTGAACATTTTCATCAGTTTCGGGCCATATTTCTATTTTTTCTATGTTTTTCCGTTCCGAATCATACGTCGTGAGCTGTTAAAAGGTCGACAACCTTACTCGCGGGACATTGGGGGGCCTTACAACGCGTCGATATCACATCATACGAGGATGCTGCGTTGTTGAAGCGGATGGGTTGTCGTTAAGCCCATTGGGCCTTCGGAATGGGCCATCGCTCTAGGCTGCGACTGTGAACCGTTAACACATAAACGAATTGTGCCCTCAACATAGTGGGTGCGATCATACCAGCGCTAATGCATCGGATCCCATCAGAACTCCGAAGTTACGCGTGCTTGGACGAGTATAGTACTAGGATGGTGACCCCTTGGGAAGTCCTCGTGTTGCACCACCCTTTTCAATTTTTTTTGCTCCGGTTAGGGTTGCCAATATACTTTATCCACCACATTTCTATTATCGAATCCCACGGCACCTTGGGCAAGACAACTACCCTTCACGTGGAGGCTGGGCCAGCAAACCGAGGGCGTAGGGCTTATGATCAGGTCACCGTCGCTCCGGTTCCCATAAATTTTTATCCGTAAAGAGTTACGCGGCGCACAGCATACCTTTGCAATGCTCTCCGAGAGCTCTATGATGGGGGCAGCTAGCTTGCTCGTTTGGCCCTTTTTGGAGCCCAAAATCGAACATTTCCATTAGTTTTGGGCTACTTTTCTATTTTTGCTCTGTTTTTCCGTCCCGGATCGTACGTCGTGAGCTGTTAAAAGCACGACTACCTTACTCGCGGGACATTAGTGGGCCCTACAACGCGTCGATATCACGTCTTGTGAGGATGCTGCGATGTTGAAGCGGATGGGTTGTCGTTAAGCCCATTGGGCCTTCAGAATGGGCCATCTCTCTAGGCTGAGACTGTGAACCGTTAACACATAAAGGAATTGTACCCTCAACATGTCGGGTGCGATCATACCAGTACTAACGCACCGGATCCCATCAGAACTCCGAAGTTAAGTGTGCATGGGTGAGAGTAGTACTAGGATGGGTGACCTCCTGAGAAGTCCTCGTGTTGCACCCCATTTTTCAATTTTTTTTGCTCCGGTTAGGGTTGCCAATATACTTTATCCACCAAATTTCTATTATCGAATCCCACAGCACCTTGGGCAAGACAACTTCACTTCACGTGGAGGCTGGGCCAGCAAACCGAGGGCGTACGGCTTATGACCAAGTCTCCATCGCTCCGGTGCCCATAACTTTTGATCCGTAAGGATATACGCGGCGCACAGCATACCGTTACAAAGCTCTCTGAGAGCTCTATGACGGGGACAGCCAGCTTGGTCGCTGTGCCCTTTTTGGAGCCCAATATCGAACATTTTCATCAGTTTCGGGCCACTTTTCTATTTTTGCTCTATTTCTTCGTTCCGGATAGTACGTCGTGAGCTGTTAAAAAGACGACAACCTTACTCGCGGGACATTAGATGGCCCTACAACGCGTCGATATCATGTATTGCGAGGATGCTGCGTTGTTGAAGCGGATAGGTTGTCGTTAAGCCCATTGGGCCTTCTGAATGGGCCATCTCTCGTGGCTGGGACTGTGAACCGTTAACACATAAATGAATTGTGCCCTCAACATGACGGGTGCGATCATACCAGCACTAATGCACTGGATCCCATCAGAACTCCGAAGTTAAGCGTGCTTGGGCGAGAGTAGTACTAGGATGGTGACCCCTTGGGAAGTCCTCGTGTTGCACCCCCCTTTTCAATTTTTTTTGCTCCGGTTAGGGTTGCGAATATACTTTATCCACCACATTTCTATTATTGAATCCCACGGCACCTTGGGCAAGACAACTTCGCTTCACGTGGAGGCTGCGCTAGCAAACCAAGGGCGTAGGGCTTGTGATCAGGTCTCCGTCGCTCCGGTGCCCATAAGTTTTTATCCGTAAAGAGTTACACGGCGCACAACATACCTTTGCAATGCTCTCCGTGAGTTCTATGATGAGGGGAGCTAGCTTGCTAGTTGGGCCCTTTTTGGAGCCCAAAATCGAACGTTATCATCAGTTTTGCGCTACTTTTCTAATTTTGCCCTGTTTTTCCATCCCGGATCGTACGTTGTGAGCTGTTAAAAGCACGACAACCTTACTCGTGTGACATTAGAGGGCCCTACAATGTGTTGATATCACGTTTTGCAAGGATGCTGCGTTGTTGAAGTAGATGGGATGTCGTTAAGCCCATTGGGCGTTCTAAATGGTCCATCTCTGAAGGCTGGGGTTGTGCACGGTTAACCCATAAAGGAATTGTGCCCTCAACATGACGGGTGCGATCATACTAGCACTAATGCACCGGATTCCATCAGAACTCCGAAGTTAAGCGTGCCTGGGCGAGAGTAGTACTAGGATGGGTGACCCCCTGGGAAGTCTTCGTGTTGCACCCCCCTTTTCAATTTTTTTTCTCCGGTTAGGGTTGCCAAGATACTTTATCCACCACATTTCTATTATCGAATCCAACGGCACCTTGGGCAAGACAACTTCGCTTCACGTGGAGGCTGGCCAAGCAAACCGAGGGCGTAGGGCTTGTGACTAAGTCTCCGTCGCTCTGGTGCCCATAACTTTTGATCCGTAAGGAGTTATGCACCGCACAACATAGCGTTCCAAAGCTTTCCGAGAGCTCTACGACGGGGGCAGCCAGCTTGCTCGCTGTGCCCTTTTTGGAGCCCAAAATTGAATGTTTTCATCAGTTTCGAGCCACTTTACTATTTTTGCTCTGTTTTTCCGTCACGGATCGTACGTCGTGAGTTGTTAAAAGGAAGACAACCTTACTGACGGGACATTAGAAGGCCCTACAATGCGTCGATATCACGTCTTGCGAGCATGCTACGTTGTTGAAGCGGATGGGTTGTCGTTAAGCCCATTAGGCCTTCTGAGTGGGCCATCTCTTTAGGCTGGGACTGTGAACCGTTAACACATAAAAGAATTGTGCCTGCAACATGACGGGTGCGATCATACCAGCACTAATGCATAGGATCCCATCAGAACTCCGAAGTTAAGCGTGCTTGGGTGAGAGTAGCACTAGGATGGGTGACCCCCTAAGAAGTCCTAGTGTTGAACCCCCCTTTTCAATTTTTTTTGCTCCGGTTACGGTTGCCAAGATATTTTACCCACCACATTTCTATTATCGAACCCCACGGCACCTTGGGCAAGACAACTTCGCTTCACGTGGAGAATGGGCAAGCAAACCGAGGGCGTAGGGCTTTTGACCAAGTCTCCGTCGCTCCGGTGCCCATAACTTTTGATCCGTAAGGATTTACGTGGCGCACAGCATACCGTTTCAACGCTCTGCGTGAGCTCTAAGATGGGGGCTGCCAGATTGCTCGCTGTGCCCTTTTTGGAACCCAAAATCGAACATTTTCATCAGTTTCGGTCCACTTTTCTATTTTTACTCTATTTTTCCATTCTGGATAGTACGTCGTGAGCTGTTAAATGTACGACAATCTTACTCGCGGGACATTAGAGGGCCCTACAACGCGTCGATATCACGTCTTGCGAGGATGCTGCGTTGTTGAAGCTGATGGGTTGTCGTTAATCCCATTGTGCCTTCTTAACGGGCCATCTCTCTAGGCTGGGACAGTGAACCGTTAAGACATAAACGAATTGTGCCCTCCACATGACGGGTGCGATCATACCAGCACTAATGCACCGGATCCCATTAGAACTCTGAAGTTAAGCGTGTTTGGGCGAGAGTAGTACTAGGATGGGTAACCCCCTGGGAAGTCCTCGTGTTGCACCCCCTTTTCAAATTTTTTTGCTCCGGTTAGGGTTGCCAATATACTTTATCTACCACATTTCTATTATCGAATCCCACGGCACCTTGGACAAGACAACTACGCTTCACGTGGAGGCTGGGCCAGCAAACCAAGGGCGTAGGGCTTTTGACTAGGTGTCCTTCGCTCCGGTGCCCATAACTTTTGATCCCTAAGGATTTAGGCGGCGAACAGCATACCGTTGCAAAGCTCTGCGAGAGCTCTACGACGGGGGCAGCCAGCTTGCTCGCTGTACCCATTTTGGAGCCCAAAATCGAACATTTTCATCAGTTTTGGACCACTTTTCTACTTTTGCTCTGTTTTTTTGTTCCGGATAGTACGTCGTGAGCTGTTAAAAGGACGACAACCTTACTCGCGGGACATTAGAGGGCCCTACAACGCGTCGATATCATGTCTTGCGAGGATGCTGCGTTGTTGAAGCGGATGGGTTGTCGTTAAGCCCATTGGGCCTTACGAATAGGCCATCTCTCGAGGCTGGGTCTGTGAACCGTTAACACATAAATGAATTATGCCCTAAACATGACGGGTGCGATCATACCAGCACTAATGCACTGGATCCCATCAGAACTCCGAAGTTAAGCGTGCTTGGGCGAGAGTAGTACTAGGATGGTGACCCCTTAGGAAGTCCTCGTGTTGCACCCCCCTTTTCAATTTTTTTTGCTCCGGTTAGGGTTGCGAATATACTTTATCCACCACATTTCTATTATTGAATTCCACGGCACCTTGGGCAAGACAACTTCGCTTCACGTGGAGGCTGCGCCAGCAAACCAAGGGCATAGGGCTTGTGATCAGGTCTCCATTGCTCCGGTGCCCATAATTTTTTATCCGTAAACAGTTACGCGGCGCACAGCATACCTTTGCAATGCTCTCCGAGAGCTCTATGACGAGGGCAACTAACTTGCTCATTGGGCCCTTTTTGGAGCCCAAAATCGAACGTTATCATCAGTTTTGTGCTACTTTTCTAATTTTGCCCTGTTTTTCCATTCCGGATCGTACGTCGTGAGTTGTTAAAAGCACCACAACCTTACTCGTGTGACATTAGAGGGCCCTACAATGTGTCGATATCACGTTTTATGAGGATGCTGCGTTGTTGAAGTGGATGGGTTGTCGTTAAGCCCATTGGGCCTTCTAAATAGTCCATCTCTCTAGGATGGGACTGTGAACCGTTAACACATAAAGGAATTGTGCCCTCAACATGACGGGTGCGATCATACCAGCACTAATGCACCGGATCCCATCAGAACTCCGAAGTTAAGCGTGACTGGGCGAGGGTAGTACTAGGATGGGTGACCCCCTGGGAAGTCCTCGTGTTGCACCCCCCTTTTCAATTTTTTTTCTTCGGTTAGGGTTGCCAAGATACTTTATTCACCACATTTCTATTATCGAATCCCACGGCACCTTGGGCAAGACAACTTCGCTTCACGGGCAGGCTGGCCAAGCAAACCGAGGGCGTAGGGTTTGTGACTAAGTCTCCGTCACTCTGGTGCCCATAACTTTTGATCCGTAAGGAGTTATGCACCACACAGCATACCGTTACAAAGCTTTCCGAGAGCTCTACGACGGGGGCAGCCAGCTTGCTCGCTGTACCCATTTTGGAGCCCAAAATTGAACGTTTTCATCAGTTTCGAGCCATTTTACTATTTTTGCTCTGTTTTTCCGTCACGGATCGTACGTCGTGAGTTGTTAAAAGGACGACAACCTTACTGATGGGACATTAGAAGGCCCTACAATGCGTCGATATCACGTCTTGCGAGGATGCTAAGTTGTTGAAGCGGATGGGTTGTTGTTAAGCCCATTAGGCCTTCTGAGTGGGCCATCTCTCCAGGCTGGGACTGTGAACCGTTAACACATAAAGGAATTGTGCCCGCAACATGACGGGTGCGATCATACCAGCACTAATGCATAGGATCCCATCAGAACTCCGAAGTTAAGCGTGCTTGGGCGAGAGTAGTACTAGGATGGGTAACCCCCTAAGAAGTCCTAGTGTTGCACCCCCCTTTTCAATTTTTTTTGCTCCGGTTAGGGTTGCCAAGATACTTACCCACCACATTTCTATTATCGAACCCCACGGCACCTTGGGCAAGACAACTTCGCTTCACGTGGAGGCTGGGCAAGCAAACCGAGGGCGTAGGGCTTGTGACCAAGTCTCCGTCGCTCCGGTGCCCATAACTTTTGATCCGTAAGGATTTACGCGGCGCACAGCATACCGTTGCAAAGCTCTGCGAGAGCTCTACGACGGGGGCAGCCAGATTTCTCGCTGTGCCCTTTTTGGAACCCAAAATCGAACATTTTCATCAATTTCGGGACACTTTTCTATTTTTACTCTGTTTTTCCATTCTGGATCGTACGTCGTGAGCTGTTAAAAGTACGACAATCTTACTCGCGGGACATTAGAGAGCCCTACAATGCGTCGATATCACGTCTTGCGAGGATGCTGCGTTGTTGAAGCTGATGGGTTGTCGTTAAGCCCATTATGCCTTCTGAATGGGCCATCGCTCTAGGCTGGGACAGTGAACCGTTAACACATAAAGGAATTGTGCCCTCCACATGACGGGTGCGATCATACCTGCACTAATGCACCGGATCCCATCAGAACTCTGAAGTTAAGCGTGCTTGGGCGAGAGTAGTACTAGGATGGGTAACCCTCTGGGAAGTCCTCGTGTTGCACCCCCTTTTCAATTTTTTTTGCTCCGGTTAGGGTTGCCAATATACTTTATCCACCACATTTCTATTATCGAATCCCACGGCACCTTGGACAAGACAACTACGCTTCACGTGGAGGTTGGGCCAGCAAACCGAGGGCGTAGGGCTTGTGACTTGGTCTCCTTCGCTCCGGTGCCCATAACTTTTGATCCCTAAGGAGTTACGCGGCGCACAGCATACCGTTGCAAAGCTCTCTGAGAGCTTTACGATGGGGGAAGGCAGCTTGCTCTATGTGCCCATTTTTGGGGCCCAAAATCAAATGTTTTCATCAATTTCGGTCCACTTTTCTTATTAAGCACTTTTTTTCCTTAACGGATCATACGTCGTGAGTTGTTAAAAGGACGACAACCTTACTCGCAGGACATTAGTGGGCCCAAAAATGCATGATATCACGTCTTGCGAGGATGTGCATTGTTGAAGCGGATGGGTTGTCGTTAAGCCCATTGGGCTTTCTGAATGGGCCATCTCTCTACGCTGGGACTGTGGACCGTTAACACATAAAGGAATAGTGCTCTCAACATGATGGGTGCGATCATACCAGCACTAATGCACTGGAACCCATAAGATCTCTGAAGTTAAGCATGCTTGGGCGAGAGTAGTACTAGGATGGGTGACCCCCTGGGAAGTCCTCGTGTTGACCCCATTTTTCAAATTTTTTTGCTTCGGTTAGGGTTGCCAAGATACTTTATCCACCACATTTCTTTTATCGAATCCCATGGCACCTTGGGCAAGACAACTTTGCTTCAAGGGGAGGCTGGGCCCGCAAACCGAGGGCGTAGGGCTTGTGACCAGCTCTCCTTCACTCCGGTGCCCATAACTTTTGATCCGTAAGGAGTTATGCGGCGCACAACATACCGTTGCAAAGCTCTGTGAGAGCTCTACGATGGGGGCTGCCAGCATGCTCGATGTGCCCATTTTTGGAGCCCAAAATCGAACGTTTTCATCAGTTTCGGGCCATTTTTCTTATTAAGTTCTGTTTTTCCGTCTCGGATCATACGTCGCTAGCTGTTAAAAGGACGACAACCTTACTCACGGGACATTAGAGGGCCCTACAACGCATCGATATCACGTCTTGCGAGGATGCTGCGTTATTGAAGCGGATGGGTTGTCGTTAAGCCCATTAAGCCTTCTGAAAGGGCCATCTCTCTAGGCTGGGACTGTGAACTGTTAACACATAAAGGAATTGTGCCCTCAACATGATGGGTGCGATCATACCAGCACTAATGCACCGACTCCCATCAGAACTCCGAAGTTAAGCGTGCTTGGGCAAGAGTAGTACTATGATGGGTGACCCCCTGGGAAGTTCTCGTGTTGCACCCCGCTTTTCAATTTTTTTTGCCCCAGTTAGGTTTGCCAAGATACTTTATCTACCACATTTCTATTATCGAATCCGACGGTACCTTGGGCAAGACAACTTCGCTTCACGTGGAGGCTGGGCCAGCAAACTGAGGGCGTAGGGCTTGTGACCGAGTCTCCTTCGCTCCGGTGCCCATAACTTTTGATCCGTAAGGAGTTACACGGCGCACAGCATACCGTTGCAAAGGTCTCTGAGAGCTCTACGACGGGGGCAACTAGCTTGATTGCTGTGCCCTTTTTGGAGCACAAAATCGAACGTTTTCATCAGTTTCGAGCCACTTTTCTAATTTTGCTCTGTTTTTCCGTCCCGGATCGTACGTCGTGAGCTGTTAAAAGGATGACAACCTTACTCGCTGGACATTAGAGGGCCCTACAACACGTCGATATCACGTCTTGTGATGATGCTGCGTTGTTGAAACGGATGGGTTGTCGTTAAGCCCGTTGGGCCTTCTGATTGAGCCATCTCTCGAGGCTGGGACTGTGAACCGTTAATACATAAAGGAATTGTGCCCTCAACATGACGGGTGCGATCATACCAGCACTAATGCACTGGATCGTATCAGAACTCCGAAGTTATGCGTGCTTGGGCGAAAGTAGTACTAGGATGGGTGCCCCCCGGGGAAGTCCTCGTGTTGCCCCCCCCCCCCTTTCAATTTTTTTTGCTCCAGTTAGGGTTGCCAAGATACTTTATCCACCACATTTCTATTATCGAATCCCACGGCACTTTGGGCAAGACAACTTCGTTTCACGTGGAGGCTGGGACAACAAACCAAGGGTGTAGGGCTTGTGACCAGGTCACCTTCGCTCTGGTGCATATAACTTTTGACTCGTAAGGAGCCACGCGACTCACAGCATACCGTTGCAAAGCTCTTCAAGAGCTCTACAACGGGCGCAGCCGGATTGCCAAAATCGAACGTTTTCAACAATTTCAGGCCACTTTTCATATTTAGCTTTGTTTTCCCGTCCTGGATCGAACGTCATGAGCTGTTAAAAGGAAGACAACCTTACTCGCGGGACATTAGAGGGCACTACAACGCATCGATATCACGTCTTGTAAGGATGCTGCGTTGTTGAAGTGGATGGGTTATCGTTAAGCCCATTGGGCCTTCTGAATGGGCCATATCTCTAGGCTGGGACTGTGAACTGTTAACACATAAAGGAATAGTGCCCTCAACATGACGGGAGCGATCATGCCAGCACTAATGCACCGGATCCCATCAGAACTCTGAAGTTAAGCGTGCTTGGGCGGGAGTAGTACTAGGATGGGTGACACCCTGGTAAGTCCTCGTGTTGCACCCCCTTTTTCACTTTATTTTGGTCTGGTTAAGGTTTCCAAGATACTTTATCCACCACATTTCTTTTATCGAATCCCACGACACCTTGGGCAAGACCACTTCGCTTCAAGTGGAGGGTGGGCCTGCTAACCGAGGGTGTAGGGCTTGTGTCCAGGTCTCCTTCACTCCAGTGCCCATGACTTTTGATCCGTAAGGAGTTATGCGGCGCAAAGCATATCGTTGCAAAGCTCTCCGAGAGGTCTACAACGTGGGTGGCCAGATTGCTCGCTGTGCCATTTTTTGGAGTCCAAAATTGAATGTTTTCTTCAGTTTCGGGCCATTTTTCTTATTTAGCTCTGTTTTTCCGTCCCGGATCATACGTTGTGAGCTGTTAAAAGGACGACAACCTTACTCGCAGGACATTAGAGGGCCCTACAATGCGTTGATATCACGTCTTGCGAGGATGCTGCGTTATTGAAGCTGATGGGTTGTCGTTAAGCCCATTGGGCGTTCTGACTGGGCCATTTCTCTAGGCTGGGATAGAGCACCAATACCACATAAAGGAATTGTGCCCTCCACATGACGGGTGTGATCATACCAGCACTAATGCACCGGATCCCATTAGAACCCCAAAGTTAAGCGTGCTTGGACGAGAGTAGTACTAAGATGGGTAACCCCGTGGGAAGTCCTCGTGTTGCACCCCCTTTTCAATTTTTTTTGCTCCGGTTAGGGTTGCCAATATACTTTATCCACCACATTTCTATTATCGAGTCCCACGGCACCTCGGGCAAGACAACTTCACTTCACGTGGAGGCTGGGCCAGCAAACCGA
Organism: Ehretia macrophylla; assembly: GCA_037974665.1. Classification (NCBI taxonomy): domain Eukaryota; kingdom Viridiplantae; phylum Streptophyta; class Magnoliopsida; order Boraginales; family Ehretiaceae; genus Ehretia; species Ehretia macrophylla. The sequence continues at coordinate 75,782,337 of CM075769.1, forward strand.
GGGCGTAGGGCTTGTGATCTGGTCTCCGTCGCTCCGGTGCCCATAACTTCTTATCCGTAAAGAGTTACGCGGCGCACAACATGCCTTTGCAAAGCTCTCCGAGAGATCTACGATGGGGGCCGCTAGCTTGCTCGCTGGGCCTTTTTTGGAGCCCAAAATTGAAAGTTTTCATCAATTTCGGGCTACTTTTCTATTTTTGCTATGTTTTTCCGTCCCGTATCGTACGTCTTGAGCTGTTAAAAGTACGATAACCTTACTCGCTGGACATTAAAGGGCCCTACCACGCGTCAATATCACGTCTTGCTAGGATGCGGCGTTGTTGAAGAGGATGGGTTGTCGTTAAGCCCATTGTGCCTTCTGAATGGGCCATCTCTGTATGCTGGGACTGTGAACCGTTAACACATACAGGAATTGTGCCCTCAACATGACGGGTGTTATCATACCAGCACTAATGCACTGGATCCCATTAGAACTCCGAAGTTAAGCGTGCTTGGGCGAGAGTAGTACTAGGATGGGTGACCCCTTGGGAAGTCCTCGTGTTGCAACCCCCTTTTCAATTTTTTTTGCTCCGGTTAGGGTTGCCAAGATACTTTATCCACCATATTTCTATTATCGAATCCCACAGCACCTTGGGCAAGACAACTTCGCTTCACGTGGAGGCTGGGCCAGCAAACCGAGGGCGTAGGGCTTGTGACCAAGTCTCCGTCGCTCTGGTGCCCATAACTTTTGATTCGTGAGGAGTTACGCGGCGCACAACATACCGTTGCAAAGCTCTTCGAGAGTTCTCCGACGGGGGCAGCCAGCTTGCTTACTGTCCCCTTTTTGGAGCCGAAAATCGAAAGTTTTCATCAGTTTTGGGCCACTTTTCTTATTAAGCACTTTTTTTCATTAACGGACCGTATGTCGTGAGCTGTTAAAAGGATGACAACCTTACTCGCAGGACATTTGTGGGCCCAAAAATGCATGATATCACGCCTTGCGAGGATGTGCGTTGTTGAAGCGGATGGGTTGCCGTTAAGCCCATTGGGCCTTCTGAATGGGCCAATTCTCTAGGCTGGGACTGTGAACCGTTAACACATAAAGGAATTGTGCCCTCAACATGACGGGTGCGATCATACCAGCACTAATGCACTGGATCCTATCAGAACTCCGAAGTTATGCGTGCTTGGGCGAGAGTAGTACTAGGCTGGGTGACCCCTAGGGATGTCCTCGTGTTGCCCCCCTTTTTCAATTTTTTTTGCTCAGGTTAGGGTTGCCATGATACTTTATCCACCATATTTCTTTTATCGAATCCCATGGCACCTTGGGCAAGACAACTTTGCTTCAAGGGAAGGCTGGGCCAGCAAACCGAGGGCGTAGGGCTTGTGACCAGGTCTCCTTCACTCCGGTGCCCAAAATTGAATGTTTTCTTATTAAGCTCCGTTTTTCTGTCCCGGATTATATGTCGTTAGCTGTTAAAAGGACGACAACCTTACTCACGGGACATTAGAGGGCTGTACAATGCGTCGATATCACGTCTTGCAAGGATGCTGGGCTGTTGAATTGGATGGGTTGTCGTTAAGCCCATTGGGCCTTCTAAAAGGGCCATCTCTCTAGGCTGGGACTGTGAACCGTTAACACATAAAAGAATTGTGCCATCAACATAACGGGTGCTATCATACCAGCACTAATGGACCGACTCCCATCAGAACTACGAAGTTAAGCGTGCTTGAGCAAGAGTAGTACTATGATGGGTGACCCCTTGGGAAGTCCTCGTGTTGCACCCCGCTTTTCAATTTTTTTTGCTCCGGTTAGGGTTGCCAAGATACTTTATCTACCATATTTCTATTATCGAATCCCACCGCACCTTGGGCAAGACAACTTTGCTTCACGTGGAGGCTGGGCCAGCAACCCGAGGGCGTAGGGCTTATGACCAGGTCTCCTTCGCTCCGGTGCCCAAAACTTTTGATCCGTAAGGAGTTACGCGGCGCACAACATACCGTTGCAAAGGTCTCCGAGAGCTCTACGACGGGGGCAGCTAGCTTGCTCACTGTGCCCTTTTTGGAGCCCAAAATCGAACGTTTTTATCAGTTTTGGGCCTCTTTTCTATTTTTGCTCCGTTTTTCCGTCCCAGATCGTACGTCGTGAGCTGTTAAAAGGACGATAACCTTACTCGCGGGACATTAGAGGGCCCTACAATGCGTCGATATCACGTCTTGGGAGGATGTTGCGTTGTTGAAGCGGATGGGTTGTCGTTAAGCCCATTGGGCCTTCTGAATGGGCCAATTCTCTAGGCTGGGACTGTGAACCGTTAACACATAAAGGAATTGTGCCCTCAACATGACGGGTGCGATCATACCAGCACTAATGCACTGGATCCTATCAGAACTCCGAAGTTATGCGTGCTTGGGCGAAAGTAGTTCTAGGATGGGTGACCCCCTGGAAAGTCCTCGTGTTGCACCCCCCTTTTCAATTTTTTTTGCTCCAGTTAGGGTTGCCAAGATACTTTATCCACCACATTTCTATTATCGAATCCCACGGCACCTTGGGCAAGACAACTTCGTTTCACGTGGAGGCTGGGCCAGCAAACCGAGGGTGTAGGGCTTTTGACCAGGTCACCTTCGCTCCGGTGCCTATAACTTTTGATTCGTAAGGAGTTACGCGGCGCACAGAAAATAGTTGCAAAGCTCTTCGAGAGCTCTAAAACGGGGGCAGCCAAATTGCCAAAATCGAACGTTTTCGTCAATTTCAGGCCACTTTTCTTATTTAGCTTTGTTTTTCCGTCCCGGATCATAAGTCGTGAGCTGTTAAAAGGAAGACAACCTTACTCGTGGGACATTAGAGGGCACTACAACGCATCGTCTCACGTCTTGCAAGGATGCTGCGTTGTTGAACCGGATGGGTTGTCGTTAAGCCCATTGGGCCTTCTGAATGGGCCATATATCTAGGCTGGGACTGTGAACTGTTAACACATAAAGGAATAGTGCCCTCAACATGACGGGTGCGATCATGCCAGCACTAATGCACCGGATCCCATCAGAACTCTGAAGTTAAGCGTGCTTCGGCGGGGGTTGTACTAGGATGGGTGACACCCTGGGAAGTCCTCGTGTTGCACCCCCTTTTTCACTTTTTTTTGCTCTGGTTAAGGTTGCCAAGATACTTTATCCACCACATTTCTTTTATCGAATTCCACGGCATCTTGGGCTTGACAACTTCGCTTCAAGTGGAGGCTGGGCCCGCTAACCGAGGGTGTAGGGCTTGTGACCAGGTCCCCTTCGCTCTGGTGCCCATAACTTTTGATCTGTATGGAGTTATGCGGCGCAAAGCATACCGTTCCAAAGCTCTCCGAGATCTCTACAATGGGGGCAGCCAGATTGCTCGCTGTGCCATTTCTTGGAGTCCAAAATCGAATGTTTTCATCAGTTTCGGGCCATTTTTCTTATTTAGCTCTATTTTTCTGTCCCGGATCGTACGTCGTGAGCTGTTAAAAGGATGACAACCTTACTCGTGGGACATTAGAGGGGCCTACAACGCGTTGATATCACGTCTTGCGAGGATGCTGCGTTGTTGAAGCAGATGGGTTGTCGTTAAGCCCATTGGGCCTTTTGAATGGGCCATCTCTCTAGGCTGGGACTGTGAACCGTTCACACATAAAAGAATTGTGCCCTCAACATGACGGGTGCAATCATACAAGCACTAATGCACCGGATCCCATCAGAACTCCGAAGTTAAGCGTGCTTGGGCAAGAGTAGTACTAGGATGGGTGACCCCCTGGGAAATCCTCGTGTTGCAGCCCCCTTTTTAATTTGTTTTGCTCCGGTTAGGGTTGCCGAGATACTTTATCCACCACATTTCTATTATTGAATCCCACGGCACCTTGGGCAAGACAACTTCGCTTCACGTGGAGGCTGGGCCAGCAAACCGAGGGCGTAGGGCTTGTGACCAGGTCTCCTTCGCTACGGTGCCCATAACTTTTGATCCGTAAGGAGTTACGTGGCGCGCAACAAACCGTTGCAAAGCACTCCGAGAGCTCTAGGACGGGGGCAGCCAGCATGCTCGCTGTGCCCATTTTTGGAGCCCAAAATCGAAGATTTTCATAAGTTATTCGACACTTTTCTTATTGAGCTCTTCTTTCCTTAATGGATCGTACATCGTGAGCTGTTAAAAGGACGACAACCTTAGTCGCGGGACATTAGAGGGCCCTACAACGCGTCGATATCACGTCTTGCGAGGATGTTGCATTGTTGAAGCGGATGGGTTGTCGTTAAGCCCATTGGGCCTTCTGAATGAACTGTTAACACAAAAAAGAATAGTGCCCACAACATGACGGGTGCGATCATACCAGCACTAATGCACCGGATTCCATCAGAACTCTGAAGTTAAGCGTGCTTGGGCGGGAGTAGTACTAGGATGGGTGACCCCCTGGGAAGTCCTCGTGTTGCATCCACTTTTTCAATTTTTTTTTGCTCCGGTTAGGGTTGCCAAGTTACTTTCTCCACCACATTTCTTTTATCGAATCCCATTTGACCTTGGGCAAGACAACTTCGCTTCAAGTGGAGGCTGGGCCTGCAAATCGAGGACGTAGGGCTTGTGACCAGGTCTCCTTCGCTCCGGTTCCCATAACATTTGATTCGTAAAGAGTTACGCGGCGCACAGCATGCCGTTACAAAGCTCTCCGAGAGCTCTACGACGGGGGCAGCCAACTTACTCAATGTGCCCATTTTGAGAGCCTAAAATCGAACGTTTTCATCAGTTTCGGGCCCCTTTTCTTATTAAGCTCGGTTTTTGCGTCCCAGATCGTACTTCGTGAGCTGTTAAAAGTACGACAACCTTAATCGTGGGACAATAGAGGGCCCTACAACGCGTCGATATCATGTCTTGCGAGGATGCTGCGTTGTTGAAGTGGATGGGTTGTCGTTAAGCCCATTGGGCCTTCTGAATGGGCCATCTCTCTAGGCTGGGACTGTGAACCGTTAACACATGAAGGATTTGTGCCCTCAACATGACGGGTGCGATCATACCTGCACTAATGCCCCGGATCCTATCAGAACTCCGAAGTTAAGCGTGCTTGGGCGAGAGTAGTACTAGGATGGGTGACCCCCTGGGATGTCATCGGGTTGCACCCCCCTTTTCAATTTTTTTTCCTCCAGTTAGGGTTGCCAAGATACTTTATCCACCACATTTCTATTATGGAATCCCACTGCACCTTGGGGAAGACAACTTCGTTTCAATTGGAGGCTGGGCCCGCAATGTGAGGCCCGACCCCGAATTGTGTGCGATACCTCGTTTTGCGTACCCTAACCTAGATGTGCGTGCCATGACCTAGGTTTGAGAATTGTATTTAGTTTGTGTGCCTTGCATTGAATTTCGTGCATTCATATAGGGTTACGTGCGTTTACTTGAAAAACGTGCATTCGTCTCGTAGTTCGTGTCCTACCTCGAAGTGCGTGCCCTAAACCTAGGAAAGCGTGTCTTCACGCTAATCAAGAAAGCATCTTTCACGAAGCACTAGACTATTAAACAATCCTACAAAATCCACTAACAATATAATAATCCAAATTCCTTTCACTAGAAGACAAAAATGCACCAAAAACAAACATTCTTTATTCTTTTTGCATTATTCTTTTTTTTTTTTGCACTTCCAAGATACAATTAAATAATGCTTAAGATGACAAAAATTCAGCCAATTCATTAGCTTTGGCCGACCACCAAGAGCATTTGTCTAACAATTGCATATTTTCTTCATAGTCTTAGTCAAACCGTTAGCATGATGCATTAAAAAATTGCTCAAATTGCACCCAATTTCTTCCCCATTCTCGACCATAGCATTTTTCACATGCTTAACATTTCAAATTAAAGAATTTTGAAGACACAAAGCTGAAAATGGGCTGCCCAATGCCGACATACTCCTCAAAATTGCCAAGACCTTCATTTCTTTGTCATTTCTTTCATTTCCTCTCACAGACTCTCTCTTCTCTCATTCTTCTCTCTCCATTTCGGTCCTTGGCTGAAATCTCATCATCTTTGTTCATCTTCATCACACCTTGGTCGAACAAGGCAAGCAAACCATCAAGAAAACCAAGCAATCAAGCTAGAGTTCGAAAATTTCTCTTGCATGTGCATTTGAAGCTTCATTTCGGCCTAGGTGAGTTACTAAGCACCCATTTCTTTTCTTCATAGTTTAACATCATGCTTGTGCTAAGAGTTTGAACATTAAGCTAGGAAAAATAGAGAAAAACTAGTGAGGTTCTCGGCTAAGCAAGGGAAAGGAGAAGGTTTGAGCTTCAACAAAGGGTCTTGAGCATTTTGTGGTTGATTGCTAAGGTGAGGGTTAAAAGCTTTTGAAAACTCTTTGAAATTTCACATGCATGTTCACAAATGAGTATATTTGCTTCTGTACTTGAGTTATGTGGTCGTCCATGAGCTTAAACAACCATGCATGGCAAGAACTTGGCTTGAAAATGATGCTAGGTGAAGTCGAATTTATGTGACAGCTCTCTGACCAGTCTGTTCGAGGTAAGTTTAGCTAAGCAAATGGTGTTGAAAATGCTTCAAAATTGGTAGGTTACTAGTTTGGGAAGTTTTGAACATTTTTCCCAGAAATAGGTCGAAGCAAATTTTGACTCTAAGGTCCTCAAAATGGCAAATCATTAAAATGTGACCAAATCTGGAAATCTGGAAAAATGAATCAGGTTTTGGCAGATGCACTGACCTTGTGGAACGAACCATATTTGACTTAGTAAATGTTGTCCAAAATGCATGAAAATTGGTGTTCTGCTAGATTTTTCATTTCTGGACAACTTTGTCAGAAATAGACCAAAGCTAAAAATGACTCTAAGGACCTCAAAAACGTCATTTTCTGAAAAGTGTGCAAATCTGGACAGTTTTGTGTTACCTCACTGTTTCGGTTATAACTAATGATTCTGAACTCCAATTGATGCAAGGCTTGTTTCTGATTTTAGATAACTTCTTAAGCTTTAATTTGACATCTTATTCACTGAATTTGGAGATTGTTTGATTATCCCATTGATCATGAGAAAACAGCCTATTGCAGTAAGTGTTCCACTTAGCTATGTGCTTGGAAAACTATTGTAACCTCTTTTGTGGCACTAGTTGCTTGGAATTGTGGTGTTGGAATATTATGTGGACTGTTTTAAGCACTTGAGGATGTATGAATTGAATGATGTATGACTTGGGAATGATGTTAAGTTGACTTAGGGTTTGATCGCACGATTATGCATGAAATGGAAACCCTAATGATTAAATATTCTTGCTAAGTGTTAACCATTGGATATTGTGAGGAAACTGTACATTGCGTGGGCTGCCCGTAAATGTTTTATAACTTTAAATGTGATCTTGACCATGGCATGTTGACAAATAAGCTTTTCTCGCATTTGAACCCTTGTTGATATCACTACATGTTGAGTAATCTTATCACTTGATTGCGTGGACTTTTAATGAGTTATATGGCCTGTTTTACATGTGTTACATGGCTGCCCGTTTAATTTCCATATAACTCTATATGCCTTTCAAGTGAAATTTCCTGTCCTATCTTGTCCTGCCTGTTTATCTGTCAATGTGCAATCTTATGACTGTCCGGAGGCAACCTACTTTGTTGTCCTCCTTCTGTGATATATATTACCTGTCATAAATGTGCATTGCATACAAGGTTGCAACCTTTCCTGTTGGCATGGTAGTGATCACGTACGCCGGGCGGCATCGGGCTTGCCGGTGATACCGTGACCACCATGGTCCCATTCCCTCTCTCGCTTGGGGGCTAGACTTCCTCGGAGAGTTGGGTCGTAGGATTTTGGGGTACATCCGGAGTACACCCACCTGGTGTGTTTGGGGAATGATTTGAAGTCGGCCGCAACAGTTGATCCTGGATCTGATCTGAGAGCAAAAGCTCACCGTATCCTTTTTATTATATGTGTAAGTACTCCCGCTTGGATCCTAGAGAACCTCGGGGAGGAAAGACTGGTATTCCTGTTTCTGTATTTGTATTTCTGTACTTGTACTTCTGTTGTATTCATGTTTGAAAAAGGGATTTTCATAAGTTTAACCGGAAAATGAGTTTCAAACTTATTTCTCGTTCCCCCTCGCTGAGTTCATAAGGACTCACCCTCTTTCATCATTTCAGGTGAAGAAGAACAGGCACAGGAACCCGAGCTCAATGTACCTAATGATGAACCTCTGGAATGATTGCTTGTTATCGTTGTTTTGCTTGAACGTGACTTCTTGTGAACTTTTGTTACTTAAAGACTATTTCCCTTATGTTGTTGTTGCTTGTGATGTAAAAGACCCCCGCTGTAATTTGGGGTCTAATTTTGGGTTGTACGTAATTTAAGTAGACTGATACTAGACATGACACTACTATGATCGTTTTGCTTTTACTACCGCTAGTATCTATCACAGGTTATGATGCTTAGTTAAGAAATAGGTTAATAAACATATCCAATCTTAGCAGGTACTCGCTAATAAGTTAAGATCAACAGGTATATTTTGAAATGAGGATAAATGAACAAACGAGACATAGTATCATGTTAGGTTATAAATCAAACGGGACGTCGAATTAACCAATAGGCAACTCAATTGATGGAATAATAGTAATCTTAGCTGGAATTGAATTTGAAATGGTAAATTTTGAGGCTGTTAGAAAATTTAGGTCAAAACAAAGAGCTCAATTACAGCCGTCATGCTGCCGAATTTCCGGAAAGTTTTGGAGTCTAGAATAAAACGTTAAGTGTTAAACCTCCTAGAATGATTAAGAATGTGAAAGGACTTGATTGTTTAGACCACACCCTAGTCTAACCTTTATAGGCCGGGTTGGGGCGTGACACCTTAGAAGAATGGTATCAGAGCTTAGATTGCTTAAGCCGGGTTTAACTCTCGGACCATGGGTTGAGCCCTAAGATAATTAGGATGACTTGTTTATGTGTTAAATGTACCTTCTATGCTTTATGTGCTTAAGTGACTTATATGCCTTAAATGTTTTTAGAATTGTATCTATAATATGTTGCATATCTTATGCATTAGATTCTTAATTATCATATTTCAATAAATTGTGCCTATAGATGGCTGGCCCTAGTACCCGTACTACTAATAGGAGTGGTGAACCTCAAGAGACCGGGGATGCTTATCAGCCTAATCACGGTATAGCTATGTTTAACATGATGGCAACTCCCATGGATCGTGTGTCACGTGTGATGGAGCGTCAGGATGCTCGTGAGGCCAACAACAACATCAACAACAGGAATGAGGGTAACCATGGGAGACACAGCAGAATGAGGGAATTCCTTGACTTTCGCCCGTCTAAATTCTACGGGGAAGCTGATGATGAGAAAGCAGAGGCTTGGCTGTCCGAGATCGAGAAGATTTTTAGGCCACTTGATTATACAGATGAAGAGAAATTGGAGTTTGCTGTATTTCTGTTGCACGGGGATGCCGAGCATTGGTGGCACACTGTAGAGGCACTATGGGAGACTGATCGGACACCTCGCTTGTGGGGTAATTTTGTTAAGGCATTTAAGGAAAAATATGTACCTGCAGTTTCTAGGCAGAGGCGGATCGAGGAGTTCATGCACTTGACCCAGGGTAATATGACGGTGGCCCAGTACGAGGCTCGTTTTGATCGACTGTCCCGTTATGCTCAGTATATGGTTTGTACTCCGGAGGCAAAAATGTGGAAATTTACTATTGGTTTGAGGCCAGAGATTCAGGACCAGTTAGCTTCTCACGACTTCGATACTTATTCTGCTCTCTTTGCTGCTGCCTCTCGAGTTGAGAAGAGGAAACTAGATGGAGCTGATTCGAGTCAGCCGAGCAAGAAACCATCCCAGCCTCCAAGTCAGCAGAGGAAATTCCATAATCAGGGTCGTAACCAGGGCCAGAGCCAGAGCAGGTCAGGGAATAACCGTGGCCCGACGAAAGCGCCATCAGCCTCTTCCGCCCGTGGATCCACAGGTAGTTCACCTGCTACTCAGTCCATCAGCTGCTCATATTGTGACAGGAAGGGGCATGCCGAGGCCCAGTGTTGGAGAAAGTTGGGACGATGTATGAGGTGCGGCAGTGATCAGCACCAGATCAAGGATTGCCCTAAACGTCAGGCAGGGCAGAATCAGGGTAAACCAGCCGGTAGAGGTAAGACTCCAGTTCCCAGGGTCCAGGCCCGAGCCTATGCTATCGAGTGCGAGGAAATCCCAGATGAGACCGCTGTTGTTGAAGGTACATTCTTCATACTGAATCAACCTGTTAAGGTGTTAATTGATCCGGGTGCTACTCATTCATTTATTACTCCATTATGTGTGGAACGTGTGAAATTGAAAGTTGTATGTTTGCCATTTGAAGTAGAAGTTGGTACTCCAATGGGTTCCAAGCTTGTAACTAGTTCAGCTTGTAAAGCATGTAGAATCCAAATTAAGGATAGGGAATTCTCAGCCAATCTTATTGTATTACCTTTTCGAGACTACGAGGTCATTTTAGGGATGGATTGGCTGGCAAAACATCATGTCCAATTGGATTGCCGGGCGAAGATTATAACGTTCCGGGTACCTGATCAACCGATACTGGAGATTATGGGTCGAAGAGATTTCACCGGGAGTTCCATCATATCATCTACAAAAGCAGTGAAGTCCTTGAGGAAAGGATGCAGCGGATACTTGGCTTACCTTATCAACAAGCCGACGGATAAAGCTAAGTTGGAGGGGATGCCTGTAATCAAAGATTATGCAGATGTCTTCCCTGAAGAGTTACCCGGTTTACCCCCAAATCGGGAGACCGAGTTTGTTATAGAGTTGCTGCCTGCCGCCCAGCCGATATCGAGAGCTCCCTATCGTATGGCACCGGCCGAGCTACAAGAATTGAAGGACCAATTGCAAGGATTGCTGAAGAAGGGATTTGTACAACCGAGCTCTTCACCGTGGGGTGCGCCCGTGTTATTTGTTAAGAAGAAAGATGGAACGTTGAGGCTATGCATTGACTATCGAGGTTTGAACCAAGTGACTGTCAAGAATAAATACCCACTTCCCCTGATTGACGAGTTGTTTGATCAACTGCAAGGAGCCAAAGTGTATTCGAAACTCGACTTGAGGCAAGGGTATTATCAATTGCGGATCAAGAAGGAAGATGTGCCTAAAACGGCTTTCAGGACGAGATATGGGCACTATGAATATGTAGTGATGCCTTTTGGACTAACTAATGCCCCTGCAGCCTTTATGGATTTGATGCATAGGGTGTTTCAGCCCTACTTGGACCAATTTGTGGTGATCTTCATTGATGATATTTTGGTATACTCGAAATCGGAGGCGGAGCATGAACAACATCTGCGGTTGGTACTGCAGAAACTTCGAGAGCATCGATTGTATGCAAAGTTTAGCAAATGTGAATTTTGGTTGCAGCAGATTGCATTTTTGGGGCATATCATATCCCAAGAGGGAATAGCGGTAGATCCAGCAAAGATCGATGCAGTGATGTCTTGGAAGAAGCCGGAAAATGTTACGGAAGTCCGGAGTTTTCTTGGTCTAGCCGGCTATTATCGGAGGTTCGTGAAGGATTTCTCTAAGATTGCAGGACCGCTTACAAAGCTCACTCAAAAGAAAACCAAGTTCGTGTGGGATGATAAGTGTGAGAACAGCTTCCAAGAGTTGAAGAAGAGATTGACTACTGCACCAGTTCTTGCATTGCCTGAAGGGAGTCAAGGTTTCGTAATCTATAGCGATGCATCGAAAGAAGGATTAGGGTGTGTATTGATGCAAAATGGAAGAGTTATTGCATATGCTTCTAGGAAACCAAAACCGTATGAGACGAATTACCCGACGCATGACTTGGAGTTAGCGGCTATTGTGTTTGCACTCAAGAAATGGAGGCATTATCTGTGGGGTAACAAGTTTGAGGTATTTACCGATCATAAGACCTTGAAATACTTGTTTTCTCAAAAGGAGTTGAATATGAGGCAAAGGCGGTGGATGGAACTTTTGGATGATTATAACTGCTCAATTAATTATGTGCCGGGTAAGGCGAACGTAGTCGCAGATGCCTTAAGCAGAAAAGCAAGCGTGGCGAAACTGGAAGTCAAAGTGCAGGAGTTGTTGGAGGAAGCGTTTCTATGGAAACCACAATTAACTCAGAAGGGGTTACTTTTTTCCACTACCCAAGTTCAATCGACTTTGTTATCTGAGTTACGAGAGGCTCAACAGAAGGACCAACAATTTCAAAAGATTAAGGAAAGCAATGCAGATTTCAAGTTTCACGACGATGGTGTTTGGAGGTTTAGGAACCGGGTTTGCGTTCCCAATAAGCCAGAGCTGAAAAAGAAGATTCTTGAGGAAGCACATAATTCAAGATATACTATCCACCCCGGTGGAACCAAGATGTATCGGGATTTGAAGCAACACTATTGGTGGAATAACATGAAAAGAGAAATTGCGGAGTTTGTAGCACGGTGTTTAACTTGCCAGAGAGTCAAAGCAGAACATCAACGACCCGCAGGTTTACTACAGCCGTTGGAGATTCCTCAATGGAAATGGGAACATATCACTATGGATTTTGTTATGGACCTGCCTAGATCACAGAAGGGTCGTGACGCCGCTTGGGTTATAGTAGATAGATTGACTAAGTCGGCACACTTTTTACCAATAAACAAGGAGGATAATCCTGAGAAACTGGGAGATATGTATGTGGCGGAGATTGTAAGATTGCATGGGATGCCTGTGAGTATTGTATCGGATAGAGATCCTCGTTTTACTTCCCGATTTTAGAAGAGATTGCAGGAAGCTTTGGGGACGAAATTGAGTTTTAGCACGGCTTATCACCCTCAGACGGACGGTCAATCGGAGAGAACCATTCAGATTTTGGAGGATATGCTGAGGGCATGTATTCTAGACTTCGGGAAAGGTTGGGAGAAATATCTATCTCTAGCGGAGTTCGCCTACAACAATAGTTATCAGGCCACGATCGGGATGGCCCCATTTGAGGCGCTGTATGGACGGAAATGTCGATCACCAATTTACTGGGATGAAGTAGGTGAGGCGAGGACTTTTGACCCGACCCTTTTACCTGAACTGATGAAAACTGTTGATAACATCCATCTCATCCGGAAACGGATGCTTACCGCCCAGAGCAGGCAGAAGAGTTATGCGGACCGACGGAGACGGAGTCTCGAGTTTGAGGTTGGTGACAAGGTGTTCTTGAAGATATCACCCCGGAGGGGACTGATTAAACATGGCAAGGGTGGAAAGTTGAGCCCGAGATTTGTAGGACCGTTTGAGATAGTTGAGAAGATTGGCAAGTTGGCGTATCGACTAGCACTACCCCAGAACCTCTCCAATATTCATGACGTCTTTCATGTGTCGATGCTGCGGAAGTATCATCCTGACCCCTTGCATATCTTGGAGCCAGAGCTGTTGCAGCTTCGGGAGAACTTGTCCTACGAGGAAAAGCCCATTCGGATCTTAGACCAACAGGATCGGGAGATGCGCAACAGAACCATACCTATGGTGAAAGTGCTGTGGGATCATCATGGAGTTGAAGAAGCAACGTGGGAAAGGCGAGACCAGATGGAGCAGCAATATCCAGCTTTATTTCAAGGTAAATATGGAATTTCGGGACGAAATTCTTTTAAGGAGGGGAGGATGTGAGGCCCGACCCCGAATTGCGTGCGATACCTCGTTTTTGCGTGCCCTAACCTAGATGTGCGTGCCATGACCTAGGCTTGAGAATTGTATTTAGTTTGTGTGTCTTGCATTGAATTTCGTGCATTCATATAGGGTTACGTGCGTTTACTTGAAAAACGTGCATTCGTCTCGTAGTTCGTGTCCTACCTCGAAGTGCGTGCCCTAAACCTAGGAAAGCGTGTCTTCACGCTAATCAAGAAAGCATCTTTCACGAAGCACTAGACTATTAAACAATCCTACAAAATCCACTAACAATATAATAATCCAAATTCCTTTCACTAGAAGACAAAAATGCACCAAAAACAAACATTCTTTATTCTTTTTGCATTATTCTTTTTTTTTTTTGCACTTCCAAGATACAATTAAATAATGCTTAAGATGACAAAAATTCAGCCAATTCATTAGCTTTGGCCGACCACCAAGAGCATTTGTCTAACAATTGCATATTTTATTCATAGTCTTAGTCAAACACTTAGCATGATGCATTAAAAAATTGCTCAAATTGCACCCAATTTCTTCACCATTCTCGACCATAGCATTTTGCCCATGCTTAACATTTCAAATTAAAGAATTTTGAAGACACAAAGCTGAAAATGGGCTGCCCAATGCCGACATACTCCTCAAAATTGCCAAGACCTTCATTTCTTTGTCATTTCTTTCATTTCCTCTCACAAACTCTCTCTCCTCTCATTCTTCTCTCTCCATTTCGGTCCTTGGCTGAAATCTCATCATCTTTGTTCATCTTCATCACACCTTGGTCGAACAAGGCAAGCAAACCATCAAGAAAACCAAGCAATCAAGCTAGAGTTCGAAAATTTCTCTTGCATGTGCATTTGAAGCTTCATTTCGGCCTAGGTGAGTTACTAAGCACCCATTTCTTTTCTTCATAGTTTAACATCATGCTTGTGCTAAGAGTTTGAACATTAAGCTAGGAAAAATAGAGAAAAACTAGTGAGGTTCTCGGCTAAGCAAGGGAAAGGAGAAGGTTTGAGCTTCAACAAAGGGTCTTGAGCATTTTGTGGTTGATTGCTAAGGTGAGGGTTAAAAGCTTTTGAAAACTCTTTGAAATTTCACATGCATGTTCACAAATGAGTATATTTGCTTCTGTACTTGAGTTATGTGGTCGTCCATGAGCTTAAACAACCATGCATGGCAAGAACTTGGCTTGAAAATGATGCTAGGTGAAGTCGAATTTATGTGACAGCTCTCTGACCAGTCTGTTCGAGGTAAGTTTAGCTAAGCAAATGGTGTTTAAAATTCTTCAAAATTTGTAGGTGACTAGTTTGGGAAGTTTTGAACATTTTTCCCAGAAATAGGTCGAAGCAAATTTTGACTCTAAGGTCCTCAAAATGGCAAATCATTAAAATGTGACCAAATCTGGAAATCTGGAAAAATGAATCAGGTTTTGGCAGATGCACTGACCTTGTGGAACGAACCATATTTGGCTTAGTAAATGTTGTCCAAAATGCATGAAAATTGGTGTTATGCTAGATTTTTCAGTTCTGGACAACTTTGTCAGAAATATACCAAAGCTAAAAACGACTCTAAGGACCTCAAAAACGTCATTTTCTGAAAAGTGTGCAAATCTGGACAGTTTTGTGTTACCTCACTGTTTCGGTTATAACTAATGATTCTGAACTCCAATTGATGCAAGGCTTGCTTCTAATTTTAGATAACTTCTTAAGCTTTAATTTGACATCTTATTCACTGAATTTGGAGATTGTTTGATTATCCCATTGATCATGAGAAAACAGCCTATTGCAGTAAGTGTTCCACTTAGCTATGTGCTTGGAAAACTATTGTAACCTCTTTTGTGGCACTAGTTGCTTGGAATTGTGGTGTTGGAATATTATGTGGACTGTTTTAAGCACTTGAGGATGTATGAATTGAATGATGTATGACTTGGGAATGATGTTAAGTTGACTTAGGGTTTGATCGCACGATTATGCATGAAATGGAAACCCTAATGATTAAATATTCTTGCTAAGTGTTAACCATTGGATATTGTGAGGAAACTGTACATTGCGTGGGCTGCCCGTAAATGTTTTATAACTTTAAAAGTGATCTTGACCATGGCATGTTGTCAAATAAGCTTTTCTCGCATTTGAACCCTTGTTGATATCACTACATGTTGAGTAATCTTATCACTTGATTGCGTGGACTTTTAATGAGTTATATGGCCTGTTTTACATGTGTTACATGGCTGCCCGTTTAATTTCCATATAACTCTATATGCCTTTCAAGTGAAATTTCCTGTCCTATCTTGTCCTGCCTGTTTATCTGTCAATGTGCAATCTTATGACTGTCCGGAGGCAACCTACTTTGTTGTCCTCCTTCTGTGATATATATTACCTGTCATAAATGTGCATTGCATACAAGGTTGCAACCTTTCCTGTTGGCATGGTAGTGATCACGTACGCCGGGCGGCATCGGGCTTGCCGGTGATACCGTGACCACCATGGTCCCATTCCCTCTCTCGCTTGGGGGCTAGACTTCCTCGGAGAGTTGGGTCGTAGGATTTTGGGGTACATCCGGAGTACACCCACCTGGTGTGTTTGGGGAATGATTTGAAGTCGGCCGCAACAGTTGATCCTGGATCTGATCTGAGAGCAAAAGCTCACCGTATCCTTTTTATTATATGTGTAAGTACTCCCGCTTGGATCCTAGAGAACCTCGGGGAGGAAAGACTGGTATTCCTGTTTCTGTATTTGTATTTCTGTACTTGTACTTCTGTTGTATTCATGTTTGAAAAAGGGATTTTCATAAGTTTAACCGGAAAATGAGTTTCAAACTTATTTCTCGTTCCCCCTCGCTGAGTTCATAAGGACTCACCCTCTTTCATCATTTCAGGTGAAGAAGAACAGGCACAGGAACCCGAGCTCAATGTACCTAATGATGAACCTCTGGAATGATTGCTTGTTATCGTTGTTTTGCTTGAACGTGACTTCTTGTGAACTTTTGTTACTTAAAGACTATTTCCCTTATGTTGTTGTTGCTTGTGATGTAAAAGACCCCCGCTGTAATTTGGGGTCTAATTTTGGGTTGTACGTAATTTAAGTAGACTGATACTAGACATGACACTACTATGATCGTTTTGCTTTTACTACCGCTAGTATCTATCACAGGTTATGATGCTTAGTTAAGAAATAGGTTAATAAACATATCCAATCTTAGCAGGTACTCGCTAATAAGTTAAGATCAACAGGTATATTTTGAAATGAGGATAAATGAACAAACGAGACATAGTATCATGTTAGGTTATAAATCAAACGGGACGTCGAATTAACCAATAGGCAACTCAATTGATGGAATAATAGTAATCTTAGCTGGAATTGAATTTGAAATGGTAAATTTTGAGGCTGTTAGAAAATTTAGGTCAAAACAAAGAGCTCAATTACAGCCGTCATGCTGCCGAATTTCCGGAAAGTTTTGGAGTCTAGAATAAAACGTTAAGTGTTAAACCTCCTAGAATGATTAAGAATGTGAAAGGACTTGATTGTTTAGACCACACCCTAGTCTAACCTTTATAGGCCGGGTTGGGGCGTGACACGCAAACCGAGGGCGTAGGGCCTGTGACCAGGTCTCTGTCGCTCCGGTGCCTATAACTTTTGATCCGTAAGGAGTTACGCAGCGCACAGCTTACCGTTGCAGAGCTCTCCGAGAGCTCTACGATGTGGGTAGCCAACTTGCTCGCTATGCCCTTTTTGGAGCCCAAAATTGAATGTTTTCATCCGGGCCACTTTTCTTCTTTTGCTCTGTTTTTCCGTCCCGTATTGTATGTCGTGAGCTGTTAAAAGGAAGACAACCTTACTCACGAGACATTAGAGGGCCCTACAACGCGTCGATATCACGTCTTGCGAGAATGCTGCGTTGTTGAAACGGATGAGTTGTCGTCAAGGCCATTGGGCCCTTTGAATGGGCCATCTTTCTAGGCTGGGACTGTGAACCGTTTACACTAAAAGAATTGTGCCCTCAACATGACGGGTGCGATCATACCAACACTAATGCACTGTATCCCATCAGAACTCTGAAGTTAAGCGTGCTTGGGCGAGAGTTGTACTAAGATGGGTGACCCCCTGGGAAGTCCTCGTGTTGCACCCCTCTTTTCAATTTTTTTTGCTCCGGTTAGGGTTGCCAAGATACTTTATCCACCACATTTCTATTATCGAATCCCACGGCACCTTGGGCAAGACAACTTCACTTCACGTGGAGGCTGGGCCAGCAAACCGAGGGCGTAGGGCTTGTGACCAGGTCTCCTTCGGTCCGGTGCCCATAACTTTTGATCCATAAGGAGTTACGTGGCGCACAGCAAACCGTTGCAAAGCTCTCTGAGAGCTCTACGATGGGGGCAGCCAGCTTGCTCGCTGTGCCCATTTTTTGAGCCTAAAATTGAACATTTTCATCAGTTTCTAGCCACTTTTCTGTTTAAGTTCTGTTTTTCCATACCGGATAGTACGTCATGAGCTGTTAAAAGGACGAGAACCTTAATCGCGGGACATTTGAGGGCCCTACAACGCGTCGATATAACGTCTTGCGAGGATGCTGCGTTGTTGAAGCAGATGGGTTGTCGTTAAGCTCATTGGGCCTTCTGAATGGGCCATCACTCTAGGCTGGGACTCTGAACCGTTAACATATAAAGGAATAGTGCACTCAACAAGATGGGTGCGATCATACCACCACTAATGCACCGGATCCCATCAGAACTCTCAAGTTAAGTGTGCTTGGGCGAGAGTAGTACTAGGATGGGTGACCCCCTGGGAAGTCCTCGTGTTGCACCCCGCTTTTCAATTTTTTTTGCTCCGGTTAGGGTTGCCAAGATACTTTATCCACCACATTTCTATTATCGAATCCACGGCACCTTGGGCAAGACAACTTCACTTCACGCGGAGGTTGGGTCAGCAAACCGAGGGCGTAGGGCTTGTGACCAGGTCTCCTTCGCTCCGGTGCCCATAACTTTTGATCCGTAGGGAGTTACGCAGCGCACTGCATACCATTGCAAAGCTCTCCAAGAGATCTACAATAGGGGCAACCAGCTTGCTCGCTTTGCCAATATTTGGAGCCCAAAATCGAACGTTTTCATCAGTTTCGGGCCACTTCTCTTAATAAGCTCTGTTTTTCCGTTCCTGATCATACGTCGTGAGCTTTTAAAAGGATGAAAACCTTACTAGTAGGACATTACAGGGCCCTACAACGCGTCGATATCACGTCTTCCGAGGAAGCTACGTTGTTGAAATGGATGTGTTGTCGTTAAAGCCATTAAGCCATTTGAATGGGCCGTCTCTCTAGGCTGGGACTGTGAACCGTTAACACATAAAGGAATTGTGCCCTCAACATGACGGCTGCGATCATACCAGCACTAATGCACCTGATCCCATCAGAACTCCGAAGTTACGCGTGGTTGGGCGAGAATAGTACTAGGATGGGTGACCCCCTAGGAAGTCCTCGTGTTGCACCCCCCTTTTCAATTTTTTTTGCTCCGGTTAAGGTTGCCAAGATACTTTATCCACCACATTTCTATTATCGAATCCCACGGCACCTTGGGCAAGACAACTTCGCGTCACGTGGGGGTTGGGCCAGCAAACCGAGGGCGTAGGGCTTGTGACCAGGTCTCCTTCACTCCGGTGCCCATAACTTTTGATCCGTAAGGAGTTACAAGGCACACAATGTACCGTTGCAAAGCTCTCCGAGAGCTCTAGGACGAGGGTAGCTAGATTGCTTGTTGTGCCCTTTTTGGAGCCCAAAATCGAACGTTTTCATCAATTTCGGGCCACTTTTCTGATTTTGCCCTATTTTTCTATCCCGGATCGTACGTCGTGAGCTGTTAAAATTATGACAACCATACTCGCGGGACATTAGACGGCCCTACAATGCGTCAATATCACGTCCTGCGACGATGCTGCGTTCTTGAAGCGGATGGGTTGTCGTTAAGCCCATTGGGACTTCTGAATGAGCCATCTTTCTAGGCTTAGACTGTGGACCGTAAACACATAAAGGAATTATGCCCTCAACATGACGGGTGCAATCATAGTAGCACTAATGCACCAGATCTCATCAGAACTCTGAAGTTAAGCGTGCTTGGGCGAGAGTAGTACTAGGATGGGTAACCCCCAGAGAAGTCCTCGTGTTGCACCCCCCTTTTCAATTTTTTTTGCTCCGGTTAGGGTTGCCAAGATACTTTATCCACCATATTTCTATTATCGAATGCCACGGCACCTTGGGCAAGACAACTTCGCTTCACATGGAGGCTGGGCAAGCAAACCGAGGGAGTAGGGCTTGTGACCAGGTCTCCATCGCTCCGGTGCCCATAACTTTTGATCCGTAAGGTGTTACGCAGCGCACAGCATACCGTTGCAAAGCTCTCCGAGAGCTCTACGACGGGGGCAACCAGCTTTCTTGCTACGCCCATTTTTGGGGCCCAAAATCGAACGTTTTCATCAGTTTCAGGCCACTTTTCTTATTAAGCTCTTTTTTTCCGTCCTGCATCGTACGTCGTGGGCTATTAAAAAGACGACTACCTTACTCGCAGGGCATTAGATGGCTCTACAACGCGTCAATGTCATGTCTTCCGAGGATGCTGCGTTGTTAAAGCGGATGGGTTGTCGTTAAACCCATTGGGCCATCTGAAAGGGCCATCTCTCTAGGTTGGGACTGTGAATAGTTAACACATAAAGGAATTGTGCCCTCAACATGATGGGTGCGATCATACCAACACGAATGCACCGGATCCTATCAGAACTCTGAAGTTAAGCGTGCTTGGGCGAGAGTAGTACTAGGATGGGTGAACCCCTGGGAAGTCCTCGTGTTGCACCCCCCTTTTCAATTTTTTTTGCTCCAGTTAGGGTTGCCAAGATACTTTATCCACCACATTTCTATTATTGAATCCCACGGCACCTTGGGCAAGACAACTTCGCTTCACGTGGAGGCTGGGCCAGCAAACCGAGGGCGTAGGGCTGGTGACCTGGTCTCCTTCGCTCTGGTGCCCATAACTTTTGATCCGTAAGGAGTTACGCGTGGCACAGAGTACCGTTACAAAGCTCTCCGAGAGCTCTATGATGAGGGCAGCTAGCTTGCTTGCTGTGCCCTTTTTGGAGCCCAAAATCGAACGTTTTCATCAGTTTCGGGCCACTTTTCTGGTTTTGCTGTATTTTTCCGTCTCGGATCGTACGCCGTGAGCTATTAAAAGGATGACAGCCTTACTCGCGGGGTATTAGAGGGCCCTATAATGCGTCGATATCACGTCTTGCGGGGATGCTGCATTGTTGAAGCGGATGGGTTGTCGTTAAGCCCATTGGGCCTTCTGAATGAGCCATCTCTCTAGGTTGGGACTGTGAACCGTAAACACATAAAGGAATTGTGCCCCCAACATGATGGGTGCAATCATGCCAGCACTAATACACCGGATCCCATCAGAATTCCGAAGTTAAGCGTGCTTGGGCGAGAGTAGTACTTGGATGGGTGACCCCCTGGGAAATCCTCGTGTTGCACCCCCCTTTTCAATTTTTTTTGCTCCGGTCATGGTTGCCAAGATACTTTATCCACCACATTTCTATTATCGAATCCTACGGCACCTTGGGCAAGACAACTTTGCTTCACGTGGAGGCTGGGACAGCAAACCGAGGGCGTAGGGCTAGTGACCAGGTCTCCGTCGCTCCGGTGCCTATAACTTTTGATCCGTAAGGAGTTACGCGGCGCACAACATACCGCTGCAAAGGTCTCCCTGAGCTCTACGACAGGGGCAGTTAGCTTTCTCGTTGTGCCCATTTTTGGAGCCCAAAATCGAACGTTTTCATCACTTTCAAGCCACTTTTCTTATTAAGCTCTATTTTTTTGTCTCGTATCTTACGTCGTGAGTTGTTAAAAGGGCGACAACCTTACTCGCAGGACATTAGAGGGCCCTACAACGCGTCGATATCATGTCTTGCGAGGATGCTGCGTTGTTGAACCAGATGGGTTGTCGTTAAGCCCATTGGGCATTTTGAATGGGCCATCTCTCTAGGCTGGGACTGTGAACCGTTAACACATAAAGGAATTGTGCCCTCAACATGACGGGTGCGATCATACCAGCACTAATGCAACGAATCCCATCAAAACACCGAAGTTAAGCGTGCTTGGGCGAGAGTAGTACTAGGATGGGTGACCCCCTGGGAAGTTCTCGTGTTGTACCTCCCTTTTCAATTTTTTTTGCTCCGGTTATGGTCGCCAAAATACTTTATCCACCACATTTCTATTATCGAATCCCACGACACCTTGGGCAAGACAACTTCGCTTCACGTGGAGGCTGGGACAGCAAACCAAGGGCGTAGGGCTTGTGACTAGGTCTCCTTCGCTCCGGTGCCCATAACTTTTGGTCTGTAAGGAGTTACGCGGCGTACAACATACCGTTGCAAAGATCTCCGAGTGCTCTACGACGGGGGCAGCTAGCTTGCTTACTATGCCCCTTTTTGGAGACCAAAATCAAACGTTTTCATCAGTTTCGGGCCATTTTTCTTATTAAGCTCTGTTTTTCCATCCCGGATCGTGCGTCGTGAGCTGTTAAAAGGACGACAACCTTACTGGCGGGACATTAGAGGGCCCTACAACGTGTCGATATCACTTCTTGTGAAGATGCTACGTTGTTGAAGCGGATGGGTTGTTGTTAAGCCCATTGATCCATTTGAATGGGCCATCTCTCTAGGCTGGGACTGTGAACCGTTAACACATAAAGGAATTGTGCCCTTAACATGATGGGTGCGATCATACCAGCACTAATGCACCGGATCCCATCCGAACTCCGAAGTTAAGCATGCTTGGGCGAGAGTAGTACTAGGATGGGTGACCCGGTTAGGGTTGCCAAGATACTTTATCCACCACATTTCTATTATCGAATCCCACGGCACCTTGGGCAAGACAACTTCGCTTCACGTGGAGGCTGGGCCCGCAAACCGAGGGCGTAGGGCTTGTGACCAGGTCTCCGTCGCTCCGATGCCCATAACTTTTGATCCGAGAGCTCTACGATAGGGGCAACTAGTTTGCTCGATGTGCCCTTTTTGGAGCCCAAAATCGAATGTTTTCTTCAGTTTCGGGGCACTTTTCTAATTTTGCTCTGTTTTTCTGTCCTGGATCGTACGTCGTGAGCTGTTAAAAGGACAACAACCTTACTTGTGGGACATTAGGGGCCTTACAATGCGTCGATATGACGTCTTGCGAGGATACTGCGTTGTTGAAGCGGATGGGTTGTCGTTAAGCCCATTGGGCCTTCTGAATAGGCCATCTCTCTAAGCTGAGATTGTGAACCGTTAGCACATAAAGGAATTGTGCCCTCAACATGACGGGTGCGATCATACCAGCACTAATGTACCGGATCCCATCAGAAATCTGAAGTTATGCGTGCTTGGGCAAGAGCAATACTTGGATGGGTGAGCCCTTGGGAAGTCCTCGTGTTGTACCCCCCTTTTTGATTTTTTTTCCTCCGGTTAGGGTTGCCAAGATACTTTACCCACCACATTTCTATTATCGAATCTCACGGCACCTTGGGCAAGACAACTTCGCTTTACGTGGAGGCTGGGCTTGTAAATTGATGGCGTAGGGCTTGTGACCAGGTCTCCGTCGCTCCGGTGCCCATAACTTTTGATCCGTAGGGAGTTACACGGCACACAGCACACCATTGGAAAGCTCTCCGAGAGCTCTATGACAGGGGCAGCTAGTTTGCTCGATGTGCCCTTATTGGCGCAAAAAATCGAATGTTTTCATCAGTTTCGGGCCACTTTTCTAGTTTTGCTCTGTTTTTCCGTCCCAGATCGTACGTCGTGAGCTGTTAAAAGGATGACAACTTTACTCGCGGGACATTAGGGGCCCTAGAATGTGATGATATCACGTCTTGCGAGGGTCCTGTGCTGTTGAAGTGGATGGGTTGTCGTTAAGCCCATTGAAACTTCTGAATGGGCTATCTCTCTAAGCTGAGATTGTGAACCGTTAACACATAAAGGAATTGTGCCCTCAACATGACGGGTGCGATCATACCAGCACTAATGCACCGGATCCCATCAGAACTCTGAAGTTATGCGTGCTTGGGCAAGAGCAATACTAGGATGGGTGACCCCCTGGGAAGTCGTCGTGTTGCACCCCCATTTTCTACTTTTTTTGCTCCGGTTAGGGTTGCCAAGATACTTTATCCGCCACATTTCTATTATCGAATCCCTTGGAAACTTGGGCAAGACAACTTTGCTTTACGTGGAGGCTGGGCCAGCAAACCTAAGGCGTAGGGCTTATGACCAGGTCTCCTTCGCTCCGGTGCCCATAACTTTTGATCCGTAAGGAGTTACGCGGCGCACAGCATACCGTTGCAAAGCTATCCGAGAGCTCAACAACGGGGGCAGCCATCTTGCTAGCTGGAGCCCAAAATTGAATGTTTTCTTTAGTTTCGGGCTATTTTTCTTATTTCGCTTTGTTTTTCTGTCCCGGATCATACGTCGTGAGCTGTTAAAAGGACGACAACCTTACTCGCGGGACATTAGAGGGCCCT
Organism: Ehretia macrophylla; assembly: GCA_037974665.1. Taxonomy (NCBI): domain Eukaryota; kingdom Viridiplantae; phylum Streptophyta; class Magnoliopsida; order Boraginales; family Ehretiaceae; genus Ehretia; species Ehretia macrophylla. The sequence goes on from CM075769.1 coordinate 75,806,487, forward strand.
ACAACACGTCAATATCACGTCTTGCTAGGATGCTGCGTTGTTGAAGCAGATGGGTTGTCGTTAAGCACATTGGGCCTTTTGAATGGGCCATCTCTCTAGGCAGGGACTGTGAACCGTTAACACATAAAGGAATTGTGCCCTCAACATGACGGGTGCGATCATACCAGCATTAATGCACCAGATCCTATCAGAACTCTGAAGTTAAGCGCGCTTGGGCGAGAGTAGTACGAGGATGGGTGACCCCCTGGGAAGTCCTCGTGTTGCACCCCCTTTTTCAATTTTTTTTGCTTCGGTTAGGGTTGCCACGATACTTTAACCAACACATTTCTATTACCGAATCCCACGGCACCTTGGGCAAGACAACTTCGCTTCACGTGGAGGCTGGGCCAGTAAACCGAGGGCGTAGGGCATGTGACCAGGTCTCCTTCGCTTTGGTGCCCATAACTTTTGATCCGTAAGGAGTTACGCGGCGCACAGCATACCGTTGCAAAGCTCTCCGAGAACTCTACGATGAGGGCAGCTTGCTTGCTTGCTGTGCCCTTTTCGGAGTCCAAAATCGAACATTTTCATCAGTTTCGGGCCACCTTTCTATTTATGCTCTGTTTTTCCGTCCCAGATCGTACGTCGTGAGCTGTTAAAAGGACGACAACCTTACTAGCGGGACATTAGAGGGCCCTACAACGCGTCGATATCACGTCCTGCGAGGATGCTCGTTGTTGAAGCGAATGGGCTGTCGTTAAGCCCATTGGGCCTTTTGAATGAGCCATCTCTCTATGGTGGGACTCTGAACCGTTAACACATTAAGGAAATGTGCCCTCAACATGAAGGGTGCGATCATACCAGTACTAATGTACCGGATCCAATCAGAACTCCGAAGGTAAGCGTGCTTGGGCTAGAGTAGTACTAAGATGGGTGACCGCCTGGGATGTCCTCGTGTTGCACCCCCCTTTTCAATTTTTTTTGCTCCAGGTAGGGTTGCCAAAACTCTTTATCCACCATATTTCTATTATCGAATCCCACGGTACCATGGGCAAGACAACTTCGCTTCACGTAGAGGTTGGGCCAGCAAACTGAGGACGTAGGACTTGTGACCAGGTCTCCTTCGCTCTGGTGCCCATAACTTTTGATCCGTAAGGAGTTATGCGGCGCACAGCATACCGTTGCAAAGCTCTCCAAGAGCTCTAGAACGGGAACATCCACCTTGCTCATTGTACTCTTTTTTGGATCCCAAAATCGAACATTTTCATCAGTTTCGGGCAACTTTTCTTATTTAACTCTGTTTTTCGGTCCCAGATCGTACGTCGTGAGATGTTGAAAGGATGACAACCTTACTCGCGGGACATTAGAGGGCCCTACAACGCGTCGATATCACGTCTTGCGAGGATGCTGCGTTGTTGAAGCGGATGGGTTGTCGTTAAGCCCATTGGGCCTTCTGAATAGGCCATCTCTCTAGGCTGGGACTGTGAACCGTTAACATATAAAGGAATTGAGCCCTCAACATGACGGGTGCGATCATACCAGCACTAATGCACCGGATCCCATCAGAACTCCGAAGTTAAGCGTGCTTGGGCGAGAATAGTACTAGGATGGGTGACCCCTTGGGAAGTCCTCGTGTTGCACCCCCCTTTTAAATTTTTTTTCTTTCGGTTAGGGTTGCCAAGATACTTTATCCATCACATTTCTATTATCGAATTCCACGGCACCTTGGGCAAGACAACTTCGCTTCACGTGGAGGCTGGGCCCGCAAACCGAGGGCGTAGGGCTTGTGACCAGGTCTCTGTCGCTCTGGTGTCCATAACTTTTGATCCGTGAGGAGTTACGCGCCGCACAACATACCGTTGGAGAACTCTGCGAGAGCTGTACGACGGGGGCAGCCAGCTTACTCGCTGTGCCCTTTTTGGATCCCAAAATCGAACGTTTTCTTACGTTTCGGGCCACTTTTCAAATTTTGCCCTGTTTTTCCATCCCGGATCGTATGTCATGAGCTGTTAAAAGGACAACAACCTTACACGCGGGACATTAGAGGGCCCTACAACGTGTCGATATCATGTTTTGCGAGGATGCTGCGTTGTTGAAGTGGATGGGTTGTCGTTAAGCCCATAGGGCCTTCTCAATGGGCCATCTCTCTAGGCTGGGACTGTGAACCGCTAACACATAAAGGAATTGTGTCCTCAACATGACGGGTGTAATCATACCACTACTAAGGCACCGGATGCCATCAGAACTCCGAAGTTAAGTGTGCTTTGGCAAGAATAGTACTAGGATGGGTGACACCTGGGAAGTCCTCATGTTGCACCCCCCTTTCTAATATTTTTTTCCTCCTGTTAGGGTTGCCAAGATACGTTATCCACCATATTTCTATTATCGAATCCCACGGCACCTTGGGCAAGACAACTTCGCTTCACGTGGAGGATGGGCCCGCAAACCGAGGGTATAGGGTTTGTGACCAGGTCTCCGTCGCTCCGGTGCCTAGAACTTTTGATCCTTAAGGAGTAATGCAGCGCACATCATACCATTGCAAAGCTCTCCGAGAGCTCTACAATGGGGGCAGCCAGCTTGCTCGTTGTGCCTATTTTTGCAGCCCAAAATTGAATGTTTTCATCAGTTTCGGGCCACGTTTCTAGTTTTTCTTTGTTTTTTCATCCCGGATCGTACGTCGTTAGCTGTTAAAACGACGACAACCTTACTCGAGGGACGTTAAAGGGCCCTACAACACGTCGATATCACGTCTAGCGAGGATGCTGCGTTGTTGAAGCGGATGGGTCATCGTTAAGCCCATTAGGCCTTCTGAATGAGCCATCTCTCTAGGCTGGGACTGTGAACCGTTAACACATAAAGGAATTCTGCCCTCAACATGACGGGTGTGATCATACCAGCACTAATGCACCGGATCCCATCAGAACTCCGAAGTTAAGCGTGCTTGGGCGAGAGTAGTACTAGGATGGGTGACCCCCTGGGAAGTCGTCGTGTTGCACCCCCCTTTTCTACTTTTTTTGCTCCGTTTAGGGCTACCAAGATACTTTATTCGCCACATTTCTATTATCGAATCCCATGGCAACTTGGGCAAGACAACTTTTCTTTACATGGATGCTGGGCCAGCAAACCTAGGGCGTAGGGCTTATGACTAGGTCTCCTTCGCTCCGGTGCCCATAACTTTTGATCCATAAGGAGTTACGCGGCGCACAACATACCGTTGCAAAGCTATCCGAGAGCTTAACAACGGGGGCAGCCATCTTGCTCGTTGTGCCCATTTTTGGAGCCCAAAATTGAATGTTTTCTTTAGTTTCGGGCTATTTTTCTTATTTCGCTTTGTTTTTCTGTCCCGGATCATACGTCGTGAGCCGTTAAAAGGACGACAACCTAACTCGCGGGACATTAGAGGGCCCTACAAGACGTTGATATCACGTCTTACGAGGATATTGTGTTGTTCAAGCAGATGGGTTGTCGTTAAGCACATTAGGCCTTTTGAATGGGCCATCTCTCTAGGCAGGGACTGTGAACCGTTAACACATAAAGGAATTGTGCCCTCAACATGACGGGTGCGATCATACCATTACTAATGCACCGGATCCCATCAGAACACTGAAGTTAAGCGTGTTTGGGCGATAATAGTACTAGGATTGGTGACCCCCTGGGAAGTCCTCGTGTTGCACCCCATTTTTCAATTTTTTTTGCTTCGGTTAGGGTTGCCACGATACTTTAACCAACACTTTTCTATTACCGAATCCCACGGCACCTTGGGCAAGACAACTTCGCTTCACGTGGAGGCTGGGCCCGCAAACCGAGGGTGTTGGGCTTGTGACTAGTTCTCTGTCGCTTCGGTGCCCATAACTTTTGATTCGTAAGGAGTTACGCGGCGCACAGCATACCGTTGCAAAGCTCTCCGACAGCTCTACAACGGGAGCAGCTATTTAGTTTCCGAAAATCGAATGGTTTCATCAGTTTCTGGCCACTTTTCTTATTTAGCTCTGTTTGTCCGTCCCGGATCGTACGTCGTGAGCTGTTGAAAGGACGACAACCTTACTCGCGGGACATTAGAGGGCCCTACAACGCGTCGATATCATGTCTTGCGAGGATGCTGCATTGTTGAAGTAGATGGGTTGTCGCTAAGCCCATTAGGCCTTTTGAATTTGCCATCTCTCTAGGCTGGGACTGTAAACCATTAACACATAAAGGAATTGTGCCCTCAACATGATGGGTGCGATCATACCAGCACTAATGCACCGGATCCCATCAGAACTCCGAAGTTAAGCGTGCTTGGGCGAGAGTAGTACTAGGATGGGTGACCCCCTAGGAAGTCCTCGTGTGGTACCCCCATTTTAAATTTTTTTTCCTCTGGTTAGGGTTGTCAAGATACATTATCCACCACATTTCTATTATCGAATCCCACGGCACCTTGGGCAAGACAACTTCGCTTCACGTGGAGGCTGGGCCCGCAAACCGAGGGTGAAGGGCTTGTGACCAGGTCTCCGTTGCTCCGGTGCCCATAACGTTTGATCCGTGAGGAGTTACGCGGTGCACAGCATACCGTTGGAAAGCTCTCGGAGAGCTGTACGACAGGGGCAGCTAGCTTGCTCGCTATGCCCTTATTGGAGCCCAAAATCGAACGTTTTTATCTGTTTTGTGCTACTTTTCTCATTTTGCTCTATTTTTCCATCTTGGATCGTACTTCGTGAGCTGTTAAAAGGATGACAACCTTACTCGTGGGACATTAGAGGGCCCTACAACGTGTCGATATCACGTCTTGCGAGGATGCTGTGTTGTTGAAGCGGATGGGTTGTCGTTAAGCCCATTGGGCCTTCTCAATGAGCTATCTCTCTAGGCTGGGACTGTGAACCGTTAACACATAAAGGAATTGTGCCCTCAACATGACGGGTGCGATCATACCAGCACTAATGCACCGGATCCCATTAGAACTCCGAAGTTAAACGTGCTTGGGCGAGAGTAATACTTGGATGGGTGAGCCCTTGGGAAGTCCTTGTGTTGCATCCCCCTTTTCAATTTCTTTTGCTCCGGTTAGGGTTGCCAAGATACTTTATCCACCACATTTCTATTATCAAATCCTACAGCACCTTGGGCAAGACAACTTCACTTCACGTGGAGGCTGGGCCAGCAAACCAAGGGTGTAGGGCTTGTGACCAGGTCTCCTTCGCTCCGGTGCCCATAACTTTTGATCCGTAAGGAGTTACGCGGTGCACACCATACCATTGCAAAGTTCTTCGAGAGCTCTACGACAGGGGTAGCCAACTTGATGGCTTTGCCCATTTTTGGAGCCCAAAATTGAACATTTTCATCAATTTTAGGCCAATTTTCTTATTTAGCTCTGTTTTTCCATCCCGGATCGTACGTCATGAGCTGATAAAAGGATGACAACCTAACTCGTAGGACAATAGAGGGCCCTGCAATGCATCGATATCACGTCTTGCGAGGATGCTGCGTTGTTGAAGCAGATGGGTTGTCGTTAAGCCCATTGGGCCTTTTGAATGGGTCATATCTCTAGGCTGGGACTGTGAACCGTTAACACATAAAAGAATTGTGCCCTCAACATGACAGGTATGATCATACCCATACTAATGCACCGGATCCCATCAGAACTCCGAAGTTAAGCGTGCTTGGGCGAGAGTAGTACTAAGATGGGTGACCCCCTGGGAAGTCCTCGTGTTGCACTCCCCTTTTCAATTTTTTTTGCTCCGGTTAGGGTTGCCAAGATACTTTATCCACCACATTTCTATTACCAAATCCCACGACACCTTGGGCAAGACAACTTCGCTTAACGTGTAGGCTGGGCCAGTAAACCGAGGGCGTAGAGCTTGTGACTAGGTCTCCGTCGCTCCAGTGCCCATAACTTTTGATACGAAAGTAGTTACGCAGCGCATAGCAGACCGTTGCAAAGCTCTCCGAGAGCTCTACGATAGGGGTAGCCAGCTTGCTCACTGTGCCCTTTTTGGAGCCCAAAATCGAACGTTTTCATCAATTTCAGGCCAATTTTCTTATTAAGCTCTGTTTTACCGTCCCGGATTGTACGTCGTGAGCAATTAAAAGGACGACAACCTTACTCGTGGGACATTAGAGGGCCCTACAACGTGTCAATATCACGTCTTGCGAGGATGCTGCGTTGTTGAAGCTGATGGGTTGTCATTAAGCCCATTGGGCCTTCTCAATGAGCTATCTCTCTAGGCTGGGAGTGTGAACCGTTAACACATAAAGGAATTGTGCCCTCAACATGACGAGCGCGTTCATACCTGCACTAATACACCGAATCCCATTAGAACTCTGAAGTTAAGCATGCTTAGGAGATAGTAGTACTAGGATGGGTGACCCCCTGGGAAGTCCTCGTGTTGCACACCCCATTTCTTTTTTTTTTGCTCCGGTTAAGATTGCCAAGATACTTTATCCACCACATTTCTATTATCGAATCCTACGGCACCTTGGGCAAGACAACTTCACTTCACGTGGAGGCTGGGCCAGCAAACCAAGGGCGCAGGGCTTGTGACCAGGTCTCCTTCACTCCGGTGCCCATAACTTTGGATCCGTAAGGAGTTACGCGGCGCACAACATACCATTGCAAAGCTCTCCGAGAGCTCTATGACAAGGGCAGCCAGCTTGATCGCTTTGCCCATTTTTGGAGCCCAAAATCGAACGTTTTCTTCAATTTTGGGCAACTTTTCTTATTCAGCTCTGTTTTTCCGTCTCGTATCGTACGTCGTGAGCTGTTAAAAGGACGACAACCTTACTCGCAGGACATTAGAGGGCCCTACAACGCGTCGATATCACGTCTTACGAGGATGATGCGTTGTTGAAGTAGATGGGTTGTCGTTAAGCCCATTAGGCCTTCTGAATGGGCTATCTCTCCAGGCTGGGACTATGAACCGTTAACACATAAAGGAATTATGCCCTCAACATGACGGGTGCGATCATACCAGCACTAATGCACCGGATCCCATCGGAACTCTGAAGTTAAGTGTGCTTGGGAGAGAGTAGTACTAAGATAGGTGACCCCTTAAGAAGTCCTCGTGTTGCACCTCCCCTTTCAATTTTTTTTGCTCCGGTTAGGGTTGCCATGATACTTTATCCACCACATTTCTATTATCGAATCCCACGGCACCTTGGGCAAGACAACTTCGCTTCACGTGGAGGCTGGGCCAGCAAACCAAGGGCATAGGGCTTGTGACCAGGTCTCCTTCGCTCCGGTGCCCATAACTTTTGATCCGTAACGAGTTACGCGGCGCACAACATATCGTTGTAAAGCTCTACGAGAGCTCTACAACAGGGGCAGCCAGCTTGATCCCTGTGCCCATTTTTGGACCCCAAAATCGAACGTTTTCATCAATTTCCGTCCCAGATCGTACGTCGTGAGCTGTTTAAAGGCACGACAACCTTCCTTGAAGGACATTAGAGGGCCCTACAACGCGTCGATTTCACGTCTTGCGAGGATGTTGATTTGTTGAAGTGAATGGGTTGTTGTTAAGCCTATTGGGCCTTCTCAATGGGCCATCTCTCTAGGCTGGGACTGTGAACCGTTAACACATAAAGGAATTGTGCCCTCAACATGACGGGTGCGATCATACCAGCACTAATGCACCGGATCCCATCAGAACTCTGAAGTTAAGTGTGCTTGGGAGAGAGTAGTACTAGGATGGGTGACCCCTTAGGAAGTCCTCGTGTTGCACCTCCCTTTTCAATTTTTTTTTGCTCCGGTTAGGGTTGCCATGATACTTTATCCACCACATTTCTATTATCGAATCCCACGGCACCTTGGGCAAGACAACTTCGCTTCACGTGGAGGCTGGGCCATCAAACCAAGGGCGTAGGGCTTGTGACCAAGTCTCCTTCGCTCCGGTGCCCATAACTTTTGATCCGTAACGAGTTACGCAGCACACAACATATCATTGCAAAGCTCTGCGAGAGCTCTACGACAGGGGCAGCCAGCTTGATCCTTGTGCCCATTTTTGGAGCCTAAAATCGAACGTCTTCATCAGTTTTCATCCCAGATCGTACGTCGTGAGCTGTTAAAAGGACGACAACCTTCCTTGCAGGACATTAGAGGGCCCTACAACGCGTCGATTTCACGTCTTACGAGGATGTTGAGTTGTTAAAGCGGATGGGTTGTTGTTAAGCCCATTGGGCCTTCTCAATGGGCCATCTCTCTAGGCTGAGACTGTGAACCGTTAACACATAAAGGAATTGTGCCCTCAACATGACGAGTGCGATCATACCAGTATTAATGCACCGGATCCCATCAGAACTCTGAAGTTAAGCGTGCTTGGGCGAGAGTAGTACTAGTATGGGTGACCCCGTGGGAAGTCCTCGTGTTGCACCCCCCTTTTTAATTTTTTTTTCTCCGATTAGGGTTGCCAAGATACTTTATCCACCACATTTCTATTATCGAATCCCACGGCACCTTGGGCAAGACAACTTCGCTTCACGTGGAGGCTAGGCCAGCAAACCAAGGCCGTAGGGCTTGTGACCAGGTTTGCTTCGCTCCGGTGCCTATAACTTTTGATGCGTAAGGAGTTACGCGGTGCATAGCATACCGTTGCAAAGCTCTCCGAGAGCTCTACGACAGGTGCAGCCAGCTTTCTCGCTTTGCACATTTTTGGAGCACAAAATCGAATATTTTTCTCAATTTCTTGCCACTTTTCTTATTAAGTTGTGTTTTTCCATCACGGATCGTACGTCGTGAGCTGTTAAAAGGACGACAACCTTACTCGCAGAACATTAGAGGGCCCTACAATGTCTCGATATCACGTCTTGCGAGGATGCTATGTTGTTGAAGCGGATGGGTTGTCGTTAAGCCCATTGGGCCTTTTGAATGGGCCATCTCTCTAGGCTGGGACTGTGAACCGTTAACACATAAAGTAATTGTGCCCTCAACATGACGGGTGCGATCATACCAGCACTAATACACCGGATACCATCAGAACTCTGAAGTTAAGCGTGCTTGGGTGAGAGTAGTTCTAGGATGGGTGACCCCCAGGGAAGTACTCGTGTTTTACCCCCCTTTTCAATTTTTTTTGCTCCGGTTAGGGTTGCCAAGATAGTTTATCCACCACATTTCTATTATCGAATCCCACGGCATCTTGGGCAAGACAACTTTGCTTCACGTGGAGGCTGGGCCAGCAAACCGAGGGCGTAGGGTTTGTGACCAGGTCTCCGTCGCTCCGGTGTCCATAAATTTTGATCCGTAAGGAGTTACGCAGTGTACAGCATACCGTTGCAAAGCTCTCCGAGAGCTCTACAACGGTGGCTGCTAGCTTGCTTGCTCTGCCCTTTTTCGAGCCCAAAATCAAACATTTTTAACAGTTTCGGGCCACTTTTCTATTTTTGCTATGTTTTTCCGTCCCGGATCGTATGTCGTGAGCTGTTAAAAGGATGACAACCTTACTTGTGGTACATTAGAGGGCCCTACAACGCGTCGATATCACGTCTTGCGAGGATGCTGCGTTGTTGAAGCGGATGGGTTGTCGTTAAGCCCATTGGGCCTTCTAAATGGGCCATCTCTCTAGGCTGGGACTGTGAACCATTTACAGATAAAGGAATTGTACCCTCAGCATGAAGGGTGCGATCATACCAGCACTAATGCATCGGATCCCACCAGCACTCCGAAGTTAAGCGTGCTTGGGCGAGGGTAGTACTAGGATGGGTGACCCCCTGGGAAGTCCTCGTGTTGCACCCCCCTTTTCAATTTTTTTTCCTCTGGTTAGGGTTGCCAAGATACTTTATCCACCACATTTCTATTATCAAATCCCACGGCACCTTGGGCAAGGCAACTTCACTTCACGTGGAGGCTGGGCCCACAAACTGAGGGCATAGGGCTTGTGACCAGGTCTCCGTCGCTCCGGTGCTCATAACTTTTGATCCGTAGGGAGTAACGCGGCGCACATCATACCGTTGCAAAGCTCTCCGATAGCTCTACAACGGGGGCAGCCAGCTTGCTCGCTGTGCCTGTTTTTGGGGCCCAAAATCGAATGTTTTTATCAGTTTTGGACCACTTTTCTTATTTAGCTTTGTTTTTCCGTCCCGGATCGTACGTCGTGAGCTGTTTAAAGGATGACAACCTTACTCGAGGGACATTAAAGGGCCCCACAACGCGTCGATATCACGTCTTGCGAGGATGCTGTGTTGTAGAAGTGGATGGGTTGTCATTAAGCCCATTAGGCCTTCTGAATGAGCCATCTCTCTAGGATGGGACTGTGAACCGTTAACACATAAAGGAATTATGCCCTCAACATGACGGGTGCGATCATACCAGCACTAATGCACCGGATCCCATCAGAACTCTGAAGTTAAGCGTGCTTGGGCCAGAGTAGTACTAGGATGGGTGACCTCCTGGGAAGTCCTCGTGTTGCACCCCCCTATTCTTTTTTTTTTACTTCGGTTAGGGTTGCCAAGATACTTTATCCACCACATTTCTATTATCGAATCCCACGGCAACTTGGGCAAGACAACTTTGCTTCACGTGGAGGCTGGGCCAGCAAACCTAGGGCGTAGGGCTTATGACCAGGTCTCCTTCGCTCCAGTGCCCATAACTTTTGATCCGTGAGGAGTTACGTGGCGCACAACATACCGTTGAAAGGCTATCCGAGAGCTCTACAACAGGGGTAGCCTGCTTGCTCGCTGTGCCCATTTTTGGACCCCAAAATTGAATGTTTTCATCAGTTTCAGGCCATTTTTCTTATTTCGCTTTGTTTTTCCGTCCCGAATCATACGTTGTGAGCTGTTAAAAGGACGACAACCTTACTCGCGGGACATTAGAGGGCCCTACAATGCGTCGATATCACGTCTTGCGAGGATGCTGCGTTGTTGAAGTGGATGGGTTGTCGTTAAGCCCATTGTGCCTTCTGAATGGGTCATCTCTCTATGCTGGGACTGTGAACCGTTAACACATAAAGGAATTGTGCCCTCAACATGACGGGTGGGATCATACCATCACTAATGCACTGGATCCCATCAGAACTCCGAAGTTAAGCATGCTTCGGCGAGAGTAGTACTAGGATGGGTGACCGCCTGGGAAGTCCTCGTGTTGCACCCCCCTTTTAAATTTTTTTTCCTCCGGCTAGGGTTGGCAAGATACTTTATCCACCACATTTCTATTATCGAATCCCATGGCACCTTGGGCAAGACAACTTCACTTCACGTGGAGGCTGGGCTAGCAAACTTAGGGCGTAGGGCTTGTGACCAGGTCTCCTTCGCTCCGGTGGCCATAACTTTTGATCCGTAAGGAGTTACGTGGCGCACAGCATACCGTTGCAAAGCTATCCGAGAGCTCTACAACGGGGGCAGCGAGCTTGCTCATTGTACCTATTTTTGGAGCCAAAAGTCGAATGTTTTCATTAGTTTTGGGCCATTTTTCTTATTTCGCTTTGTTTTTCCTTCCCGGATCGTACGTCGTGAACTGTTAAAAGGACGACAACCTTACTCGCGGGACATTAGAGGGCCTTACATCGTGTCGATATCACGTCTTGCGAGGAAGCTGCATTGTTGAAGCAGATGGGTTGTCGTTAAGCCCATTGGGCCTTTTGAATAGGCCATCTCTCTAGGCTGGGGCTGTGAACCGTTAACAAATATAGGAATTGTGCCCTCAACATGACGGGTGCGATCATACCAGCACTGATGCACCGGATCCCATCAGAAATCCAAACTTAAGCGTGCTTGGGCGAGTGTAGTACTAGGATGGGTGACCCCCTGGTAAGTCCTCGTGTTGCACCCCCTTTTTCAATTTTTTTTGCTCCAATTAGGGTTGCCAAGATACTTTATCCACCAAATTTCTATTACCGAATCCCACGGCACCTTGGGCAAGACAACTTCGTTACACGTGGAGGCTGGGCCCGCAAACCGAGGGCGTAGGGCTTGTGACCAAGTCTCCGTCGCTCTAGTGCCCATAACTTTTGATCTGAAAGGAGTTACACGGCGCACAACATACCGTTGCAAAGCTCTTAGAGAGCTCCACGATGGGAGCAGCCAGGTTGCTCGCTGTGCCCCTTTTTGGAGTCCAAAATCGAACATTTTCGTCAGTTTCGGGCCACTTTTCTTCTTTAGCTCTGTTTTTTCAAACACGAATCGTACGTCGTGAGCTGTTAAAATGACGACAACCTTACTTGCGAGACATTAGAGGGCCCTACAAGGAGTCGATATCATGTCTTGCAAGGATGCTGCGTTGTTAAACCAAATGGATTGTTGTTAAGCCCATTGGGCCTTCTGAATGGGCCATCTCTCTAGGGTGGGACTGTGAACCGTTAACACATAAAGGAATTGTGCCCTAAACATGATGGGTGCGATCATACCAGCACTAATGCACCGGATCCCATCAGAACTCCGAAGTTAAGCGTGCTTGGGCGAGAGTAGTACTAGGATGGGTCACCCCCTGGGAAGTCCTCGTGTTGCACCCCTTTTTTCAATTTTTTTTGCTCTGGTTAGGGCTGCCAAGATACTTTATCCACCACATTTCTATTACCAAATCCCACGGCACCTTGGGCAAGACAACTTCGCTTCATGTGGTGACTGGGCCAGCAAACCGAGGGCGTAGGGCTTGTGACCAGGTCTCCGTCGCTCCGGTGCCCGTAACTTTTGATCCGTAAGGAGTTACACGGCGCATAGCATACCTTTGCAAAGCTCTCCGAGAGCTCTACGATAGGGGCATCCAGCTTGCTCACTGTGCCCCTTTTTGTAGCCCAAAATTGAACATTTTCGTCAGTTTCGGGCCGCTTTTCTTTTTTTGATCTATTTTTTCATCCCGGATCGTACGTCGTGAGCTGTTCAAAGGATGACAACCTTACTCGCGGTACATTAGAGGGCCTTACAATGTGACGACATCACGTCTTGCGAGGATGCTACGTTTTTGAAGCAGATGAGTTGTCGTTAAGCCCATTCGGCCTTATGAATGGGCCATCTCTCTAGGCTGGAACTGTGAACCGTTAACACATAAAGGAATTGTGCCCTCAACATGATGGGTGCGATCATACCAGTACTAATGCACCGGATCCCATCATAACTACAAAGTTAAGCGTGCTTGGGCGAGAGTAGTACTAGGCTGGGAGACACCCTGGGAAGTCCTCGTGTTGCTCCCCCCTTTTTAATTTTTTTTGTTCCGGTTAGGGTTGCCAAGATACTTTATCCACCACATTTCAATTATCGAATCCCTTGGCTCCATGGGCAAGACAACTTCGCTTCATATGGAGGCTGGGCCAGCAAACCGAGGGCGTAGGGCTTGTGACCAGGTCTCCGTCGCTCTGGTGCCCATAACTTTTGATCTGTAAGGAGTTACGCGGCGCACAGTATACCGTTGCAAAGCTTTCCGAGAGCTTTATGACGGTGGCTGCTAGCTTGCTTGCTCTGCCCTTTTTGGAGCCCAAAATCGAACATTTCATCTATTTCGTTCCAATTTTCTTCTTTTGCTCTATTTTTTCGTCCCGGATCGTATGTCGTGAGCTGTTAAAAGGACGAGAACCTTACTCGCCGGACATTAGAGGGCCCTACAATGCGTCGATATCATATCTTGTGAGGATGCTGCATTGTTGCAGCAGATAGGTTGTCGTTAAGCCCATTGAGCCTTTTGAATGGGCCATCTCTCTAGGCTTGGACTGTGAACCATCAACACATAAAGTATTTGTGCCCTTAACATAACGGGTGCGATCATACCAGCACTAATGCACCGGATCCCATCAGAACTTCGAAGTTAAGTGTGCTTGGGCGAGAGTAGTACTAGGATGGGTGACCCCTTGGGATGTCCTCGTGTTGCACCCCCCTTTTCAATTGTTTTTGCTCCGGTTAGGGTTCCCAAGATAATTTATCCACCACATTTCTATTATCGAATCCCACGACACCTTGGGCAAGACAACTTCGCGTCACGTGGAGGCTGGGCCTGCAAACCGAGGGCGTAGGGCTTGTGACCAGGTCTCTGTCACCCAGGTACCCATAACTTTTGATCCGTAAGAAGTTACGCGGCGCGCAGCATACCGTTGCAAAGCACTCCGAGAGCTCTACGACAGGGGCTACTAGTTTGCTTGTTGTGCCCTTTTTGGAGCCCAAAATCGAATGTTTTCATCTGTTTTGGGCTACTTTTATACTTTTGCACTGTTTTTCCATCTCGAATCGTACGTCGTGAGCTGTTAAAAGGACGACAACCATACTCGCGGGACATTAGAGGGCCCTACAATGCGTCGATATCACGTCTTGCGAGGAAGCTGCATTGTTGAAGCAGATGGGTTGTCGTTAAGCCCATTGGGCCTTTTGAATGGGCCATCTCTCTAGGCTGGGACTGTGAACCGTTAACACGTAAAGGAATTGTGCCCTCAACATGACGGGTGAGATCATAACAGCACTAATGCACCAGATCCCATCAGAACTCCGAAGTTAAGCGTACTTGGGCGAGCGTTGTACTAGGATGGGTGACCCCTTGAGAAGTCCTCGTGTTGCACCCCATTTTTCAATTTTTTTTGCTCCGGTTAGGGTTGCCAAGATACTTTATACACCACATTTCTATTACCGAATCCCAAGGCACCTTGGGCAAGACAACTTCGCTTCATGTGAAGGCTGGGCCAGCCAACCGAGGGCGTAGGGCTTGGGACCAGGTCACCGTCGCTCCGGTGCCCATAACTTTTGATCCGTAAGGAGTTACGCGGCGCACAACATATCGTTGGAAAGCTCTTCGAGAGCTCTACGACGGGGGCAACCAGCTTGCTCACATTGCCCTTTTTGGGGCCCATAATCGAACTTTTTCATCAGTTTTGGGCCACTTTTCTTCTTTCGCTCTATTTTTTTGTCCGGGATCGTCCGTTGTGAGCTGTTAAAAGGACTACAACCTTACTCGCGGGACATTAGAGGGCCCTATAGCGCGTCGATATGAAGTCTTGCGTGGATGCTGCATTGTTGAAGCAGATGGGTTGTCGTTAAGCCCATTGGGCCTTCTAAATGGGCCATCTCTCTAGGCTGGGACTGTGAACCGTTAACACATAAAGGAATTGTGCCCTAAACATGACGGGTGCGATCATACCAGCACTAATGCAACGGATCCAATCAGAACTCAGAAGTTAAGCGTGCTTGGGCGAGAGTAGTACTAGGATGGGTGACCGCTTGGGAAGTCCTCTTGTTGCACCTCCTTTTTCAATTTGTTTTGCTCTGGTTAGGGTTTCCAAGATACTTTATCCACCACATTTCTATTTCCAAATCCCACAACTTCGCTTCACGTGGATGCTGGGCCAGCAAACCGAGGGCGTAGGGCTTGTGACCAGGTCTCCGTCGCTCCGGTGCCCATAACTTTTGATTTGTAAAGAGTTACGTGGCGCACAGCATACCGTTGCAAAGCTCTCCGAGAGCTCTACGACGGGGGCAGCCAGCTTTCTCGCTGTACCCATTTTTGGAGCCCAAAATTGAATGATTTCACCAGTTTTGGCCTATTTTTCTTCATTTGATCTGTTTTTTCGTCCCGTATCGTATGTCGTGAGCTTTGCAACGGTATGCTATGCGCCGCGTAACTCCTTACGAATCAAAAGTTATGGGCACTAGAGCGACGGAGACTTGGTCACAAGCCCTACGCCCTTGGTTTGCTGGCCCAGCACCCACGTGAAGCGAAGTTGTCTTGCCCAACGTGCCGTGGGATTCAATAATAGAAATGTGGTGGATAAAGTATCTTGGCAACCCTAACCGAAGCAAAAAAAATTGAAAAGGGGGGTGCAACACGAGGACTTCCCAAGGGGTCACCCATCCTAGTACTACTCTCGCCTAAGCATGCTTCACTTCGGAGTTCTGATGGGATCTGGTGAATTAGTGCTGGTATGATCGCACCCGTCATGCTGAGGGCACAATTCCTTTATGTGTTAATGGTTCACAGTCCCAGCCTAGAGAGATAGCCCATTCAGAAGGCCCAATGGGCTTAACGACAACCCATCTGCTTCAACAACGCAGCATCCTCACAAGACGTGATATCGACGTGTTGTAGGGCCCTCTAATGTACCGCAAGTAAGGTTGTCATCCTTTTAACAGCTCACAACGTACGATCCGGGATGGAAAAACATTGCAAAAATAGAAATATGGCTTGAAACTGATGAAAACGTTCAATTTTGGGCTGCAAAAAGAGCATAGCGAGCAAGATAGCTGCCCCCGTCGTAGATCTCTCGGAGAGCTTTACAACGGTATGCTGTGCGCCGCATAACTCCTTATGGATAAAAAGTTATGGGCACCGGAGCGACAGAGACTTGGTTACAAGCCCTACGCCCTCGGTTTACTGGCCCAGCTTCCACGTGAAGCGAAGTTGTCTTGCCCAAGGTGCCATGGGATTCGATAATAGAAATGTGGTCGATAAAGTATCTTGGCAACCCTAACCGGAGCAAAAATAATTGAAAAAGGGGGTGCAACATGAGGACTTCCCAGGGGGTCACCCAACCTAGTACTACTCTCGCCCAAGCACGCTTAACTTCGGAGTTCTGATGGGATCCGGTGCATTAGTGCTGGTATGATCGCACCAGTCATGTTGAGGGTACAATTCCTTTATGTGTTTACGGTTCACAGTCCCAGCCTAGAGAGATGGCTCATTCAGAAGGCCCAATGGGCTTAACGACAACCCATCCGCTTCAACAACACAGCATCCTCGCAAGACGTGATATCGTGTCACGCCCCAACCCGGCCTATAAGGTTAGACTAGGGTATGACCTAAACGTTCAGGACATGTCACATTCTTAACCGTTATGAAGATTTAACACTTATCGTCTTAGTCTAAACTCCAAAGTTTTTCGGAAAACCGGCAGCATAACGACTGTAATTGGACTCTTTGGTTTGGCCTAATTCTCTAAACGCCTCAAAATTTTCTAATCTCAAGTTTCATTTCCAACTAGGATTACTATTTAACATCAATTGAAATGCCTATTGGTTATCTCGATGTCTCGTTTGATTTATAACCTAGCATGATACTATGTCTCGTTTGTTTGTTTATCCTCGTTACAAAAGTACCTATTTAAGATTGGATAGGTTCATTTACTTAGTCCTTAACTAATACGTCATAACCTATGATAGATACTAGCGGTAATAATAGCAAAACGATCATAGTAGTGTCTAGTGTCTGTCTAGCAATATCAGTACAAACCAAAATTAGGCCCCAAATTACAACGGGGGTCTTTACATTACAACATCGAGCAACATAAAAGGAAATAGTCTTCAAGTAGCATAAAGTTCACAAGTAGCCATAATCACGCAAAGCACAAAAGACAGGCAATCACTCCAAGGAATCATCGTTAGGTACATCGTCCTCGGGTACCTGTTCTTGATCTTCTTCACCTGAGATGATAAAAGAGGGTGAGTCCTTATGAACTCAGCGAGGGGGAACGAGAAATACATTTTGGAACTCATTTTCCTGTTCAATTTATGAAAACTCTTTTTGAAAACATGTCACGTATTACAAATAAAAAGGTACGCAAATATATGAAACAAATCAAGTAACAGATACATTTACCAATCATTTCAAGGATACGGTGAGCAGTTGCTCTCAATTTCAATTTCGATTCATTTGGTGCGGCCGACTTCAATAATCCACTTATCGCTCCTAATTGGGTGTACTCTGGATGTACCCCGAAACCTATGACCCAACTCTCCGAGGGTGAAATGCCAAGCGAGAGAGGGAATTGGACCATGGTAGTCACGGTAACACCGGCAAGCCCGATGCCGCCCGGCGTGCGTGAAACACTACCATGCCACACTGAAAGGTTGCAACCTCGTATGCAATGCACATTTATAACATTTAACATATCATATTAGGAGGACAACAAAGTAGGTAGCCTCCGAGCAGTTATAAGATCGTACGTTATCAAGTAATCAAACGAGGCACGATAAGACAAGTAATTTCACTTGAAAGGCATATAGAGCCATATGAACATTAAACGGGCAGCCATGTAACACATGCAAGTCAAGCCATATAACTCATTTCGAAGTCCACGTAATCAAGTGATACGATTATTCAACATGCAACAACATCTACGTGGGTTCGGATGCAAGAAAAGCCTAATTGTCAACATGCAATGATCAAAAAGACAATTAAGCTTATAAGAGCATCTACCGGCACCTTACTAAACATATAATTCCACACAATATCCAAATGATCAACACTTAGCAAAACTACCTAGTCATTAGGGTTTCCATTTCGTGCATATTCGTGCAATTTGAGCCTCAACCCAACTCAAAGTCAATCTCAACCATGCATCATTTAATTCAACATCCTCAAACATTCAAAACAGTCCACACAACATCCCAAAGCTACAATCCCAAACATTTAATTCAACAAGAGGAGTCACAATAATTTTCTAAGCACAACATTAAGTGAAACCCTTACTGCAATAGGCTGCTTTCTCACAATCAATCGGATAAGCAAAAAATCTCCAAATTCAGTGAATAAGATGTCACATTAAAGCTTAAGAAGGTAACTAAAATCATAAACAAACCTTGCATCAATTGCACCAAAGTTATGGGTACAGGAGCGAAGGAGACTTGGTCACAAGCCCTACGCCCTCAGTTTGCTTGCCCAGCCTCCACGTGAAACGAAGTTGTCTTGCCCAAGGTGCCGTAGGATTCGATAATAGAAATGTGGTGGATAAAGTATCTTGGCAATCCTAACCGGAGCAAAAAAAATTGAAAAGGGGGGTGCAACACGAGGACTTCCCAGGGGGTCACCCATCCTAGTACTACTCTCACCCAAGCACGCTTAACTTCAGAGTTCTGATGGGATCCGGTGCATTAGTGCTTGTATGATCGCACCCTTCATACTGAGGGCACAATTCCTTTATCTTTTAATGGTTCACAGTCCCAGCCTAGAGAGATGGCCCATTTAGAAGGCCTAATGGGCTTAACGAAAACCCATCTGTTTTAACAACGCAGCATCCTCGCAAGACATGATACCGACGCGTTGTAGGGACCTCTAATGTCTCGCAAGTAAGGTTGTCGTCCTTTTAACAGCTCACGACGTACGATATGGGACAGAAAAACATAGCAAAAATAGAAAAGTGGCCTGAAACTGTTGAAAACGTTCGATTTTGGGGACCAAAAAGGGCACATGATGCAAGCTAGTTGCCACCGTCGTAGAGCTCTCAGAGAGCTTTGCAACGGTATGCTGTGCACCGTGTAACTCCTTACGGATCAAAAGTTATGGGCACCGGAGCGATGGAGACCTAGTCACAAGCCCTACGCCCTCGGTTTGCTGGCCCAACCTCCACGTGCAGCGAAGTTGTCTTTCCCAAGGTGCCGTGGGATTCGATAATAGAAATGTGGTGGATAAAGTATCTTGGCAACCCTAAGCGGAGCAAAAAAAATTGAAAAGGGGGGTACGACACGAGGACTTCCCAGGGGGTCACCCATCCTAGTACTACTCTCGCCCAAGCACGCTTAATTTCGGATTTCTGATGGGATCCGGTTCATTAGTGCTGGTATGATCACACCCATCATGTTGAGGGTATAATTCCTTTATGTGTTAACGGTTCACAGTCCCAGCCTTGAGAGATGGCCTATCCAAAAGGCCCAATAGGCTTAACAACAACCCATCCGCTTCAACAACGCAGCATCCTCGCAAGACATGATATCGACGCGTTGTAGGGTCCTCTAATGTCCTGCGAGTAAGGTTGTCGTCCTTTTAACAGCTCACGACGTACAATACGGGACGAAAAAACAGTGCTTAATAAGAAAAGTGGCACGAAATTGATAAAAACGTTCGATTTTCGGCTCCAAAAATGGGCACAGCGAGCAAGCTGGCTGTCGCTGTCGTAGAACTCTTGGAAAGCTTAGCAACGGTATGCTGTGCGCCGCGTAACTCCTTACGGATCAAAGGTTATGGGCACCGGAGCGAAGGAGACCTGATCACAAGCCCTACGCCCATGGGTTGCTGGCCCAGCCTCCACGTGAAGTGAAGTTGTCTTGCCCAAGGTGCCATGGGATTCGATAATAGAAACGTGGTGGATAAAGTATCTTGGAAACCCTAACCGGAGCAAAAAAAATTGAAAAGGGGGGTGCAACACGAGGACTTCCCAGGGGGTCACCCATCCTAGTACTACTCTCGCCCAAGCACGCTTAACTTCGGAGTTCTGATGGGATCTGGTGCATTAGTGCTGGTATGATCACACCCGTCAAGTTGAGGGCACAATTCCTTTATGTGTTAACGGTTCACAGTCCCAGCCAAGAGAGATAGCCCATTCAAAAGGCCCAATGGGCTTAACGACAACCCATCTGCTTCAACAACGCAACATCCTCGCAAGACGAGATATCGACGCGTTGTAGGTCCCTCTAAGCGAGTAAGGTTGTCGTCGTTTTAACAGCTCACGATGTACGATTCGGGACGGAAAAACATAGCTTAATAAGAAAAGTGGCACAAAATTGATAAAAACGTTCGATTTTGGGTTCCAAAAAGGGGTACAACGAGCAAGCTGGCTGCCCCTGTCGTAGAGCTCTCAGAGTTCTTTGCAACGGTATGTTGTGCACCCTGTAACACCTTACGGATCAAAAGTTACGAGTACCGGAGCAACGGAGACCTGGTCACAAGCCCTACGCCCTCGGTTTGCTGGCCCAGCCACCACGTGAAGTGAAGTTGTCTTGCCCAAGGTGCTGTGGGATTTGGTAATAAAAATATGGTGGATAAAGTATCTTGGCAACCCTAACCAAAGCAAAAAAAATTGAAAAGGGGGTGCAACATGAGGACTTACCAGGTGGTCACCCATCCTGGTACTATTCTCGCCAAAGCACGCTTAACTTCGGAGTTCTGATGGGATCTGGTGCATTAGTGCTGGTACGATCGCACCCGTCATGTTGAGTGCACAATTCCTTTATGTGTTAACGGTTCACAGTCCCAAGCTAGAGAGATGGCCCATTCAAAAGGCCCAATGGGCTTAACGACAACCCATCTGCTTCATTAACGCAGCATCCTTGCAAGACGTGATATCGAAGCGTTGTAGGGCCCTCTAATGTCCGACGAGTAAGGTTGTCATCCTTTTAACAGCTCACGACGTACGATCCGGGACAGAAAAATAGAGCAAAAGAAGAAAAGTGGTCCGAATATGATGAAATTGACCAGCCCCCATCGTAGAGCTCCCTGAGAGCTTTACAACGGTATGCTGTGCGACGTGTAACAACTTACGGATCTAAAGTTATGGCCACCGGAGTGACAGAGACCTGGTCACAAGCCCTACACTCTCGGTTTGCTTGCCCAGCTTCCACGTGAAGCGAAGTTGTCTCGCCCAAGGTGCCGTGGGATTCGATAATTGAAATGTGGTGGATAAAGTATCTTGGCAACCCTAACCGGAGCAAAAAAAATTAAAAAGGGGGGTGCAACATGAGGACTTTGTCACGCCCCAACCCGGCCTATAAAGGTTAGACTAGGGTGTGATCTAGACATTCAAGTCCATTTCATATTCTTAATCATTCTAGGAGGTTTAACACTTAACGTTTTATTCTAGACTTCAAAATTTTTTCGGAAATCCGGCAGCATAACGGCTGTAATTGGGCTCTTTGTTTTGACCTAAATTTTCTAACAGCCTCGAAATTTACCATCTCAAATTCAATTCCAGCTAAGATTACTATTATTCCATCAATTGAATTGCCTATTGGTTAATTCGACGTCCCGATTGATTTATAACCTAGCATGATACTATGTCTCGTTTGTCCATTTATTCTCGTTTCAAAATATACATGTTGATCTTAGCTTATTAACGAGTACCTATTGAGATTGGATAAGTTTATTTACCTATTCTTTAACTAAGCATCATAACCTGTGATGGATACTAGTGGTAGTAAAAGCAAAACGATCATAGTAGTGTCATGTCTAGTATCGGTCTACTTAAAATAAGTACAAACCAAAATTAGACCCCAAATTACAGCGGGGGTCTTTTACATCACAAGCAACAAATAACATAAGGGAAATAGTCTTCAAGCAGCAAAAGGTACACAAGTAATCACGTTCAAGCAAAACAATAATAACAGGCAATCACTCCAGGGATTCATCATTAGGTACATTATCCTCGGGTTCCTGTACTTGTTCTTCTTCACCTGAAATGATAAAAGAGGGTGAGTCCTTATGAACTCAGCGAGGGGGAAACGAGAAATACGATTTGAAACTCATTTTCCGGTTCAGTTTATGAAAACCCCTTTTTAAAACATGTCACATATTACAAATAATATGGTAATCAATTATAAGAAACAAATCGAGAAACGGATACAATTACCAATCATTTCAAGGATACGGTGAGCATTTGCTCTCAATTTCAATTTTGAATCATTTGGTGCGGCCGACTTCAATAATCCACTTATCACTCCCAAATGGGTGTACTCCGGATGTACCCCGAAACCTACGACCCAACTCTCCGAGGGTGAAATGCCAAGCGAGAGAGGGAATTGGACCATGGAAGTCACGGTAACACCGGCAAGCCCGATGCCGCCCGGCGTGCGTGAAACACTACCATGCCACACTGAAAGGTTGCAACCTCGTATGCAATGCACATTTATAACATTTAACATATCACATTAGAAGGGCAACAAAGTAGGTTGCCTCCGAACAGTTATAAGATCGCACGTTGTCAAGTAGTCAAACAAGGCACGATAAGACAAGTAATTTCACTTGAAAGGCATATAGAGTCATATGAACATCAAACGGGCAGCCATGTAACACATGTAAAACAGGCCATATAACTCATTAAGAAGCTCATATAATCAAGTGATACGAATTATTCAGCAAGCAACAACATTTACGTGGGTTCAGTAGCAAGAAAAGCTTATTTGACAACATGCAATGGTCAAAACCATAATCGAAGTTATAAGACATTTTACGGGCAGCCCATGCAACAAACAGTTTCCACACAATATCCAATGGTTAACACTTAGTAAGACTACTTAGCCATTAGAGTTTCCATTTCATGCATAATCATGTGTTCAAACCCTAAGTCAACTCAACATCATTCCCAAGTCATACATCATTCAATTAAAACATCCTCAAGTACTCAAAAACAGTCCACACAATATTCCAACATCACAATTCCAAGCAATTAGTACCACAAGAGAGGTTACAATAGTTTTCCATGCATATAGCTAAGTGAAACACTCACTGCAATAGGCTGTTTTCTCACAATCAATTGGGTAAGCAAAAAAACTCCAAATTCGGTGAATAAGATGTCAAATTAAATCTTAATAAGTTAGCTAAACTCAGAAACAAACCTTGCATCAATTGGAGTTCAGAATCATTAGTTATGGCCGAAACAGTGAGGTAGCACAAAACTGTCCAGATTTGTACACTTTTCACAAATTGACATTTTTGAGGTCCTTGGAGTCAGTTTTAGCTTTGGTCCATTTCTGACAAAATTGTCCAGAACTGAAAAATATATCAGCATACCAAATTTAATGCATTTTAGACATCATTTACTAAGTCAAATATGGTTCGTTCCACAAGGTCAGTGCATCTGCCAAAACCTGATTCATTTTTCCAGATTTCCAGATTTGGTCACATTTTAATGATTTGCCATTTTGAGGACCTTAGAATCAAAATTAGCTTCGGCATATTTCTGGGAAAAATGTTCAAAACTGTCCAAACTAGTCACCCACTAATTTTCAAGAATTTTCAACATCATTTTCTTAGCTAAACTTACCTCGAACAGACTGGTCAGAGAGCTGTCACATAAATTCGACTTCACCTAGCATCATTTTCAAGCCAAGATCTTGCCATGCATGGTTGTTTAAGCTCATGACCGACCATATAACTCAAGTACAGAAGCAAATACACACATTTATGAGCATGCATGTGAAGTTTTAAAGAGTTTTCAAAAGGTTTTAACCCTCACCTTAGCAATCAACCATAAAATGCTCAAGACCCTTGTTGAAGCTCAAATCTTCTCCTTTCCCTTGCTTAGCCGAGAACCTCACTAGTTTTTCTCTATTTTTTTCCTAGCTTAATGATCAATCTCTTAGTGCATGCATGTAGTTAGAACTTGAAGAAAAGAAATGGATGCTTAGTAACTCACCTAGGCCGAAAATGAAGCTTCAATGCACATGCAAGAGTGATTTTCGAAGTCTAGCTTGCTTGCTTGAGTTGCTTGGATGATTTGCTTGCCTTGTTCGACTAAGGAATGATGAAGAGGAGCAAAGATGGTGAGAGTTCAGCCAAGGACCGAAATGGAAAGAGGAAATGAGAGTGAGAGAGAAATGTGAGAGAAAGAAATGAAGAAAATGAAGATAAAACAAAAGCTTTGCAAGTTGAAGAGCATGCTCGGCCTTGATGCTTTCAAATTCAGCTTTTGTCTTCAAAATGCTTTAAATTTTGAATGCTAACATGGGCATGCAAGGGCTGGTCGGATATGGTGAGGATTTGAAGGGATTGAGCTATTTTTTTAATGCCTTATGCTAAGTGTTTGACTAAGATTATGAATAAAATATACAATTGCTAAAACAATGCTCCTAGTGGTCGGCCAAAGCTATTGAATTGGCTGAAGTTTTGTCAACTTAAGCATTATTTTAATTGTATCTTGAAGACGTAAAAAGAATAATGGATAAAGAATAAGGAATGTTTTGTTTTTGGGGCATTTTTTGTCTTCTAGTGAATGGAATTTGGATTATTATATTGTTAGTGGATTTTGTAGGATTGTTTAATAGTCTAGTGTTTCGTGAAAGATGCTTTCTTGATTAGCGTGAAGGCACGCTTTTCTAGGTTTAGGGAACGCACTTTGAGGTAGAACACGAACTACGAGACGAATGCACATTTTTCAAGTAAACGCACGTAACCCTATATGAATGCACGAAATTCAATGCATGGTACATAAAGTGAACTCATTTCTTAAACCTAGGTCATGGAACTCAAATCTAGGTTAGGGCACACGAAGCTAGGTTTCACACGTAAATCGGGGTCGGGCCTCACAACTTCCCAGAGGGTTATCCATCGTAGTACTACTCTTGCCCAAGCACACTTAACTTCGGAGTTCTGATGGAATCCGGTGCATTAGTGCTGGTATGATCGTACCCGTCATGTTGAGGGCACAATTCCTTTATGTGTTAACGGTTCACAGTCCCAGCCAAGAGAGATGGCCAATTCAGAAGGCCCAATGGGCTTAACGACAACCCATCTTTTTCAACAGCGCAGCATCCTCGCAAGACGTGATATCGACACATTGTAGGGCCCTCTAATGTCCAGCGAGTAAGGTTGTCATCCTTTTAACAGCTCACGACGTACGATCCGGGACGGAAAAACAGAGCTTAATAAGAAAAGTGGCCCGAAACTAATGAAAACGTTCGATTTTGGTCTCCAAAAGGGGAACAGCAAGCAAGCTTGCTGCCCCCGCCGTAGAGCTCTAAGAGAACTTTCCAACGGTATGCTGTGCGCCGCGTAACTCCTTACGGATCAAAAATTATGGGCACCGGAGCGACGGAGACCTGGTCACAAGCCCTACGCCCTCGGTTTGCAGGCCCAGCCTCTACGTGAAGCGAAGTTGTCTTGCCCAATGTGTTGAGGGATTCGATAATAGAAATGTGGCAGATAAAGTATCATAGAAACCCAAACCGAAGCAAAAAAATTGAAAAAGGGGTGCAACACGAGGACTTTCGAGGGGTCACACATCCTAGTACTACTCTCCCCCAAGCACGCTTAACTTCGGAGTTCTGATGGGATCTGCTGCATTAGTGCTGGTATGATCGCACCCGTCATATTGAGGGCACAATTCCAGTATGTGTTAACGGTTCACAGTCCCAGCCTACAGAGATGACCCATTCAGGTGGCCTAATGGGCTTAACGACAACCCATCTGCTTCAACAACGCAGCATCCTCACAAGACGTGATATCGACGCATTGTAGGGCCCTCTAATATCCCGCTAGTAAGGTTGTCATCCTTTTAACAGTTCATATCGTACGATCCGGGATGAAAAAATAGAGCAAAAGATGAAAAGTGGCCCGAAACTGATGAAAATGATCGATTTTGGGCTTCAAAAAGGGCACAGCAAGCAAGCTTGCAATCCCCGTCGTAGAGCTCTCTGAGAGCTTTGCAACGGTATGTTGTGCACCTGGTAACTCCCTACGGATCAAAAGTTATGGGCACCGGAGCGAGGGTGACCTGGTCACAAGCCCTACGCCCTTAGTTTGCTGGCCCAGCCTCCACGTGAAGCGAAGTTGCCTTGCCCAAGGTGCCGTGGGATTCGATAATAGAAATGTGGTGGATAAAGTATCTTGGTAACCCTAACCGGAGCAAAAAAAAATTCAAAAGGGGGTGCAACACTAGGACTTCCCAAGGAGTCACCCATCCTAGTACTACTCTCGCCCAAGCACACTTAATTTCGGAGTTCTGATGGGATCCGGTGCATTAGTGCTGGTATGATCGCACCCGTCATGTTGATGGAACAATTCCATTATGTGTTAACGGTTCACAGTCCCAACCTAGAGAGATGGCCCATTCAGAAGGCCTAATGGGCTTATAGACAACCCATCTGCTTCAACAACGCAGCATCCTAGCAAGACGTGACATCGATGCGTTGTAGGGCCCTCTAATGTCCCGCGAGTAAGGTTGTCGTCCTTTTAACAGCTCACGACGTACGATCCGGGACGGAAAAACATAGCAAAAGAAGAAAAGTGGCCCGAAACTGATGAAAACGTTCGATTTTGGGCTTCAAAAAGGGTACAGCGAGCAAGCTAGCTGCCTCTGTCATAGAGCTCTCGGAGACCTTTGCAACGGTATGCAATGCGCCGCGTAACTCCTTACAGATCAAAAGTTATGGGCACCGGAGCGACGGAGACCTGGTCACAAGCCATACGCCCTCGGTTTGCTGGCCCAGCCTCCACTTGAAGCGAAGTTGTCTTGCCCAAGGTGCCGTGGGATTTGATAATAGAAATGTGGCGGATAAAGTATCTTGGCAACCCTAACCGAAGCAAAAAAAATTGAAAAGGGGGGTGCAACATGAGGACTTCCCAGGGGGATACCCATCCTAGTACTACTCTCGCCCAAGCATGTTTAACTTCATAGTTCTGATAGGATCTAGTGCATTAGTGCTGGTATGATCGAACCCGTAATGTTGAGGGCACAATTCCATTATGTGTTAACCGTTCACAGTCCCAGCCTAGAGAGATGGCCCATTCAAAAGGCCCAATGGGCTTAACGACAAACCATCTGCTTCAACAACGCAGCATCCTCGTAAGATGAGATATCGACGCGTTGTATGGCCCTCTAATATCCCACGAGTAAGGTTCTCGTCCTTTTAACAGTTCACAACGTACGATCCGAGACGAAAAAACAGAGCAAAAGATGAAAAGTGGGCCGAAACTGATGAAAACATTTGATTGTGGGCTCTAAAAAGGGCAAAGCAAGCGAGCTTGCTACCCCCGTCGTAGAGCCCTCAGAGAGCTTTGCAACGGTATGTTGTGCACCACGTAACTCCGAACGGATCAAAAGTTATGGGCATCGAAGCGACGGAGACCTGGTCAAAAGCCCTACGCTCTCGGTTTGCTGGCCCAGCCTCCACGTGAAGCGAAGTTGTCTTGTCTAAGGGGCCGTAGGATTCGATAATAGAAATGTGGAGGATAAAGTATCTAGGAAACCCTAACCGGAGCAAAAAAAATTTAAAAGGGGGGTGCAACACTAGGACTTCCCAGGGAGTCACCAATCCTAGTACTACTCTCGCCCAAGCACGCTCAATTTCGGAGTTCTGATGGGATCCAGTACATTAGTTCAGGTATGATCGCACCTGTCATGTTTAGGGCACAATTCCTTTAGTGTTAACAGTTCACAGTCCCAGCCTAGCGAGATGGCCCATTCCGAAGGCCTAATGGGCTTAACGACAACTGCTCCGCTTCAACAACGCAGCATCCTCGCAAGACGTGATATCGACGCGTTGTAGGGCCCTCTAATGTCCCGCGAGTAAGGTTGTCGTCCTTTTAACAGCTCCCGAAGTATGATCCGGGATGGAAAAACAGAGATAAAGAAGAAAAGTGGCCCAAAACGGATGAAAACGTTCGATTTTGGGCTACAAAAAGGGCTTAGCGAGCAAGCTAGCTGCCCACGTCGTAGAGGTCTCGGAGTGCTATGCAACGGTAGGTTGTGCGCCACGTAACTCCTTACAGATCAAAACTTATGGGAACCGGAGTGACGGAGACCTGGTCATAAGCCCTACGCCCTCGGTTTGCTGGCCCAGCTCCACGTGAAGCGAAGTTGTCTTGCCCAAGGTGTCGTGGGATTCAATAATAGAAATGTGGTGGATAAAGTATCTTGGCAACCCTAACCGGAGCAAAAAAAAAAAAAAAGGCGGGTGCAACACGAGGACTTCCCAGGCAGTCACCCATCCTGGTACTACTCTCGCCCAAGCACGCTTAATTTCAGAGTTCTGATGGGATCCGGTGCATTAGTTCTGGTACGATCGCACCTGTCATGTTGAAGGCACAATTCCTTTATGTGTTAACGGTTCACAGTCCCAGCCTAGAGAGATGGCCCATTCAAAAAGGCCCAATGGCCTTAACGACAACCCATCCGCTTCAACAACGCAGCATCCTCGCAAGACGTGATATCGATGCGTTGTAGGGCCCTCTAATGACCCGCAAGTAAGGTAGTCGTCCTTTTAACAACTCACGACGTACGATCCGGGATGGAAAAACAGAGATAAAGAAGAAAAGTGGCCCAAAATTGATGAAAATGTTCGATTTTGGGCTCCAAAAAAGGGCACAGCAAGCAAGCTCGCTGCCCCCGTCGTAGAGCTCTTGGAGAGGTTTGCAACGGTATGTTGTGCACCGCGTAACTCCTTACGGATCAAAAGTTATGGGCACCGGAGCGAAGGAGACCTGGTCATATGACCTACGACCTCGGTTTGTTGGCCTCACCTCCAATTGAAGAGAAGTTGTCTTGCCAAAGGTGCCGTGGGATTCGATAACAGAAACGTGGTAGATAAAGTATCTTGGCAACCCTAACCGGAGCAAAAAAAATTGAAAAGGGGGGTGCAACACGAGGACTTCCTGGGGGGTCCCTTATCCTAGTACTTCTCTCGCCCAAGCACGCTTAACTTCGGAGTTCTGATGGGATCCGATGCATTAGTGCTGGTATGATCGCACCTGTATTGTTGAGGGCACAATTCCTTTATGTGTTAACGGTTCACAGTCCCAGCCTAGAGAGATGGCACATTCAAAAGGCCCAATGGGCTTAACGACCACCCATCTGCTTCAACAACATAGCATCCTCGCAAGACGTGATATCGACGCGTTGTAGGGCCCTCTAATGTCCTGCGAGTAAGGTTGTCCTTCTTTTAACAGCTCATGACGTACGATCCTGTACGGAAAAATAGAGCGAAAGAAGAAAAGTGGCCCGAAACTGTTGAAAATGTTTGATTTTGGTCAGCAAAAAGGGGCACACAAACAAGCTCATGCCCCCGTCGTAGAGCTCTCAGAGAGCTTTGCCACTGTATGCTGTGCACAGCGGAACTCCTTACGGATCAAAAGTTATGGGCAACGGAGTGACGGAGACTTGGTCACAAGCCCTGCGCCCTCAGTTTGTTGGTTCAGCCGCCACGTGAAGCGAAGTTGTCTTGCCCTAGGTGCCGTGGGATTCGATAATAGAAATGTGGTGCATAAAGTATCTTGGCAACCCTAAACCGAGCAAAAAAAATTGAAAAGGGGAGTGCAACACGAGGACTTCCCAAGGGGTCACTCATCCTAGTACTACTCTCTCCCAAGCACGCTTAAGTTCGGAGTTCTGATGGGATCCGGTCATTAGTGCGGGTATGATCGCACCGTCATGTTGAGGGCACAATTCCTTTATGTGTTAACAGTTCACAGTCCCAGCCTAGAGAGATGGCCCATTCAAAAGGCCCAATGGGCTTAACTACAAATCATCCGCTTCAAAATGCAACATCCTCGCAAGACGTGATATCGACGCGATTTAGGGCCCTCTAATGTCCCACGAATATGGTTGTCGTCCTTTTAACAGCTCATGACGTACGATATGGGACGAAAAAATAGAGAAAAAGAAGAAAAGTGGCCCGAAACTGATAAAAACGTTCAATTTTGGGCTTCAAAAACTCGTACAGCGAGCAAGCTAACTGCCCCCGTCGAAGAGCTCTCGGAGAGCTTTGCAACGGTATCTTGTACGCCGTGTAACTCGTTACGCATCAAAAGTTATGGGCACCGGAGCGACGGAGACCTGGTCACAAGCCCTATGCCCTCGGTTTGCGGGCCCAACCTCCACGTGAATCGAAGTTGTCTGGCCCAAGGTGCCGTGAGATTTGATAATAGAAATGTGGTGGATAAAGTATCTTGGCAACCATAACGGGAGCAAAAAAATTTGAAAAGGGGGGTACAACACGAGGACTTCCCAAGGGGTCACCCATCCAAGTACTACTCTCGCCCAAGCACGCTTAAGTTCGGAGTTCTGATGGGTTCCGGTCATTAGTGCTGGTATGATCGCACCATCATGTTGAGGGCACAATTCTTTTATGTGTTAACAGTTCACAGTCCTGGCCTAGAGAGATCGCCTATTCAAAAGGCCCAATGGCCTTACCGACAACCCATCTGTTTCAACAATGCAGCATCCTCGTAAGACATGATATTGACACGTTTTACGGCCCTCTAATGTCCCACGAAGGTTGTCGTCCTTTTAACAGCTCGCGACGTACGACCCGGGGCGGAAAAACAGAGCAAAAGAAGAAAAGTGGCCCGAAACTGATGAAAACGTTCAATTTTGGGCTCCAAAAAGTGGCACAGCAAGCAAGCTAACTGCCCTCGTTGTAGAGCTCTCGGAGAGCTTTGCAACGGTATGTTGTACGCCATGTAACTCCTTACGGATTAAAAGTTATGGGCACCGGAGCGACGGAGACCTGGTCACAAGCCCTACGCCCTCGGTTTGCTGGCCCAGCCTCCACGTGAAGCGAAGTTGTCTTGCCAAAGGTGCCGTGGAATTCGATAATAGAAATATGGTGGATAAACTATCTTGGCAACCCTAACCGGAGCAAAAAAAATTGAAAAGGGGGGTGCAACACGAGGACTTCCCAAGGGGTCACCCATCCTAGTACTACTCCCGCCCAAGCACGCTTAACTTTGGAGTTCAGATGGGATCCGGTACTTTATTGCTGGTATGATCACACCTGTCATGTTGAGGGCACAATTCCTTTATGTGTTAACGGTTCACAGTCCCAGCCTAGAGATATGGCCCATTCAAAAGGCCCAATGGGCTTAACGACAACCCATCCACTTCAACAACGCAGCATCCTCGCAAGACATGATATTGACGCATTTTAGGGCCCTCTAATGTCCCGCGAATAAGGTTGTCGTACTTTTAACAGCTTACGACGTATGATCCGGGACGAAAAAACAGAGCAAAAGAAGAAAAGTGGCCCGAAACTGATGAAATCATTCAATTTTGGGCTCCAAAAAGTGTCACAGCGAGCAAGCTAACTGCCCCCGTCGTAGAGCTCTCGGATAGCTTTGCAACGGTATGTTGTCCGCCGCAGAACTTCTTACGGATCAAAAGTTATGGGCACCGGAGCGATGGAGACCTGGTCACAAGCCCTATGCCCTCGGTTTGCAGGCCCAGCCTCCACGTGAAGTGAAGTTGTCTTGCCCAAGGTGCCGTGGGATTCAATAATAGAAATGTGGTGGATAAAGTATCTTGGCAACTCTAACTGGAGCAAAAAAAATTGAAAAGGGGAGTGCAACACGAGGACTTCCCAAGGGGTCACCCATCCTAGTACTACTCTCGCCCAAGCATGCTTAACTTCGTAGTTAAGATGGGATTCGGGGCTTTAGTGCTGTTATGATCACACCCGTCATGTTGATGGCACAATTCCTTTATGTGTTAACGGTTCACAGTCCCAGCCTAGAGAGATGGCCCATTCAAAAGGCCCAATGGGCTTAACGACAACCCATCCGCTTCAACAACGCAGCATCCTTACTAGACGTGATATCGTTGCGATTTAAGGCCCTCTAATGTCCCGTGAATAAGGTTGTCGTCCTTTTACCAGCTAACGATGTACGATCCGGGATTGAAAAACAGAGCAAAAGAAGAAAAGTGGCGCGAACTGATGAAAACGTTCGATTTTGTGCTCCAAAAACTGGCATAGCGAGCAAGCTAACTGCCCCCGTCGTAGATCTCTCAGAGAGCTTTGAAACGGTATGTTGTGCGCCGCGTAACTCCTTACGCATCAAAAGTTATGGGCACCCGAGCGATGGAGACCTGGCCACAAGCCCTATGCCATCGGTTTGCGGGCCCAGCCTCCACGTAAAGCGAAGTTGTCTTGTCCAAGGTGCCGTGAGACTCGACAATAGAAATGTGGTGGATAAAGAATCTTGGCAACCCTAACCGAAGCAAAAAAAATTGAAAAGGGGGCTGCAACACGAGGACTTCCCAAGGGGTCACCCATCCTAGTACTACTCTTGCCCAAGCACCCTTAATTTCGGAGTTCTGATGGGATCCGGTGCAGTAGTGCAGGGATGATCGCACATGTCATGTTGATGGCACAGTTACCCTAGTGTTAACGGTTCACATTCCCAGCCTAGAGAGATGGCCCATTCAGAAGGCCTAATGGGCTTAACGACAACCGCTCCGCTTCAACAACGTAGCATCCTCACAAGACGTGATATCGACGCGTTGTAGGGCCCTCTAATGTCCCGCGAGTAAGGTTGTCGTCCTTTTAATAGCTCACGACGTACGATCCGGGAAGGAAAAACAAAGCAAAAGAAGAAAAGTGGCCCAAAACTGGAGAAAACGTTCGATTTTGGGCTCCAAAAAGGGCATAGCGAGCAAGCTAGCTGCCTACGTCGTAGAGCTCTCGGAGTGCTATGCAACGGTATGCTGTACGCCACGTAACTCCTTACGGATCAAAACTTATGGGCACCGGAGCGACGGAGACCTGGTCACAATCCCTACGCCCTCGGTTTGCTGGCCCAGCTGCACGTGAAGCGAAGTTGTCTTGCCCAAGGTGTCGTGGGATTCGATAATAGAAATGTGGTGGATAAAGTATCTTGGCAACCCACAACCCGAGGACTTCCCATGGAGTTACCCATCCTGGTACTACTCTCGCCCAAGCACGCTTAATTTCAGAGTTCTGATGGGATCCGGTGCATTAGTGCTAGTATGATTGTACCCGTCATGTTGAGGGCACAATTCGTTTACGTGTTAACAGTTCACAATCCCAGCATAGAGAGATGGCCCATTCAGAAGGCCCAATGGGCTTAACGACAACCCATCTGCATCAACAACACAGCATCCTAGCAAGATGTGATATCGACGCATTGTAGGGCCCTCTAATGTCCCGCAAGAAAGGTTGTCGTCCTTTAAACAGCTCACGATGTACGATCCGGGATGGAAAAAACAGAGATAAAGAAGAAAAGTGGCCCGAAACTGATAAAAATGTTTGATTTTGGGCTCCAAAAAAGGGCAAAGCAAACAAGCTAGCTGCCCCCGTCGTAGAGCTCTCGGAGAGCTTTGCAACGGTGTGTTGTGCACCGCGTAACTCCTTACGGATCAAAAGTTATGGGCACCGAAGCGAAGGAGACCTGGTCATAAGACCTACGACCTCGGTTTGCTGGCCTCGCCTCCAAGTGAAGAGAAGTTGTCTTGCCAAAGGTGCCGTGGGATTCGATAACAGAAACGTGGTAGATAAAGTATCTTGGCAACCCTAACCAGAGCAAAAAAAATTGAAAAGCGGGGTGCAACACGAGGACTTCCTAGGGGGTCCCCTATCCTAGTACTTCTCTCGCCCAAGCACGCTTAACTTCAGAGTTTTGATGGGATCCGGTGCATTAGTGCTGGTATGATCGCACCCGTCATGTTGAGGGCACAATTCCTTTATGTGTTAACGGTTCACAGTCCCAGCCTAGAGATATGGCCCATTCAAAAGGCCCAATGGGCTTAACGACCACCCATCTACATCAACAACGTAGCATCCTTGCAAGATGTGATATCGACGCGTTGTAGGGCCCTCTAATGTCCTTCGAGTAAGGTTTCCGTTCTTTTAACAGCTCATGATGTACGATCCTGTACGAAAAAATAGAGCAAAAGAAGAAAAGTGGCCCGAAATTGTTGAAAACGTTTGATTTTGGGCACCAAAAATGGGCACACAAGCAAGCTCCTACCCCCGTCGTAGAGCTCTCTGAGAGATTTGCAACTGTATGCTGTGCGCCGCGGAACTCCTTACGGATCAAAAGTTATGGGCAACGGAGCGACGGAGACTTGGTCACAAGCCCTGCGCC
Source organism: Ehretia macrophylla (assembly GCA_037974665.1). Taxonomy (NCBI): domain Eukaryota; kingdom Viridiplantae; phylum Streptophyta; class Magnoliopsida; order Boraginales; family Ehretiaceae; genus Ehretia; species Ehretia macrophylla. The sequence continues at coordinate 75,840,637 of CM075769.1, forward strand.
TTCAGTTTGCTGGTTCAGCCTCCACGTGAACCGAAGTTGTCTTGCCCTAGGTGCCGTGGGATTCGATAAGAGAAATGTGGTGGATAAAGTATCTTGGCAACCCTAACCGGAGCAAAAAAAATTGAAAAGGGGGGTGCAACACGAGGACTTCCCAAGGGGTCACCCATCCTAGTACTACTCTCGCCCAAGCACGCTTAAGTTCGGAGTTCTGATGGGATCCGGTCATTAGTACTGGTATAATCGCACCGTCATGTTGAGGGCACAATTCCTTTATGTGTTTGCAGTTCACAGTCCCAGCCTAGAGAGATGGCCCATTGAAAAGGCCCAATGGGCTTAACGACAAATCATCCGCTTCAACAATGCAACATCCTCGCAAGACGTGATATCAACGCGATTTAGGGCCTTCTAATGTCCTGCGAATAAGGTTGTCATCCTTTTAACAGCTCACGACGTACGATCTGGGACGAAAAAATAGAGAAAATGAAGAAAAGTGGCCCGAAACTGATGAAAACATTCGATTTTGGGCTTCAAAAAACTCGCACAGCGAGCAAGCTAACTGCCCCCGTCGTAGAGCTCTCGGAGAGCTTTGCAACGGTATGTTGTGCGCCGTGTAACTCCTTACGCATCAAAAGTTATGGGCATCGGAGCGACGGAGACCTAGTCACAAGCCCTATGCCCTCGGTTTGCGGGCCCAGCCTCCACGTGAAGCAAAGTTGTCTTGCCCAAGGTGCCGTGAGATTTGATAATAGAAATGTGGTGGATAAAGTATCTTGGCAACCCTAATTGGAGCAAAAAAAATTGAAAAGGGGGGTGCAACACGAGGACTTCCCAAGCGGTCACCCATCCTAGTACTACTCTCGCCGAAGCACGCTTAAGTTCGGAGTTCTGATGGGATCCGGTCATTAGTGCTGGTATGATCGCACCATCATGTTGAGGGCACAATTCCTTTATGTGTTAACAGTTCACAGTCCCAGCCTAGAGAGATGGCCCATTCAAAAGGCCCAATGGGCTTAACGACAACCGATCAACTTCAACAACGCAATATCCTCGCAAGACAGGATATCGACGCATTTTGCGGCCTCCTAATGTCCCGCGAATAAGTTTGTCGTCCTTTTAACAGCTCGCGACGTACGATCCGGTACGGAAAAACAGAGCAAAATAAGAAAAATGGCCCAAAACTAATGAAAACGTTCAATTTTGGGCTCCAAAAAGTGGCATAGCGAGCAAGCTAACTGCCCCCATCGTAGAGGTCTCAGAGAGCTTTGCAACGGTATGTTGTACGCCGCGTAACTCCTTACGGATCAAAAGTTATGGGCACCGGAGCAACGGAGACCTGGTCACAAGCCCTACGCCCTCGGTTTGCCAGCCCAGCCTCCACGTGAAGCGAAGTTTTCTTGCCCAAGGTGCCGTGGGATTTGATAATAGAAATGTGGTAGATAAAGTATCTTGGCAACCCTAACCGGAGCAAAAAAAATTGAAATGGGGGGTGCAACACGAGGACTTCCCAAGGGGTCACCCATCCTAGTACTACTCTCGCCCAAGCATGCATAACTTCGGAGTTCAGATGGGATCCGGTGCTTTAGTGCTGGTATGATCATACCCGTCATGTTGAGGGCAGAATTCCTTTCTGTGTTAACGGTTCACAGTCCTAGCCTAGAGAGATGGCCCATTCAAAAGGCCCAATGGGCTTAACGACAACCCATCCACTTCAACAATGTAGCATCCTCGCAAGATGAGATATTGATGCATTTTAGGGCCCTCTAATGTCCTGCGAATAAGGTTGTCATCCTTTTAACAGCTTACGACGTATGATCCGAGACGGAAAAACAGAGCAAAAGTAGAAAAGTGGCCTAAAACTGATGAAAACGTTCGATTTTGGACTCCAAAAAGTGGCACAACGAGCGAGCTAACTGTCCCTGTCGTAGAGCTCTCGGATAGCTTTGCAACGGTATGTTGTGCGCCGCATAACTCCTTACAGATCAAAAGTTATAGGCACCGGAGCGACGGAGACCTGGTCACAAGCCCTACGCCCTCGGTTTGTGGGCCTAACCTCCACGTGAAACGAAGTTGTCTTGCCCAAGGTGCCGTAGGATTCGATAATAGAAATGTGGTGGATAAAGTATCTTGGCAACCCAAACCGGAGCAAAAAAAATTGAAAAAGGGGTGCTACACGAGGACTTCCCAGGGGGTCACCCATCCTAGTACTACTCTCGCCCAAGCATGCTTAACTTCGGAGTTCTGATGGGATCTGGTGCAATAGTGCTGGTATGATCACACCCGTCAAGTTGTGGCCACAATTCCTTTATTTGTTAACGGTTCACAGTCCCAGCCTAGAGAGATGGCCCATTCAAAAGGCCCAATGGGCTTAACGACAACCCATCCACTTCAACAACGCAGCATCCTCGCTAGACGTGATATCGACGCGATTTAAGGCCCTCTAATGTCCCGCGAATAAGGTTGTCGTCCTTTTAATAGCTCACGACGTACGATTCGGGACCCAAAAACAGAGCAAAAGAAGAAAAGTGGCCCGAAACTGATGAAAACGTTCGATTTTGTGCTCAAAAAACTGGCATAGCGAGCAAGCTAACTGTCCCCATCGTAGAGCTCTCGGAGAGCTTTGTAACGGTATGCTGTGCACCGCGTAACTCCTTACGCATAAAAAGTTATGGGCACCGGAGCGACGGAGACCTTGTTACAAGCCTTATGCCCTCGGTTTGCGGGCCCAGCCTCCACGTGAAGCGAAGTTGGCTTGCCCAAGGTGCCGTGAGATTCGATAAAAGAAATGTGGTGGATAAAGTATCTTGGCAACCCTAACCGAAGCAAAAAAAATTGAAAGGGGGGTGAAACACGAGGACTTCCCAAGGGGTCACCCATCCTAGTACTACTCTCACCCAAGCACGGTTAACTTCGGAGTTCTGATGGGATCCGGTGCATTAGTGCTGGTATGATCGCACTCATCATGTTGAGGGCACAATTCCTTTATGTGTTAACGGTTCACAGTCCCAGCCTAGAGAGATGGCCCATTCAAAAGGCCCAATGGACTTAATGACAATCCATCCGCTTCAACAACACAGCATCCTCGTAAGACATGATAGCGACGCATTGTACGGCCCTCTAATGTCCAGCGAGTAAGATTATCATCCTTTTAACATCTCACGACGTACGATTCGGGATGGAAAAAGCAGAGCAAAAGTAGAAAAGTGGCCCGAAACTGATGAAAATGAACGATTTTGGGCTCCAAAAAGGCCACAGCGAGAAAGCTGGCGGCCCCCGTCGTAGAGCTCTCGGAGAGCTTTTCAACGGTATGATGTGCGCCGCGTAACTCCTTACGGATCAAAAGTTATGGGTACCGGAGCGACAGAGACCTGGTCCCAAGCCTTACGCCCTCGGTTTGCCGGCCCAGCCTCTATGTGAACCGAAGTTGTCTTTCCCAAGGTGCCATGGGATTCGATAATAGAAATTTTGTGGATAAATTATCTTGGCAACCCTAACCAGAGAAAAAAAAATTGAAAAGGGGGGTGCAACACGAGGACTTCCCAGGGGGTCACCCATCCTAGTACTACTCTCGCCCAAGCACACTTAACTTCGGAGTTCTAATGGGATCCGGTGCATTAGTGCTGGTATGATCGCACCCGTCATGTTGAAGGCGCAATACCTTTATGTGTTAACAGTTCACAGTCCTAGCCTAGAGAGATGGCCCATTCAAACAGCCCAATGGGCATAACAACAACCCATCCGCTTCAAAAACGCAGCATCTTCGCAAGACGTGATATCGACGCGTTGTAGGGCCCTATTATGTCCCATTAATAAGGTTGTCGTCCTTTTAACAGCTAGCGACGTACGATCCGGGACGGAAAAACAGAGCAAAAGAAGAAAATTTGCCCGAAACTAATGAAAATGTTCGATTTTGGTCTCCAAAAAGGGCACGGCATGCCGGCTTTCTGCCCCAACGTAGAGCTCTCAGAGAGCTTTGCAACGGTATGTTGTGCGCCGTGTAACTCCTTACGGATCAAGAGTTGTGGGCACCGGAGCGACGGAGACCTGGTCATAAGCCCTACGCCCTCGGTTTGTTGGCCAAGCCTCCACGTTAAGCGAAGTTGTCTTCCCCAAGGTGCCGTGGGATTCGATAATAGAAATGTGGTGGATAAAGTATCTTGGCAACCCTAACTGGACCAAAAAAAATTGAAAAGGGGGGTGCAACACGAGGACTTCCCATGGGGTCACCCATCCTAGTACTACTCTTGCCTAAGCACGCTTAACTTCGGAGTTCTGATAGGATCCTGTGCATTAGTACTGGTATGATCGCACCCGTCATGTTAAGGGCACAATTCCTTTATGTGTTAACGGTTCACAGTCCCAGCCTAGAGAGATGGCCTATTCAAAAGGCCCAATGGGCTCAAGGGCAACCCATCCGCTTCAACAAAGTAGCATCCTCGCAAGACGTGATATCGATGCATTTTAGGGTGCTCTAATGTCCATCGAATAAGGTTGTCGTCCTTTTAACAGCTCACGACGTACGATCCGGGACGAAAAAACAGAGCAAAAGATGAAAAGTGGCCCGAAACTGATGAAAACGTTCTAGTTTGGGCTCCAAGAACTGGCACAGCGAGCAAGCTAACTGCCCCCGTCGTAGAGCTCTCAGAGAGCTTTGTAACGGTATGCTGTGCGCCGCGTAACTCGCTATGCATCAAAAGTTATGGGCACCGGAGCGACGGAGACCTAGTCACAAGCCCAACGTCCTCGGTTTGCGGACCCAGCCTCCACGTGAAGCGAAGTTGTCTGGCCCAAGGTGCCGTGGGATTCGATAATAGAAATGTGGTGGATAAAGTATCTTGGCAACCCTAACTGGAGCAAAAAAAATTGAAAAGGGGGGTGCACCACGAGGACTTCCCAAGGGGTCACCCATCCTAGTACTACTCTCGCCCAAGCACGCTTAACTTCGCAGTTCTAATGGGATCCGGTGCATTAGTGCTGGTACGATCGCACCGGTCATGTTGAGGGAACAATTCATTTATGTGTTAACGGTTTACAGTCCCAGCCTAGAGAGACGGCCCATTCAAAAGACCAATGGGCTTAACGACAACCCATCCGCTTCAACAACACAGCATCCTCGCAAGACGTGATATCGATGCATTGTAGGGCCCTCTAATGTCTTGCGAGTAAGGTTTTCATCATTTTAACTACTCACGACGTACTATCCCGGACGTAAAAATAGAGCAAAAGAAGAAAAGTAGCTCGAAACTAATGAAAACGTTCGATTTTGGGCTCCAAAAGTGGGCACAGCGAGCAATCTAGCTTCCCCCATCGTAGAGCTCTCGGAGAGCTTTGCAACAGTATGTTGTGCGCCGCATAACTCCTTACGGATCAAGAGTTATGAGCACCGGAGCGACGGAGACCTTGTCACAAGCCCTATGCCCTCGATTTGCGGGCCCAGCCTCCACGTGAAGCGAAGTTGTCTTGCCCAAGGTGCTGTGGTATTCAATAATAGAAATGTGGCAGATAAAGTATCTTGGCAACCCTAACCGGAGCAAAAAAAATTGAAAAAGGGGGTGCAACACGAGGACTTCCCAGGGGGTTACCCATCCTAGTACTATCCTCGCCCAAGCACGCTTGACTTCGGAGTTCTGATGGGATCTGATGCATTAGTGCTGGTATGATCACACCTGTCACGTTTAGGGCACAATTCCTTTATTTGTTAACGGTTCACAGTCCCAACCTAGAGAGATGGGCCATTCAAAAGGCCCAATTGGCTTAACGACAACCCATCCGCTTCAAGAACACAGCATCCTCGCAAGACGTGATATCAATGCATTTTGGGGGCCTCTAATGTCCCAAGAGTAATGTTGTCGTCCTTTTAACAGCTCACGACGTACGATCAGGGACTGAAAAATAGAGCAAAAGAAGAAAGTTGGCCCGAAATATATGAAAACGTTCAATTTTGGGCTCCAAAAATGGCCAAAGCGAGCATGTTGGCTAGCCCCATCGTAGAGCTCTCGGAGAGGTTTGCAACGATAGGCTGTGCGCCGCGTAACTCCTTATGGATCAAAAATTATGGGCACCGGAGCGACAGAGACCTGGTCACAAGCCCTACGCCCTCGGTTTGTTCGCCCAGCCTGCATGTGAATCGAAATTGTCATCCCCAAGATGTTGTGGGATTCGATAATAAAAATGTGGTGGATAACGTATCTTGGCAACCCTAACCGGAGCAAAAAAAATTGAAAAGGGGGGTACAACATGAGGACTTCACAGGGGTCACCCATCCTAGTACTACTCTCACCCAAGCACGCTTAACTTCGGAAATCTGAAGGGATCCGGTGCATTAGTGCTGGTATGATCGCACCCGGCATGTTGAGGGCACAATTCCTTTATGTGTTAACGGTTCACAGTCCCAGCCTAGAGTGATGGCCCATTTAAAAGGCCAAATGGGCTTAACGACAACCCATCCGCTTCAACGACACAGCATCCTCGCAAGACGTGATATCGACGCATTGTAGGGCCCTCTAATGTCCAGCGAGTGAGGTTGTCGTCCTTTTAACAGCTCACGACGTACGATCTGGGATGGAAAAATAGAGCAAAAGAAGAAAAGTGGCCCGAAACTGATGAAAATGTTCGATTTTGGTCTCAAAAACGGCACGACAAGCTATTTAGCTGCCCCGTCGTAGAGCTCTCGGAGAGCTTTGCAACGGTATGTTGTGCGCCGCGTAACTCCTTATGGATCAAAAGTTATGGGCTCCAGAGCGACGGAGACCTGGTCACAAGCCCTACGGCCTCGGTTTGCTGGCCCAGCCTCCACATTAAGCGAAGTTGTCTTCCCCAAGGTGCCGTGGGATTCGATAATTGAAATGTGGTGGATAAAGTATCTTGGCAACCCTAACCGGAACAAAAAAAATTGAAAAGGGGGGTGCAACACGAGGACTTACAAGGGGGTCACCCATCCTAGTACTACTCTCGCCCAAGCACGCTTAACTTTTGAAATATGATGGGATCCGGTGCATTAGTACTTGTATGATCGCACCCGTCATGTTGAGGGCACAATTCCTTTATGTGTTAACGGTTCACAGTCCCCGCCTAGAGAGTTGGCCCATTCAAAAGGCCCAATAGGCTTAACGACAACCCATCCGTTTAAACAACGCAGCATCCTCGTAAGACGTGATATCGACGCATTGTAAGGCCCTCTAATGTCCAGGAAGTGAAGTTGTCGTCCTTTTAACAGCTCACGTCGTACGATCCGGGATGGAAAAATAGAGAAAAAGAAGAAAAGTGGCCCGAAACTGATGAAAACATTCGATTTTGTGCTCCAAAAATGGGCATAGCGAGCAAGCTGGCTGCTCCCGTCGTAGCCCTCTCGGAGAGCTTTGCAACGGTATGCTATGCACCGCGTAACTCCTTACGGATCACAAGCCCTACATTGTCGGTTTGCGGGCCCAGCCTCCACGTGAAGCGAAGTTGTCTAGCCCAAGGTGCCGTGGGATTCGATATTAGAAATGCGGTGGATAAAGTATCCTGGCAACCCTAACCGGAGCAAAAAAAATTGAAAACAGGGGTGCAACACGAGGACTACCCCAGGGGTCACCCATTCTAGTACTACTCTCGTCCAAGCAAGCTTAACTTCGGAGTTCTGATGGGATCCGGTGCATTAGTGCTGGTATGATCACACCCATCATGTTGAGGGCACAATTCCTTTATGTGTTAATGGTTCACAGTCCCAGCCTAGAGAGATGGCCCATTCAAAAGGCCCAACGGGCTTAACGACAACCCATCCACTTCAACAACGCAGCATCCTCGCAAGACGTGATATCAGCGCGTTGTAGGGCCCTCTAATGTCCAGCGAGTGAGGTTGTCATCCTTTTAATAGCTCATTACGTACGATCTGTGATGGAAAAACAGAGCAAAAGAAGAAAAGTGGCCCGAAACTGATGAAAACATTCGATTTTGGGCTCCAAAAATGGGCAAAGAGATCAAGCTGGCTGCCCCCATCGTAAAGCTCTCGGAGAGCTTTGCAACAGTATGCTGTGCACCGCGTAACTCCTTACGGATCAAAAGTTATGGGCACCGGAGCGACGGAGACCTAGTCATAATCCCTACGCCCTCGGTTTGCGGGCCCAACCTCTACGTGAAGCGAAGTTGTCTTGCCCAAGGTGCCGTGGGATTCGATAATAGAAATGTGGTGGATAAAGTATCTTGGCAACCCTAACTGGAGCAAAAAATATTGAAAAGAGGGGTGCAACACGAGGACTTACCAGGGGGTCACCCATCCTAGTACTACACTCGTCCAAGCACGCTTAACTTCGTAAATCTGATGGGATTCGGTGCATTAGTACTGGTATGATCGAACCTGTCATGTTGAGGGCACAATTCTTTTATGTGTTAACAGTTCACAGTCCCAGCCTAGAGAGATGGCCCATTCAAAAGGCCCAATGGGCTTAACGACAACCCATCCGCTTCAACATCGTAGCATCCTCGCATGACCAGATATCGACGCGTTGTAGGGTCCTCTACTGTCCCACGAGTAAGGTAGTCGTCCTTTTAACAGCTCACGACGTACGATCCTGGACGGAAAAATAGAGCAAAAGTAGAAAAATGGCCCAAAATTGTTGAAAACGTTTGATTTTGTGCTCCAAAAACAAGCACAACAAGCAAGCGGGCTGCCCCCGTGGTAGAGCTCCCGAAGGGCTTTGTAACGGTATGTTGTGCGCCGCGTAACTTCTTACGGATCAAAAGTTATGGGCACCGAAGCGACGGAGACCTGGTCACAAGCCCTACGCCCTCGGTTTGCTGGCCCAGCCTCCACGTGAAGTGAAGTTGTCTTCCCCAAGGTGTCGTAGGATTCGATAATAGAAATGTGGTGGATAAAGTATCTTGGCAACCCTAACCGGAGCAAAAAAAATTGAAAAGGGGGGTGCAACATGAGGACTTCCCAGGGGTCACCCATCCAAGTACTACCCTCGCACAAGCACGCTTAACTTCGGAGTTCTTATGGGATCCGGTGCATTAGTGCTGGTATGATCGGACCCGTCATGTCGAGGGCACAATTCCTTTATGTGTTAAAGGTTCACAGTCCCAACCTAGAGAGATGGCCCATTCAAAAGAGCCAATGGGCTTAACGACAACCCATCCGCTTCAACAACGCAGCATCCTCGCAAGACATGATATCGTCGTGTTGTAGGGCCCTCTTATATCCCGCGAGTAAGGTTGTCGTCCTTTTAGCAGCTCACGACGTGCGATCCGGGACCCAAAAATAGAGTTTAATAAGAAAAGTGGCCCGAAACTGATGAAAATGTTCGATTTTGGGCTCCAAAAATGGGCACAGAGAGCAAGCTGGCTACCCCCGTCGTTGAGCTCTCGAAGAGCTTTGCAACGGTATGCTGTGCGCCGCGTAACTGCTTACGGATCAAAAGTTATGGGCACCGGTGCGAAGGAGACCTGGTCACAAGCCCTATGCCCTCGGTTTGTTGGCCCAGCCTCCACGTGAAGCGAAGTTGTCTTGCCCAAGGTGCCGTGGAATTCGATAATAGAAATATGGTGGATAAAGTATCTTTGCAACCCTAACCGGAGCAAAAAAAATTGAAAAGGGGGGTGCAACACGAGGACTTCCCAGGGGGTCACCCATCCTAGTACTACTCTCGCCCAAGCACGCTTAACTTCGGAGTTCTGATGGGATACATTGCATTAGTTCTGGTATGATCGCACCCATCATGTTGAGGGCACAATTCCTTTATGTGTCAATGGTTAACAGTCGCAGCCGATAGAGATGGCTCATTCAGAAGACCCAATGGGCTTAGCGAGAACCCATCCGCTTTAACAACGCAGCATCCTCGTAAGACATGATATCGACGCGTTGTAGGGCCCTCTAATGCCCCGTGAGTAGGGTTGTCATCCTTTTAACAGCTCACGACGTACGATCCGGGATGGAAAAATAGAGCAAAAATAGAAAAGTCGCCCAAAACATATGAAAACATTCAATTTTGGGCTCCAAAAAGGGCATAGAGAGCAAGCTAGCTGCCCCTGTCGTAGAGCTCTCAGAGAGCTTTGCAACGGTAAGCTGTGCGCCGCGTAACTCCTTACGGATCAAAAGGTATGGGCACCATAGCGACGGAGACCTGGTCACAAGCACTATACCATCGGTTTGTTGGCCCAACCTCCACGTGAAGCGAAGTTGTCTTGCCCAAGGAGCCGTGGGTTTTGATAATAGAAATGTGGTAGATAAAGTATCTTGGCAACCCTAACGGGAGCAAAAAAAATTGAAAAGGGGGGTGCAACCCGAGGATTTCCCATGGGGTCCCCCATTCTAGTACTCCTCTCGCCCAAACACGTATAACTTCGGAGTCCTGATGGGATCGGGTGCATTAGTGCTGGTGTGATCGCACCCGTCATGTTGAGGGCACAATTCCTATATGTGTTAATAGTTCACAGTCCCAGCCTAGAGAGATGGCCCATTCAGAAGGCCCAATGGGCATAACGACAACTCATCCGCTTCAACAACGCAGTATCCTCATAAGACGTGATAACGACTCGTTATAGGGCCCTCTAATGTCCCGCAAGTATGGTTGTCATCCTTTTAAAAGCTCACGACATACGATCCGTGATGGAAAAACAGAGCTTAATAAGAAAAGTGGCCCGAAACTAATGAAAACGTTTGATTTTGGGTTCCAAAAATGGGCACAGCAAGCAAGCTGGCTTCCCCTGTCGTAGAGCTCTCGGAGAGCTTTGCAACGGCATGCTGTGCGCCGCATAGCTCCTTACGGATCAAAAGTTATGGGCACCGGAGCGACGGAGACCTGGTCCCATGCCCTACACCCTCGGTTAGCTGGCCCAGCCTCCACGTGAAGCGAAGTTGTCTTTCCCAAGGTGCCATGGGATTCGATAATAGAAATGTGGTGGATAAAGTATCTTGGCAACCTTAACCGGAGCAAAAAAAATTGAAAAGTGGGGTGCAACACGAGGACTTCCAAGGGGGTCACCCATCCTAGTACTACTCTCGCACAAGCACGCTTAACTTTGGAGTTCTGATGGGATCCGGTGTATTAGTGCTGGTATGATCGCACCCGTCATGTTGAGGGCACAATTCCGTTATGTGTTAACGGTTCACAGTCCCAGCCTAGAGAGATGGCCCATTCAAAAGGCCCAATGGGCTTAACGATAACCCATCCGCTTCAACGATGCAGCATCCTGGCAAGACGTGATATCGACGCGTTGTAGGGCCCTCTAATGTCCCGCGAGTAAGGTTGTTGTACTTTTAACAGCTCGCGACATACGATCCGGGATGGAAAAACAGAGCAAAAATAGAAAAGTTGCCCGAAACTGATGAAAACGTTCGATTTTGGGCACCAAAAAGGGCAGAGCGAGCAAGTTAGCTAACCCCATCGTAGAGCTCTCAGAGAGCTTTGCAACGGCATGCTGTGCGCTTCGTAACTCCTTACGGATCAAAAGTTGAGGCACCGGAGCGACGGAGACTTGGTCATAAGCCCTACGCCTTCGGTTTGCTGGCCCAGCCTCAACGTGAATCGAAGTTGTCGTGTCCAAGGTGCCGTGGGATTCGATAATAGAAATATGATGGATAAAGTATCTTGGCAACCCTAATCGGAGCAAAAAAAATTGAAAAGGGAGGTTCAACACGAGGACTTCCCAGGGGGTCACCCATCCTAGTATTACTCTCGCCCAAGCACGCTTAACTTCAGAGTTCTGATGGGATCCGGTGCATTAGTGCTGGTATGATCGCACCCGTCATGTTGAGGGCACAATTCCTTTATGTGTTAACGGTTCACAGTCCCAGCCTTGGGAGATGGCTCATTCAAAAGGCCCAATGGGCTTAACAACAACCCATCTGCTTCAACAACGCAGCATCCTTGCAAGACGTGATATCTACGTGTTGTAGGGCCATCTAATGTCCCGCGAGTAAGGATGTCGTCCTTTTAATAGCTCACGACGTACGATACGGGATGAAAAAATAGAGCATAATAAGAAAAGTGGCCTGAAACTGATGAAAACGTTCAATTTTGGGCTCCAAAAAGGGTACAGCGAGCAAGCTAGCTGCCTCTGACGTAGAGCTTTCAGAGAGCTTTGCAACGGTATGTTGTGCGCCGCGTAACTCCTTACGGATCAAAAGTAATGGGTACCAGAGCGACGGAGACCTGGTCACAAGCCCTATGCCCTCGGTTTGCTGGCCCATCCTCCATGTGAAGCGAAGTTGTCTTGGCCAAGGTGCAGTGGGATTCGATAATAGAAATGTGGTGGATAAAGTATCTTGGCAACCCTAACCAGAAATGTGGTGGATAATAGAAATGTGGTGGATAAAGTATCATAGCACGCTTAACTTCGGAGTTCTGATGGGATCCGGTGCATTAGTGCTTATATGATTGCACCCATCATGTTGAGGGCACAATTCCTTTATGTGTTAACGATTCACAGTCCCAGCCTAGTGAGATGGCCCATTCAAAAGGCCCAATGGGCTTAATGACAACCCATTCGCTTCAACAACATAGCATCCTCGCAAGACGTGATATAGACGCGTTGTAGGGCCCTCTAATGTCTCGCGAGTAAGGTTGTCGTCCTTTTAACAGCTCACGACGTACGATCCGGGACGGAAAAATAGAGCTTAATTTGAAAAGTGGCCCGAAACGGATGAAAATAATCAATTTTGGGCTCCAAAAATGGGCACAACGAGCAAGCTAGCTGTCCCCGTCGTAGAGCTCTAGGTGAGCTTTGCAACGGTATACTGTGCGCCGCGTAACTCGTTACGAATCAAAAGTTATGTGCACCGGCGTGACGGAACCCTGGTCACACGCCCTCCGCCCACGATTTACTAGCCCAGCCTCCACGTGAATCGAAGTTGTCTTGCCCAAGTGCCGTGGGATTCGATAATAGAAATGTGGTGGATAAAGTGTCTTGGCAACCCTAACCGGAGCAAAAAAAATTGAAAAGGAGGGTGCAACACGAGGACCACCAAGGGGGTCACCCATCCTAGTACTACTCTCGCCCAAGCTCACTTAACTTCGCAGTTCTGATGGGATCTGGTGCATTAGGGCTGGTATAATCGGACCCATCATGTTTAAGGCACAAATCTTTTATGTGAAACTGCCTAGAGAGATGGCCCATTCAGAAGGCCCAATGGGCTTAACGATAACCCATCCACTTCAACAACGTAGCATCCTCGCAAGACGTGATATCGACTCATTGTAGGGCCCTCTAATCTCCCACGAGTAAGGTTGTCGTCCTTTTAACAGCTCACGACGTACGATTCGGGATGGAAAAACAGAGCAAAATTATAAAAGTGTCCCGAAACTGATGAAACCATTCGATTTTGGGCTCTAAAAATGGGCACAGCAAGCAATCTGGCTGGCCCCATCGCGGAGCTCTCGGAGAGCTTTGTGATGGTATGTTGTGCGCCGCATAACTCCTTACGGATCAAAAGTTAGGGGCACCGGAGCGAAGAAGACCTGGTCACAAGCCCTACGCCCTTGGTTTGTAGGCCCAACCTCCACATGAAGCGAAGTTGTCTTGCCCAAGGTGCCGTGGGATTCGATAATAGAAATGTGGTGGATAAAGTATCTTGGCAACATTAACCGGAGCAAAAAAAAATTGAAAAGGGGGGTGCAACACGAGGACTTCCCAGGGGGTCACCCATCCTAGTACTATTCTCGCCCAAGCACGCTTAACTTCGGAGTTCTGATGGGATCCTGTGCATTAGTGGTGGTATGATCACACCCGTCATGTTGAGGGCACAATTCCTTTATGTTTTTATAGTTCACAGTCCCACCCTAGAGAGATGGCTCATTCGGAAGGCCCAATGACCTTAATGACAACCCATCCGCTTCAACAACGTAGCATCCTCGCAAGACGTGATATCGATGCATTGTAGGGCCCTTTAATGTCCTGCAAGTAAGGTTTCCGTCCTTTTAACAGCTCACGACGTACGATCCGGGATGGTAAATCAAAGCAAAAATAGAAAAGTGGCTTGAAACTGATGAAAACGTTCGATTTTGGGCTCCAAAAATGGCATAGCGAGCAAGCTAGCTTCCCCCGTCGTAGAGCTCTCGGAGAGCTTTGCAACAGTATGCTGTGCGCCACGTAACTCCTTACGGATCAAAAGTTTTGGGCACCGGAGCGATGGAGACGTAGTCACAAGCCCTACGCCCTCAGTTTATTGGCCCAGCCTCCACGTGAAGCGAAGTTGTCTTGCCCAAGTTGTCGTGGGATTCGATAATAGAAATGTGGTGCATAAAGTATCTTGGCGACACTAACCGGAGCAAAAAAAATTGAAAAGGGGGATGCAACACGAGGACTTCCCAGGGGGTCAACCATCCTAGTAATACTCTCGCCCAACCACGCTTAACGTCAGAGTTCTGATGGGATCCAGTGCAATAGTGGTGGTATGATCGCACCCGTCTTGTTGAGGGCACAATTCCTTTATGTGTTAACGGTTCACAGTCCCAGCCTAGAGAGATGGCCCATTCAGAAGGCCCAATGGGCTTAACGATGACCCATCAGCTTCAACAACATAGCATCCTCGTAAGACGTGATATAGACGCGTTGTAGGGCCCTCTAATGTCCCGCGAGTAAGGTTGTCCGCCTTTTAACAGTTCACGATGTATGATCCGGGACCGAAAAATAGAGCTTAATATGAAAAGTGGCCCAAAACTGATGAAAACGTACGATTTTGTGCTCCAAAAATGGGCACAACAAGCAAGCTGGCTGCCCCCGTCGTAGAGATCTCGGTGAGCTTTACAAGGGTATGCTGTGCGCCGCGTAACTCCTTATGGATCAAAAGTTATTGGCACCGGAGCGAAAGAAACCTGGTCACAAGCCCTAAGCCCTCGGTTTACTGGCCCAGCCTCCACGTGAAGCGAAGTTGTCTTGCCCAAGGTGCCGTGGGATTCGATAATAGAAATGTTGTGGATAAAAAATCTTGGCAACCCTAACCGGAGTAAAAAAAATTGAAAAGGGGGTGCAACACGAGGACTTCCCCAGGGGTCACCCATCCTAGTACTACTTTCGCCCAAGCACGCTGAACTTTGGAGTTCTGATGGGATCCTGTGCATTAGTGCTGGTATGATCGCACCTGTCATTTTGAGGGCACAATTCCTTTATGTGCTTACGGTTCACAGTCCCAGCATCGAGAGATGGCTCATTCAGAAGGCCCAACGGGCTTAACGACAACCCATCTGCTTAAACAATGCAGCATCCTCGCAAGACGTGATATCTATGTATTGTAGGGCCCTCTAATGTACCGCGAGTAAGGTTGTCGTCCTTTTAATAGCTCATGACGTACGATTCGGTACGGAAAACAGAGCTAAATTAGAAAAGTGGCCCGAAACTGATGAAAACGTTCGATTTTGGACTCCAAAAAGGGCACTTAGAGCAAGCTAGCTGTCCCCGCCGTTGAGCTCCCGGAGTGCTTTGCAACGGTATGCTGTGCACCGCGTAACTCCTTATGAATCATAAGTTATGGGCACCGGAGCGACGGAGGCCTGTTCATAAGCCCTATGCCCTCGGTTTGCTGGCCCAGCCTCCACGTGAATCGAAGTTGTCTTGCCCATGGTGCCATGGGATTCGATAATAGAAATGTGGTGGATAAAGTATCTTGGCAACACTAACCGGAGCAAAAAAAAATTGAAAAGCGGGGTGAAACACGAGGACTTCCCAAGGGGTCATCCATCCTAGTACAACTCTCGCCCAAGCACGCTTAACTTCGAAGTTCTAATGGGATCTGGAGCATTAGTGGTGGTATGATCGCACCCGTCATGGTGAGGGCACAATTCCTTTATGTGTTAACGATTCACAGTCCCAGCCTAGAGAGATGGCCCATTCAGAAGGCCCAATGGTCTTAACAACAACCCATCCGCTTCAACAATACAGCACCCTCACAAGATGTGATATCGACGCGTTGTAGGGCCCTATAATGTCCAACAAGTAAGGTTGTCGTCCTTTCATCAGCTCATGACGTACGATCCGGGACTGAAAGACATAGCAAAAATAGAAAAGTGGCCTGAAACTAATGAAAACGTTCGATTTTGGGCTCCAAAAAGGGCACAGCGAGCAAGCTGGCTGCCCCCGTCGTAGAGTTCTCGGAGAGCTTTGCAACGGTATGCTGTGTGCCGTGTAACTCCTTATGGATCAAAAGTTATGGGCACCGGAGCGACGGAGACCTGGTGACAAGCCCTACGCCCTCAGTTTGCTGGCCCAGCCTCCACGTGAAGCGAAGTTGTCTTGCCCAAGGTGCCGTGGGATTCGATAATAGAAATGTGGTGCATAAAGTATCTTGGCGACACTAACCGGAGCAAAAAAAATTGAAAAAGGGGGTGCAACACGAGGACTTCCCAGAGGGTCACCCATCCTAGTACTACTCTTGCCCAACCACGCTTAACTTCGGAGTTCTGATGGGATCCGGTGCATTAGTGGTGGTATGATAGCACCCGTCTTGTTGAGGGCACAATTCATTTATGTGTTAACGGTTCACAGTCCCAGCCTAGAGAGATGGCTCATTCAGAAGGCCCAATGGGCTTAACGACAACCCATCTGCTTCAACAACACAGCATCCTCGTAAGACGTGATATAGACGCATTGTAGGGCTTTGTAATATACTGCGAGTAAGGTTGTCGTCCTTTTAACTGCTCACGACGTACGATCCGGGACCGAAAAATAGAGCTTAATATGAAAAGTGGCCCAAATTGATGAAAACGTTCGATTTTGGGCTCCAAAAATGGGCACAACGTGCAAGCTGGCTACCCCCATCGTAGAGGTCTTGGTGAGCTTTGCAACGGTATGCTGTACGCCATGTAACCCCTTACGAATCAAAAGTTGTTGGCACCGGAGCGAAGGAAACCAGGTCACAAGCCCTACGCCCTCGATTTACTGGCCCAGCCTCCACGTGAAGCGAAGTTGTCTTGCCCAAGGTGCCGTGGGATTCGATAATAGAAATGTGGTGGATAAAGTCTCTTGGCAACCCTAACCGGAGCAAAAAAAATAGAAAAGGGGGGTGCAACACGAGGACCTCCAGGGGGTCCCCATCCTAGTACTACTCTCGCCCAAGCACGCTTAACTTCGCAGATCTGATGGGATCCGGTACATTAGGGCTGGTATGATCACACCCGTCATGTTGAGGGCACAAATCCTTTATGTGTTAACGGTTCACAGTCCCTGCCTTGAGAGATGGCCCATTCAGAAGGTCCAATTGGCTTAACGACAACCCATCCACTTCTACAATGCAGCATACTCGCAAGACGTGATATTGATGCGTTGTAGGGTCCTCTAATGTCCGACAAGTAAGGTTGTCATCCTTTTAACAGCTTACGACGTACGATCCGGGATGGAAAAACAGAGTAAAAATAGAAAAGTGGCCCGAAACTGATGAAAATGTTCGATTTTTGTCTCCAAAAAGGACACAGCGAGCAAGCTAGTTTCCCCCATCGTAGAGGTCTCGGAGGTCTTTGCAACAGTATGCTGTGCACCACGTAACTTCTTACGGATCAAAAGTTATGGGCACCGGAGCGACGGAGACCTGGTCGTAAGCCCTACGCCCTCGGTTTGCTAACCCAGCCTCCACGTGAAGCGAAGTTGTCTTGCCCAAGGTGCTGTGGGATTCGATAATAGAAATGTGTTGGATAAACAATCTTGGCAACCCTAACAGGAGCAAAAAAAATTGAAAAGGGGGTGCAACACGAGCACTTCCCCAGGGGTCACCCATCCTAGTACTACTCTCGCCCAAGCACGGTGAACTTCGGAGTTCCGATGGGATCCGGTGCATTAGTGCTGGTATGATCGTACCCGTCATTTTGAGGGCACAATTCCTTTATGTGCTTACGGTTCACAGTCCCACCATAGAGAGATGGCTCATTCAGAAGTCCCAATGGGCTTAACGACAACCCATCCGCTTCAACAACGCAGCATCCTCTCAAGACGTGATATCGACACATGGTAGGGCCCTTTATTGTCCCGCGAGTAAGGTTGTCGTCCTTTTAACAGCTCACGACATACGTTCCGGTACGGAAAACAGAGCAAATTAGAAAAGTGGCCCAAAACTGATGAAAATGTTCAATTTTGGGCTCCAAAAAGGGCACAGCGAGCAAGCTAGCTGCCCCCGTCGTAGAGCTCCCAGAGTGCTTTGCAACTGTATGCTGTGCGCCGCGTAACTCCTTACGAATCATAAGTTATGGGCACCGGAGCGACGGAGGCCTGGTCATAAGCCTTACGCCCTCGGTTTGCTTGCCCAGCCTCCACGTGAATCGAAGTTGTCTTGCCCAAGGTGCCGTGGGATTCGATAATAGAAATGTGGTGGATAAAGTATCTTGGCAACACTAACTGGAGCAAAAAAAATTGAAAAGGGGGGTGCAACACGAGGACTTCCCAAGGGGTCACCCATCCTAGTACTACTCTCGCCCAAGCACGCTTAACTTCGGAGTTCTGATGGGATCCAGTGCATTAGTTGTGGTATGATCGCACCCGTTATGTTGTGGGCACAATTCCTTTATGTGTTTATGGTTCATAGTCCCAGCCTAGAGAGATGGCTCATTCAAAAGGCCCAATGGGCTTAACGACAACCCATCCGCTTCAACAACGTAGCATCCTTGGAAGATGTGATATCGACTCTTTGTAGGGCCCTCTAATCTCCCGCAAGTAAGGTTGTCATCCTTTTAAAAGCTCCCGACGTACGATCCGGGATGGAAAAACAGAGAAAAATGAGAAAAGTGGCCTGAAACTGATCAAACCATTCGATTTTGGGCTCCAAAAATGGGCACAGTGAGCAATCTGGCTGGCCCTATCGTGGAGCTCTCGGAGAGCTTTACAACGGTTTGTTGTGCGCCGCGTAACTCCTTACGGATCAAAAGTTATGGGCACCGGAGCGAATGAGACCTGGTCACAAGCCCTACGCCCTTGGTTTGCTGGCCCAGCCTCCACGTGAAGCGAAGTTCTCTTGCCCAAGGTGCTGTGGGATTTGATAATAGAAATATGGTGGATAAAGTATCTTGGCAACCCTAACTGGAGCAAAAAAAATTGAAAAGGGCGGTGCTACACAAGGACTTCCCAGGGGGTCATCCATCCTAGTACTACTCTCACCCAAACACGCTTAACTTCGCAGTTCTGATGGGATCCAATGCATTAGTGGTGGTATGATCGTACCCATCATGTTGAGGGCACAATTCCTTAATGTGTTTACGGTTCACAGTCCCAGCCTAGAGAGATGGCTCATTCAGAAGGCCCAATGGGCTTAACGATAACCCATCCACTTCAACAATGCAGCATCCTCGCAAGACGTGATATCGACGCGTTGTAGGGCCCTCTAATGTCCCGCAAGTAAGGTTTTCGTCCTTTTAACAACTCACAACGTACGATCTGGGACGGAAAAAAAAAAAGCAAAAATAGAAAAGTGTCTGAAACTGATGAAAACGTTCAATTTTTGGCTCCAAAAAGGGCACAGCAAGCAAGCTAGCTGCCCCCGTCATAGAGCTCTCGGAGTGCTTTGCAACGGTATGCTGTGCGCCGTGTAACTCCTTACTGATCAAAAGTTATGGGCACTGGGGCGACAGAGACCTGGTTACAAGCCCTACGCCCTCGGTTTGCTGGCCCAGCCTCCACGTGAAGCGAAGTTGTCTTGCCCAAGGTGCCATGGGATTCGATAATAGAAATGTGGTGCATAAAGTATCTTGGCAACAATAACCGGAGCAAAAAAAATTGAAAAACGGGGTGCAATACGAGGACTTCCCAAGGGGTCACCCATCCTAGTACTATTCTCGCTCAAGCACGCTTAACTTCAGAGTTCTGATGGGATCCGGTGCATTAGTGGTGGTATGATCGCACCCGTCATGTTGAGGGCAAAATTCCTTTATCTGTTTACGGTTCACAGTCCCAGCCTAGAGAGATGGCTCATTCCGAAGGCCCAATGGGCTTAATGACAACCCATCCGCTTCAACAACGCAGCATCCTCGCAAGACGTGATATCGACACATTGTAGGGCCCTTTATTGTCCCGCGAGTAAGGTTGTCGTCCTTTTAACAGCTCACGACGTACGATCCGGGATGGAAAAACAGAGCAAAATAAGAAAAGTGGCCCAAAATTGATGAAAACATTCGATTTTGGGCTCCAAAAATGGGCAAAGCGAGCAGTCTAGCTGGCCCCATCGTAGAGCTCTCGGAAAGCTTTGCAACGGTATGCTGTGCGCCACGTAACTCCTTACCGATCAAAAGTTATGGGCACCGTAGCGAAGGAGACCTGGTCACAAGCCCTACACCCTTGGTTTGCTGGCCCAGCCTCCACGTGAAGCGAAGTTGTCTTGCCCAAGGTGCCGTGGGATTCGATAATAGAAATGTGGTGGATAAAGTATCTTGGCAACCCAAACCGGAGCAAAAAAAATTGAAAAGGGGGGTGCAACACGAGGACTTCCCAGGGGGTCACCTATCCTAGTACTACTCTCGGCCAAGCACGCTTAACTTCGCAGTTCTGATGGGATCAGGTGCATTAGTGCTGTTTTGATTGCACCCATCATGTTGAGGGCACAAATCCTTTATGTGTTAACAGTTCACAGTCCCAGCCTAGAGAGATGGTCTATTCAGAATGCACAATGGGCTTAACGATAACCCATCCGCTTCAACAACGCAGCATACTTGCAAGACATGATATCGACCCATTGTAGGGCCCTCTAATGTCCAGCAAGTAAGGTTGTCGCCCTTTTAACAGCTTACGACATACGATCCTGGACGAAAAAACAGAGCAAAAATAGAAAAGTGGCTTGAAACTAATGAAAATGTTCGATTTTGGGTTCCAAAAAGGGCACAACAAGCAAGCTAGTTGCCCTCGTCATAGATCTCTCGGAGATCTTTGCAACGGTATGCTGTGCGCCACGTAACTCCTTACGGATCAAAACTTATGGGCACCGGAGCGACGGAGACCTGGCCACAAGCCCTACGCCCTCGGTTTGCTAACCCAGCCTCCACGTCAAGCGAAGTTGTCTTGCCCAAGGCACCGCGGGATTCGATAATAGAAATGTGGTGGATAAAGTATCTTGGCAACCCAAACCGGAGCAAAAAAAATTGAAAAGGGGGGTGCAACACGAGGACTTCCCAGGGGGTCACCCATCCTAGTACTACTCTCGGCCAAGCACGCTTAACTTCGCAGTTCGGATGGGATCCGGTGCATTAGTACTGGTATGATTGCACCCGTCATGTTGAGGGCACAAATCCTTTATGTGTTAACAGTTCACAGTCCCAGCCTACAGAGATGGTCCATTCAGAAGGCCCAATGTGCTTAACGACAACCCATCCGCTTCAACAACATAGCATCCTCTCAAGACGTGATATCAATGCATTGTAGGGTCCTTTAATGTTTGGCGAGTAAGGTTGTCGTCCTTTTAACAGCTCACCACGTACGATCTGGAATGAAAAATAGAGCAAAACCAAAAAAGTGACCCGAAACTGATGAAAACGTTCGATTTTGGGATCCAAAAAGGGCACAGCAAGAATGCTTGCTGACCCATCGTAGAGCTCTCGGAGTGCTTTGCAATGGTATCCTATGCACCGCGTAACTCCTTACGGATCAAAAGTTATGGGCTACAGAGCGAAGGAGACCTGGTCACAAGCCCTACGCCCTCGGTTTGCTTGCCCAGCCTCCACGTGAAGCGAAGTTGTCTTGCCCAAGGTGCCGTGGGATTCGATAATAGAAATGTGGTGGATAAAGTATCTTGGCCACCATAACCGGAGCAAAAAAAATTGAAAATGGGCGTGCAACACAAGGACTTCATTGGGGGTCACCCATCCTAGTACTACTCTCGCCCAATCACACTTGACTTCGGAGTTCTGATGTGATTCGGTGCAATAGTGCTGGTATGATCGCACCCGTCATGTTGAGGGCACAATTCCTTTATGTGCTAACAGTTCACAGTCCCAGCCTAGAGAGATGGCCTATTCAGAAGGCCCAATGGGCTTAACGACAACCCATCCACCTCAACAACGCAGCATCCTCGCAAGACCGGATATCGAGGAATTGTAGGGGACTCTAATGTGCCGTGAGTAAGGTTGTCGCCCTTTTAATAGCTCACGACGTACGATCCGGGATGGAAAAA
Organism: Ehretia macrophylla; assembly: GCA_037974665.1. Classification (NCBI taxonomy): domain Eukaryota; kingdom Viridiplantae; phylum Streptophyta; class Magnoliopsida; order Boraginales; family Ehretiaceae; genus Ehretia; species Ehretia macrophylla. Next base: position 75,862,688 of record CM075769.1, read on the forward strand.
CGTAGCAAAAATAGAAAAGTCGGATGAAACTGATGAAAACGTTCGATTTTGGGCTCCAAAAAGGGCACAGCGACCAAGCTAGTTGGCCCCGTCGTAGAGCTCTCGGAGAGCTTTCCAACGGTTTGTTGTGCACCGCATAACTTCTTACAGATCAAAAGTTATGGGCACCAGAGCAAAGGAGACCTGGTCACAAGCCCTACGCCCTCGTTTTGTTGGCCCATCCTCTACGTGAAGCGAAGTTCTCTTGCCCAAGGTGCCGTGGGATTCGATAATAGAAATGTGGTGGATAAAGTATCTTGGCAACCCTAACCGGAGCAAAAAAAAATTCAAAAGGGGGGTGCAACACGAGGACATCCCACGGGGTCACCCATCCTAGTACTACTCTCGCACAAGCATGCTTGACTTCAGAGTTCTGATGGGATCCGGTGCATTAGTGCTGGTATGATCGCACCGGTCATGTTGAGGGCACTATTCCTTTATGTGTTAACGGTTCACAGTCCCAGCCTAGAGAGATAGCCCATTCAGAAGGCCCAATGGGCTTAACAACAACCCATCCGCTTCAACAACGCAGCATCCTCGCAAGACGTGATATCGACGCGTTGTAGGGCCCTCTAATGTCCCGCAAGTAAGGTTGTCGTCCTTTTAACAGCTCACGAGGTATGATCCGAACGGAAAAACAGAGCTTAATAAGAAAAGTGGCCGGAAACTGATGAAAACGTTCGATTTTGGGCTCCAAAAATGGGCATAGCAAGCAAGCTGGCTGCCCCCATCGTAGAGCTCTCGTAGAGCTTTGCAACGGTATGCTGTGCGCTGCGTAACTCCTAACGGATCAAAAGTTATGGGCACCGAAGCGAAGGAGACCTGGTCACAAGCCCTACGCCCTCGGTTTGCTGGCCCAGCCTCCACGTGAAGTGAAGTTTTCTTGCCCAAGGTGCCGTGGGATTCAATAATAGAAATGTGGTGGATAAAGTATGTTGGCAACCCTAACCGGAGCAAAAAAAATTGAAAAGGGGGGTGCAACACGAGGACTTCCCATGGGGTCACCCATCCTAGTATTATTCTCGCCTAAGCACGCTTAAGTTTGGAGTTCTGATGGGATCCGATTCAATAGTGCTGGCATGATCGCACCTGTCATGTTGAGGGCACAATTGCTTTATGTGTTAACTGTTCACAATCCCAGCCTAGAGAGATGGCCCATTCAGAAGGCCCAATGGGCTTAACGACAACCCATTTGCTTTAACAACGCAGCATACTCGCAAGACGTGAAATCGACGCATTGTAGGGGCTCTAATCTCCCGTGAGTAAGGTTGTCGTCCTTTTAACAGCTCACGACGTACGATCCGGGACGGAAAAATAGAGCATAATAAGAAAAATGGCCTGAAACTGATGAAAACGTTCAATTTTGGGCACCAAAAATGGGCACAGCGAACAAGTTGGCTACGCCCGTCGTAGAGCTCTCGAAGAGCTTTGCAACGGTATGCTGTGCACCCCGTAACTCCTTACGGATCAAAAGTTATGGGCACCGGAGCGAAGGAGACCTGGTCACAAGCCCTACGCCCTCGGTTTGTTGGCCCAGCCTCCACGTGAAGTGAAGTTGTCTTGCCCAAGGTGCCGTGGGATTCGATAATAGAAATGTGGTGGATAAAGTATCTCGACAACACTAACCGGAGGAAAAAAAATTGAAAAAGGGGGTGCAACACGAGGACTTCCCAGGGGGTCACCCATCCTAGTACTGCTCTCGCCCTAGCACGCTTAACTTCGGAGTTCTGATGGGATCCGATGCATTAGTGGTGGTATGATGGCACCCGTCATGTTGAGGGCACAATTCCTTTATGTGTTTACGGTTTAAAGTCCCAGCCTAGAGATATGGCTCATTCAGAAGGCCCAATGGGCTTACCAACAACCCATTCGCTTCAACAACGCAGCATCCTCGCAGGACGTGAAATCGACGCATTGTAGGGGTTCTAATGTCCCGCGAGTAAGGTTGTCGTCCTTTTAACAGCTCACGACGTACTATCCGGGACGGAAAATAAGAGCATAATAAGAAAAATGGCCCGAAACTGATGAAAACGTTCAATTTTGGGCTCAAAAAATGGGCACAGCAAACAAGCTGGCTGCCCCCGTCATAGAACTCTCGAAGAGCTTTGCAACGGTATGCTGTGCGCCCCGTAACTCCTTACGGATCAAAAGTTATGGGCACCGGAGTGAAGGAGACCTGGTCACAAGCCCTACGCCCTCGGTTTGCCGGCCCAGCCTCCACGTGAAGCGAAGTTTTCTTGCCCAAGGTGCCGTGGGATTCAATAATAGAAATGTGGTGGATAAAGTATCTTGGCAGGGTCACCCATCCTAGTACTACTCTCGCCGAAGCACGCTTAACTTCGGAGTTCTGATGGGATCCGGTGCATTAGTGCTGCTATGATCGCACCCGTCATGCTGAGGGCACAATTCCTTTATTTGTTAACGGTTCACAGTCCCAGCCTAGAGAGATGGCCCATTCAGAAGGCCCAATGGGCTTAATGACAACCCATCCACTTCAACTACGCAGCATCCTCGCAAGCCGTGATATCGATGAGTTGTAGGGCCCTCTAATGTTTGGCAAGTAAGGTTGTCGTCCTTTTAACAGCTCACAACGTACGATCCGGGATGTAAAAACATAGCAAAAATAGAAAAGTGGACCCGAAACTGATGAAAACGTTCAATTTGGGGCTCCAAAAAGGGCACAGCAAGCTTGCTAGCTGCCACTGTCGTAGAGCTCTTGGAGAGATTTGCAACAGTATGCTGTGCGCCGCGTAACTCCTTACGAATCAAAAGTTATGGGCTCCGGAGCAACGGAGACCTGGTCACAAGCCCTACGCCCACGGTTTGCTGGCCCAGCCTCCACGTGAAGCGAAGGTGTCTTGCCCAAGGTGCCGTGGGGCGCGATAACTTCGCTTCACCCGGAGGGTGGGCCAGCACACTGAGGGTGGAGGGCTTGTGACCAAGTCTCCGTCGCTCTGGTGCCCATAACTTTTGATCCGTAAGAAGTTACGCGGCACACAACATACCGTTGTAAAGCTCTCAGAGAGCTCAACGACGGGGGTAGCTAGGTTGCTCACTGTGCCCTTTTTAGAGCCCAAAATCGAACGTTTTCATCAGTTTCGGGCCACTTTTCTTCTTTTGTTATGTTTTTCCGTCGCAGATCGTACGTCGTGAGATGTAAAAACGACGACAACCTTACTCATAGGACATTAAAGTGCCCTACAATGCGTCGATATCTCGTCTTGCGAGGATGCTGCATTGTTGAAGCGGATAGGTTGTCGTTAATCCCATTGGGCCTTCTGAATGGGCTATCTCTCTTGGCTGGGACTGTGAACTGTTAACACATAAAGGAATGGTGCCCTCAACATGACGGGTGCGATCATATCAGCACTAATGCACCGGATCCCATCAAAACTCCCAAGTTAAGCATGCTTGGGCTATCTCTTTAGTCCACGTGGAGGCTCGGACCGCAAACCGAGGGCGTAGGGCTTGTGACCAGCTCTCTATCGCTCCGGTGCCCATAACTTCTGATCCGTAAGGACTTACGCGGCACACAGCATACCGTTGCAAAGCTCTCCGAGAGCTCTACGACGGGGCTGCTAGCTTGCTCGTTGTGCCCTTTTTGGAGCCCAAAATTGAACGTTTTTATTAGTTTCGGGCTAGTTTTCTTCTTTTGCTCTATTTTTCCGTCCCGGATTGTACGTCGTGAGCTGTTAAAAGGACGACAACCTTACTCGCGTGACACTAGAGGGCCCTACAATGCGTCGATTTCATGTCTTGCAAGGATGCTGCATTGTTGAAGCGGATGGGTTGTTGTTAAGCCCATTGGGCCCTTCGAATGGGCCATCTCTCTAGGCTGGGACTGTGAACCGTTAACACATAAAGGAATTGTGCCCTAAACATGATGGGTGCGATCATACCAGCACTAATGCACTGGATCCCATTATAACTCCGAAGTTAAGCGTGCTTGGGCGAGTGTAGTACTAGGATGGGTGAACCCCTGGGAAGTCCTCGTGTTGCACCCCCTTTTACAATTTTTTTTGCTCCGGTTTGCATTGCCAAGATACTTTATCCACCACATTTCTATTACCGAATCCCGCGGCACCTTGGGCAAGACAACGTCGCTTCACGTGGAGGCAGGGCCCGCAAACCGAGGGCGCAGGGCCTGTGACAAGGTCTCCATCGCTCCGGTGGCTATAACTTTTGATCCCTAAGGAGTTATGCAGTGCACAACATACCGTTGCAACGCTCTCTGAGAGCTCTACGACGGGGGTAGCCAGCTTGCTCACTGTGCCAGTTTTTGGAACCGAAAATCAAACATTTTCATCAGTTTCGGGCCACTTTTCTTCATTTGCACTATTTTTTCTTCCCAGATCGTACGTCGTGAGCTGTAAAAAGGACAACAACCTTACTTGCTGGACATTAGAGCGCCCTATAATGCGTCGATATCACGTCTTGCGAGGATGCTGAGGTGTTGAAGCAGATGGGTTGTCGTTAAGCCCATTGGGCCTTCTAAATGTGCCATCTCTCCATGGTGGGACTGTGAACCGTTAACACAAAAAGGAATTGTGCCCACAGCATGACGGGTGCGATCATACAGTACTAATGCACCAGATTCCATAAGAACTCCAAAGTTAAGCGTGCTTGGGCGAGAGTAGCACTAGGATGGGTGACCCCTTGGGAAGTCCTCATGTTGCACCCCTTTTTTCATTTTTTGTTGCTCCGGATAGGGTTGCCAAGATACTTTATCCACCACATTTCTATTACCATATCCCACGACACCTTGGGCAAGACAACTTCGCTTCGCATGGAGGCTGGGCCAGCAAACCGAGGGCGTAGGGCTTGTGACCATGTCTCCGTCACTCTGGTGCCCATAACTTTTGATCCGTAAGGAGTTACGCAGCGCACAGCACACAGTTGCAAAGCTCTCCAAGAGCTCTACGACAAGGGCAGCCAACTTGCTCGTTGAGCCCATTTTTGGAGCCCAAAATCGAACGTTTTCACCAGTTTTGGGCCACTTTTCTTCTTTTGATATGTTTTTTCATCCCCGATCGTACGTCGTGTACTGTTAAAAAGACGACAACCTTACTCGCGGGACATTAGAGGGCCCTACAACGCGTCGATATCACGTCTTGCGAGGATGCTGCGTTGTTGAAGCAGATGGGTTGTCGTTAAGCCCATTGGGCCTTCTGAATGGGCCATCTCTCTAGGCTGGGACTGTGAACCGTTAACACATAAAGGAATTGTGCCCTCAACAAGACGGGTGCGATCATACCAGCACTAATACACCGGATCCCATCAGAACTCCGAAGTTATGCGTGCTTGGGCTTGAGTAGTACTAAGATGGGTGACTCCCTGGGAAGTCCTCGTGTTGCACCCCCCTTTTTAATTTTTTTTTGCTCCGGTTAGGGTTGCCAAGATACTTTATCCACCACATTACAATTATCGAATCCCATGGCACCTTGGGCAAGACAACTTCGTTTCACGTGGAGGCTGGGCCAGCAAACCGAGGGCGTAGGGCTTGTGACCAGGTCTCCGTCGCTCCGGTGCCCATAACTTTTGATCCGTAAGGAGTTACGCGGCGCACCGCATGCCGTTGGAAAGCCCTCCTATAGCTCTACGACGGGGGCAGCCAGCTTGTTCACTGTGCCCTTTTTGGAGCACAAAATCGAACGTTTTCATCAGTTTCTTGCCACTTTTCTTCTTTTGCTCAGTTTTTCCGTCCCGGATCGTACGTCGTGAGCTGTTAAAAGGATGACAACCTTAATCGCCGAACATTAGAGGGCCCTACAACACATAAAGGAATTACGCCCTCAACATGCCGGGTGTGATCATACCAGCAATAATGCACCAGATCCTAGCTTGCTTGTTGTGCCCTTTTTGGAACCCAAAATTGAACATTTTCATCAGTTTCAGGCTACTTTTGTTCTTTTGCTCTGTTTTTCAATCCCAGATCGTACGTCGTGAGCTGTTAAAAGGACGACAACAGTACTCGCGAGACATTAGAGGGCCCTACAACGTGTTGATATCACGTCTTGCGAGGATACTGTGTTGTTGAAGCAGATGGGTTGTCGTTAAGCCAATTGGGCCTTCTGAATGGGCCATCTCTCTAGGCTGGGACTGTGAACCGTTAACACATAAAGGAATTGTTCCCTCAACATGATGGGTGCGATCATACCAGCACTAATGCACCGGATCCCATCAGAACTTCGACGTTAAGCGTGCTTGGGCGAGAGTAGTACTAGGATGGGTGACCCCCTAGGAAGTCCTCGTGTTGCACCCCCTTTTTCAATTTTTTTTGCTCCGGTTAGGGTTGCCAATATACTTTATACACCACATTTCTATTAACGAATCCCACGGCACCTTGGGCAAGACAACTTCGCTTCACGTAGAGGCTGGGCCAGCAAACCGAGGGCGTAGGGATTGTGACCAGGTCTCCGTCGCTCCGGTGCCCATAACGTTTGATCCGTAAGGAGTTGCGCGGCGCACAGCATACCGTTGGAAAGCTCTTTAAGAGCTCTACGACGGGGGCAGCCAGCTTGATCGCTATGCCCTTTTTGGAGGCCAAAATCGAACGTTTTCATCAGTTTCAGGCCACTTTTCTTCTTTTGCTCTTTTTTTTTGTCCCAGATCGTACGTCGTGAGCTGTTAAAAGGACGACAACCTTACTCGCGGGACATTAGTGGGCCCTAAAACTCGTCGATATCACGTCTTGCGAGGATGCAGCGTTGTTGAAGCGGATGGGTTGTCGTTAAGCCCATTGGGCCTTCTGAATGGGCGATCTCTCCAGGCTGGGACTGTGAACCGTTAACACATAAAGAAATTGTGCCCTAAACATGACGGCTGCGATCATACCAGCACTAATGCACCGAATCCCATTAGAACTCCGAAGTTAAGCGTGCTTGGGCGATAGTAGTACTAAAAAGGGAGACCCCTTAGGAAGTCCTCGTGTTGCACCCACTTTTTCAATTTTTTTTGCTCCGGTTAGGGTTGCCAAGATACATTATCCACCACATTTCTATTTCCAAATCCCACGGCACCTTGGGCAAGACAACTTCGCTTCACGTGGATGCTGGGCCAACAAACCGAGGGCGTAGGGCTTGTGACCAGGTCTCCATCGCTCCGGTGCCCATAACTTTTGATCCGTAAGGAGTTACGTGGTGCACAACAGACCGTTGCAAAGATCTCCGAGAGCTCTATGATGGGGCAGCCAGCTTGCTCGCTGTGCCCATTTTTGGAGCCCAAAATCAAACATTTTCACCAGTTTTAGAACACTTTTCTTCGTTTGATCTGTTTTTCCATCCCGTATCGTGCGTCGTGAGCTGTTAAAAGGACGACAACCTTACTCGTGGGACATTAGAGGGCTCTACAACTCGTCGATATCACGTCGTGCGAGGATGCTGTGTTGTTGAAGCGGATGGGTTGTCGTTAAGCCCATTGGGCCTTCTGAATGGGCCATCTCTCTAGGCTGGGACTGTGAACCGTTAACACATAAAGGAATTGTGCCCTCAACATGACGGGTGCGATCATACCAGCACTAATGCACCGGATCCCATCAGAACTCCGAAGTTAAGCGTGCTTGCGCGAGAGTAGTAGTAGGGTGGGTGACTCCGTGGGAAGTCCTCGGGTTGCACCCCACTTTTTAATTTTTTTTGCTCCGGTTAGGGTTGCCAAGGTAGATTATCCACCACATTTCTATTATCGAATCCCATGGCAGCTTCGGCAAGAAAACTTTGCTTTACATGGAGGCTGGGCCAGCAAAACGAGGGCGTAGGGCTTGTGACCAGGTCTCCTTCGCTCCGGTGCCCATAACTTTTGATCCGTAAGGAGTTACGCGGCGCACAACATACCGTTGGAAAGCCCTCCTAGAGCTCTACGACGGGGGCGGCCAGCTTGCTCACTGTTCCCTTTTTGGAGCACAAAATCGAACGTTTTCATTAGTTTCTTGCCACTTTTCTTCTTTTGCTCAGTTTTTCCGTCCCGGATCGTACGTCGTGAGCTGTTAAAAGGATGACAACCTTAATCGCCGAACATTAGAGGGCCCTACAACGCGTTGATATCACGTCTTGCGAGGATGCTGCGTTCTTGAAGTAGATGGGTTGTCGTTAAGCCCATTGAGCCTTTTGAATGGGCCATCTCTCTAGGCTTGGACTGTGAACTGTTAACAGATAAAGGAATTGTGCCCTCAACATGACGGGTGCGATCATACCAGAACTAATGCAGCAGATCCTAGCTTGCTTGTTGTGCCCTTTTTGGAGCCCAAAATTGAACATTTTCATCAGTTTCGGGCTACTTTTCCTCTTTTGCTCTGTTTTTCAGTCTCGGATCGTACGTCGTGAGCTGTTAAAAGGACGACAACAGTACTCGCGGGACATTAGAGGGCCCTACAACGCGTTGATATCACGTCTTGCAAGGATGCTGCGTTGTTGAAGCAGATGGGTTGTCGTTAAGCCCATTGGGCCTTCTGAATGGGCCATCACTCTAGGCTGGGACTGTGAACCGTTAACACATGAAGGAATTGTTCCCTCAACATGACGGGTGCGATCATACCAGCACTAATGCACCGGATCCCATCAGAACTTCGAAGTTAAGCGTGCTTGGGCGAGAGTAGTACTAGGATGGGTGACCCCCTAGGAAGTCCTCGTGTTGCACCCCCTTTTTCAATTTTTTTTGCTCCGAATAGGATTGCCAATATACTTTATACACCAAATTTCTATTAATGAATCCCACGGCACCTTGGGCAAGACAACTTCGCTTCACGTAGAGGCTGGGCCAGCAAACCGAGGGCGTAGGGCTTGTGACTAGGTCTCCGTCGTACGGTGCCCATAACGTTTGATCCGTAAGGAGTTACGCGGCGCACAGCATACCATTGGAAAGCTCTTCAAGAGCTCTACGACGGGGGCAGCCAGCTTGATAGCTATGCCCTTTTTGGAGCCCAAAATTGAACGTTTTCATCAGTTTCGGGCCACTTTTCTTCTTTTGCTCTATTTTTTTGTCTCAGATCGTACGTCGTGAGCTGTTAAAAGGATGACAACCCTACTCGCGGGACATTAGAAGGCCCTACAACTCGTCGATATCACGTCTTGCGAGGACGCTGCATTGTTGAAGCGGATGGGTTGTCGTTAAGCCCATTGGGCCTTCTGAATGGGCCATCTCTCCAGGCTGGGACTGTGAACCGTTAATACATAAAGAAATTGTGCCCTAAACATGACGGCTGCGATCATACCAGCACTAATGCACCGAATCCCATTAGAACTCCGAAGTTAAGCGTGCTTGGGCGAGAGTAGTACTAGAAAGGGAGACCCCTTGGGAAGCCCTCGTGTTGCACCCCCTTTTTCAATTTTTTTTGCTCCAGTTAGGGTTGTCAAGATACTTTATCCAACACATTTCTATTTCCAAATCCCACGGCACCTTGGGCAAGACAACTTCGCTACACGTGGATGCTGGGCCAACAAACCGAGGGCGTAGGGCTTGTGACCAGGTCTCCGTCGCTCCGGTGCCCATAACTTTTGATCCGTAATGAGTTACGCGGTGCACAGCATACCGTTGCAAAGCTCTCCAAGAGTTCTACGACGGGGGCAGCCAGCTTGCTCACTTTGCCCATTTTTAGAGCCCAAAATCAAACGTTTTCATCAGTTTTGGACCACTTTTCTTCTTCAGCTTTGTTTTTTCTTCCCGGATCGTACGTCGTGAGCTTTTAAAAGGACGACAACCTTTCTCGCGGGACATTAGAGGGCCCTACAACTCGTCGATATCACGTCATGCGAGGATGCTGTGTTGTTGAAGCGAATGGGTTGTCGTTAAGCCCATTGGGCCTTTTGAATGGGCCATCTCTCTAGGCTGGGACTGTGAACCGTTAACACATAAAGGAATTGTGCCCTCAACATGACGGGTGCGATCATACCAGCACTAATGCACCGTATCCCATTAGAACTCCGAAGTTAAGCGTGCTTGCGCGAGAGTAGTAGTAGGGTGGGTGAATCCCTGGGAAGTCCTCGTGTTGCACCCCCCTTTTTAATTTTTTTTGCTCCGGTTAGGGTTGCCAAGATACTTTATCCACCACATTACAATTATCGAATCCCATGACACCTTGGGCAAGACAACTTCGCTTCACTTGGAGGCTGGGCCAGCAAACCGAGGGCGTAGGGCTTGTGACCAGGTCTCCGTCGCTCCGGTGCCCATAACTTTTGATCCGTAAGGAGTTACGCGGCGCACCGCATACCGTTGGAAAGCCCTCCTAGAGCTCTACGGCGGGGGCAGCCAGCTTGCTCACTGTGCCCTTTTTGGAGCACAAAATCGAACGTTTTCATCAGTTTCTTGCCACTTTTCTTATTTTGCTCAGTTTTTCCATCCCGGATCGTACATCGTGAGCTGTTAAAAGGATGACAACCTTAATCGCCGAACATTAGAGGGCCCTACAACGCGTCGATATCACGTCTTGCGAGGATGCTGCGTTCTTGAAGCAGATGGATTGTCGTTAAGCCCATTGAGCCTTTTGAATAGGCCATCTCTCTAGGCTTGGACTGTGAACTGTTAGCACATAACGGAATTGTGCCCTCAATATGACGGGTGCGATCATACCAGCACTAATGCACCTGGTCCTAGCTTGCTTGTTGTGCCCTTTTTGGAGCCCAAAATTGAACATTTTCGTTAGTTTCGGGCTACTTTTCTTCATTTTCTCTATTTTTCAGTCCCGGATCTTACGTTGTGAGCTATTAAAAGGACGACAACAGTACTCGCGGGACATTAGAGGGCCCTACAACGCGTTGATATCACGTCTTGCGAGGATGCTGCGTTGTTGAAGCAGATGGGTTGTCGTTAAGCCCATTGGGCCTTCTGAATGGGCCATCTCACTAGGCTGGGACTGTGAACCGTTAACACATAAAGGAATTGTTCCCTCAACATGACGGGTGCGACCATACCAGCACTAATGCACTGGATCCCATCAGAACTTCGAAGTTAAGCGTGCTTGGGCGAGAGTAGTACTAGGATGGGTGACCCCCTAGGAAGTCCTCGTGTTGTACCCCCTTTTTCAATTTTTTTTGCTCTGATTAGGGTTGCCAATAAACTTTATACACCACATTTCTATTAACAAATCCCACGGCACCTTTGGCAAGACAACTTCCCTTCACGTGGAGGCTGGGCCAGAAAACCGAGGGCGTAGGGCTTGTGACCAGGTCTCCGTCGCTCCAGTGCCCATAACGTTTGATCCGTAAGGAGTTACGCGGCGCACAGTATACCGTTGGAAAGCTCTTCAAGAGCTCTACGACGGGGGCAGCCAGCTTGATCGCTATGCCCTTTTTGGAGCCCAAAATCGAACGTTTTCATCAATTTCGGTCCACTTTTCTTCTTATGATCTATTTTTTTGTCCCAGATCGTACGTCATGAGCTGTTAAAAGGACGACAACCTAACTCGCCGGACATTAGAGGGCTCTACAACGCGTCGATATCACGTCTTACGAGGATGCTGCGTTGTTGAATCGGATGGGTTGTCGTTAAGCCCATTGGGCCTTCTGAATGGGCCATCTCTCCAGGCTGGGACTGTGAACCGTTAACACATAAACAAATTGTGCCCTAAACATGACGGCTGCGATCATACCAGCACTAATGCACCGAATCCCATTAGAACTCCGAAGTTAAGCGTGCTTTGGGGAGAGTAGTACTAGAAAGGGAGACCCCTTGGGAAGTCCTCGTGTTGCACCCCCTTTTTCAATTTTTTTTGCTCCGGTTAGGGTTGCCAAGATACTTTATCCACCACATTTCTATTTCCAAATCCCACGGCACCTTGGGCAAGACAACTTCGCTTCACGTGGATGCTGGGCCAACAAACCGAGGGCGTAGGGCTTGTGACCAGGTCTCCGTCACTCCGGTGCCCATAACTTTTGATCCGTAAGGAGTTACGCGGTGCACAACATACCGTTGCAAAGCTCTCCGAGAGCTCTATGATGGGGGCAGCCAGCTTGCTCGCTATGCCCATTTTTGGAGCCCAAAATCAAACATTTTCACCAGTTTTGGACTACTTTTCTTCTTTTGATCTGTTTTTCCATCCCGTATCGTACGTCGTGAGCTGTCAAAAGGACGACAACTTTACTCGCGGGACATTAGAGGGCCCTACAACTCGTCAATATCACGTCGTGCGAGGATGCTGTGTTGTTGAAGCGGATGGGTTGTCGTTAAGCCCATTGGGCCTTTTGAATGGGCCATCTCTCTAGGCTGGGACTGTGAACCATTAACACATAAAGGAATTGTGCCCTCAACATGACGGGTGCGATCATACCAGCACTAATGCACCGTATCCCATCAGAACTCCGAAGTTAAGCGTGCTTGCGCGAGAGTAGTAGTAGGGTGGGTGATTCCCTGGGAAGTCCTCCTGTTGCACCCCCCTTTTCAATGTTTTTTGCTCCGGTTAGGGTTGCCAAGATACTTTATCTACCACATTTCAATTATCGAATCCCACGGCACCTTGGGCAAGACAACTTCACTTCACGTGGAGGCTGGGCCAGCAAACCGAGGGCGTAGGGCTTGTGACCAGGTCTCCGTCTGTGATAACCCGAACCCGGCATGCATTTGATGGAATTTAATTGCATTTAATTAAGTGACATCTTAAATGTTAGCATTGAATTTGTGTTTATTTTTAGTTAAACATTTCTTTGTAGCTTTATTTTCATATTTCTTTTAGAAGTAATTAAATAATACTTGAGTTAATTATTTTAACGGAATATCAACTACTTTTCATATTCATGTTAATCGGTTTTATTTTTCTTGCACTTAAATGCTCGAATTTCAATTAAATGAAAAGTAGCTCCGAGCCGCAGTAAATTTTAAACTATGATGCTTTTCAAAAATGATATATTTTCTTAAATTCTTTGAGATTTAATTGTTATTCTTTTATTGTCGCAAAGTGCATAGCATATCGAGAGCGATAGTTAGGAAATGACTTCTAGTCCTCAGCAAATAGTGAAAACTAGTGTTTAGTGTTTTAATTTTAGTAGTTTAGTTGTTATTAACTTGAATTTGATTTGTGATAGTTGTTTTAGCTTCAAAATGCATAAAATAAGCCTATTTGACCAAGTTTAAGTTAGTTTGACCAAAACCTTGACTAATTGACTTGTTTGTCACCTTTTAAAGCTTATATTAGCACAAAAAAAAGAAAAAAAAAGGCTGAAAACAGAAATGCATAGGGCCGAAAATAGAAGGAGAAGAAAAAAAGAAATTTCAACTTCAAATCATCAAAGCTTCGCGTGAGCTTGCACGGGGTGGTTTCCGAGGCATCCTACGAGGTTTTCCTAGCATCTAGGAGCGTCTAAGGTGAGGGTTTCATCGTTATTTGCACATTTGAATATTTTGTGTATTAACTTTGATTTTTGGATTTTATCCGTATATTGTTATTTTAATTGTTTTGAGGCTTAAAGAATGTTCCCTAGCAATTGTACAACATGTATTTATATCTTTTTAACATTTTCTGCGGTTGAATATCGAAATTGAAATATAAATTGTTTAATGAATAGTAAATTATGAATAGTAAACCCCCGTTTCGATGAAGTTGCTCCGTTACGCGTTCTGTTGATGTAGGAAGGTGCTAGATATGCTAGAATGCCTAAATGTATGGTTTAATTAGATTGTCTAATGGAAAAAACAGAGAAAAAGGCTTATTGAAAGTTGGGGTCATTTCGGTCAAGTTTGGAATTTTCTCGGTTTGCGTGAAGGCATTGTCGAGGTACGTCGTGGAAGCACTTTTGGGGCAGTTGTGAGATTGGCTGGGGAATCGGTTGAGGTAGTTGTAGTTCAAACGAGCAAAGGGGAAAATCAGGGCTTTGCGTGAATTCTAGGGTAAAGTAGGGTTTCGGGGTCTTTAGACGTGCCTTATGGTGACCTAGGAGGATTGGTGAAGTCGGTTTCCAAAACTCGTGGCTCGTTTGAAAGTAGTAGCGTTTGGTAAGTTGGGGTCATTTTGCGTTTTGTTGGTTTTCGTAGAGTTTTGCTTGTAGAATTTTTGTTAATGCTTGTTAATGCTTATTACGCTTGTTAGAGTTGATTGTCGGTTGAAATGTTTATCAATTGTTGATACTGCTTGATATCTTGTTTATCGCCTCTATTCAGTACTGTTGTGCTATCGCTCGTTTATTGCCTGGTATCGAGTCTTGCATTACATAGTGTCAGGCGCGTGAGTGATGGGCCTCTCTAGGTAGCCTCGGGTTGCCAGTGTTGGTTGCTCTAGCTCCGTGTCCTATTCCCTTTTCTCGCTTGGGGTGCCTCCCAGGGAGATTTGGGTCGTAGAATTGATGGATACTTCCAGGCTATTCCAAACTGAAGTTATAAGGTGGTTGCATGCTTATTGTCATCGTTGTCATCATCAAGCTCGAGATTGATGTATCGCTCGTGAAATGGTACATTGCTTGTATGAGTGAACCATAGCCTTCAGAGTGTGGTATAGCTTTGAATGGTTGTGTTAATGCTTTCAATAATTGCTTATTGTATTGATTGTTTGTCTTGATTGCTTATTTATCAGTTATATTGCTTAATTGTCTTAATTGCATTGCACGACTTTCTTTCTCTCCACCTCGATATCTGTCTTGCCCTCATTGAGTATACGTGTTGTATATACTCACTCCTCACCATCACATTTCAGGAAATGTCATGTTAGCTGGAAAGTTCGTGATTTTGTGAAAGTTCGTGCTTGAAGAGTTGTCTTGCGTGCCTATGTGGCTTGAGTTGTCGAAGTTGTAAAGATGTATGCTTTTATGTATTATATGTATTTAATGTGAAAAGGGATGTAATTTAAGTTTCATTAGATTATTGAAGTGGTTTGATAAGTTAGATTATGTATCTAGTTAGTGTAGCTTAACTTCAATGCATGTTTGTATTGTCCAAAAGAAAGAGTTAGAAAGGTATGATAGTCTAACTTATGCAATAGGTTGGTACAATTTAATTGCTAAGCATGAATGTATATTTGCTTGTGATTGCTTGTTGTGAACCAAGGCTCGGATGGCCTTGAGGTAGTTGAATGTTTGGACATGGTATTGGTCCACTTATATGCTGTCGCAAGTTTGCTTTTGCCTAGAAACAGGGAAGACTCCGTCTGTTTTTTCCTGAAAATTTTGCCCGGGTTTGGAATTGGGTTGTGAATAGATTGATTGATAGGACTCCCGGTCTCGAGAGGGATCGGGATGTCACAGGTGGTATCAGAGCTTGTTTAGCTCATAAGCCAGGACAGGGTCCTCAGTCTAGTGGGTAGTGATCCTTGAATGTGTGCTTGTTAAGTGTGTCCTGAAAGTGTATGCTTGTATGTGAGATTGTGTGTCTTAATTTGAATGTGTGCTCCTATGTGATATAGTTATGTGTTATGTGTTAATTGTGTGCTAAGTAAAGTGAAGTGTCTAGTTGTGCATTGAATTGACCTATTGAATTGGCATCGTGAATCGAATCGACCTCGTGAATTGTTATTTGCTTGAAGTGTTGCTTGCAATGTGTGTATTGAAATGTCTTGAATTGGTTATGTCGTGATTTGAATTGATTATGTTGTGCTTGACTTGATTGTCGTGCTTGAGTGACTTTGATGAATAAATTGTTTTACAAACTAGCTTGCATAATAGTTTAAGGCATGTGTATAAATGTGATATCCTGGCATTCATACATGTTCTGAGGAAATGGTAATTAAGTCTTCTTTCTCCCCTGAAGAGAAGTGGTTAGTAGCAAGCCCAAGTTATTTGGATTGACGAAAACGAGCAGTGCTCAACTAGGCCTTTATTTGGGAGTTGACATTTATAGCTGGAGTTTGTTTATTGGGGTTCCTTGAAGGTTATCTTCTATGCTTTGTGTAAATGACTTCCTTTGGAGTTCTACATGATTATTCTTTGGAGCATTTTCTTAAATGTCTTCTTGATTGGGTATTCATCGGGTATTTTTATATTGGCATTTCGTGGGAGACTTGGTTGGGATTTTAATCAACCTTTGGTGTTCTTTCTGCATTCTTATGGGGAACTTTGATTTGAGTCTGCTTACAATGATCAGTTTTGTATGAGGCGTACTACTTTAGTATTTCTTGTGGACATTTCTCACTGGATTTGGCAATCAGAGCTCTTATTGGACTTGCTGCATAATATTGTCTACAATATCTTTGCTCTAGTCTTTCTTTATATTTTATTGACAATCGTGATTGGAATTCCTCAATAGTATATGGTGCACCTGCATTGCATTTCCTCTCGTATTTTACCCAATATTCAGTAGCAGTATTATTTTGGGGAAATCTACTTGGCTATTCAGCTTGGTGTTCATTCATGGACTTTTGATAATTATATATATGTTGACGTACATTATGGATTCCCTATTCAGATTCTTCTTGAGCTATATATTTTGAAAGACTTCCTTGAAACCTCTGTAATATGATTGACTGGATTTCTTGTCTGGAGTCTTCTTGAGCAGTACTTGGGATTCTTGTTTAGACTCTGCTTCAGATTGTTTATTGGTATGTTCTCGGTACTTTTAGTTGGGATTCTATTATGGCATTCATGTCTAGTAAGATTTTTATTTGGGGATCTATTTGGTATTCTCTAGAGCCTTTATTTGGCTTCTTGCTTGGGAATTCTCGGGCAGTAACAGTTGAACTTCTACTAGAGATTCGTGTGTGGGGTATTCTTCTTGTCGTTATTGTGCGGTATTAATGACATCTACAGTATCTTTGCTTTAGTCTTTATTGGCATCTTCTCGGCACTTTTAGCAGGGAATTCTTCTATGGTATTCTTGACAAGCGGAATTCTTATTTGGAATTCAAGATGGCATTTTCAATTAAGCCTTTATTTGGCCTTATTGCTTTGGAGTTTTCAGTCAGTACTATTGGGGATTTCTTAGTAGGGTATTCTTCGAGCGTTCTTATTCAGTGTCTTGCTCAGCAACCAATGAAGAGTGGTCAGAGTTGGATTTCAGTTGATGCAGAGTTCTATTGGAAGAAGAATTACGAGGACGCAATTTTTTTAAGGGGGCAAGGATGTGATAACCCGAACCCGGCATGCATTTGATGGCATTTAATTGCATTTAATTAAGTGACATCTTAAATGTTAGCATTAAATTTGTGTTTATTTTTAGTTAAACATTTCTTTGTAGCTTTATTTTCATATTTCTTTTAGAAGTAATTAAATAATACTTGAGTTAATTATTTTAACGGAATATCAACTACTTTTCATATTCATGTTAATCGGTTTTATTTTTCTTGCACTTAAATGCTCGGATTTCAATTAAATGAAAAGTAGCTCCGAGCCGCAGTAAATTTTAAACTATGATGCTTTTCAAAAATGATATATTTTCTTAAATTCTTTGAGATTTAATTGTTATTCTTTTATTGTCGCAAAGTATATAGCATATCGAGAGCGATAGTTAGGAAATGACTTCTAGTCCTCAACAAATAGTGAAAACTATTGTTTTTTGTTTTAATTTTAGTAGTATAGTTGTTATTACCTTGAATTTGATTTGTGATAGTTGTTTTAGCTTCAAAATGCATAAAATAAGCCTATTTGACCAAGTTTAAGTTAGTTTGACCAAAACCTTGACTAATTGACATGTTTGTCACCTTTTAAAGCTTATATTAGCACAAGAAAAAAAAGAAAAAAAAAGGCTGAAAACAGAAATGCATAGGGCCGAAAATAGAAGGAGAAAAAAAAAAGAAATTTCAACTTCAAATCATCAAAGCTTCATGTGAGCTTGCACGGGGTGGTTTCCGAGGCATCCTACGAGGTTTTCCTAGCGTCTCGAAGCGTCTAAGGTGAGGGTTTCATCGTTATTTGCGCATTTGAATATTTTGTGTATTAACTTTGATTTTTGGATTTTATCCGTATATTGTTATTTTAATTGTTTTGAGGCTTAAAGAATGTTCCCTAGCAATTGTAGAACATATATTTATAGCATTTTAACATTTTCTGCAGTTGAATATCGAAATTGAAATGTAAATTGTTTAATAAATAGTAAATTATGAATAGTAAACCCTCGTTTCGATGAAGTTGCTCCGTTACACGTTCTGTTGATGTAGGAAGGTGCTAGATATGCTAGAATGCCTAAATGTATGGTTTAATTAGATTGTGTAATGGAAAAAATGGAGAAAAAGGCTTAGTCAAAGTTGGGGTCATTTCGGTCAAGTTTAGAATTTTCTCGATTTGCGTGAAGACATTGTCGAGGTACGTCATGGAAGCACTTTTGGTGCAGTTGTGACATTGGTTGGGCAATCGGTTGAGGTAGTTGTAGTTCAAACGAGCAAAGGGAGAAATCGGGGCTTTGCGAGAATTCTAGGGTAAAGTAGGTTTTCGGGGTCTTTAGACGTGCCTTATGGTGACCTAGGAGGATTGGTGAAGTCGGTTTCCAAAACTCGTGGCTTTTTTGAAAGTAGTAGCGTTTGGTAAGTTGGGGTCGTTTTGTGTTTTGTTGGTTTTCGTAGAGTTTTGCTTGTAGAATGTTTGTTAATGCTTGTTAATACTGCTTGTTAGAGTTGATTCTCAGTTGAAATGTTTATCAATTGTTGATACTGCTTGATATGTTGTTTATCACCTCTAATCTGTACTGTTGTGCTATCGCTCGTTTATCACCTGGTATCGAGTCTTGCATTGCATAGTGTCAGGCGCGTGAGTGATGGGCCTCTCTGGGTAGCCTCGCGTTGCCAGTGTTGGTTGCTCTAGCTCCATGTCCTATTCCCTTTTCTCGCTTGGGTTGCGTCCTAGGGAAATTTGGGTCGTAGAATTGATGGATACTTCTAGGGTATTCCAAACTGAAGTTATAAGGTGGTTGCACGCTTATTGTCATCGTTGTCATCATCAAGCTCGAGATTGAAGTATTGCTCGTGAAATGGTACATTGCTCGTATGAGTGAACCATAGCCTTCAGAGTGTGGTATAGCTTTGAATGGTAGTGTTAATGCTTTCAAGAATTGCTTATTGTATTGATTGTTTGTCTTGATTGCTTATTTATCAGTTATATTGCTTAACTGTCTTAATTGCATTGCACGACTTTCTTTCTCTCCACCTCGATATATGTCTCGCCCTCACTCAGTATACGTGTTGTATATACTCACTCCTCACCACCACATTTCAGGAAATGTCATGTTAGCTGGAAAGTTCGTGATTTCGTGAAAGTTCGTGCTTGAAGAGTTGTCTTGCGTGCCTATGTGGCTTGAGTTGTCGAAGTTGTAAAGATGTATGCTTTTATGTATTGTATGTATTTAATGTAAAAAGGGATGTAAATTAAGTTTCATTAGATTATTGAAGTGGTTTGATAAGTTAGATTATGTATCTAGTTAGTGTAGCTTAACTTCAATGCATGTTTGTATTGTCCAAAAGAAAGAGTTAGAAAGGTATGATAGTCTAACTTATGCAATAGGTTGGTACAGTTTAATTGCTAAGCATGAATGTATATTTGCTTGTGATTGCTTGTTGTGAACCAAGGCTCGGATGGCCTTGAGGTAGTTGAATGTTTGGACATGGTATTGGTCTATATGCTGTCGCAGGTTTGCTTTTGCCTAGAAACAGGGGAGACTCCGTCCGTTTTTCCCTGAAAATTTTGCCCGGGTTAGGAATTGGGTTGTGAATAGATTGATTGATAGGACTCCCTGTCTCGAGAGGGATCGGGATGTCACACTCTCACTCCGGTGCCCATAACTTTTGATCCGTAAGGAGTTACGCGGTGCACAACATACCGTTGGAAAGCTCTCCGAGAGCTCTAGACAGGGGCAGCCAGCTTGTTTGCTGTTCCCTTTTTGGAGCCCAAAATTGAACGTTTTTCATCAGTTTCGGGCCACTTTTCTTCTTTTGCTCAGTTTTTCTGTCCCGGATCGTACGTCGTGAGCTGTTAAAAGGATGAAAACCTTAATCGCCGGACATTAGAGGGCCCTACAACACGTCGATATCACGTCTTGCGAGGATGCTACGTTCTTGAAGCAGATGGGTTGTCGTTAAGCCCATTGGGCCTTTTGAATAGGCCATCTCTCTAGGCTGGGACTATGAACTGTTAACACATAAAGGAATTGTGCCCTCAACATGACGAGTGCGATCGTACCAGCACTAATGCACCAGATCCTATCAGAACTCCGAAGTTAAGCATGCTTGGGCAAGAGTAGTACTAGGATGGGTGACCCCCTTGGAAGTCCTCATGTTGCACCCCCCTTTTCAATTTTTTTTGCTCCGGTTAGGGTTGCTGTGAGGCCCGACCCCGAATAATGTGTGTTACCTAGATTTGCATGCCTTAGACCCAGAATTGTATGATCGACCTTAGACTACGTGCACTGTCTTGGTTTTTGTGCATGCTTCGTCATTCGTGCCTTGACCTAGAATGATGTGCCCTAATCCTCTACTGACGTGCGATACCTAGATATACGTACCCTGACCTCGATGTAAGTGCGTTACCTCATTTTGTGTGCCATAATCTTGAACTGCGTACCTTAACCTAGATATAGAATCGTGCCTTGATTTGCATGCCTTGCATTGGTTTACGTGCATTCACCTAGGATTGCGTGCCTTAGTCATGAAGTACGTGTCTACCTCGTAGTTCGTGTCTGCCTCGTTTTGATTTCTATGTGTGTCTCGTAGTGCGTGCCCTAGACCTAGGAAAGCGTGCCCACACGCTAATCAATATAGAATCCTACACAAAGCACTAGACTATAAAATAATCCTACAAACACCACTAACTATTATTATAATCCTAATTCAAATCTCTACAAAATCCACTAATACCTAAATATTATATTTTAAACTCACTACAAGACAAAATCTCACAAACCTCTAAATATATCCTATATTCTATTCTACCTAAAATCCCTAAATATCCAACATTCTCTTACACACATGCTAAAACAATTCAAAAGATGCTCAAAAGATGACACAAAATCTGATTTTTGCATGCCCAAGGCCAACATTTGCATCAACAATTGCAAAAGCTTCTATTTTCTCTCATTTCTCTCACTCTCCTCACATTTCTCTCTCTCCCTCTCATTCTTCTCTCTCAATCTCGGTTTTGGCTGAGTTTTATCTTGCCTTTGCTCATCTTCATCAATCCATGGTGCATCAAGACAAACAACAAGCAAAGAAACTCGACCAAGCTAGCTAGGATGCAAGAATCACACATGCATGCTCTTTGAGTCACCATTTCGGCCTTGGTGAGTTTGCTAGCTTCCATTTCTTTTCTTCTTGTTCTAACCACATGCATCTACTAAGAACTTGGTCACTAAGCTAGGAAAAATAGAGAGAAATCGGGTGGTGTCTTGGCTAAGCAAGGAAGAAGAAGAAAATTGTGTTTCATCAATTTTGTGCATCTTCTTGTTGATTTGCCAAGGTGAGGGCTAAAACCTTTTGAAAATCCTTCAAAAATCCACATGCATGCTCTTCAATGTATGTATTTGCTTCTGTACTTGAGTTATATGTGTGTTCATAAGCTTTTACAACCATGCATGGCAAGATTTTGGCTTGAAGGTGATGATAGATTAAATCGGGTTTTGTGACAGCTATCTGTCTTGTTGTTGCGAGGTGAGTTTGGCTAGGCAAATGATGTTGAAAATGCATAAAAATTGGTAGGTAACTAGTTTTGCCAGTTTTGAACATTTTTAGCATAAATAGGCCAAAGCTAAATTTGAAGCTAAAGTCCTAAAAATGGCAAATCATTAAAATGTGTCCAAATCTGGAAGTCTGGAAAAAATGAAGCAGGTTTTGGCAGATGCACTGACCTTGTAGAACGAACAAGTTTTGACTTAGTACATGATGTAAAAAATTCATGAAATTTGGTGTGATGCTATATTTTTCAGTTCTGGACATTTTTGTCAGAAATGGACTAAGGCTAAATCTGACACTAAGGACCTCAAAAACGACAAGTATTGAAATGTGTGCAAATCTGGACAGTTTTGTGCAATTCCACTGTTTTGGCCATAACTATTGATCTCGAACTCCAAATGATGCAAGGTTTGTTTCTGATTTTAGTTCACTTCTTAAGATTTAATTTGAAATCTTATTCACTGGAATTGGAGATTGTTTTCTTGTCTTAATGATTGTGAGAAAACAGCCTATTGCAGTGAGGGTTTCATTTAGTTATATGCTTAGAAGATTTGTTGTAACTTCTCTTGTGATATTAATTGCTTGGGATTGTGGCATTGGGATGTTGTGTGGGCTGTTTTGAGTACTTGGGGATGTTTGATTAATTGATGCTTGTCTTGAGATTGATCTTGAGTTGACTTGGGGCTTAATTGCATGGGTAAGCACGAAATGGAAACCCTAGTGACTAGGTAAGCATGCTAAGTGTTGATCCTTTGAATATTGAGTGTAATTTTATGTTTAGTAGGCTGCCCGTAGTTGCCTTATAGCCTTAAATGTGATTTTGATTCGTTGCATGTTGACAAATAGGCCTTTCTTGCATCCGAACCACTTAGATTGTTGTTGCATGTTGAATAACCTTATTATTTGATTACGTGGACGTTGAAATGAGTTATATGACCTGATTTACATGCATTAAATGGCTGCCCGTTTAATGTTCATATAATTCCATATGCTTTTCAAGTGAAATTACTTGTCTATTCGTGCCTCGCTTGGTTACTTGTCAATGTACAATCTTATGACTGTCCGGAGGAAACCTACTTTGTTGTCCTCTTAATGTGATATATTAAATGTCATAAATGTGCATTGCATACAAGGTTGAAACCTTCCATTTTGGTATGGTAGCATTCACGTACACCGGACGGCATCTGGTTTGCCGGTGCAACCGTGACTACCATGGTCCTCTTCCCTCTCTCGCTTGGGGGCTAGACTTCCTCGGAGAGTTGGGTCGTAGGATTTCGGGGTACATCTGGAGTACACCCACTTGGCGTGTTAAGGGGATGATTTGAAGTCGACCGCAACAACTGAGAGCAAAAGCTCACCGTATCCTTTTTCTATATGTATAAGTACGCTCGCTTGGTTCCTAGAGAACCTCGGGGAGGAAAGACTGGCAATTCTGCTCCTTTACTTTATATTATCGTTATGTACTTAATTGTGTTGTATTCATGCTTGCAAAAGGATTTTCATAAGTTGAACCGGAAAATGAGTTTCAAAACTTATTTCTCGTTCCCCCTCGCTGAGTTCATAAGGACTCATCCTCTTTTATCATCTCAGGTGAAGAAGATCAAGAACAGGTACTGGAGGACGATGTGCCTAACGATGATTCCTTGGAATGATTGCCTGTCCTATGTGCTTTGCGTGATTATGGCTATTTGTGAACTATGCTACTTGAAGACTATTTCTTTTCATGTTGCTCAATGTTTGTAATGTAAAAGACCCCCGTTGTAATTTGGGGTTGTACTGATATTAACTAGACAGACACTAGACACTACTATGATCGTTTTGCTATTATTACTGCTAGTATCTATAATAGGATTATGAAGTATTAGGTAAAGGCTAAGTAAAATGAACCAACCAAATCTTAAGCAGGTACACGTTATTAAGCTAAGATCAACAGGTACTTTTGTAACGAGGATTAACAAACGAATGAGACATAGTATCATGCTAGGTTATTAATCAAACGAGACATCAAGATAACCAGTAGGCATTTCAATTGATGATAAATAGTAATCTTAGTTGGAAATGAATTTGAGATGGTAAATTTTGAGGCGTTTAAAGAATTAGGTCAAACCAAAGAGCCCAATTACAGCCGTTATGCTGCCGGTTTTCTGAAAATTTTTGGAGTTTAGGCCAAAATGTTAAGTGTTAAATCTTCATGAACGGTTAAGTACGAGACGTGACATGAATGTTTAGATCACACCCTAGTCTAACCTTTATAGGCCGGGTTGGGGCGTGATAGTTGCCAAGATACTTTATCCGCCACATTTCTATTAACGAATCCCACGACACCTTAGGCAAGACAACTTCGGTTCACATGGAGGCTAGGCCCGCAAATCGAAGGCGTAGGGCTTGTGACCAGGTCTCTGTCGCTCCGGTGCCCATAACTTTTGATCCGTAAGGAGTTATGCGGCGCACAGCATACCGTTGCAAAGCTCTCCGAGAGCTTTACGACGGGGGCTGCTAGCTTGCTCGTTGTGCCCTTTTTGGAGCCCAAAATCGAACATTTTCATCAGTTTCGGGCTACTTTTCTTCTTTTGCTCTGTTTTTGGGTCCCGGATCGTACGTCGTCAGCTGTTAAAAGGATGACAACGTTACTCACAGGACATTAGAGGGCCCTACAACCCGTCGATATCATGTCTTACGAGGATGCTGCGTTGTTGAAGCGGATGGGTTGTTGTTAAGCCCATTTTGCCTTCTGAATGGGCCATCTCTCTAGGCTGGGACTGTGAACCGTTAACACATAAAGGAATTGTGCCCTCAACATGACGGGTGAGATCATACCAGCACTAATGCACCGAATCCCATCAGAACTCCGAAGTTAAGCGTGCTTGGGCGAGAGTAGTACTAGGATGGGTGACCCCCTGGGAAGTCCTCGTGTTGCACCCCTTTTCAATTTTTTTTGCTCCGGTTAGGGTTGCCAAGATACTTTATCCACCACATTTCTATTACCGAATCCCAGGGCACCTTGGCAAGATAACTTCCGTTCACGTCGTGGCTGGGTCCTCAACCCGAGGGCATAGGCCTTGTGACCAGGTCTCCGTCGCTCCGGTGCCCATAACTTTTAATCTGTAAGGAGTTACGTGGCGCACATCATACTGTTGCAAAGCTCTCCGAGGGCTCTACAACGAGGGCAGCCAGCTTGCTCGCTGTGCCCTTTTTGGAGCACAAAATCGAACGTTTTCACCAGTTTCAGGCCACTTTTCCTCTTTTGCTCTATTTTTTCGTCCCGGATCGTACGTCGTGAGCTGTTAAAAGGATGACAACCTTAGTCGCGGGACATTAGAGGGCCCTACAACGCGTCGATATCACGTCTTGCGAGGATGCTACATTTTTGAAGCGTATGGGTTGTCGTTAAGCCCATTAGGCCTTCAGAATGGGCCATCTCTCTAGGCTGGGACTGTGAACCGCTAACACATAAAGGAATTGTGCCCTCAACATGACGGGTGTGATCATACCAGCACTAATGCACCAGATCCCATCAGAACTCCGAAGTTAAGAGTGCTTGGGAGAGAGTAGTACTAGGATGGGTGACCCCCTGGGAAAGCCTCGTGTTGCACCCCCCTTTTCAATTTTTTTTGCTCCGGTTAGGGTTGCCAAGATACTTTATCCACCACATTTCTATTATCGAATCCCACGGCACCTTAGGCAAGACAACTTCGCTTCACGTGGAGGCTGGGCCAGCAAACCAAGGGCGTAGGGCTTGTAACCAGGTCTCCGTCACTCCGGTGCCCATAACTTTTGATCCGTAAGGAGTTACGTGGTACACAGCATACCGTTGCAAAGCTCTCCGAGAGCTCTACGATGCGGGCAGCTAGCTTACTCGCTGTGCCCTTTTTACTGCCCAAATTCGAATGTTTTCATCTGTATTGGGTGACTTTTCTTCTTTTGCTCTATTTTTCCATCCCGAATCGTACGTCGTGAGCTATTAAAAGGACGACAACCTTACTCGCGGGACATTAGAGGGCCCTACAACGTGTTGATATCACGTCTTGCGAGGATGCTGCGTTGTTGAAGTAGATGGGTTGTCGTTAAGCCCATTGAGCCTTTTGAATGGGCCATCTCTCTAGGCTGGGACGGTGAATCGTTAACACATAAAGGAATTGTGCCCTCAACATGACGGGTGCGATCATACCAGCACTAATGCACCGCATCCCATCAGAACTCCGAAGTTAAGCGTGTTTGGGCAAGAGTAGTACTAGAATGGGTGACCCCCTAGGAAGTCCTCGTGTTGCACCCCCTTTTCAATTTTTTTTGCACCGATTAGGGTTGCCAAGATACTTTATCCACCACATTTCTATTACCGAATCCCACGGTACCTTGGGCAAGACAACTTCTCTTGACGTGGAGGCAGGGCCCGCAAACCGACGGCGTAGGGATTGTGACCAGGTCTCCGTCGCTTCGGTGCCCATAACTTTTGATCTGTAAGGAGTTACGCGGCGCACAGCATACCGTTGCAAAGCACTCCGAGAGCTCTACGACGGGGGAAGCCAGCTTGCTCACTATGCCCGTTTTTGGAGCACAAAATTGAATGTTTTCATCAGTTTCGGGCCCATTTCTTATTTTTCTCTATTTTTTCGTCCTGGATCGTACGTCGTGAGCTGTTAAAAGGACGACAACCATACTCGCATTACATTATAGAGCCCTACAATGCGTCGATATCACGTCTTGTGAGGATACAGCATTGTTGAAATGGATGGGTTGTCGTTAAGCCCATTGGGCCTTCTGAATGGGCCATCTCTCCAGGCTGGGACTGTGAACCGTTAACACATAAAGGAATTGTGCCCTCAAAATGACGGGTGCGATCATACCTGTACTAATACACCGGATCCAATCAGAACTCCGAAGTTAAGCGTGCTTGGGCGAGAGTAGTACTAGGATGGGTGACCCCCAAGGAAATCCTCGTGTTACACCCCTTTTTCAATTTTTTTTGCCCCGGTTAGGGTCACCAAGATAATTTATCCACCACATTTCAATTATCGAATCCCACGGCACCCTGGGCAAGACAACTTCACTTCACGTGGAGGCTGGGCCCGCAAAGTCTCCGTCGCTCCGGTACACATAACTTTTGATCCGTAAGGAGTTACGCGGCACACAGCATACCGTTGCAAAGCTTTCCGAGAGCTATACGACGGGGGCAGCCAGCTTGCTTGTTTTTCCCATTTTGGAGCCCAAATTCGAACATTTTCAACAGTTTCGGGCCACTTTTCTTCTTTTGCTCTATTTTTCCGTACCGGATCGTACGTCGTGAGCTGTTAAAAGGACGACAACCTTGCTCGTGGGACATTAGAGGGCCCTACAACGCGTCGATACCACGTCTTGCGAGGATACTGCGTTGTTGAAATGATTGTGTTATCGTTAAGCCCATTGGGCCTTCTGAATGGGCCATCTCTCTAGGCTGGGACTGTGAACCGTTAGCACGTAAAGGAATTGTTCCCTCAACATGACGGGTGTGATGATACTAGTACTAATACACCGGATCCAATCAGAACTCCAAAGTTAAGCGTGCTTGGACGAGAGTAGTACTAGGATGGGTGACCCCCAAGGAAATCCTCGTGTTGCACCCCCCTTTCCAAATTTTTTTGCTCCGGTTACGGTTGCCAAGATAATTTATCCACCACATTTCTATTATCGAATCCCACGGCACCCTGGGCAAGACAACTTTGCTTCACGTGGAGGCTGGGCTCGCAAACCGAGAGTGTAGTGCTTGTGACCAGGTCTCCGCTGCTCTGGGGCCCATAACCATTGATCCGTAAGGAGTTACGCGGTGCACAGCATACCGTTGCAAAGTTCTCCGAGAGCTCTACGACGGGGGCAGCCAGCTTGCTCGCTGTGTCCATTTTTGGAGCCCAAATTCGAACGTTTTCATCAGTTTTGGGCCACTTTTCTTCTTTTGATATGTTTTTTCGTCCCGGATCATACGTCGTGAGCTGTTAAAAAGATGACAACCTTACTCGCGGGACATTAGAGGGACCTACAGCACGTCGATATCAAGTCTTGTGAGGATGCTGCGTTGTTGAAGCAGATGGGTTGTCGTTAAGCCCATTGGGCCTTCTGAATGGGCTATCTCTCTAGGCTAGGACTGTGAACCGTTAACACATAAAGGAATTGTGCCCTCAACATGACCGGTGCGATCATACCAGCACTAATGCATCGGATCCAATCAGAACTCTGAAGTTAAACGTGCTTGGGCGATAGTTGTACTAGGATGGGTGACCCCCTCGAAAGTCCTCGCGTTGCACCACCTTTTGAATTTTTTTTGCTCCGGTTAGGGTTGCCAAGATAAATTACCCACCACATTTCTATTATCGAATCCCATGGCACCCTGGGCAAGACAACTTCGCTTCACGTGGAGGCTGGGCCCGCAAACCGAGGGCGTAGGTCTTGTGACCAGGTCTCCGTCACTCTGGTGCCCATAACTTTTGTTCCGTAAGGAGTTACACGGCGCACAGCATACCGTTGTAAAGCACTTTGAGAGATCTACGATGGTGGCTATCAACTTGCTAGCCATATCCATTTTTGGAGCCCAAAATCGAACATTTTCACCAATTTCGGTCGACTTTTCTTTTTTTGCTCAATTTTTCCATCCCGGATCGTACGTCGTGAGCTGTTAAATGGACGACAACCTAACTCGCGGGACATTAGAAGGCACTACAATGCGTCGAAATCACGTCTTACGAGGATGCTGCGTTGTTGAAGCAGATGGGTTGTCGTTAAGCCCATTGCGCCTTCTGAATGGGCCATCTCTCTAGGCTGGGACTGTGAACCGTTAACACATAAAGGAATTGTGCCCTCAACATGATTGGTTCGATCATACCAGCACTAATACACCGGATCCCATCAGAACTCCGAAGTAAAGCGTGCTTGGGCGAGAGTAGTACTAGGATGGGTGACACCTTGGGAAGTCCTCGTGTTGCACCCACCTTTTCAATATTTTTTTGCACCGTTTAAGGTTGCCAAGATAATTTATCCACCACATTTTTATTATCGAATCCCACGGCACCCTGGGCAAGGCAACTTTTCTTCACGTGGTGGCTGGGACCGTAAACTGAGGGCGTAGGGCTTGTGACCAGGTCTCCGTCGCTTCGGTGCCCATAACTTTTTATCTGTAAGGAGTTACGCGGCACACAACATACCGTTGCAAAGCTCTCCGAGAGCTGTACGGGGCAGCCAGCTCGCTTGTTGTGCCCTTTTTAGAGCCCGAATTCGAACGTTTTCATTAGTTTCGGGCCACTTTTATTCTTTTGCTATGTTTTTCTGTCCCGGATCGTACGTTGTGAGCTGTTAAAAGGACGACAACCTTACTCGCTGGACATTAGAGGGCCCTACAATGCGTCGATATCACGTCTTGCAAGGATGCTGCGTTGTTGAAGAGGATGGGTTGTCGTTAAGCCCATAGGGCCTTCTGAATGGGCCATCTCTCTAGGCTGGGACTGTGAACCGTTAACACATAAAGGAATTGTGCCCTCAACATGACGGGTACGATCATACCAGCACTAATGCACTGGATTCCATCAGAACTTCGAAGTTAAGCGTGCTTGGGCGAGAGTAGTACTAGGATAGGTGACCCCTTGGGAACTCCTCGTGTTGCAACCCCCTTTTCAATTTTTTTTGCTCCGGTTATGGTTGCCAAGATAATTTATCTGCCACATTTCTATTATCGAATCCCACGACACCCTGGGCAAGACAACATCGCTTCACGTGGAGGCTGGGCCCGCAAACTAAGAGCGTAGGGCTTGTGACCAGATCTTCGTCGCTCTGGTGCCCATAACTTTTGATCCGTAAGGAGTTACGCGGCGCACAGCATACCGTTGCAAAGCTCTCCGAGAGCTCTACGACGGGGGCAACTAACTTGCTTGCTGCACCCTTTTTGGAGCCCAAATTCGAACGTTTTCATCAGTTTCAGACCACTTTTCTTCTTTTGCTCTGTTTTTTCGTCCCGGAACGTACGTCGTGAGCTGTTAAAAGGATGACAACCTTACTCGCGTGACGTTAGAGGTCCCCACAACGCATTGATATCGCGTCTTGTGAGGATGCTACGTTGTTGAAGAGGATGGGTTGTCGTTAAGCCCATTGGGCCTTCTAAATAGACCATCTCTCTAGGCTGTGACTGTGAACCGTTAACACATAAAGGAATTGTGCCCTCAACATGACGGGTGCGATCATACCAGCACTAATGCACCGAATCCCATCAGAACTCCGAAGTTAAGCGAGCTTGCGCGAGAGTAGTACTAGGATGGGTAACCCCCTGGGAAGTCCTCGTGTTGCACACCCTTTTTCAATTTTTTTGCTCCGGTTAGGGTTGCCAAGATACTTTATCCACCACATTTTTATTATCAAATCCCACGGCACCCTGGGCAAGACAAGTTAAGTTCACGTGGAGGCTGGGCTAGCAAACCGAGGGCGTAGTGCTTGTGACCAAGTCTCCATCACTTCGGTGCCCATAACTTTTGATTCGTAAGGAGTTACGCAGCGCACAGCATACCGTTGCAAAGCTCTCCGAGAGTTCTACGACGGGGGCAACCAGCTTGCTCGCTGTGCCCTTTTTGTTGACTAAAATCGAACGTTTTAACCTATTTCGGGCCACTTTTCTTCTTTTGCTCTATTTTTCCGTCCCGGATCGTACGTCGTGAGTTGTGAAAAGGACGACAACCCTACTCGTGGGACATTAGAGGGCCCTACAACGCATCAATATCACGTCTTTTGAGGTTGCTGCGTTGTTCAAGCAGATGGGTTGTCGTTAAGCCCATTGGGACTTTTGAATAGGCCATCTCTTTAGGCTGGGAATGTGAACCGTTAACACATAAAGGAATTGTGCCCTCAACATGATGAGTGCAATCATACCAGCACTAATGCACCGGATCTCATCAGAACTCCGAAGTTAAGTGTGCTTGAGCGAGAGTAGTACTAGGATGGGTGACCCCTTGGGAAGTCCTCGTGTTGCACCCCACTTTTCAATTTTTTTTGCTCCGGTTAGGGTTGCCAAGATACTTTATCCACCAGATTTCTATTATCGAATCCCATGGCAACCTGGGCAAGACAACTTCGCTTCACGTGGAGGATGGGCCAGCAAACCGAGGGCGTAGTGCTTGTGACCAAGTCTCTGTCGCTCCGGTGCCCATAACTTTTGATCTGTAAGGAGTTACGCGGTGCATAGCATACTGTTGCAAAGCTCTCCGAGAGCTCTACGACGGAGGCAGCCAGCTTGTTTGCTTTGCCCATTTTTGGAGCCAAAATTCGAACATTTTCATCAGTTTCGGGCTACTTTTCTTCTTTTGCTCTATTTTTCCGTCCCGGATCGTACGTCGTGAGCTGTTAAAAGGATGACAACCTTACTCGCGGGACATTAGAGGGCCCTACAATGCGTCGATATCGCGTCTTGCTAGGATGCTGCGTTGTTGAAGCTGATGGGTTGCCGTTAAGCCCATTGGGCCTTTTGCATGGGCTATCTCTCTAGGCTGGGACAGTGAACCGTTAACATATAAAGGAATTGTGCCCTCAACATGATGGTGCGATAGTACCAGTACTAATGCCCCGGAACCCATCAAAACTCCGAAGTTAAGCATGCTTAGGCGAGAGTAGTCCTAGGATAGGTGACCTCCGGGAAGTCCTCGTGTTGCACCCCCCTTTTCAATTTTTTTTGCTCCGGTTATGGTTGCCAAGATAATTTATCCACCACATTTCTATTATCGAATCCCATGGTACCCTGGGCAAGACAACTTCGCTTCACGTGGAGGCTGGGCCAGCAAACCGAGGGCGTAGTGCTTGTGACCAGGTCTCCGTCGCTCTGGTGCCCATAACTATTGATTTGTAAGGAGTTACGCGGCGCACAGCATACCGTTGCAAAGCTCTCCGATTGCTCTAAGACGAGGGCATCCAGCTTGCTCGCTGTGCCCATTTTTGGTGCCCAAAATCAAACATTTTCACCAGTTTCGGGCCACTTTTCTTCTTTGACTCTATTTTTCCATCCCGGATCGTACATCGTGAGCCGTTAAAAGGACTACAACCTTACTCGCTGGACATTAGAGGGCCCTACAACACGTCGATATCACGTCTTACGAGGATGCTACGTTGTTGAAGCGGATGGGTTGTCGTTAAGCCCATTAGGCCTTCTGAATGGGCCAT
Organism: Ehretia macrophylla; assembly: GCA_037974665.1. Classification (NCBI taxonomy): domain Eukaryota; kingdom Viridiplantae; phylum Streptophyta; class Magnoliopsida; order Boraginales; family Ehretiaceae; genus Ehretia; species Ehretia macrophylla. The sequence goes on from CM075769.1 coordinate 75,894,378, forward strand.
CTCTCTTGGCTGGGACTGTGAACCGTTAACACATAAAAGAATTGTGCCGTCAACATGACGGGTGTGATCATACCAGCACTAATGCTCTGGATCCCATCAGAACTCCGAAGTTAAGCGTGCTTGCGCGAGAGTAGTACTAGGATGGGTGACCCCTTGGGAAGTCCTCGTGTTGCTCCCCCCTTTTCAATTTTTTTTGCTTCGGTTAGGGTTTTCAAGAAAATTCATCCACCACATTTCTATTATCGAATCCCACGACACCCTAGGCAAGACAACTTCGCTTCACGTTGAGGCAGGGCAAGCAAACCGAGGGCGTAGTGCTTGTGACCAGGTCTCCGTCGTTCCGATGCCCATAACTTTTGATCCGTAAGGAGTTACGTGACGCACAACATACCGTTGCAAAGCTCTCCGGGAGCTCTACGACTGGGGCAGCCAGCTTGCACGCTGTGCCCATTTTTGGAGCCGAAAATCGAAGGTTTTCACCAGTTTCGGGCCACTTTTCTTCTTTTGCTCTTTTTTTTCATCCCGGATCGCACGTCGTGAGCTATTAAAAGGACGACAACCATACTTGCGGGACATTAGAGGGCCCTACAAAGCGTCGATATCACGTCTTGCGAGGATGCTGCGTTGTTGAAGCAGATGGGTTGCCGTTAAGCCCATTAGGCCTTTTGAATGGGCTATTTCTCTAGGCTGGGACAGTGAACCGTTAACATATAAAGCAATTGTGCCCTCAACATGACGGGTGCGATAGTACCAGCACTAATGCACCGGATCCCATCAGAACTCCGAAGTTAAGCGTGCTTGGGCGAGAGTAGTACTAGGATAGGTGACCTCCGGGAAGTCCTCGTGTTGATATCACGTCTTGCGAGGATGCTGGGTTGTTGAAGCGAATGGGTTATCGTTAAGCCCATTGGGCCTTCTGAATGGGCCATCTCTCTAGGCTGGGACTGTGAACCATTAACACGTAAAGGAATTGTGCCCTCAACATGACGGGTGTGATCATACCAGCACTAATGCTCTGGATCCGATCAGAACTCCGAAGTTATGCATGCTTGGGCGAGAGTAGTACTAGGATGGTTGACCCCCTGGGAAGTCCTCGTGTTGCACCCCCCTTTTAAATTTTTTTTGCTCTGGATAGGGTTGCCTAGATAATTTATCCACCACATTTCTATTATCGAATCCCACGGCACCCTGGGGAAGACAAATTCACTTCAAATAGAGGCTGGGCCTGCAAACCGAGGGCATAGGTGTCACGCCCCGACCCAACCCCGCAAAAGGCCAAGCCCGGACCCGACACACGGACGGAGTTTCCTCTGTACCGCGGACGATCCGAAAACCCTAAAAACAATATAATACTTGCGAAAGCTATAAAATAATCAAAACAAGTCAACTTTCTATAAAACACACATTTCTTATTATCCAACTTTCCGAACCAAAAATGCCATGCATACTACACAAGTACTTATGCCTCTAAACCATTAGCCATTAGCATGCATTTCTTCACTAGTCACCAGGGTACAAGTTACAACATTACAACTTTAATCCATTACAACATAAGACCATTAAAGGTCTCAAAATAGGAAAATACATACAAGGCTACAAGCCTCAAAATTAAGCGTCCTTCACGCAATATACATAACAACAAGGTTTGCACAAAACTGGTAACCAACCACCAGCAAAGCAGGTAAGTGCTATCACGGAAACACCTCCACCTGCTCCTCCTCCTCAATTACCTCGAGAGGGTCTGCCTCAACTACTCCTGTAAAAACATAGTATAGAGAGGAATGAGCAAAAACTATTGCTCAGCGAGGGCAATTAGTCTCAAGGACGGAGATGAGAGGAGTATGCAATGCAATTAACCAAGCAATACATATAAATCATATAAAGATACAACCAAAGCCAATAATAAAGCAAGGCAAGTATCTAAAGCTGCAAACACTCAATCAAAGGATACGATACTCTTTTCACGAGCAACTTTCAAACACGAATTCGATGACGACGCGCCGGCCCAAAACACCTTATAACACCAGTTTGGAATACCCCGGAAGTATCCATCAACCTACGACCCAAATCTCCCTGGGAGGCAACCCAAGCGAGAAAGGGAATAGCAGCGGAGCTAGAGCAACCAACACTGGCAACCCAAGGCTACCCAGAGAGGCCCATCACTCACGCGCGAGACACTATGCAATGCAAGACTCGATACAAGACGATAAACAAGCGATAAACAAGCGATAAAGCCACACGTGGGAGAATAACAAAGTAGATTACTCTCGCATGCAATCGCAACAATTTGATAAGCAATTCAATCCAAAACAACTCAAACAAGTAATTCAATTAATTATAAGCATTCTATAAGCATTAAGACAAGAAAACACACAAAAACACAAATCGGCCCCAACTATCAAAACACTACCATTTCCAAACGAGCCACGGGTTCTGGAAATTGACTTCGCCAACCCTCCTAGGTCACCATAAGGCACGTCTAAAGACCACGAAACCTTACTTTACCTTAGAACTCGCGCAAAGCCCCGATTTCCCCCTTTCTCGTTTGAACTACAACTACAACAACCAAACACCCAACCAACGCCATAATCGCACCAAAAGTGCTTCCATGGCTTCCCGAAGCAATGCCAACACGAAAAACGAGAAAACGCTAAAGCCGACCTAAACGACCCCGACTTTCCCAAAGGCTTAATTCTCATTTTTTTCCTCTACGCAACCCAAACAAACCACTCATTTTAGCATTCTAGCATACCTAGCACGTTTCTACATCAACGGAAAGCATAACAGCGCAATTTCAACGTTTCAAGGTTTTACTATTCACAAAATACTATTCATTTCACAATTCAAGTTGCAATCACAATATTTAACCGCAGAAAACGTTACAAAGCTATAAATACATGTTCTACAAGTGCTAAGGAACATTCTAGAAGCATCAAATCGCTTTAAATAACGATCTACGGATAAATCTAAAAATTGACAAAGTTAACTAACACAACGTATAAATGTGCAAATAACATGCTTCCTTCACCTTAGGTACTCGTAGTCGCTAGGAAAACAACGTTGGTTGCCTCGGAAATCACCCCGCACGAGCACACGCGAAGATTGATCGTATAGAAGTTGAAAGGTTTTTTTTTTTCTCTCTAAGGAAGCTCACGACCTGCTGCTGGTTTTGCTGCTGTATTTATTTTATTTTGCTTAGTTTTAACTTATTTAAGGGTCAAATGGTCAAAGGTCCAAGGTCAAACCACTTAAAACTTGGTCAAATGGCCCTATTTTGCGCGTTTTAAAGCCGTTTCAGCTAAGGTAAGTTAAATTAAAGCTAGCAACATTTAAAATATAAAATTTAAGTCGTCTAAATACTAGTTTCACTATTTGCTGAGGACTGGAACTCGTTATCTAGCTATCGCTCCTTAAATGCAATGCACGTTGCGTCGGCGAGAAAGTAACAGTTAATTCACAAAGAATTTAAGGAAATATAATTTTCAAAATAATAAACAAAGAAAATTCACATTCCGGGCTCGGGTATTACACCCTCTCCCCCTTAAAACAATTGCGCCCACGCAATTCTTACCTTGTCAACAAACAACTCTGGATACTGATCCCGAACTTGGTCCTCTCTTTCCCAAGTCGCTTCCTCAAACCCATGATGATTCCACAGAACCTTTACTAACGGAATACTCTTCCTGCGAAGCTCCTGAATCTTCCGATCCACAATTCTAATCGGTTTCTCTTCATAAGACAACTTCTCTTCAATCTGCAAAGGCTCTGGTTCAAGTACATGTGAAGGGTCTGGATGATACTTCTTCAACATAGACACATGGAACACATCATGCAGTCGCGACAAGCTCGGAGGCAAAGCTAATCGATAAGCCAAAGGACCTACCTTTTCGGTGATCTCATACGGACCCACATACCTGGGACTAAGCTTCCCACTCTTACCGTGCCGAATCAAACCCTTCCGTGGAGAAATCTTAAGAAACACCCAATCTCCCAAATCAAACTTAAGATCCCGACGGTGCTTATCTGCATAACTCTTCTGACGACTCTGAGCTGTAAGCATACGCTGGCGAATAAGGTGAACATTATCTACCATCTTAATCATCTCAGGTAACACAGTCGGATCAACTGTTCTCATCTCTCCAACCTCTTCCCAATATAATGGGGATCTGCATTTACGACCATACAACGCCTCGTAGGGAGCCATACCTATAGTAGATTGATAACTATTGTTGTAGGCGAACTCCGCTAAAGGCAAAAACTTCTCCCAATTCTTCCCAAAGTCAAGCACACATGCCCGAAGCATGTCTTCCAAGATCCTGATGGTTCTCTCAGACTGTCCATCAGTTTGCGGATGATATGCAGTACTGAAGCTCAACTTAGTTCCCATGGCCTCTTGCAACTTCTGCCAAAAACGAGATCTAAATCTGGGATCCCTATCTGACACTATACTCTGTGGTACTCCATGCAATCTCACAATATTAGCAACATACAATTCAGCTAGCTTATCAAGGCTATCCTGTTTATTCACGGGAATAAAGTGTGTAACTTTAGTCAAGCGGTCCACAACAACCCAAACAGAATCACATCCTCTCGGAGATCTAGGAAGATCGGTCACAAGGTCCATTGTTATATGTACCCACTTCCATTGCGGAATCGACAACGGCTGTAGAAGTCCGGCTGGCCTCTGATGCTCAACTTTAACCCTCTGACAAGTCAAACATCTGGATACAAACCCAGCAATCTCCCTCTTCATATTGTTCCACCAGAAGTGTTGCTTCAAATCTCTATACATCTTAGTACTGCCCGGGTGAATCGTATACCTCGAATTATGTGCCTCGGACAGGATCTCATTCTTCAAAGTCGGATCATCAGGAACACATACTCTATCCCTGAATCTGAAAATGCCATCTGCATGTAATTTAAACTCCGACTCTCCCCCTTTAGCTTTCTCTTGGATCTTCAAGATGTGAGGATCAGTCTTCTGAGCCTCTCTGATCTGTGCTAGCAATCCTGACTGAATCTGTAAACTAGCAAACCGAATCCCTACCTCAGTAGCTTCTGGTTTCCATGAACAAATTTCTTCCAAAGTCTCCCAGTCCTTGATAATCAAGCTTGCAACAGTAGCCTTTCGGCTCAAAGCATCAGCAACAACATTTGCCTTACCTGGCACATAGTTAATAGAACAGTTATAACCACCCAATAGCTCTAGCCATCTCCGCTGCCTCATATTTAGATCCTTCTGTGAAAACAAATACTTGAGACTCTTGTGGTCAGTAAATATTTCAAATCTGCAACCCCACAAGTAATGACGCCACTTCTTCAAAGCAAACACAACTGCAGCTAACTCAAGATCATGTGTAGGGTAATTGACTTCATAAGGTTTCAATTTCCTAGAAGCATAGGCAATCACCTTACCATTCTGCATTAAAACACAGCCCAATCCTTCTTTAGATGCATCACTGTAGACAACAAAGTTCTTTGTTCCCTCAGGTAAAGCTAGTATAGGAGTTGTAGTTAATCTCTTCTTCAATTCTTGGAAACTGGATTCACATTTGGCATCCCAGTTGTAAGCAACTTTCTTCCGAGTCAACTAGCTCAAAGGTCCAGAAATTTTAGAAAAGTCTTTAACAAATCTCCGGTAGTAACCTGCCAATCCAAGAAAACTCCGAATCTCTGGCACCGTCTCAGGTCTCTTCCAAGCTGAAACAACTTCAATCTTAGCTGGGTCCACTGAAATTCCTCGATCTGAAATGATATGGCCTAGAAAAGATATCTGGTTCAACCAGAACTCACACTTGCTGAATTTAGCAAAAAGCTTGTTTTCCTACAAAGTCTGAAGCACAATCCTCAAGTGTTGCTCATGTTCAGCCTCGTTCTTCGAATACACTAAAATGTCGTCAATGAAGATCACGACAAACTGATCAAGGTAAGGCCGAAAAACCCTCTGCATCAAGTCCATGAATGCGGCTGGTGCATTCGTCAATCCAAACGGCAAAACAACAAATTCATAGTGGCCATATCTAGTCCTGAATGCCGTCTTTGGTATATCGTCACTCCGAATCCTAAGTTGATAGTAACCCTGCCTCAAGTCAAATTTGGAGTAAACACTTGCACCCTGCAACTGGTCAAACAATTCTTCAATCAACGGCAAGGGGTATTGATTCTTAATCGTGACTTGATTAAGTCCCTTGCAATCAATGCATAACCGTAGCGTGCCATCTTTCTTTCTCACAAACAACACAGGTGCGCCCCACGGTGAAGAACTACGTTGTATAAACCCTTTCTCAAGCAAGTTCTGAAGCTGAATTTTTAATTCCTGAAGTTCAGCCGATGCCATCCTGTAAGGACTCCTAGAAATTGGCGCAGTGCCTGGCACAAGGTCAATCACGAACTCAATCTCCCTATCTGGTGGTAAACCCGGTAATTCCTCGGGAAATACACCAGGGAAGTCTCTAACAATCGGAACTTCATTCAAACTCAACTTATCAGCAGGCTGATTGATCAAATAGGCTAAGTAGGCTTCACAACCCCTATTCAACAACTTAGAAGTCTTGATCGCTGATAAAAGTGGAATGCGGGCAGCCCTGCAGTTCCCAATAATCTCTAGTACCGGTAGGTCAGGAACCTTAAGATAAACGATCTTTGTTCTACAATCCAACTGAGCATAATACTTTCCCAACCAGTCCATTCCCAAAATGATTTCAAAGTCACGGAATGGTAATATAATTAAATCAGCAGGAAATTTACGGTTCTCTATACATATATCACAAGATTTGCAAATAGACTCAGCAACAAATTTTGCACCCAAAGGAGTACTAACTTCAACTTCATGAGGCAAATTATCAATGCAAACATTCACAGATCGTGCACATGCAGGAGTTATAAACGAATGCGTAGCTCCAGGATCAATCAAAACTTTAACTGGCTGAGTATTGAGAAGAAAGGTACCTTCCACTATAGCCGTATTATCGGGCAGCTCCTCTGCATCCAGTGCAAAGACCCTAGCCTGTACTCTCTGTACTGGTCGTGCACCTGCAGCCCTATTCTGAACACCTCGGCCTCCACCACGGCCCTGAACATTATTATATTTAGGGCAATCCCTCACCCTATGCTCATCACTGCCACAACCCGTACATTTTCCACTCTTCCTCCAGCAGTTAGCCTCAATATGCCCTGGTCGATTACAATAATCACACTGCTGATTTTGCCTAACCGCAGTGTTTCCTGTAGGTGCTGGGGCTCTGGCAGGGGTAGGAACTGTACCTCCCTGCTGAGGTCTGGTCACAGCTGGTCTAGCCTGAATCTGCTGCTGTGGCTGATACGGACGCTGCTGAGGACCCTGTGCAGAAGCCTGATACTGTCTCGGCTGACTCTGGCTACTCTGGCCCAAAAACTGCTTCTTACTCGGCTGACTACTCTCAGCTATCATCTCAGCCTTCCGTTTCTCAAACTTCGAGGCTGCCTGAAATGCCTCGGGAAAAGTAGTGTAGGTCTGTCCAGTCAAATGCAACTGTATGTCCATTCTCAGCCCACGGACAAACCTATGTATCATCCTCCTAGCTGGCCGTACCAACTCGGGCATATACCTCGACAGGCTAACAAACCTAGCCTCATATTGTGCAACAGTCATATTTCCCTGCTTTAGGGCCACAAACTCATCTTCCCGTCTTTCCATTGCCATCTCGGGAATATATTTGTCCCGGAACTCACTTACGAAATCATCCCATAAATGTGGAACATCCTCACAATCCCACCTCAGCCTAACAGTATTCCACCACTGCTCTGCATCACCCTCAAATAAAAATGATGCATAATCTATTCTTGCCTCATCGGTATACCTCAAAGCAGTGAAAATTTTCTCGACACGATTAATCCATCTCTCGGCCGCCTCATCATCCGGCTCCCCGAAAAACTTTCCCGGCTCGTGCCTCAGAAATTTCTCTAACTGGTTATTCTCAACTCTGTACCCCTGACCACCAGGATTAGCTTGATTACCCTGGGGATTAATCCGGTCCTGCCTCTGCTCATATAGTACCTGTGTGATCCGGTCTACTGCAGTAGTCATGGTAGCCATAAACTGCTCAGGCAACGGCTGCTGACCCTGTTCTGCTGCCTCTTCATCTGATCCTATACCTTGAGTACCACGACGTGGCGGCATAGTAGCAACTCACAATAACTGGCAACATTTAAAAGCAGTTTATAGATAGAAATATAACACATAAGATTAGATAACACTCAAGTCAATAACAATACAACATTCTATCACACAATTCACATAAGACAAGTTTAACTTGCCAAACTATTTCACTTAAACACATAAACATTCCAAGTTCACAAAGTCATGCTAGAACATTTTCTTTTCACTTAGCAATCATTCATAAACACTTTAGCATTTCAGACCTTTACCCCACAGACCGAGAATCATATCCCGGCTCATGCAAGACTATCATGCTCTGATACCACCTAAAGATGTCACGCCCTGACCCAACCCCGCAAAAGGCCAAGCCCGGACCCGACACACGGACGGAGTTTCCTCTGTACCGCGGACGATCCGAAAACCCTAAAAACAATATAATACTTGCGAAAGCTATAAAATAATCAAAACAAGTCAACTTTCTATAAAACACACATTTCTTATTATCCAACTTTCTGAACCAAAAATGCCATGCATACTACACAAGTACTTATGCCTCTAAACCATTAGCCATTAGCATGCATTTCTTCACTAGTCACCAGGGTACAAGTTACAACATTACAACTTTAATCCATTACAACATAAGACCATTAAAGGTCTCAAAATAGGAAAATACATACAAGGCTACAAGCCTCAAAATTAAGCGTCCTTCACACAATATACATAACAACAAGGTTTGCACAAAACTGGTAACCAACCACCAGCAAAGCAGGTAAGTGCTATCACGGAAACACCTCCACCTGCTCCTCCTCCTCAATTACCTCGAGAGGGTCTGCCTCAACTACTCCTGTAAAAACATAGTATAGAGAGGAATGAGCAAAAACTATTGCTCAGCGAGGGCAATTAGTCTCAAGGACGGAGATGAGAGGAGTATGCAATGCAATTAACCAAGCAATACATATAAATCATATAAAGATACAACCAAAGCCAATAATAAAGCAAGGCAAGTATCTAAAGCTGCAAACACTCAATCAAAGGATACGATACTCTTTTCACGAGCAACTTTCAAACACGAATTCGATGACGACGCGCCGGCCCAAAACACCTTATAACACCAGTTTGGAATACCCCGGAAGTATCCATCAACCTACGACCCAAATCTCCCTGGGAGGCAACCCAAGCGAGAAAGGGAATAGCAGCGGAGCTAGAGCAACCAACACTGGCAACCCAAGGCTACCCAGAGAGGCCCATCACTCACGCGCGAGACACTATGCAATGCAAGACTCGATACAAGACGATAAACAAGCGATAAACAAGCGATAAAGCCACACGTGGGAGAATAACAAAGTAGGTTACTCTCGCACGCAATCGCAGCAATTTGATAAGCAATTCAATCCAAAACAACTCAAACAAGTAATTCAAGTAATTCTAAGCATTCTATAAGCATTAAGACAAGAAAACACACAAAAACACAAATCGGCCCCAACTATCAAAACACTACCATTTCCAAACGAGCCACGGGTTCTGGAAATTGACTTCGCCAACCCTCCTAGGTCACCATAAGGCACGTCTAAAGATCCCGAAACCTTACTTTACCTTAGAACTCGCGCAAAGCCCCGATTTCCCCCTTTCTCGTTTGAACTACAACTACAACAACCAAACACCCAACCAATGCCATAATCGTACCAAAAGTGCTTCCATGGCTTCCCGAAGCAATGCCAACACGAAAAACGAGAAAACGCTAAAGCCGACCTAAACGACCCCGACTTTCCCAAAGGCTTAATTCTCGTTTTTTCCTCTACGCAACCCAAACAAACCACTCATTTTAGCATTCTAGCATACCTAGCACGTTTCTACATCAACGGAAAGCATAACAGCGCAATTTCAACGTTTCAAGGTTTTACTATTCATAAAATACTATTCATTTCACAATTCAAGTTGCAATCACAATATTTAACCGCAGAAAACGTTACAAAGCTATAAATACATGTTCTACAAGTGCTAAGGAACATTCTAGAAGCATCAAATCGCTTTAAATAACGATCTACGGATAAATTTAAAAATTGACAAAGTTAACTAACACAACGTATAAATGCGCAAATAACATGCTTCCCTCACCTTAGGTACTCCTAGTCGCTAGGAAGACAACGTTGGTTGCCTCAGAAATCACCCCGCACGAGCACACGCGAAGATTGATCGTATAGAAGTTGAAAGGTATTTTTTTTTTCTCTCTAAGGAAGCTCACGACCTGCTGCTGGTTTTGCTGCTGTATTTATTTTATTTTGCTTAGTTTTAACTTATTTAAGGGTCAAATGGTCAAAGGGTCAAAGGTCCAAGGTCAAACCACTTAAAACTTGGTCAAATGGCCCTATTTTGCGCGTTTTAAAGCCGTTTCAGCTAAGGTAAGTTAAATTAAAGCTAGCAACATTTAAAATATAAAATTTAAGTCGTCTAAATACTAGTTTCACTATTTGCTGAGGACTGGAACTCGTTATCTAGCTATCGCTCCTTAAATGCAATGCACGTTGCGTCGGCGAGAAAGTAACAGTTAATTCACAAAGAATTTAAGGAAATATAATTTTCAAAATAATAAACAAAGAAAATTCACATTCCGGGCTCGGGTATTACAATAGGGCTTGTGACCAGGTCTTCGTCCCTCCGGTGCACATCACTTTTGGTCCGTAAGGAGTTACGTGGCGGACAACATACTGTTGCAAAGCTCTCCGAGAGCCCTATGACAGGGGCAGCTAGCTTGCTCTCTGTGTCCTTTTTGGAGCCCAAAATCGAATGTTTTCATCAGTTTCGGGCCACTTTTCTTCTTTTGCTATGTTTTTTCGTCATGGATCATAAGTCATGAGTTGTTAAAAGGATGACAACCTTACTCGCGGGACTTTAGAGGGCCCTACAACGCGTCGATAGCACGTCTTGCGAGGATGCTGCGTTGTTGAAGCAGATGGGTTGTCGTTAAGCTCGTTGGGCCTTCTGAATGGGCCATCTCTCTAGGCTGGGACTGTGAACCTTTAACACATAAAGGAATTGTGCCCTCTACATGACGGGTGCTATCATACCAGCACCAATGCACCGGATCCCATCAGAACTCCGAAGTTAAGCGTGCTTGGGCGAGAGAAGTACTAAGATGGGTGGCCCCCTGGGAAGTCCTCGTGTTGCAACCCCCTTTTCAATTTTTTTTGCTCCGGTTAGGGTTGCCAAGATAATTTATCCACCACATTTCTATTATTGAATCCCACGTCACCTTGGGCAAGAAAACTTCGCTTCACGCGGAGGCTAGGCCCGCAAACCGAGGGCGTAGGGCTTGTGACCCAGTCTCTGTCGCTCCGGTGCCTATAAGTGTTGATCCGTAGGGAGTTACGCAGCGCACAACATACCGTTGCAAAGCTCTCCGAGAGCTCTACGACGTGGGCAACCAGCTTGCTCGCTGTGCCATTTTTGGAGCCCAAATTTGAACATTTTCATCAGTTTCGGGCCACTTTTCTTCTTTTGCTCTGTTTTTTCGTCTCGGATCGTACGTCGTGAGTTGTTAAAAGGACAACAACCTTACTTGTGGGACATTAGAGGGCCCTACAACGCATCGATATCACGTCTTGCGAGGATGCTGCGTTGTTAAAGCAGATGGGTTGTCGTTAAGCCCATTGGTCCTTCTGAAAGGGCCATCTCTCTACGCTGGGACTGTGAACCGTTAACACATAAAGGAATTGTGTCCTAAACTTGACGGGTGCGATCATACCAGCAATAATGCACCAGATCCCATCAGAGCTCCGAAGTTAAGCGTGCTTGGGCGAGAGTAGTACTAGGATGGGTGACCCCAAGGGAAGTCCTCGTGTTGCACCCCCTTTTTTCATTTTTTTTTGCTCCGGATAGGGTTGCCAAGATACTTTATCCACCACATTTCTATTACCATATCCCACGGAACCTTGGGCAAGACAACTTCGCTTCACGTAGAGGCTTGTCCCGCAAACCGAGGGCGTATGGCTTGTGACCAGGTCTCCGTCGCTCCGGTGCCCATAACTTTTGATCCGTAAGGAGTTACGCGGTACACAGCATACCGTTGCGAAGCACTCCGAGAGCTCGACGATGGGGGCAGCTAGCTTGCTTGATGTGCCCTTTTTGGAGCATAAAATTGAACGTTTTCATCAGTTTCGGGCCACTTTTCTTCTTTTGCTCTGTTTTTTCATCCCGGATCGTACGTCGTGAGCTGTTAAAAGGATGACAACCTTACTCGCGGGACATTAGAGGGCCCTATAATGCGTTGATATCACGTCATGCAAGGATGTTGTGTTGTTGAAGTGGATGGGTTGTCGTTAAGACCATTGGGCCTTTTGATTGGGCCATCTCTCTAGGCTAGGACTGTGAACCGTTAACACATAAAGGAATTGTGCCCTCAACATGACGGGTGCGATCATACCAGCACTAATGCACCGAATCCCATAAGAACTCCGAAGTTAAGAGTGCTTTGGCGAGAGTAGTACTAGGAAGGGTGACCCCTTGGGAAGTCCTCGTGTTGCACCTCCTTTTTCAATTTGTTTTGCTCCGGTTAGGGTTGCCAAGATACTTTATCCACCACATTTCTATTATCGAATACAACGGCACCTTTGGCAAGACAACTTCGATTCACGTGGAGGCTGGGCCAGCAAACCAAGGGCGTAGTGCTTGTGACCAGGTCTCCGTCACTCCGGTGCCCATAACTTTTGATCCGTAAGGAGTTACGTGGCGCACAGCTTACTATTGCAAAGCTCTCCAAGGGCTCAACGACGGCGGCATCTATCTTGCTCGCTGTGCCCTTTTTGGAGCCCAAATTCGAACATTTTCATTAGTTTCGGGCCACTTTTCTTCTTTTGCTCTATTTTTTCATCCTGGATCGTACGTCGTGAGCTGTTAAAAGGACGATAACTTCACTAGCGAGACATTAGAGGGCCCTACAACGCGTCGATATCACGTCTTGTGAGGATGCTGCATTGTTGAAGTAGATGGGTTGTCGTTAAGCACATTGGGCCTTCAGAATGGGCCATCTCTCTAGGCTGGGATTGTGAACCGTTAACACATAAAGGAATTGTGCCCTCAACATGACGGGTGCGATCATACCAGCACTAATGCACCGGATCCCATCAGAACTCCGAAGTTAAGTGTGCTTTGGCGAGAGTGGTACTAGGATGGGTAACCCTCTGGGAAGTTCTCGTGTTGCACTCCTCGTTTCGATTTGTTTTTGCCCCGGTTAGGGTTGACAAGATACTTTATCCACCATATTTCTATTATCGAATCCCACGGCACCTTGGGCAAGACAACTTCGCTTCACATGGAGGCTAGTCCCGTAAACCGAGGGCGTATGGCTTGTGACCAGGTCTCCATCGCTCCGGTGCCCATAACTTTTGATCCGTAAGGAGTTGCGCGGCGTACAACATACCATTACAAAGCTGTCCGAGAGCTTTACGACGGGGACAACTAGCTAGCTTGCTGTGCCCTTTTTGGAGCCCAAAATCGAATGTTTTTATCAGTTTCGAGCCACTTTTCTTTATTTGCTCTGTTTTTCAGTCCCGGATCGTACGGCATAAGCTGTTAAAAGGACGTCGACCTTACTCACGGGACATTAAAGGGCCCTACAACTCGTCGATATCATATTTTGCGAGGATGCTGCGTTGTTGAAGCGGATGCGTTGTCGTTAAGCCCATTGGGCCTTTCGAATGGGCCATCTCTCTAGGCTGGGATTGTGAACCGTTAACACATAAAGGAATTGTGCCCTCAACATGACGTGTGTGATCATACCAGAACTAATGCACCGGATCCCATCATAACTCCGAAGTTAAGCGTGCTTCGGCGAGAGTGGTACTAAGTTGGGTGACCCCCTTGGATGTTCTCGTGTTGCACTCCCCTTTTCAATTTTTTTTTGCCCCGGTTTGGGTTGCCAAAATACTTTATCCACCACATTTCTATTATCGAATCCCATGGCACCTTGGGCAAGACAACTTCGCTTCACGTGGAGGCTGGGCCTGCAAACCGAGGGCGTAGGGCTTGTGACCAGGTCTCCGTCGCTTTGTGCCCATAACTTTTGATCCGTAAGGAATTACGCAGCGCATAGTGTACCGTTGCAAAGCTCTCTGAGAGCTCTACGACGGGGGCAGCTATCTTACTCACTGTGCCCTTTTTGGAGCCCAAAATTGAACGTTTTCATTAGTTTCGAGCCACTTTTCTTCTTATCCTCTGTTTTTTCATCTCGGATCGTACGTCGTGAGTTGTTAAAAGGACAACAACCTTACTCGCGGGACATTAGATGGCCCTACAATGCATCGATATCACATCTTGTGAGGATGCTGCGTTGTTAAAGCGGATGGGTTGTCGTTAAGCCCATTGGTCCTTCTGAAAGGGCCATCTCTCTACGCTGGGACTGTGAACCGTTAACACATAAAGGAATTGTGTCCTCAACTTGACGGGTGCGATCATACCAGCAATAATGCACCAGATCCCATCAGAGCTCCGAAGTTAAGCGTGCTTGGGTGAGAGTAGTACTAGGATGGGTGACCCCAAGGGAAGTCCTCGTGTTGCACCCCCTTTTTCAATTTTTTTGCTCCGGTTAGGGTTGCCAAGATACTTTATCCACCACATTTCTATTACCATATCCAACGGAACCTTGGGCAAGAAAACTTCGCTTCACGTGGAGGCTTGTCCCGCAAACTGAGGGCGTAGGGCTTGTGACCAGGTCTCCGTCACTCCGGTGCCCATAACTTTTCATCAGTAAGGAGTTACGCGGTACACAGCATACCGTTGCTTAGCACTCCGAGAGCTCGACGATGGGGGCAGCTAGCTTGCTCGCTGTGCCTTTTTTGGAGCCCAAAATTGAACGTTTTCATCAATTTCTTGCCACTTTTTTTCTTTTGCTCTGTTTTTTCATCCCGGATCGTATGTCGTGAGCTGTTAAAAGGATGAAAACCTTACTCGCCGGACATTAGAGGGCCCTACAACGCGTCGATATCACTTCTTGCGAGGATGCTGCGTTGTTGAAATGGATGGGTTGTCGTTAAGACCATTTGGCCTTTTGATTGGGCCATCTCTCTAGGCTGGGACTGTGAACCGTTAACACATAAAGGAATTGTGCCCTCAACATGACGGGTGCGATCATACCAGCACTAATGCACCGAATCCCATCAGAACTTCGAAGTTAAGAGTGCTTTGGCGAGAGTAGTACTAGGAAGGGTGACCCCCTAGGAAGTCCTCGTGTTGCACCTCCTTTTTCAATTTGTTTTGCTCCGGTTAGGGTTGCCAAGATACTTTATCCACCACATTTCTATTATCGAATCCAACGGCACCTTTGGCAAGACAACTTCGATTCACGTGGAGGCTGGGCCAGCAAACCGAGGGCGTAGTGCTTGTGACCAGGTCTCCGTCACTCCGGTGCCCATAACTTTTGATCCATAAGGAGTTACGTGGCGCACAGCATACCGTTGCAAAGCTCTCCAAGAGGTCAACGACATAGGCATTTATCTTGCTCGCTGTGCCCTTTTTGGAGCCCAAATTCGAACATTTTCATTAGTTTCGGGCCACTTTTCTTCTTTTGCTCTGTTTTTTCGTCCCGGATCGTACGTCGTGAGCTGTTAAAAGGACGACAACTTCACTAGCAAGACATTAGAGGGCCCTACAACGCGTCGATATCACGTCTTGTGAGGATGTTGCATTGTTGAAGTAGATGGGTTGTCGTTAAGCATATTGCGCCTTCAGAATGGGCCATCCCTCTATGCTGGGATTGTGAACCGTTAACACATAAAGGAATTATGCCCTCAACATGACGTGTGCGATCATACTAGCACTAATGCACCGGATCCCATCAGAACTCCGAAGTTAAGCTTGCTCTGGCGAGAGTGGTACTAGGATGGGTAACCCTTTGGGAAGTTCTCGTGTTGCACTCCCCTTTTCAATTTTTTTTTGCCCCAGTTAGGGTTGCCAAGATACTTTATCCACCATATTTCTATTATCGAATCCCACGGCACCTTGGGCAAGACAACTTCGCTTCACATAGAGGCTAGGCCCGCAAACCGAGGGCGTAGGGCTTGTGACTAGGTCTCCGTCGCTCTAGTGCCCATAACTTTTGATCCGTAAGGAGTTGCGCGGCGTACAGCATACCGTTACAAAGCAGTCCGAGAGCTCTACGACGGGGACAGCTAGCTAGCTTGTTATGCCCTTTTTGGAGCCCAAAATCGAACGTTTTCATCAGTTTCGGACCACTTTTCTTTATTTGTTCTATTTTTCCGTCCCGAATCGTACGACATAAGCTGTTAAAAGGACGTCAACCTTACTCACGGGACATTAAAGGGCCCTACAACTCGTCGATATCACGTCTTGCGAGGATGCTGCGTTGTTGAAGCGAATGCGTTGTCGTTAAGCCCATTGGGCCTTTCGAATGGGCCATCTTTCTAGGCTGGGATTGTGAACCGTTAACACATAATGGAATTTTTCCCTCAACATGACGGGTGTGATCATACCAGAACTAATGCACCGGATCCCATCGGAACTCCGAAGCTAAGCGTGCTTCGGCGAGAGTGGTACTAAGTTGGTTGACCCCCTGGGATGTTCTCGTGTTGCACTCCCTTTTTCAATTTTTTTTTGCCCCGGTTAGGGTTGCCAAGATACTTTATCCACCACATTTCTATTATCAAATCCCACGGCACCTTGGGCAAGACAACTTCGCTTCACGTGGAGGCTGGGCCAGCAAACCGAGGGCGTAGGGCTTGTGACCAGGTCTCCGTCGCTTTGAGCCCATAACTTTTGATCCATAAGGAGTTATGCGGTGCATAGTGTACCGTTGCAAAGCTCTCTGAGAGCTCTACGACGGGGGCAGCTATCTTGCTCGCTGTGCCCTTTTTGGAGCCCAAAATTGAACGTTTTGATTAGTTTCGGGCCACTTTTCTTCTTTTGCTATGTTTTTTCATCCCGGATCGTATGTCGTGAGCTGTTAAAAAGAAGACAACCTTACTCGCGGGACATTAGAGGCCCTACAATGCGTCGATATCACGTCTTACGAGGATGCTGCGTTGTTAAAGCAGATGGGTTGTCGTAAAACCCATTGGGCATTCTGAATGGGCCATCTCTCTAGGCTGGGACTGTGAACCGTTAATACATAACGGAATTTTTCCCTCAACATGACAGGTGCGATCATACCAGCACTAATGCAACAGATCCGATCAGAACTCCGAAGTTAAGCGTGCTTGGGCTAGAGTAGTACTAGGATGGGTAACCCCCTGGGAAGTCCTCGTGTTGTACCCCCTTTTAAACTTTTTTTGTTCTGGTTAGGGTTGCCAAGATAATTTACCCACCGCATTTCTACTATCGAATCCCACGGCACCTTGGGCAAGACAACTTCACTTCACGCGGAGGCTAGGCCCGCAAACCGAGGGCGTAGGGCTTGTGACCAAGTCTCCGTCGCTTCGGTGCCCATAAGTTTTGATCCGTAGGGAGTTACGCAGCGCACAGCATACCGTTGCAAAGCTCTCCGAGAGCTCTACGACGAGGGCAGCCAGCTTGCTCGCTGTGCCCTTTTTGGAGCCCAAATTCGAACATTTTCATCAGTTTCGGGCCACTTTTCTTTATTTCCTCTGTTTTTCCATCCCGGATCGTACGACATAAGGTGTTAAAAGGACGTCAACCTTACTCACAGGACATTAAAGGGCTCTACAACTCGTCAATATCACGTCATGCGAGGATGCTGCGTTGTTGAAGCGAATGCGTTGTCGTTAAGCCCATTGGGCCTTTCGAATGGGCCATCTTTCTAGGCTGGGATTGTGAACCGTTAACACATAAAGGAATTGTGCCCTCAACATGATGGGTGCGATCATACTAGAACTAATGCACCGGATCCCATCAGAACTACGAAGTTAAGCGTGCTTCGGCGAGAGTGGTACTAAGTCGGGTGACCCCCTGGGATGTTCTCGTGTTGCACTCCCTTTTTCAATTTTTTTTTGCCCCGGTTAGGGTTGCCAAGATACTTTATCCACCACATTTCTATTATCAAATCCCACAGCACCTTGGGCATGACAACTTCGCTTCACGTGGAGGCTGGGCCAGCAAACCGAGGGCGTAGGGCTTGTGACCAGGTCTCCGTCGCTTTGTGCCCATAACTTTTGATCCATAAGGAGTTACGCGGTGCATAGTGTACCGTTGCAAAGCTCTCTGAGAGCTCTACGACGGGGGCAGCTATCTTGCTCGCTGTGCCCTTTTTGGAGCCCAAAATTGAACGTTTTCATTAGTTTCGGGCCACTTTTCTTCTTTTGCTAAGCTTTTTGGTCCCGGATCGTATGTCGTGAGCTGTTAAAAAGAAGACAACCTTACTCGCGGGACATTAGAGGCCCTACAATGCGTCGATATCACGTCTTGCGAGGATGCTACGTTGTTGAAGCAGATGGGTTGTCGTAAAACCCATTGGGCATTCTGAATGGGCCATCTCTCTAGGCTGGGACTGTGAACCGTTACCACATAAAGGAATTTTGCCCTCAACATGAGAGGTGCGATCATACCAGCACTAATGCAACAGATCCGATCAGAACTCCGAAGTTAAGCGTGCTTGGGCTAGAGTAGTACTAGGATGGGTGACCCTCTGGGAAGTCCTCGTGTTGTAACCCCCTTTTAAACTTTTTTTGCTATGGTTAGGGTTGCCAAGATAATTTATCCACCACATTTCTACTATCGAATCCCACGGCACCTTGGGCAAGACAACTTCGCTTCACGCGGAGGCTAGGCCCACAAACCGAGGGCGTAGGGCTTATGACCAAGTCTCCGTCGCTCCGGTGCCCATAAGTTTTGATCCGTAGGGAGTTACGTAGCGCACAGCATACCGTTGCAAAGATCTCCGAGAGCTCTACGACGAGGGCAGCCAGCTTGCTCGCTGTGCCCTTTTTGGAGCCCAAATTCGAACATTGTCATCAATTTCGAGCCACTTTTCTTTATTTGCTCTGTTTTTCCGTCCCGGATCGTACGACATAAGCTGTTAAAAGGACGTCAACCTTACTCACGGGACATTAAAGGGCCCTACAACTCGTCGATATCACATCTTGCGAGGATACTGCGTTGTTGAAGGGAATGCGTTGTCGTTAAGCCCATTGGGCCTTTCGAATGGGCCATCTTTCTAAGCTGGGATTGTGAACCGTTAACACATAAAGAAATTGTGCCCTCAACATGACGGGTGCGATCATACCAGAACTAACGCACCAGATCCCATCATAACTCCGAAGTTAAGCGTGCTTCGGCGAGAGTGGTACTAAGTTAGGTGACCCCCTGGGATGTTCTCGTGTTGCACTCCCTTTTTCAATTTTTTTTTGCCCCGGTTAGGGTTGCCAAGATACTTTATCCACCACATTTCTATTATCAAATCCCACGGCACCTTGGGAAAGAGAACTTCGCTTCACGTGGAGGCTTGGCCAGCAAACCGAGGGCGTAGGGCTTGTGACCAGATCTTCGTCGCTTTGTGCCCATAACTTTTGATCCATTAGGAGTTACGTGGTGCATAGTATACCGTTGCAAAGCTCTCTGAGAGCTCTACGACGGGGGCAGCTATCTTGCTCGCTGTGCCCTTTTTGGAGCCCAAAATTGAACGTTTTCATTAGTTTCGGGCCACTTTTCTTCTTTTGCTATGTTTTTTCGTCCTGGATCGTATGTCGTGAGCTGTTAAAAAGAAGACAACCTCACTAGCGGGACATTAGAGGCCCTACAATGCGTCGATATCACGTCCTGCGAGGATGCTGCGTTGTTGAAGCAGATGGGTTGTCGTAAAACCCATTGGGCCTTTTGAATGGGCCATCTCTCTAGGCTGGGACTGTGAACCGTTAACACATAAAGGAATTTTTCCCCCAACATGACAGGTGCGATCATACCAGGACTAATGCAACAGATCCGATCAGAACTCCGAAGTTAAGCATGCTTGGGCTGAAGTAGTACTAGGATGGGTGACCCCCTGGGAAGTCCTCGTGTTGTACCCCCCTTTTAAACTTTTTTTACTCTGGTTAGGGTTGCCAAGATAATTTATCCACCACATTTCTACTATCGAATCCCACGGCACCTTGGGCAAGACAACTTCACTTCACGCGGAGGCTAGGCCCGCAAACCGAGGTCGTAGGTCTTGTGACCAAGTCTCCGTCGCTCCGGTGCCCATAACTTTTGATCCGTAGGGAGTTACACAGCGCACAACATACCGTTGCAAAGCTCTCCGAGAGCTCTACGATAAGTGCAGCCAGCTTGCTCACTGTGCCCTTTTTGGAGCCCAAATTCGAACATTTTCATCAGTTTCGGGCCACTTTTCTTCTTTGGCTCTATTTTTCCATCCCAGATCGTGCGTTGTGAGTTGTTAAAAGGACGACAACCTTACTCACGGGACATTAGAGGGCCCTACAACGCGTCAATATCACGTCTTGCGAGGATGCAGCGTTGTTGAAGCTGATGGGTTGTCGTTAAGCCTATTGGGCCTTCTGAAAGAGCCATCTCTCTAGGCTGGGAATGTGAACCGTTAACACATAAAGGAATTGTGCCCTCAACATGACGGGTGTGATCATACCAGCACTAATGCACCAGATCCCATCAGAACTATGAAGTTAAGCGTGCTTGGGCGAGAGTTGTACTAGGATGGGTGACCCCCACGGAAGTCCTCGTGTTGCACCCCCTTTTTCAATTTTTTTTGCTCCGGTTAGAGTTGCCAAGATACTTTATCGACCACATTTCTAATACCGAATCCCACGACACCATGGGCAAGACAACTTCGCTTCACATGGAGGCTGGTCCCGCAAACCGAGGCATAGGGCTTGTGACCAGGTCTCCGTAGCTCCGGTGCCCATAACTTTTGATCCGTAAGGAGTTACGCGGTGCAAAGCATACCGTTTCGAAGCTCTCCGAGAGCTCAACGACGAGGGTAGCTAGCTTGCTTGATGTGCCCTTTTTGGAGCCCAAAATCGAACATTTTCATCAGTTTCAGGCCACTTTTCTTCTTTTCCACTATTTTTTCATCTCGGATCGTACGTTGTGAGCTGTTAAAAGGACGACAACCTTACTCGCGGGACATTAGAGGGGCCTACAATGCGTCGATATCACGTCTAGCGAGGATGCTGCGTTGTTGAAGTGGATGGGTAGTCGTTAGGCCCATTGGGCCTTTTGAATGGGCCATCTCTCTAGGCTGGAACTGTGAACTGTTAACACATAAAGGAATTGTGCCCTCAACATGACGGGTGCGATCATACCAGCACTAATGCACCGAATCCCATCAGAACTCCGAAGTTAAGCGTGCTTTGGCAAGAGTAGTACTAGGAAGGGTGACCCTTGGGAAGTTCTCGTGTTGCACCCCATTTTTCAATTTGTTTTGCTTCGGTTAGGGTTGCCAAGATACTTTATCCACAACATTTCTATTATCGAATACCACGGCACCTTTGGCAAGACAAGTTCGATTCACGTGGAGGCTGGGCCAGCAAACCGAGGGCGTAGTGCTTGTGACCAGGTCTTCGTCTCTCCGATGCCCATAACTTTTGATCCGTAAGGAGTTACGCGGCGCACAGCATACTATTGCAAAGCTCTACAAGAGCTCTACGACGGGGGCAGCAATCTTGCTCGCTGTGCCATTTTTGGAGCCCAAAATCGAACGTTTTCATCATTTTTGGGCCACTTTTCTTCATTTACTATGCTTTTCCGTCCCAGATCGTACGTCGTGAGCTGTTAAAAGGAAGACAACCTTACTCGCGGGACATTAGAGTGCTCTACAACACGTCGATATCACGTCTTGTAAGGATGCTGCGTTGTTTAAGTAGATGGGTTGTCGTTAAGCCCATTGGGCCTTCTGAATGGGCCATCTCTCTAGGCTGGGACTGTGAACCTTTAACACATAAAGGAATTGTGCCCTCAACATGGCGGGTTCGATCATACCAGCACTAATGCTCCGGATGCCATCAGAACTCCGAAGTTAAGCATGCTTGGGCGAGAGTAGTACTAGGATGGGTGGCCCCCTGGGAAGTCCTCGTGTTGCACCCCCCTTTTCAATTTTTTTTGCTCCGGTTAGGGTTGCCAAGATAATTTATACACCACATTTCTATTATCGAATCTCCCAGCACCTTGGGCAAAGCAACTTCACTTCACGTGGAGCCTAGGTCCGCAAACCGAGGGCGTAGGACTTGTGACCAGGTCTCCGTCGCTTTGGTGCTCATAACTTTTGATCCGTAGGTAGTTACGTAGCGCACAGCATACCGTTGCAAAGTTCTCCGAGAGCTCTACGACGGGGGCAGCCAGCTTGCGCGCTATGCCCTTTTTGGAGCCCAAATTCGAACATTTTCATCAGTTTCGGGACAATTTTCTTCTTTTGCTATGTTTTTCCGTCCCTGATCATACGTCATGAGCTGTTAAAAGGATGACAACTTTACTAGCGAGACATTAGAGGGCCCTACAACGCATCGATATCACGTCTTGCGAGGATGTTGCGTTGTTGAAGCATATGGGTTGTCGTTAAGCTCATTGGGCCTTCAAAATGGGCCATCTCTCTAGGCTGGGACTGTGAACCGTTAACACTTAAAGGAATTGTGCCCTCAACATGACGGGTGTGATCATACTAGCACTAATGCACCGGATCCCATCAGAACTCCGAAGTTAAGCGTGCTTGGGCGAGAATTGTACTAGGATGGGTGACCCCCTGGGAAGTCCTCGTGTTGCACCCCCTTTTCAACTTTTTTTGCTCCGGTTAGGGTTGCCAAGATACTTTATCCACCACATTTCTATTATCGAATCCCACGGCACCTTGGGCAAGACAACTTCGCTTCACATGGAGGCTGGGCCCACAAACCGAGGGCGTAGGGCTTGTGACCAGGTCTCCGTCGCTCTGGTGCCCATAACTTTTGATTCGTAAGGAGTTGCGCAGCGTACAGTATACCGTTGCTAAGCTCTCCGAGAGCTCTATTAGGGGGACAGCTAGCTTGCTCACTGTGCCATTTTTGGAGCCCAAAATCGAACATTTTCATCAGTTTTGGGCCACTTTTCTTTTTTTGCTCTCTTTTTCCGTCCCGGATCGTACGTCGTGAGCTGTTAAAAGGACATCAACCTTACTCGTGGGACATAAAGGGCCCTACAACTCGTCGATATCACGTCTTGCAAGGATGCTGCGTTGTTGAAGCAGATGGGTTGTCGTTAAGCCCATTGGGCCTTTCGAATGGGTCATCTCTCTAGGCTGGGACTGTGAACCGTTACCACATAAAGGAATTGTGCCTTCAACATGGCGGGTGCGATCATACCAGCACTAATGCTCCGGATCCCATCAGAACTCCGAAGTTAAGCATGCTTGGGCGAGAGTAGTACAAGGATGGGTGCCCCTTAGGAAGTCCTCGTGTTGCACCCCCATTTTCAATTTTTTTTGCTCCGGTTAGGGTTGCCAAGATAATTTATCCACCACATTTCTATTATCGAATCCCGTGGCACCTTGGGCAAGACAACTTCGCTTCACGTGGAGGCTAGGCCCGCAAACCGAGGGCGTAGGACTTGTGACCAGGTCTCCGTCGCTCCGGTGGCAATAACTCTTGATCCGTAGGTAGTTATGCAGCGTATAGCATATCGTTGCAAAGCACTCCGAGAGCTCTACGACGGGGGCAGCCAGCTTGCTCGCTATGCCCTTTTTGGAGCCCAAATTCAAAAAATTTCATTAGTTTCGGGGTATTTTTCTTCTTTTGGTCTATTTTTCAGTCCCGGATCGTACGTGGTGAGCTGTTAAAAGGACAACAACATTACTAGCGAGACATTAGAGGGCCCTATAACGCGTCGATATCACATCTTGCGAAGATGCTGCGTTGTTGAAGCGGATGGGTTGTCGTTAAGCCCATTGGGCCTTTTGAATGGGCCATCTCTCTAGGCTGGGACTGTGAACCGTTAACACATAAAGGAATTGTGCCCTCAACATGATGGGAGCGATCATACCAAGGCTAATGCACCGGATCCCATCAGAACTCCGAAGTTACGCGTGATTGGACGAGATTAGTACTAGGATGGGTAACCCCCTGCGAAGTCCTCGGGTTGCACCCCCCTTTTCAACTTTTTTTGCTCCAGTTAGGGTTGCCAAGATACTTTATCCACCACATTTCTATTATCGAATCCCACGGCACCTTGGGCAAGACAACTTCGCATCACGTGGAGGCTGGGCCAGCAAACCGAGGGCGTAGGGCTTGTGACCAGGTCTCCGTCGCTTTGTGCCCATAACTTTCGATCCGTAAGGAGTTATGCGGTGCATAGTATACCATTGCAAAGCTCTCCGAATGCTATACAATGGGGGCAACTATCTTGCTCGTTGTGCCCTTTTTGGAGCCCAAAATCGAACGTTTTCATTAGTTTCTGGCCACTTTTCTTCTTTTGCTATGTTTTTCCACCCGGATCGTACGTTGTGAGCTGTTAGAAAGAAGACAACCTTACTCGCGGGAAATTAGAGGGCCCTACAATGCGTCAATATCACGTCTTGCGAGGATGCTGCGTTGTTGAAGCAGATGGGTTGTCGTTAAGCCCATTGGGCCTTTTGAATGGGCCATCTCTCTAGGCTGAGACTGTAAACCGTTAACACATAAAGGAATTGTGCCCTCAACATGATGGGTGCGATCATACCAGCGCTAATGCACCGGATCCCATCAGAACTCCGAAGTTAAGCGTGCTTGGGCGAGAGTAGTACTAGGATAGGTAACCCTATGGGAAGTCCTCGTGTTGCACCCCCGTTTTCAACTTTTTTTGCTCCGGTTAGGGTTGCCAAGATACTTTATCCACCACATTTCTATTATCGAATCCCACGGCACCTTGGGCAAGACAACTTCGCTTCACATGGAGGCTAGGCCCGCAAACCGAGGGCGTAGGGCTTGTGACCAGATCTCCGTCGCTCCGGTGCCTATAACTTTTGATCCGTAAGGAGTTGCGTAGCGTACAGTATACCGTTACAAAGCTCTCCGAGAGCTCTATGACCGGGACAGCTAGCTTGCTCGCTGTACCCTTTTTGGAGCCCAAAATCGAACATTTTCATCACTTTCGGGCCACTTTTCTTTTTTTGCTCTGTTTTTCCATCCCGGATCGTATGACATAAGTTGTTAAAAGGACGTCAACCTTACTCGTGGGACATAAAGGGCCCTACAACTTGTCGATATCACGTCTTGCAAGGATGCTGCGTTGTTGAAGCAGTTGCGATGTCGTTAAGCCCATTCGGCCTTTCGAATGGGCCATCTCTCTAGACTGGGATTGTGAACCGTTAACACATAAAGGAATTGTGCCCTCAACATGACGGGTGCGATCATACCAGCACTAATGCACCGGATCCCATCAGAACTCCGAAGTTAAGTGTGCTTTGGCGATAGTGGTACTAGGATGGGTGACCCCCTGGGAAGTTCTCGTGTTGTACTCCCCTTTTCAATTTTTTTTTGCTCCGGTTAGGGTTGCCAAGATACTTTATCCACCACATTTCTATTATCGAATCCCACGGTACCTTCGACAAGACAACTTCGCATCACGTGGAGGCTGGGCCAGCAAACCGAGGGCATAGGGCTTGTGACCAGGTCTCCGTCGCTTTGTGCCCATAACTTTCGATCCGTAAGGAGTTACGCGGTGCATAGTATACCATTGCAAAGCTCTCCGAGAGCTCTACGACGGTAGTAACTATCTTGCTCGCTGTGCCCTTTTTGGAGCCCAAAATCGAACGTTTTCATTAGTTTCGGGCCACTTTTCTTCTTTTGTTACGTTTTTCCGTCCCGGATCGTACGTCGTGAGCAGTTAAAAAGAAGACAACCTTACTCGCGGGAAATTAGAGGGCCCTACAATGCGTCGATATCATGTCTTGCGAGGATGCTGCGTTGTTGAAGCAGATGGGTTGTCGTTAAGCCCATTGGGCCTTTTGAATGGGCCATCTCTCTAGGCCGGGACTGTGAACTGTTAACACATAAAGGAATTGTGCCCTCAACATGACGGGTGCGATCATACCTGCACTAATGCAACAGATCCGATCAGAACTCCGAAGTTAAGCGTGCTTGGGCTAGAGTAATAATAGGATGGGTGATCCCCTCGGAAGTCCTCGCATTGTACCCCCCTTTTCAACTTTTTTTGCTCCGGTTAGGATTGCCAAGATATTTTGTCCACCACATTTCTATTATCGAATCCCACGGCACCTTGGGCAAGACAACTTCGCTTCACGTGGAGGCTAGGCCCGCAAACCGAGGGCGTAGGGATTGTGACCAGGTCTCCGTCGCTCCGGTGCCCATAACTTTTGATCCGTAAGGAGTTACGCGGCGCACATCATATCGTTGCAAAGCTCTCCGAGAGCTCTACAACGGGGGCAGCTATCTTGCTCGCTGTGCCCTTTTTGGAGCCTAAAATCGATCGTTTTCATCAGTTTCGGGCCACTTTTCTTCTTTTGCTATGTTTTTCCATCCCGGATCGTACGTCGTGAGTTGTTAAAAGGAAGACAACCTTACTCGCGGGACATTAGAGGGCCCTACAATGCGTCAATATCACATCTTGCGAGAATGCTGCCTTGTTGAAGTAGATGGGTTGTCGTTAAGCCCATTGGGCCTTTTGAGTGGGCCATCTCTCTAGGCTGGGACTGTGAACCGTTAACACATAAAGGAATTGTGCCCTCAACATGACATTTGTGATCATACCAGCACTAATGCAACGGATCCGATCAGAACTCCGAAGTTAAGCGTGCTTGGGCTAGAGTAGTACTAGTATGGGTGACCACCTGGGAAATCCTCGTGTTGTACCCCCCTTTTCAACTTTTTTTGCTCCGGTTAGGGTTGCCAATATACTTTATCCACCACATTTCTATTATCGAATTCGACGGCACCTTGGGCAAGACAACTTCGCTTCACGTGGAGGCTAGGCCTGCAAACCGAGGGCGTAGGGCTTGTGGCCAGGTCTCCGTCGCTCCAGTGCCCATAACTTTTGATACGTAAGGAGTTACGTGGCACACAGCATACCATTGCAAAGCTCTCCGAGAGCTCTACGATGGGGCCAGCTAGCTTGCTTGCTGTGCCCTTTTTGGACCCCAAATTGGTAGGTTTTCATAAGTTTGGGGCCACTTGTCTTTTTTTGCTGTGTTTTTCCATCCCGGATTGTACGGCGTGAGCTGTTAAAAGGATGTCAACCGTATATGCGGGACATTAAAGGGCCCTAAAATGCGTCGATATCACGTCTTGCAAGGATGCTGCATTTTTGAAGTGGATGGGTTGTCGTTAAGCCCATTGGGCCTTTTGAATGGCCTATCGCTCTAGGTTGGGACTGTGAACCGTTAACACATATAAGAATTCTTCCCTCAACATGACTGTGGCGATCATACAACTACTAATACACCGTGTCACATCAGAACTCAGAAGTTAAGTGTGCTTAGGCGAGAGTAGAACTAGGATGGGTGACCCCCTGGGAAGTCCTCGTGTCGCACCCCCATTTTCAATTTTTTTTGCTCCGATTAGGGTTGCCAAGATACTTTATCCACAACATTTCTATTATCGAATCCCACGGTACCTTGGGCAGGACAACTTCGCCGCACGTGGAGGCTGGGCTAGCAAACCGAGGGCGTAGGGCTTGTGACCAGGTCTCCGTCGCTCCGGTGCCCATAACTTTTGATCCGTAGGGAGTTACGCGGCGCACAGCATACCGTTATGAAGCTCTTTGAGAGCTCTACAACAGGGGCAGCTGGCTTGCTTGCTTTGCCCTTTTTGGAGCCCAAAATCGAACATTTTCATCAGTTTCGGGTCACTTTTCTTATTTTTCTCTATTTTTCCGTCCCGGATCGTACGTCGTGAGCTGTTAAAAGGACGACAACCCTACTCGCGGGACATTAGAGGGCCCTACAACGCGTCAATATCACGTCTTGCGAGGATGTTGAGTTGTTGAAGCGGATGGGTTGTCGTTAAGCCCATTGGGCCTTTTGAATGAGCCATCTCTCTAGGCTAGGACTGTGAACCGTTAACACATAAAGGAATTGTGCCCTCAACATGACGGGTGCGATCATACCAGCACTAATGCAACAGATCCGATCAGAACTCCGAAGTTAAGCGTGCTTGGGCTAGAGTAGTACTAGGATGGGTGACCCCCTGGGGAGTACTCGTGTTGTACCCCCATATTCAACTTTTTTTGCTCCGGTTAGGGTTACCAAGATATTTTATCCTCCATATTTCTATTATCGAATCCCACGGCACCTTGGGCAAGACAACTTCGCTTCACGAGGAGGCTAGGCCCGCAAACCGAGGGCGTAGGGCTTGTGACCAAGTCTCCGTTGCTCCGGTGCCGATAACTTTTGATTCGTAAGGAGTTACGCGGCGCACAGCATACCGTTGCAAAGCTCTCCAAGAGCTCTACGACGGGGGCAGCTACCTTGCTCGCTTTGCCCTTTTTGGAGCCTAAAATCAAACGTTGTCATCAGTTTCGGGCCACTTTTCTTCTTTTGCTATGTTTTTCCGTCCCGGATCGTACGTCGTCAGTTGTTAAAAGGAAGACAACCTTACTCGTGGGACATTAGAGGGCCCTACAATGCGTCGATATCACATCTTGCGAGGATGCTGCCGTGTTGAAGTAGATGGGTTGTCGTTAAGCCCATTGGGCCTTTTGAATGGGCCATCTCTCTAGGGTGGGACTGTGAACCGTTAACACATAAAGGAATTGTGCCCTCAACATGACGGGTGTGATCATACCAGCACTAATGCAACGAATCCGATCAGAACTCCGAAGTTAAGCGTGCTTGGGCTAGAGTAGTACTAGTATTGGTGACCCCTTGGAAGTCCTCGTGTTGCACCCCCCTTTTCAATTTTTTTTGCTCCATTTTGGGTTTCCAAGATACTTTATCCACCACATTTCTATTATCGAATCCCATGGCACCTTGGGCAAGACAACTTCGCTTCACGTGGAGGCTAGGCCCGCAAACCGAAGGCATAGGGCTTGGGACCAGGTCTCCGTCGCTTCGGTGCCTATAACTTTTCATCTGTAAGGAGTTACGCGGCGCACAGCATATCGTTGTGAAGCTCTCCTAGAGCTCTACGACGGGGGAAGCAAGCTTGCTCGCTGTGCCCTTTTTGGAGCCCAAAATCGAACGTTTTTATCAGTTTCGGGCCACTTTTCTTTTTTTGCTATGTTTTTCCATCCCGGATTGTTCGGCGTGAGTTGTTAAAAGGACGTCAACCATACACGCGGGACACTAAAGGGCCCTACAACGCGTCGATATTACGTCTTGCAAGGATGCTGTATTGTTGAAACGGATGGGCTGTCTTTAAGCCCATTGGGCCTTTTGAATGGGCCATCTCTCTAGGCTGGGACTGTGAACCGTTAACACATAAAGGAATTGTGCCCTCAACATGACGAGTGCGATCATACCAGAACTAATGCACCGGATCCCATCAGAACTCCGAAGTTAAGCGCGCTTGGGCGAGAGTAGTACTAGGATGGGTGACCCCATGGGAAGTCCTCGTGTTGCACCCCCCTTTTCCATTTTTTTTGCCCCGGTTAGGGTTGCCAAGATACTTTATCCACAACATTTCTATTATCGAAACCCACGGCACCTTGGGCAAGACAACTTCGCTTCACGTGGAGGCTGGGCCTGCAAACCGAGGGCGTAGGGCTTGTGACCAGGTCTCCGTCACTCCGGTGCCCATAACTTTTGATCTGTAAGGAGTTACGTGGTGCGCAGCATACTGTTGCAAAGCTCTCCGAGAGCTTTAGGACAGGGGTAGCCAGCTTGCGCACTGTGCCCTTTTTGGAGCCCAAAATAGAACGTTTTCATCAGTTTCGGGCAACTTTTCTTCTTTAGCTCTATTTTTCTGTCCCGGATCGTTTGTCGTGAGCTGTTAAAAGAATGACAACCTTACTTGCTGGACATTAAAGGGCCCGAAAATGCATCGGGATCACGTCTTGCGAGGATGTTGCGTTGTTGAAGCGGATAGGTTATCGTTAATCCCATTGGGCCTTTTGAATAGGGCATCTCTCTAGGCTGGGACTGTGAACCGTTAACACATATAGGAATTGTGCCATCAACATGACAAGTGCGATCATACAAGCAATAATGCAACAGATCCGATCAGAACTTCGAAGTTAAGTGTGTTTCGGCTAGAGTAGTACTAGGATGGGTGACACCCTGGGAAGTCCTCGTGTTGTACCCCCCTTTTTAACTTTTTTGAAGTGGATAGGTTGTCGTTAAGCCCATTGGGCCTTTTGAATGGGCCATCTTTCTAGGCTGGGTATGTGAACCGTTAACACATAAAGGAATTATGCCCTCAACATGACGGGTGCGATCATACCAGCACTAATGCACCGGATCCCATCAGAACTCCGAAGTTAAGCGCGCTTGGGCGAGAGTAGTACTAGGATAGGTGACCCCATGGGAAGCCCACGTGTCGCACCCCCCTTTTCAATGTTTTTTGCTCCGATTAGGGTTGCCAAGATACTTTATCCCCAACATTTCTATTATCGAATCCCACAGTACCTTGGGAAAGACAATTTTGCTTCACGTAGAGGCTGGGCCAGCAAACCGAGGGCGTGGGGCTTGCAACCAAGACTCTGTCGCTCTGGTGCCCATAACTTTTGATCGGTAAGGAGTTACGTGGCGCACAACATACCGTTGGAAAGCTCTCCGAGAGCTCTACCATGGGGACAACTAGCTTGCTCGCTCTGCCCTTTTTGGTGCCCAAAATCGAACGTTTTCATCAGTTTTGGTCCACTTTTCTTCTTTAGCTCAGTTTTTCTATCCCGGATCGTACGTCGTGAGTTGTTAAAAGGGTGACAACCTTACTCACAGGACATTAAAGGGCCCTACAACGCGTCGAGATCATGTCCTGCGATGTTGTTGCGTTGTTGAAGCGGATGGGTTGTCGCTAAGCCCTTTGGGCCTTTTGAATGGGCCATCTCTTGAGGCTGGGACTATGAACCGTTAACACATAAAGGAATTGTGCCCTCAACATAACGGGTGTGATCATACCAGCACAAATGCACCGGATCCCATCAGAACTCCGAAGTTAAGCGTGCTTGGACGAGAGTAATACTAGGATGGGTGACCCCCAGGGAAGTCCTCGTGTTGCACCCCCTTTTTCAATTTTTTTTTCTCCAGTTAGGGTTGCCAATTACTTTATCCACCACATTTCTATTGTCGAATCCCATGACACCTTGGGCAAGACAACTTCGATTCAAGTGGAGGCTGGTCTCGCAAACCGAGGGCGTAGGGCATGTGACGAAGTCTCCGTCGCTCCGATGCCCATAACGTTTGATCCGTAAGGAGTTACGCAGCGCACAGCATACTGTTGCGAAGCTCTCTAAGAGCTCTACGACGGGGGAAGCTAGCTTGCTTGTTGTGCCCTTTTTGGAGCCCATAATCGAACATTTTCATCAGTTTCAGGCCACTTTTCTTCTTTTGCTCTGTTTTTTGGTCCCAGATCGTACGTCGTGAGCTGTTAAAAGGACGACAACCCTACTCGCGGGACATTAGAGGGCCCTACAACGCGTCGATATCACGTCTTGCGAGGATGTTGCGTTGTTGAAGCGGATGGTTTGTCGTTAAGCCCATTGGGCCTTTTGAATGGGCCATCTCGCTAGGCTGGGACTGTGAACCGTTAACACATAAAGGAATTGTGCCCTCAACATGGCGGGTGCGATCATACGAGCACTAATACAACAGATCCAATCAGAACTTCGAAGTTAAGCGTGTTTGGGCTAAAGTAGTACTATGATGGATGACACCCTGGGAAGTCCTCGTGTTGTACCCTCCTTTTCAACTTTTTTTGCTCCGGTTAGGGTTGCCAAGATATTTTATCCACCACATTTCTATTATCGAATCCCACTGCACCTTGGGCAAGACAACTTCGCTTCACGTGGAGGCTAGGACCGCAAACTGAGGGCGTATGGCTTGTGACCAGGTCTCCGTCGCTCCGGTGCCCATAACTTTTGATCCGTAAGGAGTTACGTGGCGCACAGCATACTGTTGAAAAGCTCTCCGAGAGCTCTACGACGGGGGCAGCTATCTTGCTCGCTGTACCATTTTTGGAGCCTAAAATCGAACGTTTTCATCAGTTTTGGGTGACTTTTCTTCTTTTCCTATGTTTTTCCATCCCGGATCGTACGTCGTGAGTTGTTAAAAGGAATACAACCTTACTCGCGGGACATTAGAGGGCCCTACAATGCGTCGATATCACATCTTGCGAGGATGCTGCGTTGTTGAAGTAGATCAGTTGTCGTTAAGCCCATTGGGCCTTTTGAATGGGCCATCTCTCTAGGCTGGGACTGTGAACCGTTAAAACATAAACGAATTGTGCCCTCAACATGACTGCTACTATCATACCAGCAATAATGCACCGAATCCCATCAGAACTCTGAAGTTAACCGTGCTTGGGCAAGAGTAGTAGTAGGATGGGTGACCCCCTGGGAAGTCCTCATGTTGCACCCTCTTTTTCAATTTTTTTTGCTCCGTTTAGGGTTGCCAAGATACTTTATCCACCACATTTCTATTATCGAATCCCATGGCACCTTGGGCAAGACAACTTCGCTTAACGTGGAGGCTGGGCCCGCAAACCGAGGGCGTAGGACTTGTGACCAGGTCTCCGTCGCTACGTTGCCCATAACTTTTGATCCGTAAGGAGTGACGCGGCGCACAGCATACCGTTGCAAAGCTCTCCAAGAGCTCTGCAATGGGGGCAGCAAGCTTGCTCGCTGTGCCATTTTGGAGCCCAAAATCGAACGTTTTCATCAGTTTCGGGCCACTTTTATTTTTTTGCTATGTTTTTTCATCCCAGATCGTACGTCGTGAGCTGTTAAAAGGATGTCAACCTTACTCGCGGGACATTAGAGGGCCCTACAATGTGTCGATATCACGTCTTGCGAGGATGCATCGTTGTTGAAGCGGATGGGTTGCCGTTAAGCCCATTGGGCCTTTTGAATGGGCCATCTCTCTAGGCTAGGACTGTGAACCGTTAACATGATGAGTATGATCATACCAGAACTAATGCACCGGATCCCATCAAAACTCTGAAGTTAAGCGTGCTTGGGGGAGAGTAGTACTAGGATGGGCGACCCCCTGGGAAGTCCTCGTGTTGCACCCTCCTTTTCAATTTTTTTAGCTCCGGTTAGGGTTGCCAAGATACTTTATCCACCACATTTCTATTATCGAATCCCATGGCACCTTGGGCAAGACAACTTCGCTTAACGTGGAGGTTGGGCCTGCAATGTCACGCCCCAACCCGGTCTATAAAGGTTAGACTAGGGTGTGATCTAAACATTCAAGTCCTTTCAAGTACTTAATCGTTCAAGAAGGTTTAGCACTTAACGTTTTATCCTAGACTCCAAAATTTTCTGGAAAACCGGCAGCATAACGGCTGTAATTGGGCTCTTTGGTTTGGCCTAATTCTCTAAACGCCTCAATTATTCCAATCATTAATCCAATTCCATTAAGGACTCCTATTTGTCACCAACCAATTTTCCTACTAGTTTATCTTGAAAGTCTCGTTTGGTTAATAAGCCTAACATGATAACTATGTCTCGTTTATTTGTCAATTTCCTATCAGGCGAGTACCTATTATCCTTTAGTTTGCAAATGAGCACCTAAGTGAAATTAGATAGAATTAACTTAGTTGATTGTTCATCTAGTGGTTTGAATGCCTATGATAACTACTAATTAAGAAAACGAAAGCAAACAACCAAATAAAAGTTCGTCCGTTTATAGATAGTACAATCCTAGAATTGGACCCAAATTACAACGGGGTCATTTACATCAATGAAATGAGTAGTTTGCAATCAAATACAACATCCATATAGCAACCACTTTCAAGCAAAGCACAAAAGCACGTAGGGACAAAAAATCACTCCAAGGAATCATCGATAGGCACGTTATCCTCGGGTCCCTGTACCTGTTCTTCTTCACCTGTGATAAAAAAGAGGGTGAGTCCTTATGAACTCAGCGAGGGGGAACGAGAAATACGTTTTGAAACTCATTTTTCAGTTAAACTTATGAAAATCCCTTTCTCAAACATGAATACAACAGAAATACAAGTACAGAAATACAAGTACAGAACAGGAATACCGATCTTTCCTCCCCGAGGTTCTCTAGGATCCAAGCGGGAGTACTTATACACATAATAAAAAGGATACGGTGAGCTTTTGCTCTCAGATCAGTTTCAGAATCAGAAGTTGCGGCCGACTTCAAATCATTCCCCAAAACACACCAGGTAGGTGTACTCCGGATGTACCCCGATAGCCTACGACCTAACTCTCCGAGGAAGTCTAGCCCCCAAGCGAGAGAGGGAATGGGACCATGGTGGTCACGGTAACACCGCCAAGCCCGATGCCGCCCGCCGTGCGTGATCGCTACCATGCCGACAGGAAAGGTTGCAACCTTGTATGCAATGCACATTTATGACAGGTAATATATCACAATAGGAGGACAACAAAGTAGGTTGCCTCCGGACAGTCATAAGATTGCACATTGACCAAGTAAACAGGCAGGGCACGATAAAACAGGTAATATATCACAATAGGAGGACAACAAAGTAGGTTGCCTCCGGACAATTTCAAGATCACATATTGCCAAGTAAACGAACGAGGCATGCTTGACATGAAATTTTACTTGTAGAACACATAAAGTCATATGAACATTAAACGGGCAGCCATGTAACACATGCAAGTCAAGCCATATAACTCATTTCAAAGTTCACGTAATCAAGTGATAAGATTATTCAACATGCAATGACATCAATCATGGGTTCGGGTGCAAGAAAAGCTTATTTGTCAACATGCAATGGTCAAAATCACATTTGAAGTTATAAGACATTAACGGGCAGCCCACTAAGCATATAATTTCCACACAATATCCAAATGATCAACACTTAGCAAGACTACCTAGTCATTAGGATTTCTGTTTCATGCTTAACCGCGTGATTAAACCCTAAGTCAACTCAAAATCATTCTCAAGTCATGCATCATTCAATTCAAACATCCTCAAGTACCCAAAACAGTCCACACAACATTCCAACACCACAACTCCAAGCAATTAGTACCACAAGAGAGGTTACATCAATTTTCCAAGCATATAGCTAAGTGAAACCTTTACAGCAATAGGCTGTTTTCTCACAATCATTAGGATAACCAAACAATCTCCAAATCCAGTGAATAAGATGTCAAATTAAATCTTAACAAGTTAACTAAAATCAGAAACAAACCTTGCATCAATTGGAGTTCGGGATCATTAGATATTGCCGAAACAGTGGAATAGCTCAAAGCTGTCCAGATTTGCATACTTTTCAGAAATTGTCGTTTTTGAGGTCCTTAGGGTCAGTTTTAGCCTTGGTCCATTTCTTACAAAGTTGTCCAGAACTGAAAAATATAGCAGCACACCAATTTTCATGCATTTTGGACAACATTTACTAAGTCAAATATTGTTCGTTCCACAAGGTCAGTGCATCTGCCAAAACCTGATTCATTTTTCCAGATTTCCAGATTTGGTCACATTTTAATGATTTGCCATTTTGAGGACCTTAGAGTCAAAATTAGCTTCGACCTATTTCTGGGAAAAATGTTCAAAACTGTCCAAACTAGTCACCCACAAATTTTCAGGCATTTTCAACATCATTTGCTTAGCTAAACTTACCTCGAACAGACTGGTCAGAGAGCTGTCATCCATTTCGACTTCACCTAGCATCATTTTCAAGCCAAGATCTTGCCATGCATGGTTGTTTAAGCTTATGAACGACCATATATCCCAACTACAGAAGCAAATACACACATTTATGAGCATGCATGTGAGTTTTTAAAGAGTTTTCAAAAGGTTTTAACCCTCACCTTTGCAATTCAACAAGAAGATGCACAAATGCTTGTGAAAATGGCTCGGTGTGCCCTAAGTGCTTGGTTCTTGCTTTGAGCGTGCCTTTCCTTGCCTCTACCTTAATCTTTGGCTTTGATAATGACTATGGAAGACATGTATGAGCTTATATCCAAGAGAAATAGAAAGGAACATAAAAGGAAACAAGGAAACCTTACCTAAGCCGTGGATAGCCCTAGATGAGTTTGTGCCGTGTAGTAGCTTGCTTGCTCGGGTCTTGGAGGGCTCCTACCTTGGCTAAATGGTTTGGTCAGCCTCTTAAGTGCAAGAGGCAGTGAGAAATCGTGGAGAGAGAGAGAGATTTTGAGAGCTAAGGCTAAGAGAGAGAAGACAACAAAAGAGAATGAAACTAGTGATTTATTGTTGTCTAGTTTTGATTGTATGGCCTTGGCTGAATTGGCCTTGTTTGCAACGGTTCTTGGGACTTCAAATCTGGAAAAGATGGTTGTTGTGTGTGTGTGAGGTGTAGGGGAATAATCATGGGGTAGTTTAGGGCTTAGGAAAAAGGGGCATTGGGGTTAGAGTGTGTGTAAGAGCTTGTCTAGGGGTTTGACTAGGTTTAATCGTGTGGTGTTTGTTGTTGTGGGCAGAATTCTGCCTTGTCTTGAATATACTATAATCTAAGGGTGCTTAGGTGGATTAGGAGTGCAAGAAGAGTGCTTGGGAGTTAGCAAAAAGGTGGTCTAGGGTTTAGGAATGCTTTAGTATATAAAATGAACACTTATATGCATGTATGGTCTTGTTTGACTTTGAATTGTGCATGTAGTATGCTAAAAATCTGAATTGGTTGCATTAAAATAGTGTTTAGGCATGTGAGGAGAGAGAGAGAAGTGCATAGGTTTAGTTTAAAGTGTCTAGGATAAACAAAAGTTATGACATGTGTAAGAGAATGTTGGGTAGAATAGAATATTTTATAGTTAGTGGGTTTTGTAGAGATTTGAATTAGGAATATAATATTGGTTAGTGGATTGTATAGGATTCTTTCTTGATTAACGTGGTGGCACGGATTCCTAGGTCTAAAGCACGAATTACGAGGTAGACACGAACTACGAGGTAAGACACGAACTTCAAGACTAATGAACGTACTTCAAGATAAATGCACAGATTCTAATGCAAATGCACGCAACCCTAGGTAAATGTACGTAAACCAATACAAGGCACGTAATTCAATGCAATGCACGTAAATCGAGGTACGACTCTTAAACCTAGGTTAAAGCACGCAGTTCAAGGTTAATGCACACGAAACGAAGACACACACGCAAATTGAGGTTTCGCACATAAAACTAGGTCATGGCGCGTTTATCTAGGTATCGCACGTATATCGAGGATTAGGGCACACAATTCTAGGTCAAGGCACGTATGACGAGACATGCACGAAAATCAAGAAAGGATACGTAATCCAAGGTCAGCCATACAGTTCTAGGTCTAAGGCACACAAATCGAGGTAAGGCACGTTATTCGGGGTCGGGCCTCACATCCTCCCCTCCTTAAAAGAATTTCGTCCCGAAATTCATTCTTGCCTATTGAGGTCATTTAGACGGATTCTGACCCTTGTCATTCTTCCTACTCCGGTTCATCCCGTGTTTGGCGATCTCTTACCACCACCAGTCCTGAAATTCATTCTTGCCTATTGAGGTCATTTAGACGGATTCTGACCCTTGTCATTCTTCCTACTCCGGTTCATCCCGTGTTTGGCGATCTCTTACCACCACCAATTCACTTTCTATGTTTCTCCAATCATTTAATTCGGTGTGACCCCTATATTTACTGTTCGTTCCTTTGAACAACTCTCTTTTCTCCAATTGATCTTAAGGTCGAGTTTATTAACTAAGGTTAGAATCTCCAAACATAGTCATCAAAGCTGCATCGGTATTCTAACAATATAACTGTAACTCCAAAATCATGGCTCATGTTGTATCAATCTCGCATTCATACCTCAAAAGGAATATCACAATAATTCCATGATCCTAGGGTGACATACGCTAATTTCAAGATGATAGATCTATATCAGATTTACATATTCTATCAACTAGCTTCAAAATTGTTAACACCTAGGACATACACGTGTTATGGGTCGTTTCCACAATACGACTCTATTTTCAGGAAAAACTCTCCAAACAAACTGATCTATCTCAAATCGTCATCTATCGATGGTATTATAGCCCTTTTTATCTCGCAGGTACATTAGATTAGCAAATCTTCTAATGACTAGTCTCTCGATCATAGGCTCCTATTCACTAACATCCTTTCCCAGCTTCGTTAACCTTCACGCTCGTAATCAAGGAGAAAGACCGTTGAGATTCATTAAACTCGAATTCTAAGGTTTATCAAGTATCACCAACAAATTGCCATCGAAATTGCATGGGTAAACTAATCATGTTACACTAGTTCAACTCTTACAAGTAAATTTCATCAGCTTATGATCCACAATCTATTTCCTTATTCAAATCCCTATCTTCAAGTCACGAGGCTTCAGAATTTTCTTTTAATCTTATCCAAAACTCCTAAGGTGAATAGTTTCAACCTCAAATAAATTCCACTCACCTCGATCCAAGGTTACGTCATACTTAAGAAGACAATGGTCCTACTCACTTAGCGACCTAATCATTCATTCGAACACTTAATGCCCGCCAATATATCTTCGACATTAATGTTACTAAGCTAGGTTCATAGCCATGTAAGCGAGATCAATTCTCTACTAGGTTACCGGTCATACAACAACAATAATCCTAGGACTATTAATGGGTACCGAAATGATCTAGCTCATAAGACACTTACCATACTAATCCAAGTAGCTCGTTACACAAAATAACTTCAAGGTCATGTCAACATAAGGATTATAACCACAATATAATCTAATAGAACTTCAAAAGTAGTCAACGACTCATATAACTATCACTACAAGATCCGCCTTCCATTTAACGACCACGATTCGAAGTCTACCAACAGCTAGTTTCTAGATATGAAACGGTGCACATAATACAGTTGTCTAACAATAGTCTCTTGGGTCATCATGACTCTGATTCATCTCTATCTTAACTTTATGAAATCTTACTCTTCCCATTTACATGTTCAGCTAGGATAAGAGCACCAAGGCTCGTCGACCTTAGATCCTAGGGTTTGCCATGAATCATCATGCATACTCACTATTAGCTATTTAGGATTACTAATCATATCCTAACGACTCCACTTTGCAACCAGATGCTTTAATCTCATTTCCATGGTTTATATAATAGGTCCATCGGTCTTACTTAAGGATATATGCTTTCCAGCATCCTCTAGAGTATCCAAACAACGAGTGCATAGAATGACTTACTTGCATAATCACAACTAAATCCGAGAGGCACCAAATTAATACCATGATTCTAAATATAACCGACATCCAACCTAGGACCTTAGCAACATTAGTCATCTAATACATAATTCAATACTTTACACTTCTATCCGTCCTAACATTTTAGGTGCAGTTTTCCAAACACGAGTTCTAGTTACGTGAATTCCTCAATTCTAGCATCCTTATATCTTGTTATATCAAAGAATCATCAACCTTGTTAAATTCGGTCTCCAGAGTTGCCTACATGTCTTGAGGTATCCATCGCTAAGTCACTCAAATACACTATCCATGTCTCAATAATATAACCCCTAAAAGTAACTATCGTCAACTTCCACGAATTCATCTTTTAATTTCTAGGTTATGGTCTCAACATTTAGTGAACTTGAAACTTGCTAGAATACACCATATCAAATTCATCAATGCTTAATTCCAATCAAGTAAGGATTCAATCGTACGAGTATATTGCCAACTTCTTAGATAGCCTATCAAGCCAATTTTAAGATGTGAGAAATGGATTCAAAGAAACCTCCAAGTCAACTTCCACTATCAGCACATGAGAATATATACTACTCTACATATTTAATAGTATATTCTTATATCTAAGGAAAATTGTATGTCCTTAACATTTATTCTTGAACCACAATTAGAAGAACGGTTTAACGGAATCAATAACTTCATAGCTATAAAATTGACAACTTAATCACAGGTATAGGTATTCCAAAAATAAGGAGATAACTTTACCTCAACAATTATACCCGTGCTACGCATTTTATACATATGCATATCCAATAATACATATTATCCATCGAGTACCTGTGAAGATGCCAGAAATCTCTAACCGAGACTTTTCGTTCTTCCTTCATGAATTCACTTCCCTGAAAGTCCTAATCCTAACTATCTATGTGTATAAACAGTCATTCATGGTTATATAACATGCACATATATCAAGGAAGGAGAATAAAAGCATGCATGCATTATTGAGGGCACTAATGTGTCGGTGTGCATGACACATGATACATATAGTCCACAAAGGCACATAGTATTCAATTCTCAAAGCAATTAAAGCACATTAGCACACATTAGCACATATAAACAAGACATCATAATTACCTTAGGGCTTCTACCCATGGTCCGAGAGTTGAACCCGACTAACGCCTAGTTACTAAACTAAGCTCTGATACCATTCTAATATAAGGTGTCACGCCCCAACCCGGTCTATAAAGGTTAGACTAGGGTGTGATCTAAACATTCAAGTCCTTTCAAGTACTTAATCGTTCAAGAAGGTTTAGCACTTAACGTTTTATCCTAGACTCCAAAATTTTCTGGAAAACCGACAGCATAACGGCTGTAATTGGGCTCTTTGGTTTGGACTAATTCTCTAAACGCCTCAATTATTCCAATCATTAATCCAATTCCATTAAGGACTCCTATTTGTCACCAACCAATTTGCCTACTAGTTTATCTTGAAAGTCTCGTTTGGTTAATAAGCCTAACATGATAACTATGTCCCGTTTATTTGTCAATTTCCTATCAGGCGAGTACCTATTATCCTTTAGTTTGCAAATGAGCACCTAAGTGAAATTAGATAGAATTAACTTAGTTGATTGTTCATCTAGTGGTTTGAATGCCTATGATAACTACTAATTAAGAAAACGAAAGCAAACAACCAAATAAAAGTTCGTCCGGTTATAGATAGTACAATCCCAGAATTAGACCCAAATTATAACGGGGTCATTTACATCAATGAAATGAGTAGTTTGCAATCAAATACAACATCCATATAGCAACCACTTTCAGGCAAAGCACAAAAGCACGTAGGGACAAAAAATCACTCCAAGGAATCATCGATAGGCACGTTATCCTCGGATACCTGTACCTGTTCTTCTTCACCTGTGATAAAAAAAAAGGGTGAGTCCTTATGAACTCAGCGAGGGGGAACGAGAAATACGTTTTGAAAATCATTTTCCGGTTAAACTTATGAAAATCCCTTTCTCAAACATGAATACAACAGAAATACAAGTACAGAAATACAAGTACAGAACATGAATACCGATCTTTCCTCCCCGAGGTTCTCTAGGATCCAAGCGGGAGTACTTATACACATAATAAAAAGGATACAGCGAGCTTTTGCTCTCAGATCAGTTTCAGAATCAAAAGTTGCGGCCGACTTCAAATCATTCCCCAAAATACACCAGGTGGGTATACTCCGGATGTACCCCGATAGCCTACGACCCAACTCTCTGAGGAAGTCTAGCACCCAAGCGAGAGAGAGAATGGGACCATGGTGGTCACGGTAACACCGGCAAGCCCGATACCGCTCGGCGTGCGTGATCGCTACCATGCCGACAGGAAAGGTTGCAACCTTGTATGCAATGCACATTTATGACAGGTAATATATCACAATAGGAGGACAACAAAGTAGGTTGGCTCCGGACAGTCATAAGATTGCACATTGACCAAGTAAACAGGCAGGGCATGTTAAAATAGGTAATATATCACAGTAGGAGGACAACAAAGTAGGTTGCCTCCGGACAATTTCAAGATCACATATTGCCAAGTAAACGAACGAGGCATGCTTGACAATAAATTTTACTTGTAGAACACATAAAGTCATATGAACATTAAACGGGCAGCCATGTAACACATGCAAGTCAAGCCATATAACTCATTTCAAAGTTCACGTAATCAAGTGATAAGATTATTCAACATGCAATGACATCAATCATGGGTTCGGGTGCACGAAAAGCTTATTTGTCAACATGCAATGGTCAAAATCACATTTGAAGTTATAAGACATTAACGGGCAGCCCACTAAGCATATAATTTCCACACAATATCCAAATGATCAACACTTAGCAAGACTACCTAGTCATTAGGGTTTCCGTTTCATGCTTAACCGCGTGATTAAACCCTAAGTCAACTCAAAATCATTCTCAAGTCATGCATCATTCAATTCAAACATCCTCAAGTACCCAAAACAGTCCACACAACATTCCAACACCACAATTCCAAGCAATTAGTACCACAAGAGAAGTCACATCAACTATCCAAGCATATAGCTAAATGAAACCTTTACTGCAATAGGCTGTTTTCACACAATCAATAGGATAACCAAAAAATCTCCAAATTCAGTGAATAATATGTCAAATTAAAGCTTAAGAAGTTAACTAAAATCAGAAACAAACCTTGCATCAATTGGAGTTCGGGATCATTAGATATTGCCGAAACAGTGGAATAGCTCAAAACTGTCCAGATTTGCATACTTTTCAGAAATTGTCGTTTTTGAGGTCCTTAGGTTCCGTTTTAGCCTTGGTCCATTTCTTACAAAGTTGTCCAGAACTGAAAAATATAGCAGCACACCAATTTTCATGCATTTTGGACAACATTTACTAAGTCAAATATGGTTCGTTCCACAAGGTCAGTGCATCTGCCAAAACCTGATTCATTTTTCCAGATTTCCAGATTTTCTGACATTTTAATGATTTTCCATTTTGAGGACCTTAGAATCAAAATTAGCTTCGACCTATTTCTGGGAAAAATGTTCAAAACTCACCAAACTAGTCACCCACCAATTTTCAAGCATTTTCAACACCATTTGCTTAGCGAAACTTACCTCGAACAGACTGGTCAGAGAGCTGTCATCCATTTCGACTTCACCTAGCATCATTTTCAAGCCAAGATCTTGCCATGCGTGGTTGTTTAAGCTTATGAACGACCATATATCCCAACTACAGAAGCAAATAGACGCATTTATAAGCATGCATGTGAGTTTTTAAAGAGTTTTCAAAAGGTTTTAACCCTCACCTTTGCAATTCAACAAGAAGATGCACAAATGCTTGTGAAAATGGCTCGGTGTGCCCTAAGTGCTTGGTTCTTGCTTTGAGCGTGCCTTTCCTTGCCTCTACCTTAATCTTTGGCTTTGATAATGACTATGGAAGACATGTATGAGCTTATATCCAAGAGAAATAGAAAGGAACATAAAAGGAAACAAGGAAACCTTACCTAAGCCGTGGATAGCCCTAGATGAGTTTGTGCCGTGTAGTAGCTTGCTTGCTCGGGTCTTGGAGGGCTCCTACCTTGGCTAAATGGTTTGGTCAGCCTCTTAAGTGCAAGAGGCAGTGAGAAATCGTGGAGAGGGAGAGAGAGTTTGAGAGGTAAGGCTAAGAGATAGAAGACAACAAAAGAGAATGAAACTAGTGATTTATTGTTGTCTAGTTTTGATTGTATGGCCTTGGCTGAATTGGCCTTGTTTGCAACGGTTCTTGGGACTTCAAATCTGAAAAATATGCTTCCTGGGAGTGTGTGAGGTGTAGGGGAATAATCATGGGGTAGTTTAGGGCTTAGGAAAAAGGGGCATTGGGGTTAGAGTGTGTGTAAGAGCTTGTCTAGGGTTTTGACTAGGTTTAATCGTGTGGTGTTTG
Organism: Ehretia macrophylla; assembly: GCA_037974665.1. Lineage (NCBI taxonomy): Eukaryota > Viridiplantae > Streptophyta > Magnoliopsida > Boraginales > Ehretiaceae > Ehretia > Ehretia macrophylla. Next base: position 75,938,081 of record CM075769.1, read on the forward strand.
TTGTTGTGGGCAGAATTCTGCCTTGTCTTGAATATACTATAATCTAAGGGTGCTTAGGTGGATTAGGAGTGCAAGAGGAGTGCTTGGGAGTTAGCAAAAAGGTGGTCTAGGGTTTAGGAATGCTTTAGTATATAAAATGAACACTTATATGCATGTATGGTCTTGTTTGACTTTGAATTGTGCATGTAGTGTCAAAAAAACGTGTAGTATGCTAAAAATCTGAATTGGTTGCATTAAAATAGTGTTTAGGCATGTGAGGAGAGAGAGAGAAGTGCATAGGTTTAGTTTAAAGTGTCTAGGATAAGCAAAAGTTATGACATGTGTAAGAGAATGTTGGGTAGAATAGAATATTTTATAGTTAGTGGGTTTTGTAGAGATTTGAATTAGGAATATAATATTGGTTAGTGGATTGTATAGGATTCTTTCTTGATTAACGTGGTGGCACGGATTCCTAGGTCTAAAGCACGAATTACGAGGTATACACGAACTACGAGGTAAGACACGAACTTCAAGACTAATGAACGTACTTCCAGATAAATGCACAGATTCTAATGCAAATGCACGCAACCCTAGGTAAATGTACGTAAACCAATACAAGGCACGTAATTCAATGCAATGCATGTAAATCGAGGTACGATTCTTAAACCTAGGTTAAAGCACGTAGTTCAAGGTTAATGCACACGAAACGAAGACACACACGCAAATTGAGGTCTCGCACATAAAACTAGGTCATGGCGCGTTTATCTAGGTATCACACGTATATCGAGGATTAGGGCACACAATTCTAGGTCAAGGCACGTATGACGAGACATGCATGAAAATCAAGAAAGGATACGTAATCCAAGGTCAGCCATACAGTTCTAGGTCTAAGGCACACAAATCGAGGTAAGGCACATTATTCGGGGTCGGGCCTCACATGCAAACCGAGGGCGTAGGGCTTGTGACTTGGTCTCTGTCGCTCCGGTGCCTATAACTTTTGATCTGTAAGGAGTTACGCGGCGCACAGCATACCGTTGCAAAGCTCTCTAAGAGCTCTACGACAGGGGTAGCTATCTTGCTTGCTGTACCCTTTTTGGAGCCCAAAATTGAACGTTTTAATCAGTTTCAGGCCACTTTTCTTCTTTTTCTATGTTTTTCCATCCCAGATCGTACGTCATATGGTATTAAAAGGACGACAACCTTACTCGCGGGACATTAGAAGGCCTTACAACGTGTCGATATCACGTCCTACGAGGGTGCTACGTTGTTGAAGGGGATGGGTTGTCGTTAAGCCCATTGGGCCTTCTAAATGGGCCATCTCTCGAGGCTGGGACTGTGAACCGTTAACAAATAAAGGAATTGTACCCTCAACATGACAGGTGCGATCATACCAGCACAAATGCACCGGATCCCATCAGAACTCCGAAGTTAAGCGTGCTTGGGCGAGAGTAGTACTAGGATGGTTGACCCCAAGGGAAGTCCTCGTGTTGCACCCCCCTATTCAATTTTTTTTGCTCCGTTTAGGGTTGCCAAGATACTTTATCCACCACATTTCTATTATCGAATTCCACGGCACCTTGGGCTAGACAACTTCGCTTCATGAGGAAGCTGGGCCAGCAAAACGAGGGCGTAGGGCTTGTGACCAGGTCTCCGTTTCTTCGGTGCCCATAACTTTTGATCCGTAAGGAGTTACGCCGCACACAGCATACCGTTGCAAACCTCTCCGAGAGCTCCACGACGGGGGCAGCCAGCTTGCTCACTGTGCCTTTTTTGGAGGCCAAAATTGAACGTTTTCATCCGCTTCGGGCCCCTTTTCTTCTTTTGCTATGTTTTTCTGTCCCGGATCGTACGGCGTGAGCTGTTAAAAGGACGTCAACCTTACTCGCGGGACATTAGAGAGTCCTACAATGCATCGATATCACGTCCTGCGAGGATGCGGCGTTGTTGAAGCGGATGGGTTGTCGTTAAGCCCATTGGGCCTTCTGAATGGGCCATCTCTCTAGGCTGGGACTGTGAACCGTTAACAAATAAAGGAATTGTACCCTCAACATGTCGGGTGCTATCATACTAGCACTAATGCACAGATCCTATCAGAACTCTGAAGTTAAGCGAGCTTGGGCGAGGGTAGTACTAGGATGGGTGACCCCAAGGGAAGTCATCGTGTTGCACCACCCTTTTTCAATTTTTTTTGCTCCGGTTAGGGTTGCCAAGATACTTTATCTACCACATTTCTATTATCGAATTCCACGGCACCTTGTGCAAGACAACTTTGCTTCACGTGGAGGCTGGGCCAGCAAACCATGGGCGTAGGGCTTGTGACCAGGTCACCGTCTATCCGGTGCCCATAACTTTTGATACATAAGGAGTTACACGGCGCACAGCATACCGTTGCAAAGCTCTCCGAGAGCTCTACGACTGGGGCAGCCAACTTGCTTGTTGTGCCCTTTTTGAAGCCCAAAATTGAACGTTTTCATTCGTTTTTGGGCACTTTTCTTATTATGCACTGTTTTTCCTTCCCGGATCGTACATCGTGAGTTGTTAAAAGGACAACAACCTTACTCGTGGGACATTAGAGGGCCCTACAACGTGTCGATATAACATCTTGCGAGGATGCTGTGTTGTTGAAGCAGATGGGTTGTCGTTAAGCCCATTGGGCCTTTTGAATGGGCCATCTCTCTAGGCTGGGACAATGAACCGTTAATACATAAAGGAATTGTGCCCTCAACATGACGGGTGCGATCATACCAGTACTAATGCACCGGATCCCATCAAAACTCTGAAGTTAAGCGTGCTTGGGCGAGAGTAGTACTAGGATGGGTGACCCCCTGCGAAGTCCTCGTGTTGCACCCCCATTTTTAATTTTTTTTGCACCGGTTAGGGTTGCCAAGATACTTTATCCACCACATTTCTATTATCGAATCCCACGGCACCTTGGGCAAGGCAACTTCGCTTCACGTGCAGGCTGGGCCAGCAAACCAAACGCGTAGGGCTTGTGACCAGGTCTCCGTCGCTCCGGTGCCCATAAATTTTGATCCGTAGGGAGTTACGCGACGCATAGCATACCGTTGCAAAGCTCTCCGAGAGCTCTACGACGGGGGCAGCTATCTTGCTTGCTGTGCCCATTTTGGAGCCCAAATTTGAACGTTTTCATCTGTTTCAGGCTACTTTTCTTCTTTTGCACTATTTTTCCATCCCAGATCGTACATCGTGAGCTGTTAAAAGGACAACAACCTTACTCGCTGGACATTAGAGGGCCCTACAACTCGTCGATATCCCGTCTTGCGAGGATGATACGTTGTTGAAGCGGATGGGTTGTTGTTAAGCCTATTAGGCCTTCTGAATAGGCCATCTCTCTAGGCTGGGACTGTGAATCGTTAACACATAAAGGAATTGTGCCCTCAACATGACGGGTGCGATCATACCAGGACTAATGCACCGGATCCCATCAGAACTCCGAAGTTAAGCTTGCTTGGGCGAGAGTAGTAGTAGGATGGGGGACCCCCTGGGAAGTCCACTTGTTGCACCCCCTTTTCCATTTTTTTTACTTCGGTTAGGGTTGCCAAGATAATTCATCCGCCACATTTCTATTATCGAATCCCACGGCACCGTGGGCAAGACAACTTCGCTTCACGTGGAGGCGGGGCTAGCAAACCGAGGGCGTAGTGCTTGTGACCAGGTCTCCGTCACTCCAGTGCCTATAACTTTTGATCTGTAAGGAGTTACGCGGCGCACATCATACCGTTGCAAAGCTCTCCAAGAGCTCTACGATGGGGGTAGCCAGCTTGCTCGCTATACCCATTTTTGGAGCCCAAAATCGAACGTTTTCACCAGTTTCGGGTCACTTTTCTTCTTTTGCTCTGTTTTTCTATCCCGGATCGTACGTCGTGAGCTGTTAAAAGGACGAAAACCTTACTCGTGGGACATTAGAGGGCCCTACAATGCGTCGATATCATGTCTTGCGAGGATGCTGTGCTGTTGAAGCAGATGGGTTGTCGTTAAGCCCATTGGGCCTTTTGAATGGGCGACATCTCTAGGCTGGGACTGTGAACCATTAACACATAAAGGAATAGTGCCATCAACATGACGGGCGTGATCATACCAGCACTAATGCACCGGATCCCATCAGAACTCCGAAGTTAAGCGTGCTTGGGCGAGAGTAGTACTAAGATGGGTGACCCCCTGGGAAGTCCACGTGTTGCACCCCACTTTTCAATTATTTTTGCTCCGGTTAGGGTTGCCAAGACACTTTATCCCCCACATTTCTATTACCGAATCCCACAACACCTTGGGCAAGACAACTACGCTTCACGTGGAGGCTGGGCCCGCAAATCGAGGGCGTAGGGCTTGTGACCGGGTCTCCGTCGCTCCAGTGCCCATAATTTTTGATCCGTATGGTGTTACGCGGCGCACGGCTTACAGTTGCGAAGCTCTCCGAGAGCTCTACGACGGGGGCAGCCAGTTTGCTCACTGTGCCCATTTTTGGAGCACAAAATTGAACATTTTTACCAGTTTCAAGCCACTTTACTTCTTTTGCACAGTTTTTCCATCGCGGATCGTACGTCGTGAACTGTTAAAAGGACGACAACCATACTCGCGCGACATTAGACGGCCCTACAATGCGTCAATATCACGTCTTGCGAGGATGTTGCGTTGTTGAAGTGGATGTGTTGTCGTTCAGCCCATTGGGCCTTCTGAATGGGCCATCTCTTTAGGCTGGGACTGTGAACCGTTAACACATAATGGAATTTTTCCCTCAACATGATGGGTGTGATCATACTAGCACTGATGCACCGGATCCCATCACAACTCCGAAGTTAAGCGTGCTTGGGTGAGAGTACTACTTGGATGGTTGACCCCCCGGGAAGTTCTCGTGTTGCACCCCCCTTTTCAATTTTTTTTGCTCCAGTTAGGGTTGCCAAGATAATTTATCCACCACATGTCTATTATCGAATCCCACGGCACCCAAGGCAAGACAACTTCGCTTCACATAGAGGCTGGGCCCGCGAACCGAGTATGTAGGGCATGTGACCAGGTCTCCGTCGCTCCGGTGCCCATCACTTTTGGTCCGTAAGGAGTTATGCGGCGGACAGCATACCGTTGCAAAGCCCTCCGAGAGCTCTATGACGGAGGCAGCCCGCTTGCTTGTGGTAGCCTTTTTGGAGCCTAAATTCGAATGTTTTCATCTGTTTCGGGCCACTTTTCTACTTTTGCTCTGTTTTTCCGTCCTGGATCATACGTCGTGAGTTGTTAAAAGGACGACAACCTTACTCGCGGGACATTAGAGTGCCCTACAACGTGTCGATATCACGTCTTGTGAGGATGCTGTGTTGTTGAAGAGGATGGGTTGTCGTTAAGCCCATTGAGCCTTCTGAATGGGCCATCTCTCTAGGCTGGGACTGTGAACCGTTAACACATAAAGGAATTGTGCCCTCTACATGATGGGTGCTATCATACCAGCACTAAGGCACCGGATCCCATCAGAAGTCTGAAGTTAAGCGTGCTTGGGCGAGAGTAGTACTAGGATGGGTGACCCCTTGGGAAGTCCTCGTGTTGCACCCCCCTTTTCAATTTTTTTTGTTCCGGTTAAGGTTGCTAAGATAATTTATCCACCACATTTCTATTATCGAATCCCACGGCACCCTAGGCAAGAGAACTTCACTTCACGTGGAGGATGGGCCCACAAACCGTGGGCGTAGGGCTTGTGACCAGGTCTCTGTCGCTCCGGTGCCTTTAACTTTTGATCCGCACGGAGTTACAAGGTGCACAGCTTACCGTTGCGAAGCTCTCCTAGAGCTCTCCGATGGGGGCAACCTGCTTGCTTGCTGTGCCCATTTTTGGAGCCCAAAATTGAACGTTTTCACCATTTTCGGGTGACTTTTCTTCTTTTGCTCTGTTTTTTCGTACCGGATCGTACGTCGTGAGCGGTTAAAAGGACGACAACCTTACTCGCTGGACATTAGAGGGCCTTACAACGCGTCGATATCACATCTTACGAGGATGCTACGTTGTTGAAGCAGGTAGGTTGTCGTTAAGCCTATTGGGAGTTTTGAATCGGCCATCTCTCTAGGCTGGGACTGTGAACCGTTAACACATAAAGGAATTGTACCCTCAACATGACGGGTGCGATCATACCAGCACTAATGCACTGGATCCCATCAGAACTCCGAAGTTAAGCGTGCTTGGGCGAGAGTAGTACTAGGATGGGTGACCCCCTGGGAAGTCCTCGTGTTGCACCCCCCTTTTCAATTTTTTTTGTTCTGGTTAAGGTTGCTAAGATAATTTATCCACCACATGTCTATTATCGAATCCCACGGCACCCAAGGCAAGACAACTTCGCTTCACATAGAGGCTGGGCCCGCAAACCGAGGGCGTAGGGCTTGTGACCAGGTCTCCGTCGCTCTGCTACCCATAACTTTTGATCCGTACGGAGTGACGCGGGGCACAGCTTACCGTTGCGAAGCTCTCCGTGGGCTCTACGACGGGGGCAGCCAGCTTGCTCGCTGAGCCTATTTTTGGACCCCAAAATTGAACGTTTTCACTAGTTTCGGGCCACTTTTTCTCTTTTGCTCTGTTTTTCCATTGCAAATCATACGTCGTGAGCTGTTAAAAGGACGAAACCCTTACTCGTGGGACATTAGAGGGCCATACAATGCGTCGATATCACATCTTGCGAGGATGCTGCGTTGTTGAAGCAGATGGGTTGTCGTTAAGCCCATTAGGCCTTCTGAATGGGCCATCTCTCTAGGCTGGGATTGTGAACCGTTAACACATAAAGGAATTGTGCCCTCAAATTGACGGGTGCGATCATACCAGAACTAATGCACCGGATCCCATCAGAACTCCAAAGGTAAGCGTGTTTGGGCGAGAGTAGTACTAGGGTGGGTGACCCCCTAGGAAGTCCTCGTGTTCCACCACCCTTTTCAATTTTTTTTGCTCCGGTTAGGGTTGCTAAGATACTTTATCCACCACATTTATATTGACGAATCCCACGGCACCTTGGGCAAGACAACTTCGCTTCACGTGGAGGCTGAGTCCGCAAACCGAGGGCGTAGGGCTTGTGACCAGGTCTCCGTCGCTCTGGTGCCCATAACTTTTGATCCGTAAGGAGTTACGCGGCGCACAGCATACCGTTGCAAAGCTTTCCGAGAGCTCTACGACGGGTGCAGCCAGCTTGCCCGTTGTGCAAATTTGGAGCCCAAAATTGAACGTTTCACTAGTTTTGGCCCACTTTTTTTCTTTTGCTCTGTTTTTCTGTCCCAGATCGTGGGTTGTGAGCTGTTAAAAGGACGATAACCTTATTCACGGGACATTAAAGGGCCCTACAACACGTCGATATCATGTCTTGCGAGGATACTGCGTTGTTGAAGCAGATGGGTTGTCCTTAAGCCCATTGGGCCTTTTGAATGGGCCAACTCTCTTGGCTGGGACTGTGAACCGTTAACACATAAAGTAATTGTGCCCTCAACATGATGGGTGCGATCATACCAGCACTAATGCACCGGATCCCATCAGAACTCCGAAGTTAAGGGTGCTTGGGTGAGAGTAGTACTAGGATGGATGACCCCCTGGAAAGTCCTCGTGTTGCACCCCTCTTTTCAATTTTTTTTTCTTCGGTTAGGGTTGCCAAGATATTTTATCCATCACATTTCTATTACCGAATCCCACGGAACCTTGGGCAAGACAACTTCGCTTCACGTGGAGGCTGGGCCCGCAAACCGAGGGCGTAGGGCTTGTGACCCGGTCTCCATCGCTCCGGTGCCCATAACTTTTGATTCGTAAGGAGTCACGCGGCGCACAGCATACCGTTGCAAAGTTCTCCGAGAGTTCTACGACGGGGGCAGCAAGCTTGCTTGTTATGCCCTTTTTGGAGCCTAAAATTGAACGTTTTCATTAATTTTGGGCCATTTTTCTTCTTTTGCTCTGTTTTTCCATCGCAGATCGTACGTCGTGAGCTGTTAAATGGATGACAACCTTACTTGCGAGACATTAGAGGGCCCTACAACGCGTCGATATCACGTCTTGCGAAGATGGAATGTTGTTTAAGCAGATGGGTTGTGGCTAAGCCCATTGGGCCTTTTGAATGGGCCATCTCTCTACGCTGGGACTGTGAACCGTTAACACATAGAGGAATTGGGCCCTCAACATGACGGGTGCGATCATACCAGCACCAATACATCGGATCCCATCAGAACTTCGAAGTTAAGCGTGCTTGGGCGAGAGTAGTACTAGGATGGGTGACCTCCTGGGAAGTCCTCGTGTTGCACCCACTTTGCAATTTTTTTTGCTCCGTTTTGGGTCGCCAAGATACTTTATATTTCTATTATCAAATCCCAAGACACCTTGGGCAAGACAACTTTGCATCACGTGGAGCCTGGGCCCGCAACCCGAGGGCTTAGGGCTTCTGACCCGGTCTCTGTCGTTCCGGTGCCTATGCCTTTTGATACCGTTGCGAAGCTCTCTGAGAGCTCTACGATGGGGGCTGCTAGCTTGCTCGCTGTACCCTTTTTGGAGCTCAAAATAAAATGTTTTAATCAGTTTCGGGCCACTTTTCTTTTTTTGCTCTGTTTTTCCGTCCCGGATCATACGTCGTGAGCTGCTAAAAGGATGACAACCTTAATGGCGGGACATTACAGGGCCCTACAATGTGTCAATATCACATCTGGCGAGGATGCTGCGTTGTTGAAGCGGATGGGTTGTTGTCAAGCCCATTGGGCCTTCTAAATGGGCAATCTCACTAGGCTGGGACTGTGAACCGTTAACACATAAAGGAATTGTCCCCTCAACATGGCGGGTGCGATCATACCAGCACTAATGCACCGGATCCCAAAAGAACTCCGAAGTTAAGCGTGCTTGGGCGAGAGTAATACTAGGATGGGTGACCCCATGGGAAGTCCTCGTGTTGCACCCCCCATTTCAATTTTTTTTGCTCTGGTTAGGGTTGCCAAGATAGTTTATCCACCACATTCTATTATCGATTCCCACTGCACCCTGGGTTAGACAAATTCGCTTCACGTCGAGGTTGGGCCCGCAAACCGAGGGCGTAGTACTTGTGACCAGGTCTCCGTCGCTCCGGTACCCAAAACTTTTGATCTGTAAGGAGTTACGCGGCGCACAGCATACCGTTGCAATGCCCTCCGAAAGCTCTACGGCGGGGGCAGCAAGCATGCTTGCTGTGCCCATTTTTGGTGCCCAAAATCGAACGTTTTCACCAGTTTCGGGCCACTATTCTTCTTTCGCTCTGGTTTTTCATCCCGGATCGTATGTCGTGAGCTGTTAAATGGATGACAACCATACTCGCGGGACATTAGAGGGCCCAACAATGCGTCGATATCACGTCTTGCGAGGATGCTGCGTTGTTGAAGGTGATGGGTTGTCGTTTAGCCCATTAGGCCTTTTGAATGAGCCATCTCTCTAGGCTGGGACTGTGAACCGTTAACACAAAAAAGGAATTGTGCCCTCAGCATGGCGGGTGCGATCATAGCAGCACTAATGTATCGGATCCCATCAGAACTTCGAAGTTAAGCGTGCTTGGGCGAGAGTAGTACCAGGATGGGTGACCCCCTGGGAAGCCCTCGTGTTGCACCCCCCTTTTCAATTTTTTCTGCTCCAGTTAGGGTTGCCAAGATACTTTATCCACCACATTTCTATTATCGAATCCCACGGCACCCTGGGCAAGACAACTTTGCTTCAAGTGGAGGTTGGGCCCGCAAACCGAGGGCGTAGTAATTGTGACCAGGTCTCCGTCGCTCCGGTACCCATAACTTTTGATCCGTAAGGAGTTACAAGGGGCACATCATACCGTTGCAAAGCTCTCTGAAAGCTCTACGGCAGGGGCAGCAAGCTCGCTTGCTGTGCCCATTTTTTGAGCCCAAAATCGAATGTTTTCACCAGTTTCGGGCCACAATTCTTCTTTTGCCCTATTTTTTCATCCCGGATCGTACGTCGAAAGCTGTTAAAAGGACGACAACCTTACTCGCAGGACATCAGAGGGCCCTATAATGCGTCGATATCACGTCTTGCGAGGATGCTGCATTGTTGAAGGTGATGCGTTGTCTTTTAGCCCATTGGGCCTTCTGAATGAGCCATCTCTCTAGGCTGGGACTATGAACCGTTAACACAAAGAGGAATTATGCCCTCAACATGGCGGGTGCGATCATACCGGCACTAATGGTCCGAATCCCATCAGAACTCCGAAGTTAAGCGTGCTCGGGCGAGGGTATTACTAGGATGGGTGACCGCGTGGGAAGTCCTCGTGTTGCACCCCATTTTCAATTTTTTTTGCTCCGGTTAAGGTTGCCAAGATACTTTATCCACCACATTTCTATTACCGAATCCCACGGCACCTTGGGCAAGACAACTTCGCTTCACGTGGAGGCTGGGCCCGCAAATCGAAGGCGTAGGGCTTGTGACCAGGTCTCCATCGCTCTGGTGCCCATAACTTTTGATCCGTAAGGAGTTACGCGGTGCACAACATACCTTTGCAAAGCTCTCCGAGAGCTCTACGACGGGGGCAGCTTGCTCACTCGCTGTGCCCTTTTTGGAGCACAAAATCAAACATTTTCATTAGTTTTGGGCCACACTTCTTCTTTTGTTCAGATTTTCCATCCCGGATAGTACGTCGTGAGCTGTTAAAAGGATGACAACCTTACTTGCCGGACATTAGAGGACCTTACAATGCGTAGATATCACGTCTTGCAAGGATGCTGCTTTGTTGAAGCAGATGGGTTATCGTTAAGCCCATTGGGCCTTTTGAATGGGCCATCCCTCTAGGCTGGGACTGTGAACCGTTTACACATAAAGGAATTGTACCCTCAACATGACGGGTGCGATCATGCCAGCACTAATGCACCGGATCCCATCATAACTTTGAAGTTAAGCGTGCTTGGGCAAGAGTAGTACAAGGATAGGTGACCCCCTGGGAAGTCCTCGTTTTACACCCCCCATTGCAATTTTTTTTGCTTCTGTTAGGGTCAGCAAGATACTTTACCCACCAAAATTCTATTATCGAATCCACGACACCTTGGACAAGACAACTTCGCTTCACGTGGAGGCTGGGCCCTCAAACCGAGGGCGTAGGGCTTGTGACCAGGTCTCTGTCGCTCTGATGCCCATGACTTTTGATCCGTAAGGAGTTACGCGGCGCACAGCATACCGTCGCAAAGCTCTCCGAGAGCTCTACGACAGGGGCAGCCAGCTTGCTCGCTGTGCCCAATTTTGGAGCACAAAATCGAACGTTTTCACCCATTTCGGGCCACTTTTCTTCTTTTGCTCTGTTTTCCAGTCTCGGATCGTACGTCGTGAGCCGTTAAAAGGAAGACAGCCTTACTCGCGAGACATTAGAGGGCCCTACAACGCATCGATATCACGTCTTTCGAGGATGCTACGTTGTTGAAGCAGATGGGTTGTCGTTAAGCCCATTGGGCCTTCTGAATGAGCCATCTCTCTAGGCTGGGACTGTGAACCGTTAACACAAAAAGGAACTGTGCCCTCAACATGGCAGGTGCGATCATACCTGCACTAATGCACCGAATCCCATCAGAACTCCGAAGTTAAGCATGCTTGGGCGAGAGTAGTACTAGGATGAGTGACCCCTTTGGAAATCCTCATGTTGCACCCCCCTTTTCAATTTTTTTTGCTCCGTTTAGGGTTGCCAAGATACTTTATCCACCACATTTCTATTACCGAAACCCACGGCACCTTGGTCAAGACAACTTCGCTTCACGTGGAGGCTGGGCCCGCATACTGAGGGCGTAGGGCTTATGACCAGGTCTCCGTCACTCCGGTGCCCATAACTTTTGATCCGTAAGGAGTTACGCAGCGCATAGCATACCGTTCCAAGCTCTCCGAGAGCTCTACGACGGGGGCAGCCAGCTTGCTCACTATGCCTGTTTTTGGAGCCCAAAATTGAACATTTTCACTAGTTTCGGGCCACTTTTCTTCTATTGCTTTGTTTTTCTGTCCCGGATCGTATGTCGTGAGCTGTTAAAAGGATGGCAACCTTGCTCGCGGGACATTAGAGTGCCCTACAATGCATCGATATCACGTCTTTCGAGGATACTACGTAGTTGAAGCAGATGGGTTGTCGTTAAGCCCATTGGGCCTTCTGAATGGGCCATCTCTCTAGGCTGGGACTGTGAACCGCTAACACATAAAGGAATTGTGCCCTCAATATGGCGGGTGCGATCATACCTGCACTAATGCACCGAATCGCATCAGAACTCCGAAGTTAAGCGTGCTTGGACGTGAGAAGTACTAGGATAGGTGACCCCCTGGGAAATCCTCGTGTTGCACCCCCCTTTTCAATTTTTTTTGCTCCGGTTAGGGTTGCCAAGATACTTTATCCAACACATTTCTATTACCGAATCCCACGGCACCTTGGGCAAGACAATTTCGCTTCACGTTGAGGCTGGACCGGCAAATCGAGGGCGTAGGGCTCGTGACCAGGTCTCCGTCGCTCCGGTTCCCATAACTTTTGATCCGTAAGGAGTTACGTGGCGCATAGCATACCGTTGCAAAGCTCTCCGAGAGCTTTTCGACGGGGGCATACAGCTTGCTCACTGTGTCCGTTTTTGGAGCCCAAAATCGAACGTTTTCACTAGTTTCGGGCCACTTTTCTTCTATTGCTCTATTTTTCGGTCCCGGATCGTATGTCGTGAGCTGTTAAAAGGATGACAACCTTATTCGCGGGATATTAGAGCGCCCTACAATATGTCGATATCACGTCTTGCGAGGATGCTGCGTTGTTGAAGCAGATGGGTTGTCGTTAAGCCCATTGGGCCTTCTGAGTGGGCCATCTCTCTAGGCTGGGACTGTGAACCGCTAACACATAAAGGAATTGTGCACTCAACATGACGGGTGCGATCATCCCAGCACTAATGCACCGTATCCCATCAGAATTTCGATGTTAAGCATGCTTGGGCGATAGTAGTACTAGGATGGGTGACCCCCTGGGAAGTCCTCGTGTTGCACCCCCCATTTCAATTTTTTTTGCTCCGGTTATGGTTGCCAAGATACTTTATTCACCACATTTCTATTACCAAATCCCACGGCATCTTGGGCAAGACAACTTCGCTGCACGTGGAGGCTGGGCCCGCAAACCGAGGGCGTAGGGCTTGTGAACAGGTCTCCATCGCTCCAGTGCCCATAACTTTTGATCCGTAAGGAGTTACGTAGCGCACAGCATACCGTTGCAAAGCTCTCTAAGAGCTCTACGACGAGGGCAGCTAGCTTGCTCGCTATGCCCTTTTTGGAGCTGAAAATTGAACGTTTTCGTCAGTTTTGGGCCACTTTTCTTCTTTTGCTCTATTTTTCAGTTCCGGATCGTTCGTCGTGAGCTGTTCAAAGGACGACAACCTTACTTTCGGGACATTAGAAGGCCCTACAATGCGTCGATATCACGTCTTGTGAGGATGCCGTGTTGTTGAAGCAGATGGTTTGTGGTTAAGCCCATTGGGCCTTTTGAATAGGCCATCTCTCTGGGCAGGGACTGTGAACCGTTAACACATAAAGGAATTGTGCCCTCAACATGACCGGTGTGATCATAGCAGCACTAATGCAACGGATCCCATCAGAACATCGAATTTAAGCGTGCTTGGGCGAGAGTAGTACTAGGATGGGAGACCCCCTGGGAAGTCCTCGTGTTGCACCCTCCTTTTCAATTTTTTTTGCTCCGGTTAGGGTCGCCAAGATACTTTATCCAGCACATTTCTATTACCGAATCCCACGGCACCTTGGGCAAGACAACTTCGCTTCACGTGGAGGCTGGGCCCGCAAACCGAGGGCGTAGGGCTTGTGACCAGGTCTCCATCGCTCCGATGCCCATGACTTTTGATCTGTAAGGAGTTATGCGACGCACAGCATACCGTTGCAAAGCTCTCTGATAGCTCTACGACGGGGGCAGCTAGCTTACTCGCTATGCCCTTTTTGGAGCCAAAAATCGAATGTTTTCGTCAGTTTCGGGCCACTTTTCTTCTTTTGCTCTATTTTTCAGTTCCGGATCGTACGTCGTGAGCTGTTAAAAGAACGACAACCTTACTTTCGGGACATTAGAAGGCCCTACAACGCGTCGATATCACGTCTTGCGAGGATGCCGTGTTGTTGAAGCAGATGGGTTGTCGTTAAGCCCATTGGGCCTTTTGAATGGGCCATCTCTCTGGGCAGGGACTGTGAACCGTTAACACATAAAGGAATTGTACCCTCAACATGACCGGTGTGATCATAGCAGCACTAATGCAACGGATCCCATCAGAACTTCGAATTTAAGCGTGCTTGGGCGAGAGTAGTACTATGATGGGAGACCCCCTGGGAAGTCCTCGTGTTGCACCACCCTTTTCAATTTTTTTTGCTCCGGTTAGGGTCGCCAATATACTTTATCCACCACATTTCTATTACCGAATCCCACGGAACCTTGGGCAAGACAACTTCGCTTCACGTGGAGGCTGGGCCCGCAAACCGAGGGCGTAGGGCTTGTGACCAGGTCTCTGTCGCTCCGATGCCCATGACTTTTGATTCGTAAGGAGTTATGCGATGCACAGCATATTGTTGCAAAGCTCTCTGATAGCTCTACGACGGGGGCAGCTAGCTTGCTCGCTATACCCTTTTTGGGGCCCAAAATCGAACGTTTTCATCAGTTTCGGGCCACTTTTCTTCTTTTGCTCTGTTTTTCCGTCCCGGATCGTACGTCATGAGTTGTTAAAAGGACGAATACCTTACCCGTGGGATATTATAGGGCCCTACAATGTGTCGATTTCACGTCTTGTGAGGATGCTGCGTTGTCGAAACGGATGGGTTGTCGTTAAGCCTATTGGGCTTTCTGAATGGGCCATCTCCCTAGGCTGGGACTCTGAACCGTTAATACATAAAGGAATTGTGCCCTCAACATGGCGGGTGTGATCATACTAGCACTAATGCACCGGATCCCATAAGAACTCCGAAGTTAAGCGTGCTTGGGCGAGAGTAGTACTAGGATGGGTGACCCCCTGGGAAGTCCTCGTGTTGTACCCCCCTTTTCAATTTTTTTGCTTCGGTTAGGGTTGCCAACATACTTTTTCCACCACATTTCTATTACCGAATCCCACGGTACTTTGGGCAAGACAACTTTGCTTCACGTGGAGGTTGGGCCCGCAAACCGAGGGCATAGGGCTTGTGACCAGGTCTTCGTCGCTCCTGTGCCCATAACTTTTGATCCATACGGAGTTACGCGGCGCACAGCATACCGTTGCAAAGCTCTCCGAGAGCTCTACGATGGGGGTAGCCAGCTTGCTCGCTATGCCCATTTATGGGGCCCAAAATCGAACGTTTTCACCTGTTTCGGACCACTTTTCTTCTTTTGCTATGTTTTTCGGTCCCAGATCATACGTCGTGAGTTGTTAAAAGGATGACAACCTTACTCGTGGGACATTAGAGGGCCGTACAACGCGTCGATATCATGTCTTGCGAGAATGCTGCGTTGTTGAAGCAGATGGGTTGTCGTTAAGCCCAGTTGGCCTTTTGAATGGGCCATCTCTCTAGGCTGGTACTGTGAACCGTTAACACATAAAGGAATTGTGCCCTCAACTTGACGGGTGCAATCATACCAGCCCAAATCCACCGGATCCCATCAGAACTCCGAAGTTAAGTGTGCTTCGGCGAGAGTAGTACTAGGATGGGTGACCCCCTGGTAAGTCCTCGTGTTGCACCCTCCTTTTCAATTTTTTTTGCTCCGGTTAGGGTTGCCAAGATACTTTATCCACCACATTTTGATTACCGAATCCCACGGCACTTTGGGCAAGACAACTTTGCTTCACGTGGAGGCTGGGCCCGCAAACCTAGGGCGTAGGGCTTGTGACTAGGTCTCTGTCGCTCCAATGCCCATGTCTTTTGATCCGTAAGGAGTTATGCGACGCACAGCATACCGTTGCAAAGCTCTCTGATAGCTCTACGACGAGGGCAGCTAGCTTGCTCGCTATACCCTTTTTGGAGCCCAAAATCGAACGTTTTCATCAGTTTCTGGCCACTTTTCCTCTTTTGCTCTGTTTTTCCGTCCCGGATCGTACGTCGTGAGCTGTTAAAAGAATGACAACTTTACTTGCTGGATATTAGCGGGCCCTACAACGCGTCGATATCACGTCTTGCGAGGATGCTGCGTTGTTGATGCGGATGGGTTGTCGTTAAGCCCATTGGGCCTTCTGAATGGGCCATCTCTCAAGGCTGGGACTGTGAACCGTTAATACATAAAGGAATTGTGCCCTCAACATGGCGGGTGTGATCATACCGGCACTAATGCACCGGATCCCATAAGAACTCCGAAGTTAAGCGTGCTTGGGCGAGAGTAGTACTAGGATGGGTGATCCCCTGGGAAGTCCTTGTGTTGTACCCCCCTTTTCAATTTTTTTGCTTCGGTTAGGGTTGCCAACATACTTTTTCCACCACATTTCTATTACCGAATCCCACGGCACTTTGGGCAAGACAACTTTGCTTCACGTGGAGGCTGGGCTCGCAAACCGAGGGCGTAGGGCTTCTGACCAGGTCTTCGTCGCTCCTGTGCCCATAACTTTTGATCCATACGGAGTTACGCGGCGCACATCATACCGTTGCAAAGCTCTCCGAGAGCTCTACGACGGGGGTAGCCAGCTTGCTTGCTGTGCCCATTTTTGGGGCCCTAAATCGAACGTTTTCACCTATTTTGGACCACTTTTCTTCTTTTGCTCTATTTTTCGGTCCCGGATCATACGTCGTGAGTTGTTAAAAGGATGACAACCTTACTCGTCGGACATTAGAGGGCCCTACAACGCATCGATATCACGTCTTGCGACGATGCTGCGTTGTTGAAGCAGATGGGTTCTCGTTAAGCCCATTTGGCCTTTTGAATGGGCCATCTCTCTAGGCTGGTACTGTGAACCGTTAACACATAAAGGAATTGTGCCCTCAACTTGACGGGTGTAATCATACCAGCATAAATCCATCGGATCCCATCAGAAATCCGAAGTTAAGTGTGCTTCGGCGAGTGTAGTACTAGGATGGGTGACCCCCTGGTAAGTCCTCGTGTTGCACCCTCCTTTTCAATTTTTTTTGCTCCGGTTAGGGTTGCCAAGATACTTTATCCACCACATTTCTATTACCGAATCCCACGGCACCTTGGGCAAGACAACTTCAATTCACGTGGACGCTGGGACCGTAAACCAAGGGCGTAGGGCTTGTGACCAGGTCTCTGTCGCTCCAATGCCCATGACTTTTGATCCGTAAGGAGTTATGCGACGCACAGCATACCGTTGCAAAGCTCTCCGATAGCTCTACGACGGGGGCAGCTAGCTTGCTCGCTATACCCTTTTTGGAGCCCAAAATCGAATGTTTTCATCAGTTTCGGGCCACTTTTCTGCTTTTGCTCGGTTTTTTCGTCCCATATCGTACGTCGTGAGCTGTTAAAAGGACGACAACTTTACTCGCGGGACATTAGAGGGCCCTACAACACGTCGATATCACGTCTTGCGAAGATGCTGCGTTGTTGAAGCGGATGGGTTGTCGTTAGCCCATTGGGCCTTCTGAATGGGCCACCTGTCTAGGCTACGTCTGTGAACCGTTAATACATAAAGGAATTGTGCCCTCAACATGGCGGGTGCTATCATACCAGCACTAATGCACTGGATCCCATCAGAACTCCGAAATTAAGCGTGCTTGGGCGAGAGTAGTACTAGGATGGGTGACCCCCTGTGAAGTCCTCGTGTTGTAGCCCCCTTTTCAATTTTTTTGCTTAGGTTAGGGTTGCCAAGATACTTTATCCACCACATTCCTATTACCGAATCCCACGGCACTTTGGGCAAGACAACTTTGCTTCACGTGGAGGCTGGGTCCGCAAACCGAGGGCGTAGGGCTTGTGACCAGGTCTCTGTCGCTCCGGTGCCCATAACTTTTGATCCGTAAGGAGTTACGTGGCGCACAGCATACCGTTGCAAAGCTCTCCGAGAGCTCTACGACGGGGGCAGCCAGTTTGCTCGCTTTGCCCATTTTTGGATCCCAAAATCGAATGTTTTCACCAGTTTCGTGTCACTTTTCTTCATTTGCTATGTTCTTCCATCGTGAATCGTACGTCTTCAGCTGGTAAAAGGACGACAACCTTACTTGCGGGACATCACGTCTTGAGATGATGCTGCGTTGTTGAAGCTAATGGGTTGTCGTTAAGCCCATTAGGCCTTCTGAATGAGCCATCACTCTAGGCTGGGACTGTGAACCGTTAACACATAAAGGAATTGTGCCCTTAACATGGCGGGTGCGATCATACCAGCACTAATGCACTGGATCCCATCAGAACTACAATGTAAGCGTGCTTGGGCGAGAGTAGTACTAGGATGGGTGACACCCTGGGAACTCCTCGTGTTGCATCCCCCATTTTCCAATTTTTTTTGCTCCGGTTAGGGTTGCCAAGATACTTTATCCACCACATTTCTATTACCGAATCCCACGGCACCGTGGGCAAGACAACTTCGCTTCACGTGGAGGCTGGGCCCGCAAACCGAGGGCGTAGGGCTTGTGACCAGGTCTCCGTTGCACTGGTGTACATAACTTTTGATCCGTAAGGAGTTACGTGGCGCACAACATACCGTTGCAAAGCTCTCCGATAGCTCTACGACGGGGGCTGCCAGCTTGCTCGCTATGCCCATTTTTAGAGCCCAAAATCGAATGTTTTCAAAGGTTTCGGGCCACTTTTCTTCTTTTGCCCTATTTTTTCGTCCCGGATCGTACGTCGTGATCTGTTAAAAGGACGACAACTTTACTCGCAGGACATTAGAGGGCCCTACAACGCGTCGATATCACGTGTTGTGAGGATGCTGCGTTGTTGAAGCGGATAGGTTGTCGTTAAGCCCATTGGGCCTTCTGAATGGGCCATCAATCTAGGCTGGGACTGTGAACCGTTAATACATAAAGGAATTGTGCCCTCAACATGGCGGGTGCGATCATACCAGCACTAATGTACCGGATCCCATCAGAACTCCAAAGTTAAGCGTGCTTGGGCGAGAGTAGTACTAGGATGGGTGACCCCCTGGGAAGTCCTTGTGTTGCACCCACGTTTTCAATTTTTTTTGATCCGGTTAGGGTTGCCAGGATACTTTATCCACCACATTTCAATTATCGAATCCCATGGCACCCTGGGCAAGACAACTTCGCTTCACGTGGAGGCAAGGCCCGCAAACCGAGGGCGTAGGGCTTGTGACCAGGTCTCCGTCGCTCCGGTACCCATAACTTTCGATCCGTAAGAAGTTACGCGGCGCAAAGTATACTTTGCAAAGCTCTCCAAATGCTCTACAGCGGGGCAGCAAGCCGGCTTGCTGTGCCCATTTTTGGAACCCAAAATCGAATGTTTTCACCAGTTTCGGGCCACTTTTCTTCATTTGCTATGTCCTTCCGTCATGAATAGTACGTCGTAAGTTGTTAAAACGACGACAACCTTACTTGCGGGACATTAAAGAGCCCTACAACGAGTCGATATCATGTCTTGCGATGATGCTACGTTGTTGAAGCTGATGGGTTGTCGTTAAGCCCATTGGGCCTTCTGAATGAGCCATCTCTCTAGGCTGGTACTGTGAACCGTTAACACATAAAGGAATTGTGCCCTTAACATGGCGGGTGTGATCATACCAGCACTAATGCACCGGATCCCATCAGAACTCCGATGTTAAGCGTGCTTGGGCGAGAGTAGTACTAGGATGGGTGACCCCCTGGGAACTCCTTGTGTTGCATCCCCCGTTTCAAGTTTTTTTTGCTTCGGTTAGGGTTGCCAAGATACTTTATCCACCACATTTCTATTACCGAATCCCACGGCACCTTGGGCAAGACAACTTCGCTTCACGTGGAGGCTGGGCCCGCAAACCGAGGTTGTAGGGCTTGTGACCAGGTCTTCGTCGCTCCGTTGCCCATAACTTTTGATCCGTAAGGAGTTACTCGGTGCACAACATACCGTTGCAAAGCTCTCCGGGAGCTCTACGACGGGGGCAGCCAGCTTGAAAGCTTTTCCAATTTTTGGAGCCCAAATTCGAACGTTTTTACCAGTTTCAGGCCACTTTTATTCTTTTGCTCTGTTTTTTTGTCCTGGATCGTACGTCGTGAGCTGTTAAAAGAACGACAACCTTACTTACGGGACATTAGCGGGCCATTTAACGTGTCGATATCACGTCTTGCAACGATGCTGCGTTGTTGAAGCAGATGGTTTGTCGTTAAGCCCATTGGGCCTTCTGAATGAGCCAACTCTCTAGGTTGGGATTGTGAACAATTAACACATAAAGGAATTGTGCCCTCAACATAGTGGGTGCGATCATACCAGCACTAATGCACCGGATCCCATCAGAAATCCGAAGTTAAGCGTGCTTGGGCAAGAGTAGTACTAGGATCGGTGACCCCTTGGGAAGTCCTCGTGTTGCACCCCCCTTTTCAATTTTTTTGCTCCGGTTAGGTTTGCCAAGATACTTTATCCACCATATTTCTATTACCGAATCCCACGGCACCTTGGGCAAGACAACTTTGCTTCACGTGGAGGCTGGGCCCGTAAGCCGAGGGCGTAGGGCTTGTGACCAGGTCTTCGTCGCTCCGGTGCCCATAACTTTTGATCCGTAAGGAGTTACACGGCGCACAGCATACCGTTGCAAAGCTCTCCGAGAGCTCTACGACGTGGGCAGCCAGCTTGCTCACTGTGCCCATTTTTGGAGACCAAAATCGAACATTTTCACCAGTTTTGGACCATATTTTTATTTTGCTCTATTTTTTCATCCCGGATCGTACGTCGTGAGTTGTTAAAAGGACGACAACCTTACTCGTGGGACATTAGAGGGCCCTACAAGGCGTCAATATCACGTCTTGTGAGGATTCTACGTTGTTGAAATGGATGGGTTGTCGTTAAGCCCATTGGGCCTTTTGAATGGGCCATCTCTCTATGCTGGGACTGTGAACTGTTAACACATAAAGGAATTGTGCCCTCAACATGACGGGTACGATCATACCAGCACTAATGCACCGGATCCCATCAGAACTCCAATGTTAAGCGTGCTTGGGCGAGAGTAGTACTAGGATGGGTGACACCCTGGGAACTCCTCGTGTTGCACCCCTCCTTTCCAATTTCTTTTGCTCCGGTTAGGGCTGCCAAGATACTTTATCCACCACATTTCTATTACCGAATCCCACGGCACCTTGGGCAAGACAACTTCGCTTCACGTGGAGGCTGGGCCCGCAAACCGAGGGCGTAGGGCTTGTGACCAGATCTCCGTCGCTCCGGTGCCCATAACTTTTGATCCGTAAGGAGTTACGTGGCGCACAACATACCATTGCAAAGCTCTCCGATAGCTCTACGACGGGGGCAGCTAGCTTGCTCGCTATACCCTTTTTGGAGCCCAAAATCGAATGTTTTCAAAGGTTTCAGGCCACTTTTCTTCTTTTGCCCTATTTTTTCGTCCCGGATCGTACGTCGTGATCTGTTAAAAGGACGACAACTTTACTCGCAGGACATTAGAGGGCCCTACAACGCGTCGATATCACTTGTTGCGAGGATGCTGCGTTGTTGAAACAGATAGGTTGTCGTTAAGCCCATTGGGCCTTCTGAATGGGCCATCAATCTAGGCTGGGACTGTGAACAGTTAATACATTAATGAATTGTGCCCTCAACATGGCGGGTGCGATCATACCAGCACTAATGCACCGGATCCCATCAGAACTTTGAAGTTAAGCGTGCTTGGGCGAGAGTAGTACTAGGATGGGTGACCCCCTGGGAAGTCCTCGTGTTGCACCCCCATTTTCAAATTTTTTTTTGCTCCGGTTAGGGTTGCCAAGATACTTTATCCGCCACATTTCCATTATCGAATCCCACGGCACCCTAGGCAAGACAACTTCGCTTCACGTGGAGGCAGGGCCTGCAAACCGAGGGCATAGGGCTTATGACCAGGTCTTCGTCGCTCCGGTACCCATAACTTTTGATCCGTAAGGAGTTACGCGGTGCAAAGTATACCGTTGCAAAGCTCTACGAAAGCTCTACAGCTGGGGTAGCAAGCCTGCTTGTTGTGCCCATTTTTGGAGCCCAAAATTGAATGTTTTCACTCATTTCGGGCCATGTTTCTTCATTTGCTATGTTTTTCTGTCCCGGATCGTACGTCGTAAGCTATTAAAAGGACGACAACCTTACTCGCGGGACATTAAAGAGCCCTACAACGCGTCGATATCACGTCTTGCGAGGATGCTGCGTTGTTGAAGCTGATGGGTTGTCGTTAAGCCCATTGGGCATTCTGAATTTGCCATCTCTCTAGGTTAGGACTGTGAACCGTTAACACATAATGGAATTGTGCCCTTAACATTGCGGGTGCAATTATACCAGCACTAATGCACCGGATCCCATCAGAACTCCGAAGTGAAGCGTGCTTGGGCGAGAGTAGTACTAGGATGGGTGACCCCTTGGGAAGTCCTCGTGTTGCACCCCCCCTTTTCAATTTTTTTTGCTCCGGTTAGGGTTGCCAAGAAACTTTATCCACCACATTTCAATTACCGAATCCCACGGCACCTTGGGCAAGACAACTTTGCTTCACGTGGAAGCTGGGCCCGCAAACCGAGGGCGTAGGGCTTGTGACCAGGTCTTCGTTGCTCCGGTGCCCATAACTTTTGATCCGTAAGGAGTTACGTGGCGCACATCATACCGTTGCAAAGCTCTCCCAGAGCTCTACGACAGGGGCAGCCAGCGTGCTCGCTGTGCCAATTTTTAGAGCCCAACATCGAACGTTTTCACCAGTTTCGGACCACATTTCTTCTTTTGCTCTATTTTTTCGTCCCGGATCGTACGTCGTGAGTTTTTAAAAGGACGACAACCTTACTCGTGGGACATTAGAGGGCCATACAATGCATTGATATCACGTCTTGTGAGGATGCTGCGTTGTTGAAACGGATGGGTTGTCGTTAAGCCCATTGGGCCTTTTGAATGGGCCATCTCTGTATGCTGGGATTGTGAACTGTTAACACATAAAGGAGTTGTGCCCTCAACATGACGGGTGCGATCATACCAGCACTAATGCACCGGATCCCATCAGAACTCCGAAGTTAAGCGTGCTTGGGCGAGAGTGGTACTAGGATGGGTGACCCCGTGGGAAGTCCTCGTGTTGCACCCCCCTTTTTAATTTTTTTTGCTCCGGTTAGGGTTGCCAAGATTCTTTATCCACCCCATTTCTATTATCGAATCGCACGGCACCTTCGGCAAGACAACTTCGCATCACGTGGAGGCTGGGCCCGAAAATCGAGGGCGTAGGGCTTGTAACCAGGTTTTCGTCACTCCGGTGCCCATAACTTTTGATCCGTAAGGAGTTACTCGGTGCACAATATACCGTTGCAAATTTCTCTGAGAGCTCTACGACGGGGGCGGCCAGCTTGCTCGCTTTGCCCATTTTTGGAGCCCAAAATTGAACATTTTCACCAGTTTCGGATCACATTTCTTCTTTTGCTCTATTTTTCCATCCCGGATCGTACGTCATGAGTTGTTAAAAGGACGAATACCTTACCCGTGGGACATTAGAGGGCCCTACAATGTGTCGATATTACGTCTTGTGAGGATGCTGCATTGTCGAAACGGATGGGTTGTCGTTAAGCCTATTGGGCCTTCTGAATGGGCCATCTCTCTAGGCTGGGACTGTGAACCGTTAATACATAAATGAATTGTGCCCTCAACATGGCGGGTGTGATCATACTAGCACTAATGCACCAGATCCCATCAGAACTTCGAAGTTAAGCATGCTTGGACAAGCGTAGTACTAGGATGGGTGACCTCATGGGAACTCCTCGTGTTGCAAACCCCTTTTCAATTTTTTTTGATCCAGTTAGGGTTGCCAAGATATTTTATCCACCAAATTTCTATTACCGAATCCCACGGCACATTGGGCAACACAACTTCGCTTCACGTCGAGGCTGGGCCCGCAAACCGAGGGCGTAGGGCTTGTGACCAGGTCTCCGTCCCTCCGGTGCCCATAAATTTTGATCCGTAAAGAGTTACGCGGTGCACAGCATACCGTTGCAAATCTCTCCGAGAGCTCTATGACGGTGGCAGCCAGCTCGCTCGCTATGCCCATTTTTGGAGCCCAAAATCGAATGTTTTCACTAGTTTTGGACCACATTTCTTCTTTAGCTCTGTTTTTTTGTCCCGGATCGTATGTCATGAGTTGTTAAAAGGACGACAACCTTACTCGTGGGACATTAGAGGGCCCTACAACGCGTCAATATCACGTCTTGTGAGGATGCTGCGTTGTTGAAACAGATGGGTTGTCGTTAAGCCTATTGGGCCTTCTAAATGGGCCATCTCTCTAGGCTGGGACTGTGAACCGTTAATAGATAAATGAATTGTGCCCTCAACATGGTGGGTGTGATCATACCAGCACTAATGCACCAGATCCCATCAGAACTACGAAGTTAAGTATGCTTGGACGAGAGTAGTACTAGGATGGGTGACCTCATGGGAAGTCCTCGTGTTACAACCCCCTTTTCAATTTTTTTTGATCTGGTTAGGGTTGCCAAGATACTTTATCGACCAAATTTCTATTACCGAATCCCACGGCACCTTGGGCAAGACAACTTCGCTTCACGTGGAGGTTGACCCGCAAATCGAGGGCTTAGGGTTTGTGACCAGGTCTCCGTCACTCCGGTGCCCATAACTTTTGATCCGTAAGGAGTTACGCAGCGTACAGCATACCGTTGCAAAGCTCTCCGAGAGCTCTACAACTGGGGCAGCCAGCTCGCTCGCTGTGTCCCTTTTTGGAGCCCAAAATCGAACGTTTTCATCAGTTTTAGGACACTTTTCTTGTTTTGCACTATTTATTCATCCCGGATCGTACGTTGTGAGTTGTTAAAAGAATGACAACCTTAATTGGGGGATATTAGAGGGCCCTACAACGTTTTGATATCACGTCTTGCGATGATACTGCGTTGTTGATGCTGATGGGTTGTCGTTAAGCCCATTGGGCCTTCTGAATGGGCCATCTCTCTAGATTGGGACTGTGAACCGTTAACACATGAAGGAATTGTGCCCTCAACATGGCGGGTGCTATCATACCAGCACTAATGCACCGGATCCCTTCAGAACTCTGAAGTTAAGAGTGTTTGGGCGAGAGTAGTACTAGGATGGGTGACCTCCTGGGAAGTCCTAGTGTTGCACCCCCCTTTTCAATTTTGTTTGCTCCGGTTAAGGTTGCCAAGATACTTTATCCACCACATTTCTATTAACGAATCCCACTGCACCTTAGGCAAGACAACTTCACTACACGTAGAGGTTGGGCCAGCAAACCGAGGGCACAGGGCTTGTGACCAGGTCTCCGTCGCTCCAGTGCCCATAACTTTTGATCCATAAGGAGTTACGTGGCGCACATCATATTGTTGCAAAGCTCTCCGAGAGCTCTACGATGAGTGCAGCAAGCCTGCTTGTCTGCGCCTATTTTCAGAGCCCAAAATCGAACATTTTCATCAGTTCGGGCCACTTTTCTTCCTTTGCTCTATTTTTCCATCACGGATCGTACGTCGTGAGTTGTTAAAAGGATGACAACCTTACTCGTGGGACATTAGAGGTACATACAACGCGTCGATATCATGTCTTGTGAGGATGCTGCGTTGTTGAAATGGATGGGTTGTTGTTAAGCCCAATGGGCCTTTTGAATGGGCCATCTCTCTATGCTGGGACTGTGAACTGTTAACACATAAAGGAGTTGTGCACTCAACATGACGGGTGCGATCATACTAGCACTAATGCACCGGATCCCATCAGAACTCCGAAGTTAAGCGTGCTTGGGCGAGAGTGGTACTAGGATGGGCGACCCCTTGGGAAGTCCTCGTGTTGCACCCCCCTTTTTAATTTTTTTTGCTCCGGTTAGGGTTGCCAAGATACTTTATCCACCACACTTCTATTATCGAATCCCACGGCACCTTCGGCAAGACAACTTCGCATCACGTGGAGGCTGGGCCCGCAAACCGAGGGCGTAGGGCTTGTAACCAGGTCTTCGTCGCTTCGGTGCCCATAACTTTTGATCCATAAGGAGTTACTCGGTGCACAGCATACGGTTGCAAAGTTCTACGAGAGCTCTACGACGGAGGCAGCCAGCTTGCTCGCTTTGCCCATTTTTGGAGCCCAAAATCAAATGTTTTTACCAGTTTCGGACCACAGTTCTTCTTTTGCTCTGTTTTTCCGTCCCGGATCGTACGTCATGAGTTGTTAAAAGGACGAATACCTTACTCGTGGGACATTAGAGGGCCCTACAATGCGTCGATATCACGTCTTGTGAGGATGCTGCGTTGTCGAAACAGATGGGTTGTCGTTAAGCCTATTGGGCCTTCTGAATGGGCCATCTCTCTAGGCTGGGACTGTGAACCGTTAATACATAAATGAATTGTGCCCTCAACATGGTGGGTGTGATCATACCAGCACTAATGCACCAGATCCCATCAGAACACCGAAGTTAAGCATGCTTGGACAAGTGTAGTACTAGGATGGGTGACCTCATGGGAAGTCCTCGTGTTGCAAACCCCTTTTCAATTTTTTTTGATCCAGTTAGGGTTGCCAAGATACTTTATCCACCAAATTTCTATTACCGAATCCCACGGCACCTTGGGCAACACAACTTCACTTCACGTGGAGGCTGGGCCCGCAAACCGAGGGCGTAGGGCTTGTGACCAGGTCTCCGTCCCTCCGGTGCCCATAACTTTTGATCCGTAAAGAGTTACGCGGCGCACAGCATACCGTTACAAAGCTCTCTGAGAGCTCTACGATGGGGGTAGCCAGGTTGCTCGCTTTGGCACTTTTTGGAGCCTAAAATCGAACATTTTAACCAGTTTTAGGCCACTTTTCTTCTTTTGCTCTGTTTTTTCATCCCGGATCGTACGTCGTGAGCTGTTAAAAGAATGACAACCTTACTCGGGGGACATTAGAGGGCCCTACAACGTGTCGATATCACGTCTTGCGATGATGATGCATTGTTGATGTTGATGGGTTTTCGTTAAGCCCATTGGGCCTTCTGAATGGGCCATCTCTCTAGGCTGGGACTGTGAACCGTTAATACAAAAAGGAATTGTGCCCTCAACATGGCGGGTGCGATCATACCAGCACTAATGCACCGGATCCCATCAGAACTCCGAAGTTAAGCGTGCTTGGGCGAGAGTAGTACAAGGATGGGTGGCCCCCACAGAAGTCCTCATGTTGCACCCCCCTTTTCAATTTTTTTTGCTCTAGTTAGGGTTGCCAAGATACTTTATCCGCCACATTTCAATTATCGAATCCCACGGCACCCTAGGCAAAACAACTTCGCTTCACGTGGAGGCTGGGCCTGCAAACCGAGGGCGTAGGGCTTGTGACCAGGTCTCCGTCGCTCCGGTACCCATAACTTTTGATCCGTAAGGCGTTACGCGGCGCAAAGCATACCATTGCAAAGCTCTCCGAAAGCTCTACAGCGGGGGCAGCTAGCTTGCTTGTTGTGCCCATTTTTGGAGCCCAAAATCGAATGTTTTCACCAGTTTCGGGCCACTTTTCTTCATTTGCTCTGTTTTTCCGTCCCGGATCATACGTCGTAAGCTATTAAAAGGACGACAACCTGACTCGCGGGACATTAAAGAGCCCTACAACGCGTCGATATCACGTCTTGCGAGGATGCTGCGTTGTTGAAGCTGATTGGTTGTCGTTAAGCCCATTGGGCCTTCTGAATGAGCCATCTCCCTAGGTTGGGACTGTGAACCGTTAACACATAAATGAATTGTGCCCTTAACATGGCGGGTGTGATCATACCACCACTAATGCACCGGATCCCATCAGAACTCCGAAGTTAAGCGTGCTTGGGCTAGAGTAGTACTAGGATGGGTGACACCCTGGGAACTCCTCGTGTTGCACCCCCCGTTTCAATTTTTTTTGCTCCGGTTAAGGTTGCCAAAATACTTTATCCACCACATTTCTATTACCGAATCCGACGGCACCTTGGGCAAGACAACTTCGCTTCACGTGGAGGTTGGGCCCGCAAACCGATGGCGTAGGGCTTGTGACCAGGTCTCCGTCGCTCCGGAGCCCATAACTTTGGATCCGTAAGGAGTTACGTGGCGCACAGCGTACCGTTGCAAAGCTCTTCGAGAGCTCTACGACGGGGGTAGCTAGCTTGCTCGCTTTGCCAATTTTTGGAGCCCAAAATCAATTGTTTTTACTAGTTTCGGGCCACTTTTCTTCTTTTGCTCTGTTTTTCTTTCTCGGATCGTACGTCATGAGCTGTTTAAAGAATGACAACCTTACTTGTGGGACATTAGCGGGCCCTACAACGTGTCGATATCATGTCTTGCGAGGATGCTGCGTTGTTGAAGCTAATGGGTTGTTGTTAAGCCCATTGGGCCTTCTTAATGAGCCATCTCTCTAGGTTGAGATTGTGAACCGTTAACACATAAGGAAATTGTGCCCTCAACATGGCGGGTGCGATCATACCAGCACTAATGCACCAGATCCCATCAGAACTCCGAAGTTAAGCTTGCTTGGGCGAGAGTGGTACTAGGATCGGTGACCCCTTGGGAAGTCCTCGTGTTGCACCCCCCTTTTCAATTTTTTTGCTCTGGTTAGGGTTGCCAAGATACTTTATCCACCACATTTCTATTACCGATTCCCACGTCACCTTGGGCAAGACAACTTTGCTTCATGTGGAGGCTGGGCTCGCAAACCGATGGCGTAGGGCTTGTGACCAGGTCTTCGTCGCTCCGGTGCCCATAACTTTTGATCCGTGAGGAGTTACGCGTCGCACAGCATACCGTTGCAAAGCTCTCCTAGAGGTCTACGACGGGGGCAGCCAACTTGCTCGCTGTGCCCATTTTTGGAGCCCAAAATCAAACGTTTTCACTAGTATTGGACCACATTTCTTCTTTTGCTCTATTTTTCGGTCCTGGATCGTACGTCGTGAGTTGTTAAAATGACGACAACCTTACTCGTGGGACATTAGAGGGCCCTACAACACGTCGATATCACGTCTTGTGTGGATGCTGCGTTTTTGAAACCTATGGGTTGTCATTAAGCCCATTGGGCCTTTTGAATGGGCCATCTCTCTATGCTGGGACTGTGAACTGTTAACACATAAAGGAATTGTGCCCTCAACATGACGGGTGCGATCATACCAGCACTAATGCACCGGATCCCATCAAAACTCCGATGTTAAGCGTGCTTGGGCGAGAGTGGTACTAGGATAGGTGACCCCCTGGAAAGTCCTCGTGTTGCACCCCCCTTTTCAATTTTTTTTGCTCCAGTTAGGGTTGCCATGATACTTTATCCACCACATTTCTATTATCGAATCCCACGGCACCTTCGGCAAGAAAAGTTCGCATCACGTGGAGGCTGGGCCCGCAAACCGGGGGCGTAGGGCTTGTAACCAGGTCTTCGTCGCTCCGATGCCCATAACTTTTGATTCGTAAGGAGTTATGCGGTGAACATCATACTGTTGCAAAAGCTCTCCGAGAGCTCTACGACGAGGGCAGCCAGCTTGCTCGCTGTGCCCATTTTTGGAGCCCAAAATCGAACGTTTTCACCAATTTCGGACCATATTTCTTCTTTTGCTCTATTTTTCCGTCCCGGATCGTACGTCATGAGTCGTTAAAAGGATGCAAACCTTACTCGTGGGACATAAGAGGCCCCTATAATGTGTCGATATCCCGTCTTGTGAGGATGCTGCGTTGTTGAAACGGATGGGTTGTCGTTAAGCCTATTGGGCCTTCTGAATGGGCCATCTCTCTAGGCTGGGACTGTGAACCGTTAATACATAAAGGAATTGTGCCCTCAACATGGCGGGTGTGATCATACCAGCACTAATGCACCAGATCCCATCAGAACTCCGATGTTAAGCATGCTTGGACGAGAGTAGTACTAGGATGGGTGACCTCATGGGAAGTCCTCGTGTTGCATCCCCCTTTTCAATTTTTTTGCTCCGGTTAGGGCTGCCAAGATACTTTATCCACCAAATTTCTATTACTGAATCCCACGGCACCTTTGGCAAGACAACTTCGCTTCACGTGGAGGCTGGGCCCGCAAACCGAGGGTGTAGGGCTTGTGACCAGGTTTTCATCCCTCCGGTGCCTATAACTTTTGATTTGTAAGGAGTTACTCGGCGCACAGCATACCGTTGTAAAGCTCTCCGAGAGCTCTACGACAGGGGCAGCCAGCTTGCTCGGTTTGGCCCTTTTTGGAGCCTAAAATCGAACGTTTTTACCAGTTTTGGGCCACTTTTCTTCTTTTGCTCTGTTTTTTCATCCCGGATCGTACGTTGTGAGCTGTTAAAAGAATGACAACCTTAGTCGAGGGACATTAGAAGGCCCTACAACGTGTCGATATCACGTCTTGCGATGATGCTGCGTTGTTGGAGCTGATGGGTTATCGTTAAACCCATTAGGCCTTTTGAATGAGCCATCTCTCTAGGTTGGGATTGTGAACCGTTAACACATAAAGGAATTATGCCCTTAACATGGCGGGTGCGATCATACTAGTACTAATGTACTGGATCCCATCAGATCTCCAAAGTTAAGCATGCTTGGACGAGAGTAGTACTAGGATCGGTGACCCCCTGGGAAGTCCTCGTGTTGCACCCCCCTTTTCAATTTTTTTTGCTCCGGTTAAGGTTGCCAAGATACTTTATCCACCCCATTTCTATTACCGAATCCAACGGCACCTTGGGCAAGACAACTTCGCTTCACGTGGAGGCTGGGCCCGTAAACCGTGGGCGTAGGGCTTGTGACCAGGTCTCCGTCGCTCCGGTGCCCATAACTTTTGATCCGTAATGCGTTACGCAGTGCATAGCATACCGTTGCAAAGCTCTCTGAGAGCTCTATGACGGGGGCATGCAGCTTGTTCGTTGTGCCCATTTTTGGAGCCCAAAATCGAACGTTTTCACCAGTTTCGGGCCACTTTTTTCTTTTTCTCTATTTTTCAGTCCCGGATCATACGTCGTCAATTGTTAAAAGGATGACAACCTTAGTCGCGGGACAATAGAGGGCCCTACAACGCGTCAATATCACATCTTGCGAGGATGTTACGTTGTTGAAGCAGATGGGTTGTCGTTAAGCCCATTTGGCCTTTTGAATGGGCCATCTCTCTAGGCTGGTACTGTGAACCGTTAACACATAAAGGAATTGTGCCCTCAACATGACGGGTGCGATCATACCAGCTCTAATGCACTGGATCTCATCAGAACTCCAAAGTTAAGTGTGCTTGGGCTAGAGTAGTACTAGGATCGGTGACCCCCTGGGAAGTCCTCGTGTTGTACCCCCCTTTTCAATTTTTTTTGCCCCGGTTAGGGTTGCCAAGATTCTTTATCCACCACATTTCTATTACCGACTCCCACGGTACCTTGGACAAGACAACTTCGCTTCACGTGGAGGCTGGGCTCGCAAACTGAGGGTTAGGGCTTGTGACCAGGTCTCCGTCGCTCCAGTGCCCATAACTTTTGATTTGTAATGAGTTACGCGGTGCACAACATACCGCTGCAAAGCTCTCTGAGAGCTCTATGACGGGGGCAGCCAGTTTGTTCGCTGTGCCCATTTTTGGAGCCCAAAATCGAACGTTTTCAATAGTTTTTGGCCACTTTTCTTCTTTTGCTCTATTTTTCAGTGCCGGATCGTACGTCGTGAGTTGTTAAAAGGACGACAACCTTAGTCGCGGGACATTAGAGGGCCCTACAACGCGTCAATATCACGTCTTGCGAGGATGCTGCGTTGTTGAAGTAGATGGGTTGTCGTTAAGCCCATTGGGCCTTTTGAATGGGCCATCTCTCTAGGTTGGGATTGTGAACCGCTAACACATAAAGGAATTGTGCCCTCAACAAGGCGGGTGCGATCATACTAGTACTAATGCACTGGATCCCATCAGAACTTCGAAGTTAAGCGTGCTTGGGCGAGAGTAGTACTAGGATCGGTGACCCCCTGGGAAGTCCTCGTGTTGCACCCCCCCTTTTCAATTTTTTTTCCTCCGGTTAGGGTTGCCAAGATACTTTATCCACGCCATTTTTCTTACTGAATCCCATGGCACCTTGGGCAAGACAACTTCGCTTCACGTGCAGGCTGGGCCCATAAACTGAGGGCGTAGGGCTTGTGACCAGGTCTCCGTCGATCCGGTGCCCATAACATTTGATCCGTAATGAGTTACGCGGTGCATAGCATACCGTTGCAAAGCTCTCTGAGAGCTCTATGACGGGGGCAGCCAGCTTGATCGCTGTGCCCTTTTTGGAGCCCAAAATCGAACGTTTTCACTAGTTTCGGGCACCTTTTCTTCTTTTGATCTATTTTTCAGTCCCGGATCGTACGTCGTGAGTTGTTAAAAGGACGACAACCTTAGTCGCATGACATTTGAGGGCCCTACAACGTGTCAATATCACGTCTTGCGAGGATGCTACGTTGTTGAAGCAGATGGGTTGTCGTTAAGCCTATTGGGCCTTTTGAATGGGCCATCTCTCTAGGCTTGGATTGTGAACCGTTAAAACATAAAGGAATTGTGCCCTCAACATGGCAGGTGCAATCATACCAGCACTAATGCACCGGATCCCATCAGAACTACGAAGTTAAGCTTGCTTGGGCGAGAGTAGTACTATGATGGGGGCAGGTAGTTTGCTCGTTGTGCCCCTTTTAGAGCCCAAACTCAAACGTTTTCATCAGTTTCGGGCCGCTTTTCTTCTTTTGCCCTATATTTCCATCCCGGATCGTACGTCGTGAGCTGTTAAAAGGACGACAACCTTACTCGCGGGACATTAGAAGGCCCTACAATGCGTCGATATCACGTCTTGCAAGGATACTGCGTTGTTGAAGCAGATAGGTTGTCGTTAAGCCAATTGGGCCTTTCGAATGGGCCATCTCTCTAGGCTGGGACTGTGAACCGTTAACACAAAATGGAATTGTGCCCTCAACATGACAGATGCGATCATACCAGCACTAATGCACGAGATCCTATCAGAACTCTGAAGTTAAGTGTGCTTGGGCTAGAGTAGTACTATGATGGGGGACCCCGTGGGAAGTCCTAGTGTTCCACCCCCCTTTTCAATTTTTTCTGCTCCGGTCAGGGTTGCCAAGATATTTTATCCGCCACATTTCTATTATTAAATGCCGCGACACTTTGGCAAGAGAATTTTGTTTCACGTGGAGGCTGGGCCCGCAAACCGAGGGGGTAGGGCTTGTGACCAGGTCTTCGTCGCTCCGGTGCCCATAACTTTTGGTCCGTGGGGAGTTATGCGGTGCACAACATACCGTTGCAAAGTTCTCCGATAGTTCTAAGGAGGGGACAACAAGCATGCTTGCTTTGCCAATTTTTGGAGTCCAAAATCGAATGTTTTCACCAGTTTTGGGCCACTTTTCTTCTTTTGCTCTGTTTTTTCATCCCGGCTCGTACGCCCTGAGATGTTAAAAGGACGACAACCCTACGCGCGGGACATAAGAGGGCCCTACAACGCGTCGATATCACGTCTTGCGAGGATGCTGCGTTGTTGAAGCAGATGGGATGTCGTTAAGCCCATTAAGCCTTTTGAATGGGCTATCTCTCTAGGCTAGGACTATTAACCGTTAACACATAAAGTAATTGTGCCCTCAACATGACGAGTGCGATCGTACCAGCACTAATGCCCCGGATCCCATCAGAACTCCGAAGTTAAACGTGCTTGGGCGAGAGTAGTACTAGGATGGGTGACCCCCTGGGAAGTCCTCGTGTTGTACCCCTATTTTTAATTTTTTTTGCTCCAGCTAGGGTTGCCAAGATACTTTATCCACCACATTTCTATTACAGAATCCCACGGCACCTTGGGCAAGACAACTTCACTTCACGTGGAGGCTGGGCCCGCAAACCAAGGGCGTATGGCTTTTGACTAGGTCTCCATTGCTCCGGTGCACATAACTTTTGATCCGTAAGGAGTTACGCTGCGCACAACATACCATTGCAAATCTCTCCGTGAGCTCTACGACGAGGGCAGCCAGCTAGCTCGCTGTGCCCTTTTTGGAGTTCAAAATCGAACATTTTCATCAGTTTCTGTCCACTTTTCTTCTTTCGCTCTGATTTTCTGTCCCGGATCGTACGTTGTGTGATGTTAAAAGGACGACAACCTTACTTGCGGGACATTAGAGGCCCCTACAACGCGTCGATATCACGTCCTGTGAGGATGTTGCGTTGTTGAAGCAGATGGGTTGTGGTTAAGCCCATTGGGCCTTTTGAATGGGCCATCTCAATAGGCTGGGACTGTGAACCATTAACACATAAAGGAATTGTCCCCTCAACATGACGGGTGCGATCACACCAGTACTACTGCACCAGATCCCATCAGAACTTCGAACTTAAGCGTGCTTGGGTGAGAGTTGTACTAGGATGGGTGACACCCTGGGAAGTCCTCGTGTTGCACCCCCCTTTTCAATTTTTTTTGCTCCGGTTAGGGTCGCCAAGATACTTTATCCACCAAATTTCTATTATCGAATCCCACGACACCTTGGGCAAGACAACTTCGCTTCACGTGGAGGCTGGGCCCGCAAACCGAGGGCATAGGGCTTGTGACTAGGTCTCCGTCGCTCTGGTGACCATGACTTCTGATCCATAAGGAGTTACGCGGTGCACAGCATACCGTTGCAAAGCTCTTCCAGAGCTCTATGACGGGGGTAGCTAGCTCGCTCGCTATGCCCTTTTTGTAGAGCAAAATGGAATGTTTTCATCAGTTTCGGGCCACTTTTCTTCTTTAGCTCTGTTTTTCCGACTCGAATCGTACGTCCTGAGCTGTTAAAAGAATGACAACCTTACTCGCGGGACATTACAGGGCCCTACAACGCATCGATATCACGTCTTGCGTGCATGCTGCATTGTTGAAGCGGATGGGTTGTGGTTAAGCCCATTGGGCCTTCTGAATAGGCCATCTCTCTAGGCTGGGACTGTGAACCGTTAACACATAAAGGAATTGTGCCCTCGACATGGCGAGTGCGATCATGCCAGCACTAATGCACCGGATCCCATCAGAACTCCGAAGTTAAGCGGGCTTGGGCGAGAGTAGTACTAGGATGGGTGATCCCCTGGGAAGTCCTCATGTTGCACCTCCTTTTCCAATTTTTTTTTGCTCCGGTTAGGGTTGCCAAGATACTTTATCCACCATATTTCTATTAACGAATCCCACAGCACCCTGGGCAAGACAACTTCACTTCACGTGGAGGCTGGGTACGCAAACCGAGGGCGTAGGGCTTGTGACCAGGTCTCCGTCGCTCCGGTGCCCATAACTTTCGATTCGTAAGGAGTTATGCAGTGCACAGCATATTGTCGCAAAGCTCTCCAAGAGCTCTACGACGGGGACAACTAGCTTGATCGTTGTGCCCGTTATTGGAGCCCAAAATCAAACATTTTCACCAGTTTTGGGCCATTTTTCTTCTTTTGCTCTGTTTTTCTGTCCCGGATCGTATGTCGTGAGCTATTAAAAGGAAAACAAACTTACTCGTGGGACTTTAGAGGGCTCTACAATGCGTCGATATCACGTCTTGCGAGGATGCTACGTTGTTGAAGCTGATGGGTTGTCGTTAAACCCATTGGGCCTTCTGAATGGGCCATCTCTCTAGGCTGGGACTGTGAACCGTTAACACATAAAGGAATTGTGCCCTCAACATGGCGGGTGCGATCATACTAGCACTAATGCACCGGATCCCATCAGAACTGCGAAGTTAAGCGTGCTTGGGCGAGAGTAGTACTAGGACTGGTGACCCCATGGGAAGTACTCATGTTGCACCCCCTTTTTCAATTTTTTTTGCTCCGGTTAGGGTTGTCAAGATACTTTATCCACCACATTTCTATTATCGAATCCCACGGCACCTTGGGCATGACAACTTCGCTTCACGTGGAGGCTGGGCCAGCAAACCGAGGGCGTAGGGCTTGTGACCAGGTCTCCAGCGCTCTAGTGCCCATAACTTTTGTACCGTAAGGAGTTACGTGGCGCACAGCATATTGTTACAAAGCTCTCCGAGTGCTCTATGATGGGGGCAGTTAGTTTGCTTGTTTTGCACTTTTTAGAGCCCAAATTCAAACGTTTTCATTAGATTCGGGCAGCTTTTCTTCTATTTCTCTATTTTTCCATCCTGGATCGTACGTCGTGAGCTGTTAAAAGGACGCCAACCTTACTCGCGGGACATTAGAGGGCCCTACAACGCGTCGATATCACATCTTACGAGGATGCTGCGTTGTTGAAGCAGATGGGTTGTCGTTAAGCCCATTGGGCCTTTTGAATGGGCATCTCTCTAGGCTGGGACTATGAACCGTGAACACATAAAGGAACCGCGATCATACCAGTACTAATGCACCGGATCCCATCAGAACTCCGAAGTTAAGTGTGCTTGGGCGAGAGTAGTACTAGGATGGGTGACCCCCTGGGAAGTCCTCGTGTTGCACCCCCCTTTTCAATTTTTTCTGCTCTGGTTAGGGTCGCCAAGATACTTTATCCACCACATTTCTATTATCGAATCCCACGACACGTTGGGCAAGACAATTTCGCTTAACATTGAGGCTGGGCCCGCAAACCATGGGCGTGGGGGATATGACCAGGTCTCCGTCGCTCCGGTGCCCATAACTTTTGATCCATAAGGAGTTACGCGGTGCACAGCATACCGTTGCAACGCTCCCCGAGAGCTCTACAACGGAGGCATCTAGCTTGCTCGCTATGCCCTTTTTGAAGCCCAAAATCGAACGTTTTCATCAGTTTTGGGCAATTTTTCTTCTTTTACTATGTTTTTTGGTCCCGGATCGTACATCGTGAGCTGTTAAAAGGACAACAACCTTACTTGCGGGACATTAGAGGGCCCTACAATGCATCGATATCACGTCTTGCGAGGCTGCTGCTATGTTGAAGCAGATGGGTTGTTGTTAAGCCCATTGGGCCTTTTGAATGGGCCATCTCTCTATGCTGGGACTGTGAACCGTTAACACATAAAGGAATTGTGCCCTCAACATGACGGGTGCGATCATACCAGCACTAATGCTCCGGATCCCATCAGAACTCCGAAGTTAAGCGTGCTTGGGTGAGAGTAGTACTAGGATGGGTGACGCCTTGGGAAGTCCTCGTGTTGTACCCCCCTTTTAAATTTTTTTTGCTCCGGTTAGGGTTGCCAAGATACTTTATCCACCACATTTCTATTATCGAATCCCACAACACCTTGGGCAAGAGAACTTCGCTTCACGTGAAGGCTGGACCCGCAAACCGAGGGCGTAGGGGTTGTGACCAGGTCTCCGTCGCTCCGGTTCCCATGACTTTTGATCCGTAAGGAGTTACGCGGCGCATAGCATACCGTTGCAAAGCTTTCTGAGAGCTCTACGACAGGGGCAGCTAGCTTGCTCTCTGTGCCCTTTTTGGAGCCCAAAATCGAACGTTTTCATTAGTTTCGGGCTACTTTTCTTCTTTTGCTATGTTTTTTCGTCCCTGATCGTACGTCGTGAGCTGTTAAAAGGATGACAACGTTACTCGCGGGACATTAGAGGGCCCTACAATGTGTTGATATCACGTCTTTCAAAGATGTTGCGTTGTTGAAGCAGATGGATTGTCGTTAAGCCCATTGGGCCTTCTAAATGGGCCATCTCTCTAGGCTGGGACTGTGAACCGTTAACACATAAAGGAATTGTGCCCTCAACATAGTGGGTGCAATCGTACCAGCACTAATGCACCGGATCCCATCTGAATTCCCAAGTTAAGGGTGCTTGAGCGAGAGTAGTACTAGGATGGGTGACCCCCTGGGAAGTCCTCGTGTTGCACCTCTCGTTTCAATTTTCTTGCTCCGGTTAGGGCTTCCAAGATACTTTATCCACCACATTTCTATGAACGAATACCACGGCACCTTGGGCAAGACAACTTTGCTTCACGTGGAGGTTGGGCCCGCAAACCGAGGGCATAGGGCTTGTGACCAGGTCTCCGTTGCTCCAGTGCCGAAGACTTTTGATTCGTAAGGAGTTACGCGGCGCACAATATACCGTTGCAAAGCTCTCCGAGTGCTCTACGACGGGGGCAGCTAGCTTGCCCGCTGTGCTCTTTTTGGAACCTGAAATCGAACGTTTTGATCAGTTTTGGGCCACTTTTCTTCTTTCGCTCTGTTTTTCTGTCCCGGATCGTACGTCGTGAGCTGTTAAAAGGACAGCAACCTTAATCGCGGGACATTAGAGGTCCCTAAAATGCGTCGATATCACGTATTGCGAGGATGCTGCAATGTTGAAGCAGATGGATTGTCGTTAAGCCCATTGGGCCTTTTGAATGGGCCATCTCTCTCTGCTGGGACTGTGAACCGTTAACACATAAAGGAATTGTGTCCTCAACATGGCGGGTGCGATCATTCCAGCACTAATGCACCGGATCCCATCAGAACTTCGAAGTTAAGCGGGCTTGGGCGAGAGTAGTACTAGGATGGGTGACCCCCTGGGAAGTCCTCGTGTTGCACCCCCCTTTTAAATTTTTTTTGCTCCGATTAGGGTTACCAAGATACCTTATCCACCACATTTCTATTATTGAATCCCACGACACCTTGGGCTAGACAATTTCGCTTTACGTGGAGGCTGGGCCCGCAAACCGAGGGCGTAGGGGTTGTGACAAGGTCTCC
Organism: Ehretia macrophylla; assembly: GCA_037974665.1. Taxonomy (NCBI): domain Eukaryota; kingdom Viridiplantae; phylum Streptophyta; class Magnoliopsida; order Boraginales; family Ehretiaceae; genus Ehretia; species Ehretia macrophylla. The sequence goes on from CM075769.1 coordinate 75,976,607, forward strand.
GTCGCTCTGGTGCCCATAACTTTTGATCCGTAAGGAGTTACGTGGTGCACCGCATACCGTTGCAAAGCTATCTGAGAGCTCTATGACAGGGGCAGCCAGCCTGCTCACTGTACCCTTTTTGGAGCCCAAAATCGAATGTTTTCATCAATTTCGGGCCACTTTTCTTCTTTTGCTCTATTTTTGGGTCCCAGATCGTAAGTCGTGAGCTGTTAAAAGGACGACAACCTTATTTGCGGGACATTAGAGGGCCCTACAATGCATCGATATCACGTCTTGCGAGGATGCTGCAATGTTGAAGCAGATGGGTTGTCGTTAAGCCCATTGGGCCTTTTGAACGGGCCATCTCTCTATGCTGGGACTGTTAACTGTTAACACCTAAAGGAATTGTGCCCTCAACATGACGGGTGTGACCATACCAGCACTAATGCACCGGATCCCATCAGAACTCCGAACTTAAGCGTGCTTGGGCGAGAGTAGAACTAGGATGGGTGACCCCCTGGGAAGTCCTCGTGTTGTACCCCCCTTTTAAATTTTTTTTGCTCCGGTTAGCTTTGCCAAGATACTTTATCCACCACATTTCTATTATCAAATCCCACGACACCTTGGGCAAGACAACTTCGCTTCACGTGGAGGCTGGACCCGCAAATCGAGGGCATAGGGGTTGTGACCATATCTCTGTCACTCCGATTCCCATGACTTTTGATTCGTAAGGCGTTACGCAGCGCACAGCATACCGTTGCAAAGCTCTCCGAGAGCTCTATGACGGGGGCAGCTAGCTTGCTCACTGTGCCCTTTTTGGAGCCCAAAATCGAACGTTTTCATTAGTTTCGGGCCACTTTTCTTCTTTTGCTCTATTTTTTCATCCTGGATCGTACGTCGTGAGCTTTTAAAAGGATGACAACGTTACTCGCGGGACATTAGAGGGCCCTACAACGCATCGATATCACGTCTTGTGAGGATGTTGCGTTGTTGAAGTAGATGGGTTGTCGTTAAGCCCATTGGGCCTTCTGAATGGGCCATCTCTCTAGTCTGGGACCGTGAACCGTTAACACATAAAGGAATTGTGCCCTCAACATGGCTGGTGCGATCATACCAGCACAAATGCACCGGATCGCATCAGAACTCCGAAGTTAAGAGTGCTTGGGCGAGACTAGTACTAGGATTGGTGACCCCTTGGGAAGTCCTCGTGTTGTACCCCCCTTTTCAATTTTTTTTGCTGCGTTTAAGGTTGCCAAGATACTTTATCCACCACATTTCTATTAACGAATACCACAAGCTTAGGTGCCTAAGTCTTTTGATTCGTATGGAGTTGCGCGACGCACAGCATACCGTTGCAAACCACTCCGAGAGCTCTATGACGGGGGCAGCTAGCTTGCTCGCTGTGCCCTTTTTGGAGCCCAAAATTGAACGTTTTCACCAGTTTCGGGCAACTTTTCTTCTTTTGCTCTGTTTTTCCATCCCGGATCGTACGTCGTGAGCTGTTAAAAGGACGACAACCTTACTCGCGAGACATTAGAGGGCCCTACAACGCATCGATATCACGTCTTGCGAGGATGCTGCGTTGTTGAAGCTGATGGGTTGTCGTTAAGCCCATTGAGCCTTCTGAATGAGCCATCTCTCTAGGATGGGACTGTGAACTGTTAACACATAAAGTAATTGTGCCCTCGACATGGCGGGTGCGATCATGCCAGTACTAATGCACCGGATCCCATCAGAACTCCGAAGTTAAGCGGGCTTGGGCGAGAGTAGTACTAGGATGGGTGACCCCCTGGGAAGTCCTCGTGTTGCACCCCCCTTTTCAATTTTTTTTGCTCCGATTAGGGTTGCCATGATACTTTATCCACCACATTTCTATTACCGAATCCCACGATACCTTGGGCAAGACAACTTCACTTCACATGGAGGCTGGGCCCGCAAACCGAGGGCGTAGGGCTTGCGACCAGGTCTCCGTTGCTCCGGTGCCGATAACTTTTGATCCGTAAGGAGTTACACGGCGCACAGCATACCGTTGCAAAGATCTCCGAGAGCTCTATGACGGGAGTAGCTAGCTTGCTCACTGTGCCCTTTTTGGAGCCCAAAATCGAACATTTTCACCAGTTTCGGGCCACTTTTCTTCTTTTACTATGTTTTTCCGTCCCGGATCGTACGTCATGAGCTGTTAAAAGGACGACAACCTTACTAGCGAGACATTAGAGGGCCTTACAACGCATCGATATCACGTCTTGCGAGGATGCTGCATTGTTGAAGCTGATGGGTTGTCGTTAAGCCCATTGAGCCTTCTGAATGAGCCATCTCTCTTGGATGGGACTGTCAACCGTTAACACATACAGGAATTGTGCCCTCGACATGGCGGGTGCGATCATGCCAGCACTAATGCACCGGATCCCATCAGAACTCCGAAGTTAAGCAGGCTTGGGCGAGAGTAGTACTAGGATCGGTGACCCCCTCGGAAGTCCTGGTGTTGCACCCCCATTTTCAATTTTTTTTGTTCCGATTCGCGTTGCCAAGATACTTTATCCACCACATTTCTATTACCGAATCCCACGACACCTTGGGCAAGCCAACTTCGCTTCACATGGAGGCTGGGCCCACAAACCGAGGGCGTAGGACTTGTGACCAGGTCTCCGTCGCTCCGGTGCCGATAACTTTTGATTCGTAAGGAGTTACGCGGCGTACAGCATACCGTTGCAAAGATCTCCGAGAGCTCTACGATGGGAGTAGCTAGCTTGCTTACTGTGCCCTTTTTGGAGCCCAAAATCGAACGTTTTCACCAGTTTCGGGCCACTTTTCTTCTTTTACTCTGTTTTTCCGTCCCGGATCGTACGTCATGAGCTGTTAAAAGGACGACAACCTTACTCGCGAGACATTAGAGGGCCCTACAATGCATCGATATCACGCCTTGCGAGGATGCTGCGTTGTTGAAGCTGATGGGTTGTCGTTAAGCCCATTGAGCCTTCTAAATGAGCCATCTCTCTTGGCTGGGACTGTGAACCGTTAACACATAAAGGAATTGTGCCCTCGACATGGCGGGTGCGATCATACCAGCACTAATGCACCGGATCCCATCAGAACTCCGAAGTTAAGCGGGATTGGGTGAGAGTAGTACTAGGATGGGTGACCCCCTGGGAAGTCCTCGTGTTGCACCCCCCTTTTCAATTTTTTTCTCTCCGATTAGGTTGCCAAGATACTTTATCCACCACATTTCTATTAACGAATCCCACGGCACCTTGGGCAAGACAACTTCGCTTCATGTGGAGGCTGGGCCAGCAAACCGAGGGCGTAGGGCTTGTGACCAGGTCTCCGTCGCTCTGGTGCCCATAACTTTTTATCCGGAAGGAGTTACGTAGCGCACAGTATACCGATGCAAAGATCTTCGAGAGCTCTACAACGGGAATAGCTAGCTTGCTCACTATGCCATTTTTGGAGTCCTAAATCGAACGTTTTCATCAGTTTCGGGCAACTTTTCTTCTTTTGCTCTATTTTTTCATCCCGGATCGTACGTCGTGACCGGTTAAAAGGATTACAACATTACTCGCGGGACATTAGAGGGCCCTACAATGCATCGATATCACGTCTTGCGAGGATGCTGCGTTGTTGAAGCGGATGGGTTGTCGTTAAGCCCATTAGGCCTTTTGAATGGGCCATCTCTCTAGGCTGGGACTATGAACTGTTAACACAAAAAGGAATTGTGCCCTCAACATGACGGGTGCGATCATACTAGCACTAATGCACTGGATCCCATCAGAACTCCGAAGTTAAGCGTGCTTGGGCGAGAGTAGTACTATGATGGGTGACCCCCTGGGAAGTCCTCGTGTTGTACCCCTCTTTTAATTTTTTTTTTCTCCGGTTAGGGTTGCCAAGATACTTTATCCACCACATTTCAATTATCGAATCCCACGACACCTTGGGCAAGACAACTTCGCATCACGTGGAGGCTGGGCCCGCAAACCGTAGGCGTAGTGGTTGTGACCAGGTCTCTGTCACTCTGGTGCCCATAACTTTTGATCTGTAAGGCGTTACGTGGCGCACAGCATGCCGTTGCGAAACTCTCCGAGAGCTCTATGATGGGGGAAGCCAGCTTGCTCGTTGTGCCCATTTTTAGAGCCCAAAATCGAACATCTTCACCAATTTCGGGCCACTTTTCTCCTTTTGCTCTATTTTTCCATCCCAGATCGTACGTCGTGAGCTGTTAAATAGACGACAACCTTACTCCGGAGATATTACAGGGCCCTTCAATGCATCGATATCACGTCTTGCTAGGATGCTGCGTTGTTGAAACTGATGGGTTGTCGTTAAGCCCATTGGGCCTTCTGAATGAGCCATCTCTCTCGGCTGGGACTGTGGACCATTAACACATAAAGGAATTGTGCCCTCGACATGGCGGGTGTGATCATACCAGCACTAATGCACCGGATCCCATCAGAACTCCGAAGTTAAGCGAGCTTGGGCGAGAGTAGTACTAGGATGGGTGAGCCCCTAGGAAGTCCTTGTGTTGCCCCCCCCTTTTAAATTTTTTTTGCTCCGATTAGGGTTGCCAAGATACTTTATCCACCACATTTCTATTATCGAATCCCATGACACCTTGGGAAAGACAATTTCGCTTCACGTGGAGGCTGGGCCTGCAAACCGAGGGCGTAGGGGTTGTGACTAGGTCTCCGTCGCTCCGGTGCCCATAACTTTTGATCCGTAAGGAGTTACGCGGTGCACAGCATACCGTTGCAAAGCTCTCCGAGACCTCTACGTCGGGGGCAGCTAACTTACTCGATGTACCCTTTTTGGAGCCCAATATCGAACGTTTTCATCAGTTTTGGGCCACTTTTCTTATTTTGCTATGTTTTTTCTTCCCGAATCATACGTCGTGAGCTGTTAAAAGGACGACAACCTTACTTACTGGACATTAGAAAGCCCTACAATGTATCCATATCACGTCTTGCGAGGATGATGCAATGTTGAAGCAGATGGGTTGTCGTTAAGCCCATTGGGCCTTTTCAGTGGGCCATCTCTCTATGCTCGGACAGTTAACCGTTAACACATAAAGGAATTGTGACCTAAACATGACGAGTGCGATCATACCAGCACTAATGTACCGGCTCCAATCAGAACTCCAAAGTTAAGCATGCTTGGGCGAGAGTAGTACTAAGATGGGTGACCCCCTAGGAAGTCCTCGTGTTGTACCCCACTTTTAAATTTTTTTGCTCCGGTTAGAGTTGCCAAGATACTTTATCCACCACATTTCTATTATCGAATACCACGACACCTTGGGCAAGACAACTTCGATTCACATTGAGGATGGGCCCGCAAACCGAGGGCGTAGGGGTTGTGACCAGGTCTCCGTCGCTACGGTTCCCATGACTTTTGATCCGTAAGGAGTTACATGGCGCACAGTATACCGTTGCAGAGCTCTCCGAGAGCTCTATGACGGGGGCAGCTAGCTAACTCACTGTGCCCTTTTTGGAGCCCAAAATCGAACGTTTTCATCAGTTTCGGGCCACTTTTCTTCTTTTGCTCTATTTTTTGATCCTGGATCGTACGTCATGAGCTGTTAAAAGGATGACAACGTTACTTGCGAGACATTAAAGGGCCCTACAATGCGTCGATATCACGTCTTGCGAGGACGTTGTGCTGTTTAAGCAGTTGGGTTGTCGTTAAGCCCATTGGGCCTTCTAAATGGGGCATCTCTCTAGGCTGGGACTGTGAACCGTTAACACATAAAGGAATTGTGCCCTCAAAATAGTGGGTGCGATCATACCAGCACTAATGCACCGGATCCCATCAGAACTCCGAAGTTAAGCGTGTTTGGGCGAGAGTAGTACTAGGATGGGTGACCCCCTGGGAAGTCCTCGTGTTGCACCCCCCTTTTCAATTTTTTTTGCTCCGGTTAAGGTTGCCAAGATACTTTACCCACCACATTTCTGTTAACGAATAACACGGCACCTTGGGCAAGACAACTTCGCATCACGTGGAGGCTGGGCCAGCAAACCGAGGGCGTGGGGCTTGTGACCAGGTCTCCGTCGCTCCGGTCCCCAAGACTTTTGATCCGTAAGGAGTTACGCGGCACACATCATACCATTGAAAAGCTCTTCAAGAGCTCTACGATGGGGGCAGCAAGCTTGCTTTCTATGCCCATTTTTGGAGCCCAAAATTGAACATTTTGATCAGTTTCGGGCTACTTTTCTTCTCTTGCGCTGTTTTTCCCTCCCGGATCGTTCGTTGTGAGATATGAAAAGGATGACAACCTAAATTGCAGGACATTAGAGGGCCCTACATCGCGTCGATATCACATCTTGCAAGGATGCTGCGTTGTTGAAGCAGATGGATTGTCGTTAAGACCATTAGGCCTTTTGAATGGGCCATCTCTATGGGCTGGGACTGTGAACCGTTAACACAAAGAGGAATTGTGCCCTCAACATGACGGGTCCGATCATAGCAGCACTAATGCACCGGATCCCATTAGTACTCCGAAGTTAAGCGTGCCTAGGCGAGAGTAGTACTAGGATGGGTGACCCCGTGGGAAGTCCTCATGGTGTACCCCCCTTTTCAATTTTTTTTGCTCCGGTTAAGGTTGCCAAGATACTTTACCCACCACATTTCTGTTAACGAATAACACGGCACCTTGGGCAAGACAACTTCGCATCACGTGGAGGCTGGGCCAGCAAACCGAGGGCGCTGTGTGTGTGACCCGGTCTCTATCACTCCGGTGCCCATAACTTTTGATCCGTAAGGAGTTACGCGGCGCACATCATTCCGTTGCAAAGATCTCTGAGAGCTCTACGACGGGAGCAGCCAGCTTGCTCGTTGTGCCCGTTTTTGGAGTCCAATATCGAACGTTTTCACCAGTTTTGGGCCACTTTTCTTCTTTTGCTCTGTTTTTTCATCCCGGATCGTACGTCATGAGCTGTTAAAAGGACGATAACCTTGCTTGAGGGACATTAGATGGCCCTACAACGCGTCGGTATCACGTCTTTTTGAAGCGGATGTGTTGTCATTCAACCCATTGGGCCTTCTGAATGGGCCATCTCTCTAGGCTTGGACTGTGAGCCGTTAACACATAAAGGAATTGTGCCCTCAACACGACGGGTGCGATCATACCTGCACTAATGCACCGGATCCCATTAGAACTCCGAAGTTAAGCGTGCTTGGTCGAGAGTAGTACTAGGATGGGTGACCCCCTGGGAAGTCCTCGTGGTGCACCCCCCATTTCAATTTTTTTTGCTCCGGTTAGGGTTTCCAAGATACTTTATCCACAACATTTCTATTACCGAATCCCACAGCACCTTGGGCAGGACAACTTCGCTTCACTTGGAGGCTGGGCCCGCAAACTGAGGGCGTACGGCTTGTGACCATGTCTCCGTCGCTCCGGTACCCATAACTTTTGATCCGTAAGGAGTTATGCAGCGCACAACATACAGTTGCAAAGCTCTGCGAGGGCTCTACGACGGGGGTTGCGAGCTTGCTCACTGTGCCCACTTTTGGAGCCCAAAATCGAAAGTTTTCATTCGTTTCGGGCCACTTTTCTTCTTTTGCTCTATTTTTTCGTCCCGAATTGTACGTCGTGTGTTGTTAAAAGGACGACAACCATACTTGCAGGACATTAGAGGACCCTACAACACGTCGATATCACGTCTTACGAAGATGCTGCGTTGTTGAAGTAGATGGATTGTCGTTAAGCCCATTGGGCCTTTTGAATGGGCCATCTCTCTAGGCAGGGATTGTGAACCGTTAACACATAACGAAATTGTGCCCTCAACATGACGGGTGCGATCATACCCACACTAATGCACCGGATCCCATCAGAATCCGAAGGTAAGCGTGCTTGGGAGAGAGTAGTACTAGGATGGGTGACCCCCTAGAAAGTCCTCGTGTTGCACCCCTCTTTTCAATTTTTTTTGCTCCGGTTATGGTTGCCAAGATACTTTATCTACCATATTCCTATTATCGAATCTCACGGCACCTTGGGCAAGACAATTTCACTTCACGTGGAGGCTGGGCCAACAAACCGAGGGCGTAGGGCTTGTGACCTGGCCTCCGTCGCTCCGGTGTCCATAACTTTTGATCCGTAACGAGTTACGTGGCACACAGCATACCGTTGCAAAGCTCTCTAAGAGCTCTACGGCGGGGGGAGCCAGCTTGCTCGCTGTACCCTTTTTGGAGCCCAAAATCGAACGTTTTTATCAATTTCGGGTCACTTTTCTTCTTTAGCTCAATTTTTCCGTCCCGGATCGTATGTCATGAGCTGTTAAAAGGACGATAACCTTACTCGCGGGACATTAGAGGGCCCTACAACTAGTCGATATCACGTCTTGCGAGGATGTTGCGTTGTTAAAGAGGATGGGTTGTCGTTAAGTCCATTAGGCCTTTTGAATGGGCCATCTCGCTAGGCTGGGACTGTGAACCGTTAACACAAAAATGAATTGTGCCCTCAACATGACGGGTGCCATCATACCAGCACTAATGCACCGGATCCCATAAGAACTCTGAAGTTAAGCATGCTTGGGCGAGAGTACTACTAGGATGGGTGAACCCTTGGGAAGTCCTCGTGTTGCACTCCCCTTTTCAATTTCTTTTCCTCCGGTTAGGGTTGCCAAGATACTTTATCCACCACATTTCTATTATCGAATCCCACGGGACCTTGGGCAAGACAACTTCGCTTCACATGGAGGCTAGGCCAGCAAACCGAGGGCGTAGGACTTGTGACCAGGTCTCTGTTGCACCAGTGCCCATAACTTTTGATCCGTAAGGAGTTACGTGGCGCACAGCATACCGTTGCCAAGCTCTCCGAGAGCTCTACGATGGGGGCATCCAGCTTGCTGGCTGTGCCCTTTTTGGAGCTCAAAATTGAACGTTTTCATCAGTTTCGGGCCACTTTTCTTCTTTTGTACTATTTTGCCTTCCCGGATCGTACGTCGTGAGCTGTTAAAAGGACGACAACCTTACTCACGGGACATTAGAGGGCCCTACAATGCGTCGATATCACATCTTGCGAGGATGCTGCGTTGTTGAAGAGGATGGGTTATCGTTAAGCCCATTCGTCCTTTTGAATGGGCCATCTCTCTAGGATGGGACTGTGAACCGTTAACCCAAAAAGGAATTGTGCCCTCAACATGACGGGTGCGATCATACCAGCACTAATGCACCGGATCCAATCAGAGCTCTGAAGTGAAGCGTGCTTGGGCGAAAGTAGTACTTGGATGGGTGACCCCTTGGGAAGTCCTCGTGTTGCACCCCCCTTTTCAATTTTTTTTGCTCCGATTAGGGTTGCCAAGATACTTTATCCACCACATTTCTATTATCGAATCCCACAACACCTTGGGCAAGACAACTTCGCTTCACGTGGAGGCTGGGCCAGCAAACTGAGGGCGTAGGACTTGTGACCAAGTCACCGTCGCTCCGGTGCCCATAACTTTTGATCCGTAAGGAGTTTCGTGGCGTACAGCATACCATTGGAAAGCTCTCCGAAAGCTCTACAACGGGGGCAGCTAGCTTGCTCGTTGTGCCCTTTTTGGAGCAAAAAATTGAACGTTTTCACTAGTTTCGGGCCATTTTTCTTCTTTTGCTATGTTTTTTCGTCCCGGATCGTACGTCGTGAGATGTTAAAAAGGCGACAACCTTACTCGCGGGACATTAGAGGGCCCTACAATAGGTCGATATCACGTCTAGCGAGGATGCTGCATTGTTGAAGTGGATGGGTTGTCGTTAAGTCCATTGGGCCTTCTGAATGGGGCATCTCTCTAGGCTGGGACTGTGAACCGTTAACACATAAAGGAATTGTGCCCTAAACATGACAGGTGCGATCATACTAGCACTAATGCACCGGATCCCATCAGAACTCCTAAGTGAAACATGCTTGGTCGAGAGTAGTACTAGGATGGGTGACCCCCTGGGAAGTCCTCGTGTTGCACCCCCCTTTTCAATTTTTTTTGCTCCGGTTAAGGTTGCCAAGATACTTTATCCATCACATTTCGATTACCGAATCCCACAGGACCTTGGGCAAGACAACTTCGCTTCACGTGGAAGCTGGGCCCGTAAACCGAGGGCGTAGGGCTTGTGACTAGGTCTCCGTCGCTCCGGTGCCCATAACTTTTGATCTGTAAGGAGTTACGCAGTTCAAAGCATACAGTTGCAAAGCTCTGCGAGAGCTCTACGATGGGGGCAGCTAGCTTGCTCGCTGTGCCCTCTTTGGGAGCCTAAAATTGAAAGTTTTCATCAGTTTCAAGCGACTTTTATTCTTTTGCTCTGTTTTCCACCCTGGATCGTACGTCGTGTGCTGTTAAAAGGACGACAACCTTACTTGCGGGACATTACAGGGCCCTACTACAAGTCGATATCATGTCTTGCGAGGATGCTGCATTGTTGAAGCAGATGGATTGTCGTTAAGCCCACTGGGCCTTTTGAATGGGCCATCTCTCTAGGCTGGGACTGTGAACCTTTAACATATAACGGATTTGTGCCCTCAACGTGACGGGTGCGATCATACCCGCGCTAATGCGACAGATCCCATCAGAACTACGAAGTTAAGCGTGCTTGGGCTAGAGTAGTACTAGGATGGGTGACCCCCTGGGAAGTCCTCATGTTGCACCCCCCCTTTTCAATTTTTTTGCTCCGTTTAGGGTTGCCAAGATACTTTATCCACCACATTTCTATTATCGAATCCCACGGTACCTTGGGCAAGACAACTTCACTTTACGTGGAGGCTGGGCCAGCAAACCGAGGGTGTAGGGCTTGTGACAAGGTCTCCGTCGCTCCGGTGCCTATAACTTTTGATCCGTAAGGAGTTACGTGCCGCACAGCATACCGTTGCAAAGCTTTCCGAGGGCTCTACAATGGGGCAGCTAGCTTGCTCGCTGTGCCCTTTTTAGAGCCCAAATTCGAATGTTTTTCATCAAATTCGGGCCATTTTTCTTCTTTTGATTTATTTTTCCGTCCCGGATCGTACGTCGTGGGCAGTTAAAAGGATGACAACCTTACTCGCGGGATATTAGAGGGCCCCACAATGCGTCGATTTCACGTGTTTCGAGGATGTTGCGTTGTTAAAGCAGTTGGGTTGTCGTTAAGCCCATTGGGCCTTTTGAATGGGCCATCTCTCAAGGCTGGGTCTGTGAACCGTTAACACATAATGGAATTGTTCCCACAACGTGACGGGTGCGATCATACCATCACTAATGCACCGGATCCCATCAGAACTCTGAAGTTAGGTGTGCTTGGACGAGAGTAGTACTAGGATGGTGACCCCTTGGGAAGTCCTCGTGTTGCACCCCCCTTTTCAATTTTTTTTGCTCCGATTAGGGTTGCCAAGATACTTTATCCACCACATTTCTATTATCGAATCCCACGGCACCTTGGACAAGACAACTTCGCTTCACGTGGAGGCTGGGCCAGCAAACTGAGGGCGTAGGACTTGTGACCAGGTCGTCGTCGCTCCGGTGCCCATACCTTTTGATCCGTAAGGAGTTACGTGGCGCACAGCATACCATTGCAAAGCTCTCCGAGTGCTCTACAACGGAGGCAGCTAGCTTGCTCGCTGTGCCCTTTTTGGAGCAAAAAATTGAACGTTTTCACTAGTTTCGGGCCACTTTTGCTATGTTTTTCCGTCCCGGATCGTACGTCGTGAGCTGTTAAAAAGATGACAACCTTACTCGCGGGACATTAGAGGGCCCTACAATAGGTCTATATCACGTCTAGCGAGGATGCTGCGTTGTTGAAGCGGATGGGTTGTCGTTAAGCCCATTGGGCCTTTTCAATGGGCCATCTCTCTAGGCTGGGACTGTGAACCGTTAAAGGAATTGTGCCCTCAACGTGACAGGTGCGATCATACCAGTACTAATGCACCGGATCCCATCAGAAGTCCAAAGTGAAACGAGCTTGGTCGAGAGTAGTACTAGGATGGGTGACCCCTTGGGAAGTCCTCGTGTTGCACCCCCCTTTTCAATTTTTTTTGCTCCGGTTAAGGTTGCCAAGATACTTTATCCATCACATTTCTATTACCGAATCCCACGGCACCTTGGACAAGACAACTTCGCTTCACGTGGAAGCTGGGCCCGTAAACCAAGGGCGTAGGGCTTGTGACAAGGTCTCCGTCGCTCCGGCGCCCATAACTTTTGATCCGTAAGGAGTTACGCGGCGCACATCATACAGTTACAATGCTCTGCGAGAACTCTATGATGGGGGCAGCTAGCTTGCTCGCTGTGCCCCCTTTGGGAGTCCAAAATTGAAAGTTTTCATCAATTTCGGGCCACTTTTCTTCTTTTGCTCTGTTTTTCTGTCCCGGATCGTACGTCGTGTGCTGTTAAAGGGACGACAACCTTACTTGCTGGACATTAGAGAGCCCTACTACACATCGATATCATGTCTTGCGTAGGACTTGTGACCAGGTCTCTGTTGCACCGGTGCCCATAACTTTTGATCCGTAAGGAGTTACGTGGCGCACAGCATACCGTTGCCAAGCTCTCCGAGAGCTCTACGACGGGGGCAGCCAGCTTGCTGGCTGTGCCCTTTTTGGAGCTCAAAATCGAACGTTTTCATAAGTTTCGGGCCACTTTTCTTCTTTTGTACGATTTTGCCTTCCCGGATCGTACGTCGTGAGCTGTTAAAAGGACGACAACCTTACTCGCGGGACATTAGAGGGCCCTAAAATGCGTCGATATCACGTCTTGCGAGGATGCTGCGTTGTTGAAGCTGATGGGTTATCGTTAAGCCCATTCGTCCTTTTGAATGGGCCATCTCTCTAGGCTGGGACTGTGAACCGTTAACACATAACGGAATTATGCCCTCAACGTGACGGGTGCGATCATACCCGCGCTAATGCACCAGATCCCATCAGAACTCCGAAGTTAAGCGTGCTTGGGCAAGAGTAGTACTAGGACGGGTGACCCCCTTGGAAGTCTTCGTGTTGCACCCCCCTTTTCAATTTTTTTTGCTCCGGTTAGGGTTGCCAAGATACTTTATCCACCACATTTCTATTATCGAATCCCACGTCACCATGGGCAAGACAACTTTGATTCACATGGAGGCTGGGCCAGCAAACCGAGGGTGTAGGGCTTATGACCTGGTCTCCGTTGCTCCGGTGCCTATAACTTTTGATCCGTAAGGAGTTATGTGGCGCACAGCATACCGTTGCAAAGCTCTCCGAGGGCTCTACAATGGGGGCAGCTAGCTTGCTCGCTGTGCCCTTTTTAGAGCCCAAATTCGAATGTTTTTCATCAGTTTCGGGCCGTTTTTCTTCTTTTGCTCTATTTTTCCGTCCCGGATCGTACGTCGGGAGCTGTTAAAAGGATGACAACCTTACTCGCGGAATATTAGAGGGCCCTACAACGCGTCGATATCACGTCTTTCGAGGATGCTGTGTTGTTAAAGCAGATGGGTTGTCGTTAAGCCCATTGAGCCTTTTGAATGGGCCATCTCTCTAGGCTGGGACTGTGAACCGTTAACACATAATGGAATTGTGCCCACAATGTGACGGGTGCGATCATACCATCACTAATGCACCGGATCCCATCAGAACTCTGAAGTTAAGCGTGCTTGGGCGAGAGTAGGACTAGGATGGGTTACCCCTTGGGAAGTCCTCGTGTTGCACCCCCCTTTTCAATTTTTTTTGTTCCGGTTAAGGTTGCCAAGATACTTTATCGATCACATTTCTATTACCGAATCCCACGGCACCTTGGGCAAGACAACTTCGCTTCACGTAGAAGCTGGGCCCGTAAACCGAGGGCGTAGGGCTTGTGACTAGGTCTCCGTCGCTCTGGTGCCCATAACTTTTGATCCGTAAAGAGTTACGCGGCACACAACATACAGTTGCAAAGCTCTGCGAGAGCTCTACGACGGGGGCAGCTAGCTTGCTCGCTGGGACCCCTTTGGGAGCCCAAAATCGAAAGTTTGCATCAGTTTCGGGCCACTTTTCTACTTTTGATCTGTTTTTTCGTCCAGGATCGTACGTCATGTGATGTTAAAAGGACGACAACCTTACTTGCTGGAAATTAGAGGGCCCTACTATGCTTCAATATCATGTCTTCCGAGGATGCTGCGTTGTTGAAGCAGATGGATTGTCGTTAAGCCCACTGGGCCTTTTGAATGGGCCATCTCTCTAGGCTAGGACTGTGAACCGTTAACACATAACGGAATTGTGCCCTCAACGTGACGAGTGCGATCATTCACCACGTGGGTTGTCGTTAGCACTAATGCACCGAATCCCATTAGAACTCCGAAGTTAAGGGAGCTTGGGCGAGAGTAGTACTAGTATGGGTGACCCTCTGGGAAGTCCTCGTGTTGCAACCCCCTTTTCAATTTTTTTTGCTCCGGTTAGGTTTGCCAGGATAACTTATCCACCACATTTCTATTACCGAATCCCACGGCACCCTGGGCAAGACAACTTCGCTTCACGTGGAGGCTGGGCCCGCAAGCCGAGGGCATAAGGCTTGTGACCAGGTCTCCGTCACTCCGGTGCCCATAACTTTTGATCCGTAGGGAGTTACGCGGTGCACAGCATAATGTTGCAAAGCTCTCCGAGAGCTCTACGACGGGGGCATCAAGCTTGCTCCCTATGCTCTTTTTGGAGCCCAAAATCGAACGTTTTCATCTGTTTCGGGCCACTTTTCTTCTTTTACTCTATTTTTTCATCCCGGATCGTACGTCGTGAGCTGTTAAAAGGACGACAACCGTACTTGGGGACATTAGAGGGCCCTACAATGCGTCGATATCACGTCTTGTGAGGATGCTGCGTTGTTGAAGCGGATGGGCCCATTGGGCCTTCTGAATGGGCCATCTCTCTCGGCTGGGACTGTGAACCGTTAACACATAAATGAATTGTGCCCTAAACATGACAAGTGAGATCATACATGCACTAATCCACCGGATCCCATCAGAAATCCGAAGTTAAGTGTGCTTGGGCGAGAGTAGTACTAGGATAGGTGACCCTTGGGATGTCCTCGGGTTGCACCCCCAATTTCAAATTTTTTTGCTCCGGTTAGGGTTGCCAAGATAATTTATCCACCACATTACTATTATCCAATCCCACGACACCTTGGGAAAGACAACTTCGCTTCATGTGGAGGTTGGGCCCGCAAACTGAGGGCGTAGGGCTTGTGACCAGGTCTCCGTCGCTCCGATGCCCATAACTTTTGATCCGTAAGGAGTTACGTGGCGCACAGCATACTGTTGCAAATCACTCCAAGAGCTCTACGACGGGGGCAGCTAGCTTGCTCGCTATGCCCTTTTTGGAGCCCAAAATTGAACGTTTTCATCAGTTTCGGGCCACTTTTCTTCTTTTGCTATGTTTTTTCGTCCCAGATCGTACGTTGTGAGCTGTTAAAAGGATGACAACCTTACTTGTCGAACATTAGAGGGCCCTAGAACGCGTCGATATCACGTCTTGCGAGGATGCTGCGTTGTTGAAGCAGATGGGTTGTGGTTAAGCCCTTTGGGCCTTTTGAATGGGCCATCTCTCTAGGCTGGGAGTGTGAACCATTAACACATAAAGGAATTGTGCCCTCAACACGATGGGTGTGATCATACCAGCACTAATGCACCGGATCCCATCAGAACTCTGAAGTTAAGCGTGCTTGGGCGAGAGTAGTACTAGGATGGGTGACCCCTTGGGAAGTCCACGTGTTGCACCCCCATTTTCAATTTTTTTTGCTCCGGTTAGAGTTGCCAAGATACCCTATCCACCACATTTCTATTATTGAATCCCACGACACCTTGGGCAAGACAACTTCGCTTCATGTGGAGGTTGGGCCCGCAAGCCGACGGCGTAGGGCTTGTGACCAGGTCTCCGTCGCTCCGGTGCCCATAACTTTTGATCCGTAAGGAGTTACGCGGCGCATAGCATACCGTTCAAAAGCACTCCGAGAGTTCTACGACGGGGGCAGCGAGCTTGCTCGCTTTGCCCTTTTTGGAGCCCAAAATCGAACGTTTTCACCAGTTTCAGGCCACTTTTCTACTTTTGCTCTATTTTTCCGTCCCGGATCGTACACCGTGAGCTATTAAAAGGATGACAACCTTACTCGCGGGACATTTGAGGGCCCTATAACTCGTCGATATCACATCTTGCGAGGATGCTGCGTTGTTGAAGTTGATGGGTTATCGTTAAGCCCGTTGGGCCTTCTAAATGGGCTATCTCTCTAGACTGGGACTGTGAACTGTTAACACATAAAGGAATTGTGCCCTCAACATGACGGGTGCGATCATACCAGCACTAATGCACCGGATCACATCAGAACTCCGAAGTTAAGCGTGCTTGGGCGAGAGTAGTACTTGGATGGGTGACCCCCTCGGAAGTCCTCGTGTAGTACCCCCTTTTTCAATTTTTTTTGCTCCGGTTAGGGTTGCCAAGATACTTAATGCACCACATTTCTATTATTGAATCTCATGACACCTTGGGCAAGACAACTTCGCTTCACGTGGAGGCTGGGCCCACAAACCGAGGGCGTAGGGCATGTGACCAGGTCTCTGTCGCTCCAGTGCCCATAACGTTTGATCCGTAAGGAGTTACACAGCGCATAGCATACCGTTCCAAAGCACTCTGAGAGCTCTACGACGGGGGCAACCAGCTTGCTCGCTATGCTCTTTTTGGAGCCCAAAATTGAACGTATTCATCAGTTTCAGGCCACTTTTCTTCTTTTGCGCTATTTTTCCATCCCGGATCGTACGTCGTAAGCTGTTAAAAGGGCGACAACGTTACTCGCGGGACATTAGATGGCCCTACAACGAGTCGATATCACGACTTGCGAGGATGCTGCATTGTTGAAGCGGATGGGTTATCGTTAAGCCCATTGGGCCTTCTGAAAGGGCCATCTCTCTAGACTGGGACTGTGAACCATTAACACATAAAGGAATTGTGCCCTCAACATTGAAGGTGCGATCATACCAGCACTAATGCACCGGATCCCATAAGAACTCAAAAGTTAAGCGTGCTTCGGCGAGAGTAGTACTAGGATGGGTAACCGCCTGGGAAGTTCTCGTGTTGCACCCCCCTTTTCAATTTTTTTTTCTCCGGCTAGGGTTGCCAAGATACTTTATCCACCACATTTCTATTATCGGATCCCACTGCACCCAGGGCAAGACAACTTCGCTTCACGTGGAGGCTGGGCCCGCAAACCGAGGGCGTAGTGCTTGTGACCAGGTCTCCGTCGCTCTAGTGGCCATAACTTTTGATCCGTAAGGAGTTACGCGACGCACAGCACACTGTTGTAAAGCTCTCCGAGAGCTCTACGACGGGGGCAGCCAGCTTGCTTGCTATGCCCACTTTTGGGGCCCAAAATTGAACGTTTTCAATAGTTTCGGGACACGTTTCTTCTTTTGCTCTGTTTTACCGTCGGGATCGTACGTCGTGAGCTATTAAAAGGATGACAACCTTACTTGCGGGACGTTAGAGGGCCCTATAATGCGTCGATATCATGGCTTGCGAGGATGTTGCGTTGTTGAAGCAGATGGGTTGTCGTTAAGCCCATTGGCCCTTCTGAATGGGCCATCTCTTTAGGCTGGGACTATGAACCGTTAACACATAAAGGAATTGTGCCCTCAACATGATGGGTGGATCATACCAGCACTAATCCACCGGATCCCCTCAAAACTCTGAAGTTAAGCCTGCTTGAGCGAGAGTAGTACTAGGATGGGTGACCCCCTAGGAAGTCCTCGTGTTGCCCCCCACTTTTCAATTTTTTTTTCTCCCGTTAGGGTTGCCAAGATAATTTATCCACCACATTTCTATTATCGAATCCCCCAGCAACCTGGGCAAGACAACTTCGCTTCACGTGGAGACTGGGCCAGCAAACCGAGGGCGTAGGGCTTGTGACCAGGTCTCCGTCGCTTCGGTGCCCATAACTTTTGATCCGTAAGGAGTTACGCGGCGCACAACATACTGTTGCAAAGCTCTCCGGGAGCACTACGATGGGGGCAGCTAGCTTCCTCACTGAGCCCTTTTTGGAGGCCGAAATGGAACGTTTTCATTTGTTTCGGGCCACTTTTCTTCTTTTGCTCTATTTTTTCATCCCGGATCGTATGTCGTGAGCTGTTAAAAGGATGACAACCTTACTTGCGGGACATTAGAGGGCCCTACAACGCGTCGATATCACGTCTTGCGAGGATGCTGCATTGTTGAAACATATGGGTTGTGGTTAAGCCCTTTGGGACTTTTCAATGGGCTATCTCTCTAGGCTGGGACTATGAACCGTTAACACATAAAGGAATTGTGCCCTCAACATGACGGGTGTGATCATACCAGAACTAATGCACCGGATCCCATCAGAATTCCGAAGTTAAGCGTACTTGGGCGAGAGTAGTACTAGGATGAGCGACCCCTTGGGAAGTCCTCGTGTTGCACCCCCCTTTTCAATTTTTTTTTCTCCGGTTAGGGTTGCCAAAATACTTTATCCACCACATTTCTATTATCGAATTCCACGGCACCCAGGGCATGACAACTTCGCTTAACGTGGAGGCTGTGCCTACAAACCGAGGGCGTAGTACTTATGACCAGGTCTCCGTCGCTCCGGTGCCCATAACTTTTGATCCGTAAGGAGTTACGCGGCGCACAGCATACTGTTGCAAAGCACTCCGAGAGCACTACGATGGATGCAGCTAGCTTCCTCGTTGAGCCCTTTTTGGAGCCCAAAATTGAACGTTTTCATTTGTTTCGGGCCACTTTTCTTCTTTTGCTCTATTTTTTCATCCCTGATCGTACGTCGTGAGCTGTTAAAAGGACGGCAACCTTACTTGCCGGACATAAGAGGGCCCTACAATGTGTCGGTATCATGTCTTGCGAGGATGCTGTGTTGTTGAAGCAGATGGGTTGTCGTTAAGCCCATTGGGCCTTCTGAATGGGCCATCTCTTTAGGCTGGGACTGTGAACCGTTAACACATAAAGGAATTGTGCCCTCAACATGATGGGTGCGATCATACCAGCACTAATCCACCGGATCCCCTCAGAACTCCGAAGTTATGCCTGCTTGAGCGAGAGTAGTACTAGGATGGGTGACCCCCTAGGAAGTCCTCGTGTTGCTCCCCGCTTTTCAATTTTTTTTGCTCCGGTTAGGGTTGCCAAGATACTTTATCCACCACATTTCTATAATCGAATTCTACGGCACCCAGGGCAAGACAACTTCGCTTCACGTGGAGGCTGGGCCCGCAAACCGAGGACGTAGGGCTTGTGACCAGGTCTCCATCGCTCCGGTGCCCATAAATTTTGATCCGTAAGGAGTTATACGACGCACAGCATACCGGTGCAAAGCTCTCCTAGAGCTCTACGATGGGGGTAGCTAGCTTGCTCGTTGTGCCCTTTTTGGAGACAAAAATTGAACATTTTAATCAATTTCAGGTCACTTTTCTTCATTTGCTCTATTTGTCCGTCCCGGATCATATGTCGTGAGCTGTTAAAAGGACGACAACCTTATTCGTGGGACATTAGAGGGCCTTACAACGCGTTGATATCACGGCTTGCGAGGATGCTACGTTGTTGAACCAGATGGGTTGTCCTAAAGCCCATTGGGCCATTCGAATGGGCCATCTCTCTAGGTTGGGACTATGAAACGTTGACACATAAAGGAATTGTGCCCTCAACATGGCGGGTTCGATCATACCAGCACTAATGCATTGGATCCCATCAGAACTCCGAAGTTAAGCGTGCTTGGGCGAGAGTAGTACAAGGATGGGTGACCCCCAGGGAAGTCCTCGTGTTGCACCCCCCTTTTCAATTTTTTTTTGCTCCGGTTAGGGTTGCCAAGATACTTTATCGACCATATTTCTACTATCGAATCCCACGTCACCCTGGGCAAGACATCTTCGCTTAACGTGGAGGCTGGGCCCTCAAACTGGGGGCGTAGAGCTTGTGACCAGGTCTCCGTCGCTCCAGTGCCCATAACTTTTGATCCGTAAGGAGTTTTGCAGCGCATAGTATACCATTGCAAAGCTCTCCGAGAGCTCTACGATGGGGACAACCAGCTTGCTCGCTGTGCTCATTTTTGGAGCCCAAATTCGAATGTTTTTACCAATTTCGGGCCACTTTTCTTCTTTTGCTCTTTTTTTTCGTCCCGGATCGTACGTCGTGAGCTGTTAAGAGGACTGCAACCTTACTCGCGAGACATTAGAGGGCGCTACAACGCGTCGCTATCACGTTTTGCGAGGCTACTGCGTTGTTGAAGCAAAAGCGTTGTCGTTAAGCCAATTGGACCTTTTAAATGGGCCATCTCTCTATGCTAGGACTGTGAACAGTTAACACATAAAGGAATTGTGCCTCAACATAACAGGTGCGATCATACCAGCCCTAATGCACCGGATCCCATTAGAACTCCGAAGTTATGTGTGTTTGGTCGAGAGTAGTACTAGGAGGGGTGACCCCCTGGGAAGTCCTCGTGTTGCACCCCCCTTTTGAATTTTTTTTGGTCCGATTAGGGTAGCCAAGATACTTTATCCACCACATTTCTAGTACCGAATCCCACGGCACCTTGGGCAAGAAAACTTCGCTACACGTGGAGGCTGGGCCCGCTAACCGAAGGCGTAGGGCTTGTGACCAGGTCTCCATTGCTCCGGTGCCAATGTCTTTTGATCCGTAAGGAGTTACGCAGCGCACAGCATACCGTTGCAATGCTCTCCGAGAGCTCTATGACGGGGGCAACTAGCTTGCTCGCTGTGCCCTTTTTGGAGCCCAAAATCGAACGTTTTCATCAATTTCGCACCACTTTTCTTCTTTTGCCCTTTTTTTCTATCCCGAATCGTACGTCATGAGCTGTTAAAAGGATGACAACCTTACTTGCGGGACATTAGAGGGCCCTACAACACGTCGATATCACGTCTTGCGAGGATGCTGCGTTGTTGAAGCAGATTGGTTATGGTTAAGCCCTTTGGGCCTTTTGAATGGGCTATCTCTCTAGGCTGGGACTGTGAACCATTAATACATAAAAGAATTGTGCCCTCAACATGATGGGTGCGATCATACCAGCACTAATGCACTGGATCCCATCAGAACTCCGAAGTTAAGCATGCTTGGGCGAAAGTAATACTAATATGGGTGACCCCCTGGTAAGTCCTCGTGTTGCACCCCCATTTTCAATTTTTTTGCTCCGGTTAGGGCTCCCAAGATACTCTATCCTCCACATTTCTATTATCGAATCCCATGGCACCTTGGGCCAGACAACTTCGCTTCACGTGGAGGCTGGGCCCGCAAACCGGGGGCGTAGGGCTTGTGACCAGGTCTCCGTCACTCCGATGCCCATAACTTTTGATCCGTAAGGAGTTACGTGGCGCACTGCATACCTTTGGAAACCTCTTCGAGAGCTCTACGACGGGGGCATCTTGCTTGTTCGCTTTGCCTTTTTGGGAGCCCAAAATTGAATGTTTTCAACAATTTTAGGACAGTTTTCTTCTTTTGCTCTGTTTTTCCGTCCCGGATCGTACGTCGTGAGCTGTTAAAAGGACGACAATCTTACTCACGGGGCATTAGAGGGCCCTACAATGCGTCGATATCATGACTGACGAGGATGCTGCGTTGTTGAAGCAGATGGGTTATCGTTAAGCCCATTGGGCCTTCTGAATGGGCCATCTCTCTAGACTGGGACTGTGAACTGTTAACACATAAAGGAATTGTGCCCTCAACATGGCGGGTGCGATCATACAAGCACTAATGCATCGGATCCCACCAGAACTCCGAAGTTAAGCGTGCTTGGGCAAGAGTAGAACTAGGATGGGTGACCCCCTGGGAAGTCCTCGTGTTGCACCCCCCTTTTCAAATTTTTTTTCTCCGGTTAGGGTAGCCAAGATACTTTATCCACCACATTTCCATTATCGAATCCCACGGCACCCTGGGCAAGACAACTTCGTTTCACGGGGAGGCTGGGCCCGCAAACTGAGGGCGTAGTGCTTGTGACCAGGTCTCCGTCGTTCTGGTGCCCATAACTTTTGATCCGTAAGGAGTTACGGGGCGCACATCATACCGTTGCAAAATCCGTAAGGAGCTCTACGACGGGGGTAGCCAGCTTGCTTGTTTTGCCCATTTTAGGGCCCAAAATCGAACGTTTTCAATAGTTTTGGGCCACATTTCTTCATTTGCTCTATTTTTTCGTCGCGGATTGTACGTCGTGAGCTGTTAAAAGGACGACAACCTTACTCGCTGGACATTAGAGGGCCCTACAATGCGTCGATATCACGTCTTGCGAGGATGTTGCGTTGTTGAAGCGGATGGGCCCATTGGGCCTTTTAAATGGGCCATTTCTCTAGGCTGGGACTGTGAGCCGTTAACACATAAAGGAATTGTGCCCTCAACATGACGAGTGCGATCATACCAGCACTAATCCACCGGATCCCATCAGAACTCCGAAGTTAAGCGTGCTTGGGCGAGAGTAGTACTAGGATGGGTGACCCCTGGGAAGTCCGGGTGTTGCACCCCCCATTTCAATTTTGTTTCCTTCGGTTAGGGTTGCCAAGATAATTTATCCACCACATTTCTATTATCGAATCCCACGGCACCCTGGGCAAGACAACTTCGCTTCACGTGGAGGCTGGGCCTGCAAACCGAGGGCATAGGGCATGTGACCAGGCCTCCGTCGCTCCGGTGCACATAACTTTTTATTCTTAAGGAGTTACGTGGCATACAGCATACGTTGCAAAGCACTCCGAGAGCACTACGACGTGGGCGGCTAGCCTGCTCGTTGTGCACTTTTTGGAGCCCAAAATCAAACGTTTTCATCAGTGTCAGGCCACTTTTCTTCTTTTGCTCTATTTTTCTGTCACGGATCGTACGTTGTGAGCTATTAAAATGATGACAACCTTCCTTGCGGGACATTAGAGGGCCCTACAATGAGTCGATATCATGTCTTGCGAGGATGCTGCGTTGTTGAAGCGGATGGGCCCATTGGGCCTTTTGAATGGGCCGCCACTCTAGGCTGGGACTGTGAACCATTAACAAATAAAGGAATTGTGCCCTCAACATGACAGGCGCGATCATACCAGCAGTAATGCACCGGATCCCATCAGAACTCTGAAGTTAAGCGTGCTTGGGTGAGAGTAGTACAAGGATGGGTGACCCCCTGGGAAGTCCTCGTGTTGCACCCCCATTTTCTATTTTTTGTGCTCCGGTTAGGGTTGCCACGATACTTTATCCACCACATTTCTATTATCGAATCCCAGGACACCTTGGGCAAGACAACTTCGTTTCACGTGGAGGCTGGGCCCGCAAACTGAGGGCATAGGGCTTGTGACCAGGTCTCTGTCGCTCTGGTGCCCATAACTATTGATCCGTAAGGAGTTACGTGGCGCAGAGCATACCGTTGGAAAGCTCTCCAAGTGCTCTACGACCGGGGCAGCTAGCTTGATCTATATGCTTTGTTTGGAGCCCAAAATCAAGCATTTTCATCAGTTTCAGGCCACTTTTTCCGATATCACTTCTTCCGAGGATACTGCGTTGTTGAAGCGGATATGTTATCGTTAAGCCCATTGGGCCTTCTGAATGAGCCATCTCTCTAGGCTGGGACTGTGAACCGTTAACACATAAAGTAATTGTGCCCTCAACATGCCAGGTGCGATCACACCAGCACTAATGCACTGGATCCCATAAGAAATCCGAAGTTAAGCGTGCTTGGGCGAGAGTAGTACTAGGATGGGTGACCCCCTGGGAAGTCCTCGTGTTGCACCCCCCATTTCAATTTTTTTTTCTCCTGTTAGGGTTGCCAAGATACTTTATCCACCACATTTCTGTTATCGAATCCCACGGCGCCCTGGGCAAGACAACTTCGCTTCACGTGGAGGCTGGGCCCGCAAACAGAGGGCATAGGGCTTATGACCAGGTCTCCGTCGCTCCGGTGCCCATAACTTTTGATCCGTAAGGAGTTACGCGGCGCACAGCATACCGGTGCAAAGCGCTCCTAGAGCTCTACGACGGGGGCAGCTAGATTGCTAGTTGTGCCCTTTTTGGAGGCCAAAATCGAACATTTTCATAAGTTTAAGGCCACTTTTCTTCTTTTGCTCTGCTTTTCTGTCACGGATTGTACGTCGTGAGCTGTTAAAAGGATGACAACCATACTCGCGGGACATTAGAAGGCCCTACAATGCGTCGATATGACGTCTTACGAGGATGCTGCGTTGTTGAAGTTGATGGGTTGTCGTGAAGCCCATTGGGCCTTCTGAATGGGCCATCTCTCTAGGCTGGGACTGTGAACCGTTAACACATAAAGGAATTGTGCCCTCAACATGGCGGGTGCGATCATACCAGCACTAATGCACCGGATCCCATCCGAACTCCGAAGTTAAGCGTGCTTGGGCGAGAGTAGTACTAGGATTGGTGACCCCCAGGGAAGTCCTCGTATTGCCCCCCCCCCCTTTTCAATTTTTTTTGCTTCGGTTACGGTTGCCAAGACACTTTATCCACCACATTTCTATTATCGAATCCCACGGCACCCTGGGCAAGACAACTTCGCTTCATGTGGAGGTTGGGCCCGCAAACCGAAGGCGTAGTGCTTGTTACCAGGTCTCCGTCACTCCGGTGCCCATAACTTTTGATCCGTAAGGAGTTACGCTGCGCACAACATACCGTTGTAAAGCTCTCAGAGAGTTCTACGATGGGGGCTACCAGCTTGCTCGTTGTGCCCTTTTTTGGAGCCCAAAATTGAACGTTTTCACCAGTTTCGGGCCACTTTTCTTCTTTGGCTCTATTTTTTCATCCCGGATCGTACGTCGTGAACTGTTAAAAGGACGACAACCTTACCCGCGGGACATTAGAGGGCCCTATAACGCGTCGATATCACGTCTTGCAAGGATTCTGTGTTGTTGAAGCGGATGGTTTATTGTTAAGCCCATTGGGCCTTTTGAATGGGCCATCGCTCTAGGCTGGGACTGTGAACCGTTAACACATAAAGGAATTGTGTCCTCAACATGACGGGTGCGATCATACCAGCACTATTGCACCGGATCCCTTCAGAACTCTGAAGTTAAGCGTGCTTGGGCGAGAGTAGTACTAGGATGGGTAACCCTCTAGGAAGTTCTCGTGTTAGGGTTGCCAAGATACTTTATCCACCACATTTCTATTACTAAATCCCACGGCACCTTGGGCAAGACAACTTCGCTTCACGTGGAGGCTGGGCCCGCATACCGAGGGCGTAGGGCTTGTGACTAGGTCTCCGTCGCTCCGGTGCCTATAACTTTTGATTCGTAAGGAGTTACGCGGCGCACAGCATACCGTTGCAAAGCTCTCCGAGAGCTCTACAACGGAGGCAGCTAGCTTACTTTTTGTGCCCATTTTTGGAGCCCAAAATAGAACTTTTTCACCAGTTTTAGGCCACTTTACTTCTACTGCACTATTTTTTCATCCCGGATCGTACGTCGGGAGCTGTTAAAAGGACGAAAACCTTACTCGCGGGATGTTAGAGGGCCCTACAACGCGTCGATATCATGTCTTGCGAGGATGCTGTGTTGTTGAAGCATATGGGTTGTCGTTAAGCCTATTGGGACTTCTGAATGAGCCATCTCTCTAGGCTGGGACGGTGAACCGTTAACACATAAAGGAATTATACCCTCAAAATGACGGGTGCGATCATACATGCACTAATGCACCGGATCCCATCAGAACTCCGAAGTTAAGAGTGCTTGGGCGAGAATAGTACTAGGATGGGTTACCCCCTGGGAAGCCATCGTGTTGCACCCCCCTTTTTTATTCTTTTTGCACCGGTTAGGGTTGCCAAGATACTTTATTATCGAATCCCATGCCACCTTGGGCAAGACAACTTCACTTCACCTGGAGGCTGGGCCAGCAAATTGAGGGCGTAGGGCTTATGACTAGGTCTTCTTCGCTCCGGTGCCCATATCTTTTTATCCGTAAGGAATTACAGGGCGCAATGTATACCGTTGCAAAGCTCTCCGAGAGCTCTATGACGGGGGCAGCTAGCTTGCTCGGTGTGCCCTTTTTGGAGCCCAAAATCGAACGTTTTCATCAGTTTCGATCTACTTTTCTATTTTTGCTCTATTGTTTCATTCCGGATCGAACGTCGTGAGCTGTTAAAAGGACGACAACCTTACTCATGGGACATTAGAGGGACCTACAATGCATCGATATCTCGTCTTGCTAGGATGATGCGTTGTTGAAGCGAATGGGTTGTCGTTAAGCCTATTGGGCCTTCTGAATGAGCCATCTCTCTAGGCTGGGACTGTGAACCGTTAACACATAAATGAATGGTGCCCTCAACATGACGGGTGCGATCATACCAGCACTAGTACAACGGATCCCATCAGAACTACGAAGTTAAGCGTGCTTGGGCGAGAGAAGTACTAGGATGGGTGACCCCCTGGGAAGTCCTCGTGTTGTACCCCCCTTTTCATTTTTTTTTGCTCCAGTTATGGTTGCCAACAAACTTTATCCACCACATTTCTATTATCGAATCCCACTGCACCTTGGGCAAGACAACTTCGCTCCACGTGGAGGCTGGGCTAGCAAACCGAGAGCGTAGGGCTTGTGACTAGGTCTCCGTCGCTTCGGTGCCCATAACTTTTGATCCGTAAGGAGTTTCGCGGAACAAAGTAAACCATTTCAAAGAACTCAGAGAGCTCTATGACGGGGGCTGCTAGCTTGCTCGCTGTGCCCTTTTTGGAGCCCAAAATTGAACGTTTTCTACAATTTCGAGCCATTTTTCTATTTTTGCTATGTTTTTTCGTCCTTAATCGTACATCGTGAGCTGTTAAAAGGACAACAACCTTTCGCGCCGGACATTAGAGGGCCCTACAACGCGTCGATAACACGTCTAGCGAGGATGCTGCGTTGTTGAATTGGATGGGTTGTTGTTAAGCCCATTGTGCCTTTTCAATGGGCGATCTCTCTAGGCTAGGACTGTGAACCGTTAACACATGAAGGAATTGTGGCCTCAACATGACGGATGCGATCATACCAGCACTAATGCACCGAAACCCATCAGAACTCCAAAGTTAAGCGTGCTTGGGCGAGAGTAGTACTAGGATGGGTGACCCCCTGGGAAGTCCACGTGTTGCACCCCCTTTTCAATTTTTTTTGCTCCGGTTAGGGTTTCCAAGACACTTTATCCACCACATTTCTATTATCGAATCCCACGGCACCCTAGGCAAGACAACTTCGCTTCACGTGGAGGCTGGGCCCGCAATCCGAGGGCATAGTGCTTGTGACCAGGTCTCCGTCGCTCCGGTGCCCATAACTTTTGATTCGTAAGGAGTTACGCGGCGCATAGCATACCGTTGCAAAGCTCTCTGAGAGCTCTACGACGGGGGAAGCCATCTTCCTTGCTGTGCCCATTTTTGGGGACCAAAATCGAACGTTTCCAACAGTTTCGGGCTACTTTTCTTCTTTTGTTATGTTTTTTCGTCCCGGATCGTACGTCGTGTGCTGTTAAAAGGACGACAAACTTACTTGCGGGACATTAAAGGGCCCTACCAAGAATCGATATCACGTCTTGCGAGGATACTGCGTTGTTGAAGCAGATGGGTTGTCATTAAGCCCATTGGGCCTTCTGAATGGGCCATCTCTCTAGGCTGGGACTGTGAATCGTTAACCCATAAAGGAATTGTGCCCTCAACATTACGGGTGCAATCATACCAGCACTAATCCATCGGATCCAATCAGAACTCCGAAGTTAAGTGTGCTTGGGCAAGGGTAGTACTAGGACGGGCAACCCTCTGGGAAGTCCTCATGTTGCACCACTCTTTTCAATTTTTTTTGCTTCGGTTAGGGTTGCCAAGATAATTTATCCACCACATTTATATTACCAAATCCCTTTGCACCTTGGGCAAGACAACTTCGCTTCACGAGGAGGCTGGGCTTGCAAACCGAGGGCGTAGGGCTTGTGACCAGGTCTCCGTCGCTCCGGTGCCCATAACTTTTGATCCGTAAGGAGTTTCGCGGTGCACAGCATACCGATGCAAAAGCTTTCTAAGAGCTCTACGATGGGGGCTGCCAGCTTGCTCGTTGTGCCCATTTTTGGAGCCCAAAATCGAACGTTTTCTCCAGTTTCGGGCCACTTTTCTTCTTTTGCTCTATTTTTCATCCCGGATCGTACGTCGTGAACTGTTAAAAGGACGACAACCTTACCCGCGGGACATTAGAGGGCCCTACAATGCGTCGATATCTCGTCTTGCAAGGATTCTGCATTGTTGAAGCGGATGGGTTATCGTTAAGCCCATTGGACCTTTTGAATGGGCCATCTCTCTAGGCTAGGACTGTGAACCGTTAACACATAAAGGAATTGTGCCCTCAACATGACGGGTGTGATCATACCAGCATTAATGCATCGGATCCAATCAGAACTCCGAAGTTAAGCGTGCTTGCGCAAGAGTAGTACTAGAATGGGTAACCCCCTAGGTAGTCCTCGTGTTGCACCCCGCTTTTCAATTTTTTTTGCTCCGGTTAGGGTTGCCAAGAAACTTTATCCACGACGTTTCTATTACCAAATCCCACGGCACCTTGGGCATGGCAACTTAGCTTCACGTGGATGCTGGGCCCGTAAACCGAGGGCGTAGGGCTTGTGACCAGGTCTCCGTCGCACCGGTGCCTATAACTTTTGATTCGTTTGGAGTTACGCGGCGCACAGTATACCATTGCAAAGCTCTCCGACAGCTCTATGACGGGGGCAGCTAGCTTGCTCGCTGTACCATTTTTGGAGCCCGAAATCGAACGTTTTCATCATTTTCAGGCCACTTTTCTTCTTTTGCTTTGTTTTTCCATCCCGGATCAAACGTCGTGAGCTGTTAAAGGGACGAGAACCTTACTCACGGGACATTAGTGGGCCCTACAATGTGTCGATATCACGTCTTTCGAGGATGCTGCGTTGTTGAAGCGGATGGGTTATCGTTAAGCCCATTGGGCCATCTAAATGGGCCATCTCTCTAGGCTTGGACTGTGAACCGTTAACACATACAGGAATTGTGCCCTCAACATGGCGGGTACGATCATACCAGCACTAATGCACTGGATCCCTTAAGAACTTCGAAGTTAAGCGTGCTTGGGTGAGAGTAGTACTAGGATGGGTGACCCCCTGGGAAGTCCTCGTGTTGCACCCCCCTTTTCAATTTTTTTTTCTCCGGTTAGGGTTGCCAAGATACTTTATCCACCACATTTCTATTATTGAATCCCACGGCACCTTGGGCAATACAACTTCGCTTCATGTGGCGGCTGGGCCCGTAAACCGAGGGCGTAGGGCTTATGACCAGGTCTCTGTCGCTCCGGTGCCCATAACTTTTGATCCGTAAGGAGTTATGCGGCACATAGTATACCGATGTAAATCTCTCCTAGAGCTCTACGACGGGGGCAGCTAGCTTGCTCGTTGTGCCCTTTTTGGAGACCTAAATCGAATGTTTTCATCAGTTTCAGGCCACTTTTTTTCTTTTGCTCTTTTTTTCCGTCCCGGATCGTACGTCGTCAGCTGTTAAAAGGTCGACAACCTTACTCGCGTGACATTAGAGGGCCCTACAACTCGTCGATATCAAGTCTTGCAAGGATGCTGCGTTGTTGAAGTTGATGGGCTGTCGTGAAGCCCATTGGGCCTTCTGAATGGGCCATCTCTCTAGGCTAGGACTGTGAACCGTTAACACATAAAGGAATTGTGCCCTCAACATGGCGGGTGCGATCATACCAGCACTAATGCACCGGATCCCATCCGAACTCCGAAGTTAAGCATGGTTGGGGGAAAGTAGTACTAGGACGGGTGACGGGTTGCCAAGACACTTTATCCACCACATTTCTATTATCGAACCCCTTGGCACCCTGGGAAGAAACCTTCGCTTCACGTGGAGGATGGGCCCGCAAACCGAGGGCGTAGTGCTTGTGACAAGGTTTCCATCGCTCCAGTGCCCATAACTTTTGATCCGTAAGGAGTTACGCGGCGCATAGCATACCGTTTCAAAGCTCTCCGAGAGCTCTACGACGGGGGCAGCCAGCTTGTTTGCTGTGCCCATTTTTGGGGCCCAAAATAGAATGTGTTCAACAGTTTCGGGCCACTTTTCTTCTTTTGCTCTGTTTTTCCGTCCCTGATCGTACGTCGTGAACTGTTAAAAGGACAACAACCTTACTTGTGGGACATTAGAGGGCCCTACAATTTGTCGATATCACGTCTTGCAAATATGGGTTGTCGTTAAGCCCATTGGGCCCTCTGAATGTGCCATCCCTCTAGGCTGGGACTGTGAACCATTAACACATAAAAGAATTGTGCCCTCAACATTACGGGTGCAATCATACCAGCACTAATCCACCGGATCCCATCAGAACTCCGAAGTTAAGTGTGCTTGGGCGAGAGTAGTACTAGGATGGGCGACCCCCTTGGAAGCCCTCGTGTTGCACCCCCCTTTTCAATTTTTTTTGCTCCGGTTAGGGTTGCCAAGAAAATTTATCCACCACATTTCTAATATCGAATCCCACGGCACCTTGGGCAAGACAACTTCGCTTCATGTAGCGGCTGGGCTCGCAAACCGAGGGCGTAGGGCTTGTGACCAGGTCTCCGTCGCTCCGGTGCCCATAACTTTTGATCCGTAAAGATTTACGCGGCGAACAGCATACCGTTGCAAAGCACTCTGGGAGCTCTACGACGGGGGCTGCCAGCTTGCTCGTTGTGCCCATTTTTGGAGCCCAATATCAAATGTTTTCACCAGTTTCGGGCCACTTTTCATTTTTCGCTCTGTTTTTTCATCCCGGATCGTACGTCGTGAACTGTTAAAAGAACGACAACCTTACCCGGGGGACATTAGAGGGCCCTACATCGCGTCGATATCACATCATGCGAGCATTCTGTGTTGTTGAAGTGGATGGGTTATCGTTAAGCCCATTGGGCCTTCTGAATGGGCCATCTCTCTAGGCTGGGACTGTGAACCGTTAACACATAAAGGAATTGTGCCCTCAACATGACGGGTGCGATCATACCAGAACTAATGCACCGGATCCCATCAGAACTCCGAAGTTATGCGTGCTTGGGCGAGAGTAGTACTAAGATGGGTGACCCCCTGGGAAGTCCTCGTGTTGCACCCCCTTTTTCAATTTTTTTTTCTCCTGTTATGGTTGCCAAGATACTTTATCCACCACATTTCTATTACCAAATCCCGCTGCACCTTGGACAAGACAACTTCGCTTCATGTGGAGGCTGGGCCTGCAAACCGAGGGCGTAGAACTTGTGACCAGGTCTTCGTCGCTCCGGTGCCTATAACTTTTGATCCGTAAGGAGTTACGCGGTGTACAGCATACTGTTGCAAAGCTCTCCGAGAGCTCTACGACGGGGGCAGCTAGCTTGCTTTCTGTGCCCTTTTTGGAGCCCAAAATCGAACGATTTCACCAGTTTTAGGCCACTTTTCTTCTACTGCTCTATTTTTACCTCCCGGATCGTACGTCGTGAGCTGTTAAAAGGACGAAAACCTTACTTGCGGGACATTAGAGGGCCATCTCTCGACGCTGGGACTGTGAACCGTTAACACATAAAGGAATTGTGCCCTCAACATGACGGGTGAGATCATACCAGCACTAATGCACCGGATCCCATCAGAACTCCGAAGTTAAGCGTTCTTGGGCGAGAGTAGTACTAGGATGGGTGACCCTCTAGGAAGTCCTTGTGTTGCACCCCCTTTTTCAATTTTTTTTTCTCCGGTTATGGTAGCCAAGATACTTTATGCACCACATTTCTATTATCGAATCCCACGGCACCCTAGGCAAGACAACTTTGATTCACGAGGAGGCTGGGCCAGCAAACCGAGGGCGTAGGGCTTGTGACCAGGTCTCCGTCGCACCGGTGCCCATAACTTTTAATCCGTAAAGAGTTACGCGGCGCACATCATACCGATGCAAAGCTTTCCTAGAGCTCTACAACGGGGGCAGCTAGCTTGCCCGTTGTGCCCTTTTTGGAGACCAAAATCGAATGTTTTCATCAGTTTCGGACCACTTTTCTTCTTTTGCTCTGTTTTTTCATCCCGGATCGTACATCGTGAGCTGTTAAAAGGACAACAACCAAACTCGGGGGATATTACAGGGCCCTACAACGTGTCGATATCACGTCTTGTGAGGATACTGCATTATTAAAGTGGATGGGTTGTCATTAAGCCATTGGGCCTTTTGAATGGGCCATCTCTCTGGGCTGGGACTGTGAACCGTCAGCACATAAAGGATTTGTGCCCACAACATGACGGGTGCAATCATACCAGCACAAATGCACCGGATCCCATCCGAACTCCGAAGTTAAGTGTGCTTGGGCGAAAGTAGTACTAGGATGGGTGACGGGTTGCCAAGACACTTTATCCACCACATTTCTATTATCGAATCCCTCGGCACCCTGGGGAAGACAACTTCGCTTCACGTGGAGGCTGGGCCAGCAAACCGAGGGCGTAGTACTTGTGACCAGGTCTTCGTCGCTCTGGTGCCCATAACTTTTGATCTGTAAGGAGTGACGCAGCGCATAGCATACCGTTGCAAAGCTCTCCGAGTGCTCTACGACGGGGGCAGCCAACTTGTTTGTTGTGCCCATTTTTGGGGCCCAAAATCGAACGTTTTCAACAGTTTCGGGCCACTTTTCTTCATTTGCTCTATTTTTTAATCCCGGATCGTACGTCGTGAGCTGTTAAAAGGACGACAACCTTACTTGCGGGCCATTAGAGGGCCCTACAATTTGTCGATATCATGTCTTGCAAGGATGGGTTGTCGTTAATCCAATTAGACCCTCTGAATGGGCCATCTCTCTGGGTTGGGACTGTGAACCGTTAACACATAAAGGAATTGTGCCCTCAAAATGACGGGTGCAATCATACCAGCACTAATCCACCGGATCCCATCAGAACTCCGAAGCTAAGTGTGCTTGGGCGAGAGTAGTACTAGGATGGGCGACCCCCTTGGAAGCCCTCGTGTTGTACCCCCCTTTTCAATTTTTTTTGCTCTGGTTAGGGTTGCCAAGATAATTTATCTACCACATTTCTAATATCGAATCCCACGGCACCCTGGGCAAGACAACTTCGCTTCATGTAGAGGCTGGGCTCGCAAACCGAGGGTGTAGGGCTTGTGACCAGGTCTCCGTCGCTCCGGTGCCCATAACTTTTGATCCGTAAAGAGTTACGCGGAGCACAGCATACCGTTGCAAAGCTCTCTGGGAGCTCTATGACAGGGGCTGCCAGCTTGCTCGTTGTGCCCATTTTTGGAGCCCAAAATCAAATGTTTTCACCAATTTCGGGCCACTTTTCATTTTTCGCTCTGTTTTTTCGTCCCGGATCGTACGTCGTGAACTGTTAAAAGAACGACAACCTTACCCGCAGGACATTAGAGGGCCCTACATCGTGTCGATATCACATGTTGCGAGCATTCTGCGTTGTTGAAGCGGATGGGTTATCGTTAAGCCCATTGGGCCTTCGGAATGGGCCATCTCTCTAGGCTGGGACTGTGAACCGTTAACACATAAAGGAATTGTGCCCTCAACATGACGGGTGCGATCATACCAGCACTAATGCACCGGATCCCATCAGAACTCCGAAGTTAAGCGTTCTTGGGCGAGAGTAGTACTAGGATGGGTGACCCTCTAGGAAGTCCTTGTGTTGCACCCCCTTTTTCAAATTTTTTTTCTCCGGTTATGGTAGCCAAGATACTTAATCCACCACATTTCAATTACCAAATCCCACTGCACCTTGGGCAAGACAACTTCGCTTCATGTGGAGGCTGGGCCTGAAAACCGAGGGCGTAGAACTTGTGACCAGGTCTCCGTCGCTCCGGTGCCCATAACTTTTGATTCGTAAGGAGTTACGCGGTGCATAGCATACCGTTGCAAAGCTCTCTGAGAGCTCTACGACAGGGGCAGCTAGCTTGCTTTCTGTACCCTTTTTGGAGCCTAAAATCGAACGTTTTCACCAGTTTTAGGCCACTTTTCTTCTACTGCTCTATTTTTACCTCCCGGATCGTACGTCGTGAGCTGTTAAAAGGACGACAACCATACTTGCGGGACATTAGAGGGCCATCTCTCTAGCCTGGGACTGTGAACCGTTAACACATAAAGGAATTGTGCCCTCAACATGGCAACTGTGATCATACCAGCACTAATGCACTGGATCCCTTAAGAACTCCGAAGTTAAGCGTGCTTGGGCGAGAGTAGTACTAGGATGGGTGACCCCCTGGGAAGTCCTCGTGTTGCACCCCTCTTTTCAATTTTTTTTTCTCCGGTTAGGGTTGCCAAGATACTTTATCCACCACATTTCTATTATCGAATCCCACGGCACCCTGGGCAAGACAACTTCGCTTCACCTGGAGGCTAGGCTCGTAAACCGAGGGCGTAGGGCTTGTGACCAGGTCTCCGTCGCTCTGGTGCCCATAACCTTTAATCCGTAAGGAATTACGCGGTGCAGAGCATACCGATGCAAAGCTTTCCTAGAGCTCTACGACGGGGGCAGCTAGCTTGCCCGTTGTGCCCTTTTTGGAGACCAAAATCGAATGTTTTCATCAGTTTCAGGCCACTTTTCTTCTTTTGCTCTGTTTTTTCATCCCGGATTGTACGTCGTGAGTTGTTAAAAGGACAACAACCTTACTCGCGGGACATTAGAGGGCCCTACAACGCGTCGATATCACGTCTTGCGAGGATGCTGCGTTGTTGAAGTTGATGGGTTGTCCTGAAGCCCATTAGGCCTTCTGAATGGCCATCTCTCTAGGCTGGGACTGTGAACCGTTAACACATAAAGGAATTGTACCCTCAACATGGCGGGTGCGATCATACCAGCACAAATGCACCGGATCCCATATGAACTCCGAAGTTAAGCGTGCTTGGGCGAAAGTAGTACTAGGATGGGTGACGGGTTGCCAAGACACTTTATCCACCACATTTCTATTATCGAATCCCTCGGCACCCTGGGGAAGACAACTTCGCTTCACGTGGAGGCTGGGCCCGCAAACCGAGGGCGTAGTGCTTGTGACCAGGTCTTCGTCGCTCCGGTGCCCATAACTTTTGATCCGTAAGGAGTGACGCGGCGCATAGCATACCGTTGCAAAGCTCTCCGAGTGCTCTACGATGGGGGCAGCCAACTTGTTTGTTGTGCCTATTTTTGGGGCCCAAAATCGAACGTTTTTAACAGTTTCGGGCCACTTTTTTTCTTTTGCTCTATTTTTTAATCCCGGATCGTACGTCGTGAGCTGTTAAAAGGACGACAACCTTACTTGCAGGCCATTAGAGGGCCCTACAGTTTGTCGATATCATGTCTTGCAAGGATGGGTTGTTGTTAAGCCCATTGGACCCTCTGAATGGGCCATCTCTCTAGGTTGGGACTGTGAACCGTTAACACATAAAGGAATTGTGCCCTCAACATGACGGGTGCAATCATACCAGCACTAATCCACCAGATCCCATCAGAACTCCGAAGCTAAGTGTGCTTGGGCAAGAGTAGTACTAGGATGGGCGACCCCCTTGGAAGCCCTCGTGTTGTACCCCCCTTTTCAATTTTTTTTGCTCTGGTTAGGGTTGCCAAGATAATTTATCTCCCACATTTCTAATATCGAATCCCACGGCACACTGGGCATGACAACTTCGCTTCATCTGGAGGCTGGGCTAACAAACCGAGGGCGTAGGGCGTGTGACTAGGTCTCCGTCGCACCGGTGCCCATAACTTTTGATCCGTAAGGGGTTATGCGGTGCACAGCATACCGTTGCAAAGCTCTCCGAGAGCTCTACGACGGGGGCTGCGAGCTTGCTCGTGGTGGCTATTTATGGAGCCCAAAATGAAACGTTTTCACCAGTTTCGGTCACTTTTCATTTTTTTCACTATTTTTCCGTCCCGGATCATACGTCGTGATCTGTTAAAAGGATGACAACATTACCCGCGGGACATTAGAGGGCCTTACATCGCGTCGATATCACATCTTGCGAGGATTCTGCGTTGTTGAAGTGGATGGGTTATCGTTAAGCCCATTGGGCCTTCTAAATGGGCCATCTCTCTAGGTTGGGACTGTGAACCGTTAACACATAAAGGAATTGTGCCCTCAACATGACGGGTGCGATCATACCAGCACTAATGCACCGGATCCCATCAGAACTCCGAAGTTAAGCGTGCTTGGGCGAGAGTAGTACTAGGATGGGTGACCCCCTGGGAAGTCCTCGTGTTGCACCCCCCTTTTCAATTTCTTTTGCTCCAGTTATGGTTGCCAAGATAATTTATCCACCACATTTCTATTACCAAAGCACGTGGAGGTTGGGCTCGCAAACTGAGGGCGTAGAACTTGTGACCAGGTCTCCGTCGCTCTGGTGCCTATAACTTTTGATCCGTAAGGAGTTATGCGGCGCACAACATGCTGTTGCAAAGCTCTCCGAGAGCTCTACGACAGGGGCAGCTAGCTTGCTTTCTGTGCCCATTTTTGGAGACCAAAATCGAACATTTTCACCAGTTTTAGGCCACTTTTCTTCTACTGCTCTGTTTTACATCCCGGATCGTATGTCGTGAGCTGTTAAAAGGACGACAACCTTACTCGCGGGACATTAGAGGGCCCTACAACTCTTCGATATCACGTCTTGTGAGGATGCAGCGTTCTTGAAGCGGATGGGTTGTCGTTAAGCCCATTGGGCCTTTTGAATGGGCTATCTCTCTAAGCTGGGATTGTGAACCGTTAACACATAAAGGAATTGTGCCCCCAACATGACTGGTGTGATCATACCAGCACTAATGCATTGGATACCATCACAACTCCGAAGTTAAGTGTGCTTGGGTGAGAATAGTACTAGGATGGGTGAACCCCTAGGAAGTCCTCGTGTTGCACCTCATCTTTCAATTTTTTTTTCTCCGATTAGGGTTGCCAAGATACTTTATCCATGACATTTCTATTATCGAATCCCACGACACCTTGGGCAAGACAACTTTGCTTCACGTGGAGGCTGGGCCAGCAAACCGAGGTCTTAGGGCTTGTGACCCGGTCTCCGTCGCTCTAGTGCCCATAACTTTTGATCCATAAGGAGTTACGCGGCGCACAACATACCGTTGCAAAACTCTCCGAGAGCTCTACGACGGGGGAAGCCAGCTTGCTCGCTGTGGCCATTTTTGGAGCCCAATATCGAACATTTTCACTAGTTTCAGGCCATTTGTCTTCTTTTGCTCTGTTTTTCTATCCCAGATCGTACGTCGTGAGTTATTAAAAGGACGACAACCTTAGTCGCGGGACATTAGAAGGCCCTACAATGCGTCGATATCACGTCTTGCAAGGATGTTGCATTGTTGAAGCATATGGGTCATCGTTAAGCCCAATGGGCCTTCTGAATGGGCCATCTCTCTAGGCTGGGACTGTGAACCGTTAACACATAAAGGAATTGTGCCATCAACATGACGGGTGCGATCATACCAGCACTAATGCATCGGATGCTAACAGAACTCTGGAGTTAAGCGTGTTTGGACGAGAGTACTAGGATGGGTGACCCACTGGGAAGTCCTCGTGTTGCACCCCCCTTTTCACATTTTTTTGCACCGGTTAGGGTTGCCAAAATAATTTATCCACGAAATTTCTATTATCCAATCCCACGTAACCCTGGGCAAGACAACTTCGCTTCACGGGGAGGCTGGGTCCGCAAACCGAGGGCATAGGGCTTATGACCAAGTCTTTGTCGCTCCGGTGCCCATAACTTTTAATCTGTATGGAGTTACGGGGCGCATAGCATACCTTTGGAAAGCTCTCCGAGAGCTCTACAACGGGGACAGCAAGCATGCTCGCGGTGCCCTTTTTGGAGCCCAAATTCGAACGTTTTCATCATTTTTGGTCCACTTTTTATCTTTTGCTCTGTTTTTCCATCCCGGATCGTACGTCGTGAGTTGTTAAATGGATGACAACCTTACTCGCGGGACATTAAAGGCCCCTACAACACGTCAATACAACATCTTGCGAGGATGCTGCGTTGTTGAAGCAGATGGGTTGTCGTTAAGCCCATTGGGCCTTTTGAATGGGCCATCTCTCTACGCTGGGACTGTGAACCGTTAACACATAAAGGAATTGTGCCCTAAACCTGATGGGTGTGATCATACCAGCACTAATGCACCGGATCCCATCAAAACTCCGAAGTTAGGCGTGCTTGGGCGAGAGTAGTACGAGGATAGGTGACCCCCTACGAAGTCCTCGTGTTGCACCCCCCTTTGCAATTTTTTTTGCTCCGGTTAGGGTTGCCAAGATACTTTATCCACCATATTTCTATTACCGAATCCCACGGCACCTTGGGCAAGACAACTTCGCTTCACGTGGAGGCTGGGCCCGCAAACCGAGGGCGTAGGGCTTGTGACCAGGTCTCCGTCGCTCCGGTGCCCATAACTTTTTATCCGTAATGAGTTACACAGCGAACAACATACTGTTGCAAAGCTCTCCGAGAGCTCTACGACAGGGGTAGCTAGCTTGTTCACTGTGCCCATTTTGGAGCCCATATTCGAACGTTTTAATCAGTTTCAAGCCACTTTTTTTTTGTTCCGTTTTTCCATCCCGGATAGTACGTCGTGAGCTGTTAAAAGGACGACAACGTTACTCGCGGGACATTAGAGGGCCTTACAACGCGTTGATATCACATCTTGTGAGGATGCTGCGTTGTTGAAGCAGATGGGTTGTTGTCAAGCCCATTGGGCCTTTTGAATGGGCCATCTCTCTAGGCTGGGACTGTGAACCGTTAACACATAAAGGAATTGTGCCCTCAACATGATGGGTGCGATCATGCCAGCACTAATGCACCGAATCCGATCAGAACTCCGAAGTTAAGCGTGCTTGGGCGAGAGTAGTACTAGGATGGGTGACCCCTTGGGAAGTCCTCGTGTTGCACCCCCCTTTTCAATTTTTTTTGCTCCGGTTAGGGTTGCCAAGATACTTTATCCACCACATTTCTATTACCAAATCCCACGGCACCATGGGCAATACAACTTCGCTTCACGTGAAGCCTGGGACCGCAAAACGAGGGCGTAGGGCTTGTGACCAGGTCTCCGTCGCTCCGTTGATTATAACTTTTGATCCGTAAGGAGTTACATGGCACACAGCATACCGTTGCAAAGCTCTCCGCGAGCTCTACGATGGGGGCAGCTAGCTTGCTTTCTGTGCCCTTTTTGGAGCCCAAAATCGAATGTTTTCACTAGTTTTAGGCCACTTTTCTTCTATTGCTCGGTTTTTTCGTCACGGATCATACGTCATGAGCTGTTAAAAGGACGACAACCTTACTCGCAGGATATTAAAGGGCCCTACAACGCGTCGATATGATGTCTTGCAAGGATGTTGCATCGTTGAAGCATATGGGTTGTCCTTAAGCACATTGGGCCTTTTTAGTGGGCCACCTCTCTAGGCTGGGAATGTGAACCGTTAACACATAAAGGAATTGGGCCCTCAACATGACGGGTGCGATCATACCAGCACTAATGCACCGGATACCATCAGAACTCCGAAGTTAAGCGTGCTTGGGCGAGAGTAGTACTAGGATGGGTGACCCCGTGGGAAGTCCTCGTGTTGCCCCCCCCTTTTCAAATTTTTTTGCTCCAGTTAGGGTTGCCAAGATACTTTATCCTCCACATTTCTATTGCCAAATCCCACGACACCTTAGGCAAGACAACTTCGCTTCATGTGGAGGATGGGCCCGTAAACCGAGGGAGTAGGGCTTGTGACCAGGTCTCCGTCGCTCCGGTGCCCACAACTTTTGATCCGTATGGAGTTACGCGGCGCACAGCATACCGTTGCAAAGCTCTCTAAGAGCTGTACGACTGGGGCAGCCAACTTGCTCGCTATGCCTTTTTTGGAGCCCAAAATCGAACATTTTCACCAGTTTCAAGCCACTTTTATTCTTTTGCTCTGTTTTTCCGTCCCGGATCGTACGTCGTGAGTTATTAAAAGGACGACTACCTTACTCGAGGGACATTAGAGAGCCCTACAACGCGACGATATCACGTCGTGTGAGGATGCTGCGTTGTTGAAGCCTATGGGTTGTCGTTAAGCCCATTGGGCCTTCTGATTGGGCCATCTCTCTAGGCTGGGACTGTGAACCGTTAACACATAAAGGAATTGTCCCCTCAACATGACGGGTGCGATCGTACTTGCACTATTGCACCAGATCCCATCAATACTCCGAAGTTAAGCGTGCTTGGGCGAGAGTAATATTAGGATGGGTTACCCCGAGGAAGTCCTCGTGTTGCACCCCCTTTTTCAATTTTTTTTGTTCAAGTTAGGGTTGCCAAGGTAATTTATCCACCACATTTCTATTATCGAATCCCACGGCACCCTGGGCAAGACAACTTCGCTTCATGTGGAGGCTGGGCCTGCAAACCGAGGGCGTAGGGCTTGTGACCAGGTCTCCATCGCTCCGGTGCCCCAAACTTTTGATCCGTAAGAAGTTACGCTGCACACAGCATACCGTTGCAAAGCTCTGCGAGAGCTCTACGACGGGGGCAGCCAGCTTGCTCGCTGTGCCCATTTTTGGAGCCCAAAATCGAATGTTTTCACCAGTTTCAGGCCACTTTTCTTCTTTTGCTCTGTTTTTCCATCCCAGATCGTACGTCGTGAGCTGTTAAAAGGACGGCAACCTTAGTCGCGGGACATTAAAGTGCCCTACAATGCGACGATATCACGTCTTGCGAGGATGCTGCATTGTTGAAGCGTTTGGGTTGTCATTAAGCCCATTGGGCTTCTGAACGGGCCATCTCTCTAGGCTGGGACTGTGAACCGTTAACACATAAAGGAATCGTGCCCTCAACATGATGGGTGCGATCCTACCAGCACTAATGCACCGGATCCTATCAGAACTCCGTAGTTAAACGTGCTTGGGCGAGAGTAGCGCTAGGATGGGTGACCCGCTGGGAAATTCTCGTGTTGCACCCCCCTCTTTAATTTTTTTTGCTCCGGTTAGGGTTGCCAAGATAATTTATCCACGAAATTTCTATTATCGTATCCCACGGCACCCTGGGCAAGACAACTTCGCTTCACGTGGAGGCTGGGCCTACAATCCGACGGCGTAGGGCTTATGACCAGGTCTCTGTCACTCCGATGCCCATAACTTTTAATCCGTAAGGAGTTACGAGGCGCACAACATGCCGTTGCACAGCTCTCCGAGAGTCCTACAACAGGGGCAGCTAGCATGCTCGTTGTGCCCTTTTTGGAGCCCAAATTTGAACGTTTTCAGTAGTTTCGGGCCACTATTCTTATTTTGCTCTGTTTTTCCGTCCCGGATCGTACGTTGTGAGCTGTTAGAAGGACGACAACTGTGAGGCCCGACCCTGAATGACGTGTCTTACCTCGATTTGCGTGCCCTGTCTTGGTTTTTGTGCATGCCTCGTTATACATGCCTTAACCTAAATTGTGTACCCTAATCCTCGATATACGTGCGATACCTAGATAAACATGCCATGACCTTAATTTACATGCGAGACCTTGATTTACATGGGGCTCTTCGTTTCGTGTGCATTAACCTTGAACTACCGGCCTTAACCTAGCTTTAAGAGGTGTACCTTAATTTACGTGCATTGCATTGAATTACGTGTCGTGCATTGGTCTACGTGCATTGACCTAGGGTTGCGTGCGTTAACATTGGAATATGTGCATTAGACTTGAAGTATGTGCCTTAGTCTAGAAGTTCGTGTCTTACCTCGTAGTTCGTGTTTACCTCGTGTTTCGTGCCCCGTCTTGATTTCGGTGCGTGCCTCGTAGTGCGTACCCTAGACCTAGGAATCCGTGCCACCACGTTAATCAAGAAATCATCCTACACAAAGCACTAAACTATAAAATAATCCTAATTCAAATCTCTACAAAATCCACTAACAATAAACAATTCAATCTACACAAACACCTAAACATTCTTTATTCTTTATTCTCACCCAAAACCAATGCACCTCAAATTTCACCCTTATTATAATCCATAATATGTTAAATAGAATCTGAAATTTCAGCAATTTGCAAGCCCTTGGCTGACCACTAAGTGCATTTAGTCTAGCATTGCATAATTTATTCATAATCCTAGACAAACTATGACACAAAGGCATTAAAAAATTGCTCAATTCCCCTCAAATCCCCACCATTTTCGACCAGCCCTTGCATGCCCATGCTAGCATTCAAAAAACAACATTTTGAAGACACAAAAATCAGGTTTTGGCTGCCCAAGGCCGACCACACCCTCAAAGGAATTGCAAAGCCATCACTTTGTCACATTCTCTCATTTTCCTCAATCTTTTCTCTCTCCCCTTCATTCTCTCTCTCCATTTTCGGTTCTTGGCTGAGTTTTCTACCTCCTTAGCTTGTCTTCTTCACATCTTGGTTGAGCAAGGTCGAGTAGCCATCGAGAAACCCAAGCAAACAAGCTAGAGCTCAAAATCACTCTTGCATGTGCATTGGAAGCTTCATTTCGGCCTAGGTGAGTTACTAAGCATCCATTTCTTTTCTTCATGGTTTAACATCATGCTTGTGCTAAGAGTTTGAACATTAAGCTAGGAAAAATAGAGAAAAACTAGTGAGGTTCTCGGCTAAGCAAGGGAAAGGAGAAGTTTTGAGCTTCAACAAAGGGTCTTGAGCATTTTGTGGTTGATTGCTAAGGTGAGGGTTAAAAGCTTTTGAAAACTCTTTGAAATCTCACATGCATGTTCATAAATATGTATATTTGCTTCTGTACTTGAGTTATGTGGTCGTTCATGAGCTTAAACAACCATGCATGGCAAGATCTTGGCTTGAAAATGATGCTAGGTGAAGTCGAAATGGATGACAGCTCTCTGACCAGTCTGTTCGAGGTAAGTTTAGCTAAGAAAATGATGTTTAAAATGCTTGAAAATTGGTAGGTGACTATTTTGGGCAGTTTTGAACATTTTTCCCAGAAATAGGTCGAAGCAAATTTTGACTCTAAGGTCCTCAAAATGGCAAATCTTTAAAATGTGACCAAATCTGGAAATCTGGAAAAATGAAGCAGGTTTTGGCAGATGCACTGACCTTGTGGAACGAACCATATTTGACTTAGTTAATGATGTTAAAAATGTATGAAAATTGGTATGATGCTATATTTTTCAGTTCTGGACAATTTTGTCAGAAATGGACCAAAGCTAAAAATGACTCTAAGGACCTCAAAAACGTCAATTATCGAAATGTGTGAAAATCTGGACAGTTTTGTGCTATTCCACTGTTTCGGCTATATCTAATGATCTCGAACTCCAATTGATGCAAGGTTTGTTTCTGATTTTAGTTAACTTCTAAATCTTTAATTTGACATCTTATTCACTGGATTTGGAGATTGTTTGATTATCCTATTGATTGTGAGAAAACAGCCTATTGCAGTAAAGGTTTCACTTATCTATATGCTTGGAAAATTGATGTAACCTCCCTTGTGGTACTAATTGCTTGGAATTGTGGTGTTGGAATGTTGTGTGGACTGTTTTGGGTACTTGAGGATGTTTGAACTGAATGATGCATGACTTGAGAATGATTTTGAGTTGACTTAGGGTTTAATCACGCGGTTAAGCATGAAACGGAAACCCTAATGACTAGGTAGTCTTGCTAAGTGTTGATCATTTAGATATTGTGTGGAAATTAGATGCTTAGTGGGCTGCCCGTAAATGTCTTATAACTTCAAATGTGATTTTGACCATTGCATGTTGTCAAATAAGCTTTTCTCGCATTTGAACCCTTGTTGATATCACTGCATGTTGAGTAATCTTATCACTTGATTGCGTGGACTTTTAATGAGTTATATGGCCTGTTTTATATGTGTTACATGGCTGCCCGTTTAAATTCCATATAATTCTATATGCCTTTCAAGTGAAATTTCCTGTCTTATCATGTCCTGCCTGTTTATCTATCAATGTGCAAACTTATGACTGTCCGGAGGCAACCTACTTTGTTGTCCTCCTTCTGTGATATATATTACCTGTCATAAATGTGCATTGCATACAAGGTTGCAACCTTCCTGTCGGCATGGTAGTGATCACGCACGCCGGGCGGCATCGGGCTTGCCGGTGTTACCGTGACCTCCATGGTCCCATTCCCTCTCTCGCTTGGGGGCTAGACTTCCTCGGAGAGTTGGGTCGTAGGATTTTGGGGTACATCCGGAGTACACCCACCTGGTGTGTTTTGGGGAATGATTTGAAGTCGGCCGCAACTTCTGATTCTGAAACTGATCTGAGAGCAAAAGCTCGCCGTATCCTTTTTATTATGTGTATAAGTACTCCCGCTTGGATCCTAGAGAACCTCGGGGAGGAAAGATCGGTATTCCTGTTCTGTACTTGTATTTCTGTACTTGTATTTCTGTTGTATTCATGTTTGAGAAAGGGATTTTCATAAGTTTAATCGAAAAAATGAGTTTCAAAACGTATTTCTCGTTCCCCCTCGCTGAGTTCATAAGGACTCACCCTCTTTTTATCACAGGTGAAGAAGAACAGGTACAGGTACCCGAGGGCAATGTGCTTATCGATGATTCCTTGGAGTGATTGCCTGTCCCTACGTGCTTTTGTGCCTTGCCTGAAAGTGGTTGCTATATGGATGTTGTGTTTGATTGCAAATATTCATTTTATTGATGTAAATGACCCCGTTGTAATTTGGGTCTAATTCTGGGATTGTACTATCTATAACCGGACGAACTTTTATTTGGTTGTTTACTTTTGTTTTCTTCATTAGTAGTTATCGTAGGCATTCAAACCACTAGATGAACAATCAACTAAGTTAATTCTATCTAATTTCACTTAGGTGCTCATTTGCAAACTAAAGGATAATAGGTACTTGCATGATAGGAAATTGACAAATAAACGGGACATAGTTATCATGTTAGGCTTATTAACCAAACGAGACTTTCAAGATAAACTAGTAGGCAAATCGGTTGGTGACAAATAGGAGTCTTTAATGGAATTGGATTAATGATTGGAATAATTGAGGCGTTTAGAGAATTAGGCCAAACCAAAGAGCCCAATTACAGCCGTTATACTGCCGGTTTACCGAAAAATTTTGGAGTTTAGGCCAAACGTTAAGTGTTAAAT
Source organism: Ehretia macrophylla (assembly GCA_037974665.1). Taxonomy (NCBI): domain Eukaryota; kingdom Viridiplantae; phylum Streptophyta; class Magnoliopsida; order Boraginales; family Ehretiaceae; genus Ehretia; species Ehretia macrophylla. The sequence continues at coordinate 76,021,460 of CM075769.1, forward strand.
CTTCATGAACGGTTAAGTACGGGACGTGACTTGAATGTTTAGATCATACCCTAGTCTAACCTTTATAGGCCGGGTTGGGGCGTGACAACAACCCTACTCGCGGTACATTAGAGGGCCCTACAATGCATCGATATCACGTCTTGCGAGGATGCTGCGTTGTTGAAGCATATGGGTTGTTGTTAAGCCCATTGGGCCTTTTGAATGGGCCATCTCTCTAGGCTGGGACTGTGAGCCGTTAACACATAAAGGAATTGTGCCCTTATCATGATGGGTGCGATCATACCAGCACTAATGCACCGAATCCGATCAGAACTCCGAAGTTAAGCGTTCTTGGGCGAGAGTAGTACTAGGATGGGTGACCCCCTGGGAAGTCCTCGTGTTGCACCCCCCTTTTCAATTTTTTTTCTCCGGTTAGGGTTGCCAAGATACTTTATCCACCACATTTCTATTACCAAATCCCACGGCACCTTGGGCAAGACAACTTCGCTTCACGTGAAGCCTGGACCCGCAAACCGAAGGCGTAGGGCTTGTGACCAGGTCTCCGTCGCTCCGGTGACTATAACTTTTGATCCGTAAGGAGTTACGCGGCGTACAGCATACCGTTGCAAAGCTCTCCGCGAGCTCTACGACGGGGGCAGCTAGCTTGCTTTCTGTGCCCTTTTTGGAGCCCAAAATCGAACATTTTCACTAGTTTTAGGCCACTTTTCTTCTATTGCTCTGTTTTTTCATCCCGGATCATATGTCGTGAGCTGTTAAAAGGATGACAACCTTACTCGCGGGACATTAGAGGGCCCTACAACTCGTCGATATCATGTCTTGCGAGGATGCTGCATTGTTAAAGTGTATGGGTTGTCGTTAAGCGCATTGGGCCTTCTGAACAGGCCATCTCTCTAGGCTGGGACTGTGAACCGTTAACACATAAAGGAATTGTGCCCTCAATATGACGGGTGCGATCATACCAGCACTAATGCACCGGATCGTATCAAAACTCCGAAGTTATGCGTGCTTGGCCGAGAATAGTACTAGGATAGGTGACCCCTTCGGAAGTCCTCGTGTTGCACCCCCCTTTTCAATTTTTTTTTGCTCCGGTTAGTGTTGCCAAGATAATTTATCAACGAAATTTCTATTATCGAATCCCACGGCACCCTGGGCAAGACAACTTCGCTTCACGTGGAGGCAGGGCCCGCAAACTTAGGGCATAGGGCTTGTGACCAAGTCTCTGTTGCCCCAGTGCCCATAACTTTTGATCTGCAAGAAGTTACGCGGCGCACGGCATACCGTTGAAAAGCTCTCCGAGTGCTCTACGACAGAGGCAGCCAGCTTGCTCACTGTACCCGTTTTTGGAGCCCAAAAATGTACATTTTCACCAGTTTCAGGCCACTTTTCATCTTTTGCTCTGTTTTTCCATCCCTGATCATACGTCGTGGGATGTTAAAAGGACGACAACCTTACCCGCGGGACATTAGAGGGCCCTACAACGTGTCGATATCACGTCTTGCGAGGATGCTGCGTTGTTGAAGTAGATGGGTTGTCGTTAAGCCCATTGGGCCATTTGAATGCGCTATCTCTCTAGGCTGGGACTGTGAACCGTTAACACATAAAGGAATTGTCCCCTGAACATGACGGGTGAGATCATACCAGCACTAATGCACCGGATCCCATCAAAACTCTGAAGTTAAGCGTGCTTGGGTAAGAGTAGTACTAGGATGGGCCCCCCCCTGGGAAGTCCTCGTCTTGCACCCCCCTTTTCAATTTTTTTTGCTCCGTTTAGGGTTGCCAAGATACTTTATCCACCACATTTCTATTACCAAATCCCACGGCACCGTGGGCAAGACAACTTCGCTTCACGTGAAGGCTAGGCCCGCAAACCGAGGGCGTAGGGCTTATGACCAGGTCTCCGTCACTCCGGTGCCCATAACTTTTGATTCTTAAGGAGTTACGCGGCGCACAGCATACTGTTGCAAAGCTCTCCGAGAGCTCTACGACGAGGGTGGCGAGTTTGCTTGCTGTGCCCTTTTTGGTGTCCAAATTCGAACGTTTTCATCAGTTTCGGACAACTTATCTTCTTTTGCTCTATTTTTTCATCTCGGATCGTATGTCATGAGCTGTTAAAAGGACGATAACTTTACTCGCGGGACATTAGAGGGCCCTACAACGCGTCGATATCACGTCTTGCAAAGATGCTGCGTTGTTGAAGCAGATGGGTTGTTGTTAAGCTCATTGGGCCTTTTGAATGGCCTATCTCTCTAGGCTGGGACTGTGAACCGTTAACACATAAAGGAATTGTGCCCTCAACATGACGGGTGCGATCATACCAGCACTAATGCACCGAATCCGATCAGAACTCCGAAGTTAAGCGTGCTTGGGCGAGAGTAGTACTAGGATGGGTGACCCCCTGGAAAGTCCTCGTGTTGCACCCCCCTTTTCAATTTTTTTTCTCCGGTTAGGGTTGCCAAGAAACTTTATCCACCGCATTTCTATTACCAAATCCCACAGCACCTTGGGCAAGACAACTTCGCTTCACGTGAAGCCTGGACCCGCAAACCGAAGGTGTAAGGCTTGTGACCAGGTCTCCGTCGCTCCGGTGACTATAACTTTTGATCCGTAAGGAGTTACGCGGCGTACAGCATACCATTGCAAAGCTCTCCGCGAGCTCTACGACGGGGGCAGCTAGCTTGCTTTCTGTGCCCTTTTTGGAGCCCAAAATCGAACATTTTCACTAGTTCTAGGCCACTTTTCTTCTATTGCTCTGTTTTTCCGTCCCGGATCATATGTCGTGAGCTGTTAAAAGGATGACAACCTTACTCGCGGGACATTAGAGGGCCCTACAACTCGTCGATATCATGTCTTGCGAGGATGCTGCATTGTTAAAGTGTATGGGTTGTCGTTAAGCGCATTGGGCCTTCTGAACAGGCCATCTCTCTAGGCTGGGACTGTGAACCGTTAACACATAAAGGAATTGTGCCCTCAATATGACGGGTGCGATCATACCAGCACTAATGCACCGGATCGTATCAAAACTCCGAAGTTATGCGTGCTTGGCCGAGAGTAGTACTAGGATAGGTGACCCCTTGGGAAGTCCTCGTGTTGCACCCCCCTTTTCAATTTTTTTTTGCTCCGGTTAGTGTTGCCAAGATAATTTATCAACGAAATTTCTATTATCGAATCCCACGGCACCCTGGGCAAGACAACTTCGTTTCACGTGGAGGCAGGGCCCGCAAACTGAGGGCATAGGGCTTGTGACCAAGTCTCCGTTGCTCCAGTGCCCATAACTTTTGATCTGCAAGAAGTTACGCAGCGCACGGCATACCGTTGCAAAGCTCTCCGAGTGCTCTACGACAGAGGCAGCCAGCCTGCTCACTGTACCCAGTTTTGGAGCCCAAAAAAGGACACTTTCACCAGTTTCAGGCCACTTTTCTTCTTTTGCTCTATTTTTCCATCCCTGATCATACGTCGTAGGATGTTAAAAGGACGACAACCTTACCCGCGGGACATTAGAGGGCCCTACAACGTGTCGATATCACGTCTTGCGAGGATGCTGCGTTGTTGAAGTAGATGGGTTGTCGTTAAGCCCATTGGGCCATTTGAATGCGCTATCTCTCTAGGCTGGGACTGTGAACCGTTAACACATAAAGGAATTGTCCCCTGAACATGACGGGTGAGATCAGACCAGCACTAATGCACTGGATCCCATCAAAACTCTGAAGTTAAGCGTGCTTGGGTAAGAGTAGTACTAGGATGGGTCACCCCCTGGGAAGTCCTCGTCTTGCACCCCCCTTTTCAATTTTTTTTGCTCCGTTTAGGGTTGCCAAGATACTTTATCCACCACATTTCTATTACCAAATCCCACGGCACCGTGGGCAAGACAACTTCGCTTCACGTGAAGGCTAGGCCCGCAAACCGAGGGCGTAGGGCTTATGACCAGGTCTCCGTCACTCCGGTGCCCATAACTTTTGATTCTTAAGGAGTTACGCGGCGCACAGCATACTGTTGCAAAGCTCTCCGAGAGCTCTACGACGAGGGTGGCCAGTTTGCTTGCTGTGCCCTTTTTGGTGTCCAAATTCGAACGTTTTCATCAGTTTCGGACAACTTATCTTCTTTTGCTCTATTTTTTCATCTCGGATCGTATGTCATGAGCTGTTAAAAGGACGATAACTTTACTCGCGGGACATTAGAGGGCCCTACAACGCGTCGATATCACGTCTTGCAAAGATGCTGCGTTGTTGAAGCAGATGGGTTGTTGTTAAGCTCATTGGGCCTTTTGAATGGCCTATCTCTCTAGGCTGGGACTGTGAACCGTTAACACATAAAGGAATTGTGCCCTCAACATGACGGGTGCGATCATACCAGCACTAATGCACCGAATCCGATCAGAACTCCGAAGTTAAGCGTTCTTGGGCGAGAGTAGTACTAGGATGGGTGACCCCCTGGGAAGTCCCCGTGTTGCACCCCCCTTTTCAATTTTTTTTCTCCGGTTAGGGTGGCCAAGATATTTTTTCCACTACATTTCTATTAACAAAACCCACAGCACCTTCGGCAAGACAACTTCGCTTCACGTGAAGCCTGGACCCGCAAACCGAAGGCGTAGGGCTTGTGACCAGGTCTCCGTCGCTCCGGTGACTATAACTTTTGATCCGTAAGGAGTTACGCGGCGTACAGCATACCGTTGCAAAGCTCTCCGCGAGCTCTACGACGGGGGCAGCTAGCTTGCTTTCTGTGCCCTTTTTGGAGCCCAAAATCGAACATTTTCACTAGTTCTAGGCCACTTTTCTTCTATTGCTCTGTTTTTCCATCCCGGATCATATGTCGTGAGCTGTTAAAAGGACGACAACCTTACTCGCGGGACATTAGAGGGCCCTACAACACGTCGATATCATGTCTTGCGAGGATGCTGCATTGTTAAAGTGTATGGGTTGTCGTTAAGCACATTGGGCCTTCTGAACAGGCCATCTCTCTAGGCTGGGACTGTGAACCGTTAACACATAAAGGAATTGTGCCCTCAATATGACGGGTGCGATCATACCAGCACTAATGCACCGGATCGTATCAAAACTCCGAAGTTATGCGTGCTTGGCCGAGAGTAGTACTAGGATAGGTGACCCCTTGGGAAGTCCTCGTGTTGCACCCCCCTTTTCAATTTTTTTTTGCTCCGGTTAGTGTTGCCAAGATAATTTATCAACAAAATTTCTATTATCGAATCCCACGGCACCCTGGGCAAGACAACTTCGCTTCACGTGGAGGCAGGGCCCCCAAACTGAGGGCATAGGGCTTATGACCAAGTCTCCGTTGCTCCAGTGCCCATAACTTTTGATCTGCAAGAAGTTACGCGGCGCACGGCATACCGTTGCAAAGCTCTCCGAGTGCTCTACGACAGAGGCAGCCAGCTTGCTCAATGTACCCGTTTTTGGAGCCCAAAAATGAACATTTTTACCAGTTTCAGGCCACTTTTCATCTTTTGCTCTGTTTTTTCATCCCTGATCATACGTCGTGGGATGTTAAAAGGACGACTACCTTACCCACGGGACATTAGAGGGCCCTACAACGTGTCGATATCACGTCTTGCGAGGATGCTGCGTTGTTGAAGTAGATGGGTTGTCGTTAAGCCCATTGGGCCATTTGAATGCGCTATCTCTCTAGGCTGGGACTGTGAACCGTTAACACATAAAGGAATTGTCCCCTGAACATGACGGGTGAGATCATACTAGCACTAATGCAGAAGATCACATCAAAACTTTGAAGTTAAGCGTGCTTGGGTAAGAGTAGTACTTGGATGGGTCACCCCCTGGGAAGTCCTCGTGTTGCACCCCCCTTTTCAATTTTTTTTGCTCCGTTTAGGGTTGCCAAGATACTTTATCCACCACATTTCTATTACCAAATCCCACGGCACCGTGGGCAAGACAACTTCGCTTCACGTGAAGGCTAGGCCCGCAAACCGAGGGCGTAGGGCTTATGACCAGGTCTCCGTCACTCCGGTGCCCATAACTTTTGATTCTTAAGGAGTTACGCGGCGCACAGCATACTGTTGCAAAGCTCTCCGAGAGCTCTACGACGAGGGTGGCCAGTTTGCTTGCTGTGCCCTTTTTGGTGTCCAAATTCGAACGTTTTCATCAGTTTCGGACAACTTATCTTCTTTTGCTCTATTTTTTCATCTCGGATCGTATGTCATGAGCTGTTAAAAGGACGATAACTTTACTCGCGGGACATTAGAGGGCCCTACAACGCGTCGATATCACGTCTTGCAAAGATGCTGCGTTGTTGAAGCAGATGGGTTGTTGTTAAGCTCATTGGGCCTTTTGAATGGCCTATCTCTCTAGGCTGGGACTGTGAACCGTTAACACATAAAGGAATTGTGCCCTCAACATGATGGGTGCGATCATACCAGCACTAATGCACCGAATCCTATCAGAATTCCGAAGTTAAGCATGCTTGGGCGAGAGAAGTACTAGGATAGGTGACCCCCTGGGAAGTCCTCGTGTTGCACCCCCCTTTTCAATTTTTTTTACTCTGGTTAGGGTTGCCAAGATAATTTATCCCCGAAATTTCTATTACCGAATCCCATGGCACCTTGGGCAAGACAACTTCGCTTCACGTAGACAATGGGCCTGCAAACCGTGGGCATAGGTCTTGTGACCAGGTCTCCGTTGCTCCGGTGCCTATAACTTTTGATCTGTAAGGAGTTACGCAGCGCACAGCATACCGTTGCAAAGCTCTCCGAGAGCTCTACAACAAAGGTAGCCAGCTTGCTCGCTGTGCTCGTTTTTGGAGCCCAAAAATGAATGTTTTCACCAGTTTCAGGCCACTTTTCTTCTTTTGCCCTGTTTTTCCATCCCTGATCGTACGTCGTGAGATGTTAAAAGGATGACAACCTTACTGACGGGACATTAGAGGGCCCTACAACGCATAGACATCACGTCTTCCGAGGATGCTGTGTTGTTGAAGCAGATGGGTTGTCATTAAGCCCATTGGGCCATTTGAATGGGCTATCGCTCTAGGCTGGGACTGTGAACCGTTATCACATAAAGGAATTGTCTCCTGAACATGACGGGTGCGATCATACCGGCACTAATGCACCGAATCCCATCAAAACTATAAAGTTAAGCATGCTTGGGTGAGAGTAGTACTAGGATGGGTGACCCCCTGGGAAGTCCTCGTGTTGCACCCACCTTTTCAATATTTTTTCCTCCAGTTAGGGTTGCCAAGATACTTTATCCACCACATTTCTATTACCGAATCCCACGGCACCTTGGGCAAGACAACTTCACTTCACGTGGAGGCTGGGCCCGCAAATCGAGGGCGTAGGGCTTATGACCAGGTGTCCGTCGCTCCGGTGACTATAACTTTTGATTCTTAAGGAGTTACGTGGCGCACAGCATACTGTTGCAAAGCTCTCCGAGAGCTGTACGATGAGGGCGGCCAGCTTGCTTGCTGTGCCCTTTTTGGTGTCCAAATTAGAACGTTTTCATAAGTTTCGGGTGCCTTATCTTCTTTTGCTCTGTTTTTTCATCTCGGATCGTACGTTGTGAGCTGTTAAAAGGACGATACCCTTACTCGCGGGACATTATAGGGCCCTACAACGAGTCGATATCACGTCTTGTGAAGATGCTGCGTTGTTGAAGCAGATGGGTTGTTGTTAAGCCCATTGGGCCTTTTGAATGGGTTATCTCTCTAGGCTGGGACTGTGAACTGTTAACACATAAAGGAATTGTGCCCTCAACATGACGGGTGTGATCATACCAGAACTATTGCATCGGATCCCATCAGGACTCCGAAGTTAAGCGTGCTTGGGCGAGAGTAGTACTAGGATGGGTTACCCCCTGGGAAGTCCTCGTGTTGCACCCCCCTTCTCAATTTTTTTTGCTCCGGTTAGGGTTGCCAAGATACTTTATCCACCACATTTCTATTACCGAATCCCACGGCACCTTGGGCAAGACAACTTCACTTCACGAGGAGGCTGGCCCCGCAAACCGAGGGCGTAAGGCTTGTGTCCAGGTCTCTATTACTCCGGTGCCCATAACTTTTGATCCGTATGGAGTTATGCAACGCACAACATATCGTTGCAAAGCTCTCTGAGAGCTCTACGATGGAGGCATCCAACTTTCTCGTTCTTCCCATTTTTGGAGCCCAAAATCGAACGTTTTCATCAGTTTCGGGCGACTTTTCTTCTTTTTCTCTATTTTTTCGTCCCGGATCGTACGTCGTGAGCTGTTAAAAGGACGACAACCTTACTCATGGGACAATAGAGGGCCCTAAAAAGCGTCGATATCATGTCTTGCAAGGATGCTGCGTTGTTGAAGCGGATGGGTTGTCGTTAAGCCCATTGGGCCTTTTGTATGGGCTATCTCTCTAGTCTGGGACTGTGAACCGCTAACACATAAAGGAATTGTGCCCTCAACATGACGGGTGCGATCATACCAGCACTAATGCACAGGATCCCATCAGAACTCCGAAGTTAAGCGTGCTTGGGCGAGAGTAGTACTAGGATGGGTGACCCCCTGGGAAGTCCTCGTGTTGCACCAACTTTATCAATTTTTTTTGCTCCGGTTAGGGTTGGCAAGATACTTTATCCACCACATTTCTATTATCGAATCCAACGGCACCTTGGGCAAGACAACTTCGCTTCACGTGGAGGCTGGGCCAGCAAACCGAGGGCGTAGGGCTTGTGACCAAGTCTCCGTCGCTCCGGTGCCCATAACTTTTAATCCGTAAGCCGTTACGGGGCGTACAACATACCGTTGCAAAGCTCTCCGAGAGCTCTACGACGGGGACAGCTAAAATGCTTGCTGTGCCCTTTTTGGAGCCCAAATTCGAAAGTTTTCATCAGTTTCGGGCCACTTTTCTTCTATTGCTATGTTTTTCTATCCCGGATCATACGTCGTGAGCTGTTAAGAGGATGACAACTGTACTCGCGGGACATTAGAGGGCCCTACAACGTGTCGATATCACGTCTTGCGAGGATGCTACGTTGTTGAAGTAGATAGGTTGTCGTTAAGCCCATTGGGCCTGTTGAATGGCCATCTCTCTAGGCTGGGACTGTGAACCGTTAACACATAAAGGAATTGTGCCCTGAAATGACGGGTGTGATCATACCAACACTAATGCACCGGATCCTATCAAAACTCCGAAGTTAAGCGTGCTTGGGCGAGAGTAGTACTAGGATGGGTGACCCCCAGGGAAGTCCTCGTGTAGCACCCCCATTTCCAATTTTTTTTGCTCTGGTGAGGGTTGCCAAGAAACTTTATCCACCACATTGCTATTACCGAATCCCACGGCACCTTGGGCAAGACAACTTCGCCTCACGTGGAGGCTGGGCCCGCAAACTGAGGGAGTAGGGCTTGTGACCAGGTCTCCATCGCTTTGGTGCCCATAACTTTTGATCCGTAATGAGTTACACGGCGCACAACATACTGTGGCAAGGCTCTCCGAACCCTCTATGATACGCGCAATCAGCTTGCTCGCTGTGCCCATTTTTGGAGACCAAAATCGAACATTTTCACCAGTTTCAGGCCACTTTTCTTCTTTTGCTATGTTTTACTTCCCAGATCGTACGTCGTGAGCTGTTAAAAGGACGAAAACCTTACTCGCTGGACATTGGAGGGCCTTACAACGCGTCGATATCACGTCTTGCGAGGATGCTGCGTTGTTGAAGCTTATGGGTTGTCGTTAAGCCCATTGGGCCTTCTGAATGGGCCATCTCTCTAGGTTGGGACTGTTAACCTTTAACACATAAAGGAATTGTGCCCTCAACATGATGGGTGCGATCACAGTAGCACTAACGCAACGAATCCCATCTCGACACCGAAGTTAAGCGTGCTTGGGCGAGAGTAGTACTAGGATGGGTGACCCCCAGGGAAGTCCTCGTGTTGCACACCCTTTTTCAATTTTTTTTGCTTCGGTTAAGGTTGCCAAGATACTTTATCTACCACATTTCTATTATTGAATCCCACGGCACCTTGGGCAAGACATCTTCGCTTCACGTGGAGGCTGGGCCAACAAACCGAGGGCATAGGGCTTGTGACTAGCTCTCTGTCGCTCCAGTGCCTATAACTTTTGGTCCGTTAAGAGTTACGTGGCACACAACACACAGTTGCAAATCTGTCCGAGAGCTCTACGATGGGGGCAGCCAGCTTGTTTGCTATGCCCTTTTTGGTGGCCAAATTCGAACGTTATCATCAGTTTCGGGCCACTTTTCTTCTTTTGCTCTGTGTTTTCGTCACGGATCGTACATCGTGAGCTATTAAAAGGACGACAACCGTACTCGCGGAACATTATAGGGCCCTACAACGCGTCGATACCACGTCTTGCGAGGATGCTGCATTGTTGAAGCAGAGAGGTGGTCGTTAAGCCCATTGGACCTTTTGAATGTGCTATCTCTCTCGGCTGGGACTCTGAACCATTAACACATAAAGGAATTGTGCCCTCAACATGACGAGTGTGATCATACCAGTACTAATGCATCAGATCCTATGAAAACTCCGAAGTTAAGCGTGCTTGGGCGAGAGTAGTACTAGGATTGGTGACGCCCTGGATAGTCTGTGTTGCACCCCCCTTTTCAATTTTTTTTGCTCCGGTTAGGGTTTCCAAGATACTTTATCCAACACATTTCTATTACCGAATCCCATGGCACCTTGGGCAAGACAACTTCGCTTCACGTAGAGACTGGGCCCGCAAACCAAGGGTGTAGGGCTTCTGACCAGGTCTCTGTCGCTCCGGTCCTATAACTTTTGATCCGTAAGGAGTTACGCGGCGCACATCATACCATTGCAAAGCTCTCCAAGAGCTCTACGATGGGGGCAGCCAACTTGCTCGCTGTGCCCCTTTTTGGAGCCCAAAAACGAATGTTTTCACTAGTTTCAAGCCATTTTTCTTCTTTTGCTCTGTTTTTCTGTCCCTGATCGTACGTCGTGAGATGTTAAAAGGACGACAACCTTACTCGCGGGACATTAGAGGGCCCTACAACGCGTCGATATCAACTCTTGCGAGGATGCTGCGTTGTTGAAGCGTATAGGTTGTCGTTAGGCCCATTGGGGCTTGTGAATGGGCCATCTCTCTAGGCTGTGACTGTAAACCGTTAACACATAAAGGAATTGTGCCCTCAACATGACGGGTGCGATCATACCAGCACTAATGCATCGAATCCCATAAGAACTCAGAAGTTAAGCGTGCTTGGGCAAGAGTAGTACTAGGATGGGTGACCCCCTGGGAAGTCCTCGTGTTGCACCATGCTTTTCAATTTTTTTTGCTCCGGTTAGAGTTGCCAAGATAATTTATCCACCAAATTTCTATTATCAAATCCCACGGCACCCTGGGCAAGACAACTTCGCTTCACGTGGAGGCTGGGCTCGCAAATCGATGGCGTAGGGTTTGTGACCAGGTCTCCATCGCTCAGGTGCCCATAACTTTTGATCCGTAAGGAGTTACGCGGCGCACAACATACCGTTGCAAAGCTCTCCGAGAGCTGTACGACGGGCGCAGCCAGCTTGCTCGCTGTGCAACTTTTTGGAGCCCAAAATCGAACATTTTCACCAGTTTCAGGCCACTTTTCTTCTTTTGCTTTGTTTTTTCGTCCCGAATCGTATTTCGTGACTATTAAAAGGACTACAACGCTACTCGCGAGACATTAGAGGACTCTACAACGCGTCGATATCACGTCTTGCGAGGATGCTACGTTGTTGAAGCGGATGGGTTGTCGTTAAGCCCATTGGGCCTTTAGAAGGGGCCATCTCTCTAGGCTGGGACTGTGAACCACTAACACATAAAGGAATTGTACCCGCAACATGACGGGTGCGATCATACAAGCACTAATGCACCGGCACCCATCAGGACACCGAAGTTAAGCGTGCTTGGGCGGGAGTTGTACTAGGATAGGTGACCCTCTAAGAAGTCCTCATGTTGCACACCCCTTTTCAATTTTTTTTGCTCCGGTTGGGGTTGCCAGGATACTTTATCCACCACATTTCTATTATCGAATCCCACGGCACCTTGGGCAAGACAACTTCGCTTCACGTGGAGGCTGGGCCAGAAAACCGAGGGCGTAGGGCTTGTGACCAGGTCTCTGTCGCTCCGGTGCCCATAACTTTTGATCCGTTTGGAGTTATGTGTCGTACAGCATACCGTTGCAAAGCTCTCCAAGAGCTCTACGACAGGGGCACCTAGCATCTCACTGTGCCCGTTTTGGAGCCCAAAATCGATCATTTTCATCAGTTTTGGGCAACTTTTTTATTTTGACTTTGTTTTTTTCATCCCGGATTGTACGTCGTGAGTTGTTAAAAGGACGACAACCTTACTCGCTGGACATTAGAGGGCCCAACAATGTGTCAATATCACGTCTTTCAAGGATGCTGCGTTGTTGAAGCGGAAGGGTTGTCGTTAAGCCCATTGGCCTTATGAATGAGCCATCTCTCTAGGCTGGGTCTGTGAAGCGTTAACACATAAAAGAATTGTGCCCCCAACATGACGGGTGCGATCATACCAGCACTAATGCACCGGATCCCATCAGAACTCTTAAGTTAAGCATGCTTTGGCGAGAGTAGTACTAGGATGGGTGACCCCCTAGGAACTCCTCGTGTTGCACCCCCCTTTTCAATTTTTTTTGCTCCGGTTAGGGTTGGAAAGAAAATTTATCCACCACATTTCTATTATCGAATCCCACGGCACCTTGGGCAAGACAACTTCGTTTCACGTGGAGGCTGGGCCAGCAAACCGAGGGCGTAGGGCATGTGACCTGGTCTCCGTCGCTCCGGTGCCCATAACTTCTGATCCGTAAGGAGTTACACGGCGCACAGCATACCGTTGCAAAGCTCTCCGAGAGCTCTACTATGGGGGCAGCTAGCTTGCTCGCTGTGCCCTTTTTGGAGCCCAAAATTGAACGTTTTCATCAGTTTCGGACCGTTTTTCTATTTTTAGTTTGTTTTTTCATCTCGGATCGTACGTCGTGAGCTGTTAAAAGGAGGACAACCTTTCTCGCGGGACATTAGAGGGCCCTACAACACGTTGATATCACGTCTTGCAATGATGCTGCATTGTTGAAGCAGATGGGTTGTCGTTAAGCCTATTGAGCTTTCTGAATGGGCCATATATCTAGGCTGGGACTGTGAACCGTTAACACATAAAAGAATTGTGCTCTCAACATGATGGGTGCGATCATACCAGCTCTAATTCACCGGATACCATCATAACTCCGAAGTTAAGCGTGCTTGGGCGAGAGTAGTACTAGAATGGGTGACCCCCTGGGAAGTCTTCCTGTTGCACCCCCCTTTTCAATTTTTTTTTCTCCGGTTAGGGTTGCCAAGATACTTTATCCACCACATTTCTATTATCGAATCCCACAGCACCTTGGCCAAGACAACTTCGCTTCACGTGGAGGCTGGGCCAGCAAACCGAGGGTGTAGGACTTGTGACTAGGTCTCCATCGCTCCCGTGCCCATAACTTTTGATCCGTAAGGAGTTACGCGGCGCACAATATACCGTTTAAAAGCTCTCCAACAGCTCTATGACGGGGGCACCTAGCATGCTTGCTGTGCCCTTTTTGGAGCCCAAAATCAATCGTTTTCATAAGTTTCGGGCCACTTTTCTATTTTTGCTCTATTTTTTCGTCCCGGATCATACGTCATGAGCTGTTAAAAGGACAACAACCTTACTCGCAGGACATTAGAGGGCCCTACAATGCGTCGATATCACGTCTTGTGAGGATGCTGCGTTGTTGAAGCGGATGGGTTGTCGTTAAGCCCATTGGGCCTTATGAATGAGCCATCTCTCTAGGCTGGGACTGTGAACCGTTAACACATAAAGGAATTGTGCCCTCAACATGACGGGTGTGATCATACCAGCACTAATTCACCGGATACCATCAGAACTTTGAAGTTAAGCGTGCTTGGGCTAGAGTAGTACTAGGATGGGTGACCCCCTGGGAAGTCCTCGTGTTGCACCCCCCATTTCAATTTTTTTTGCTCCGGTTATGGTTGCCAAGATATTTTATCCACCACATTTCTATTATCAAATCACACGGCACCTTGGGCAAGACAACTTCGCTTCACGTGGAGGATGGTCCAGCAAACCAAGGGCGTAGGGCTTGTAACCAGGTCTCCGTCGCTCCGATGCCCATAACTTTTGATCCGTAAGGAGTTACGCTGCGCACAGCATACCGTTGCAAAGCTCACCGAGAGCTCTACGACAGGGGCACCTAGAATGCTCGTTGTGCCCTTTTTGGAGCCCAAAATCGATGGTTTTCATCATATTCAGGCCACTTTTCTATTTTTGATCTATTTTTTTTGTCCCGGATCATACGTCGTGAGATGTTAAAAGGACAACAACCTTACTCGCGGGACATTAGATGGCCCTACAACGCGTCGATATCACGTCTTGTGAGGATGCTGCATTGTTGAAGCGGATGGGTTGTCGTTAAGCCCATTGGGCATTATGAATGAGCCATCTCTCTAGGTTGGGACTGTGAACCGTTAACACATAAAGGAATTGTGCCCTCAACATAAGGGGTGTGATCATACCAGCACTAATGCACCGGATCCCATCAGAACTCCGAAGTTAAGCGTGCTTGGGCGAGAGTAGTACTAGGATGGGTGACCCCCTGGGAAGTCCTCGTGTTGCACCTCCATTTTCAATTTTTTTGCTCCGGTTAGGGTTGCCAAGAAACTTTATCCACCACATTTCTATTATCGATTCCCACGGCACCTTGGGCATGACAACTTCGCCTCACGTAGAGGCTGGGCTAGCAAACCGAGGGCATAGGGCTTGTGACCAGGTCTCCGTCGCTCCGGTGCCCATAACTTTTGATCCGTAAGGAGTTACGCGGCGCACAACATACCGTTGCAAAGCTCTCCTAGAGATCTACTACGGGGGCAGCTAGCTTGCTCGCTGTGGCCTTTTTGGAGACCAAAATCGGACGTTTTCATTAGTTTCGGGCAACTTTCCTGTTTTTGCTCTGTTTTTCCGTCTCAGATCGTACGTCGTGAGTTGTTAAAAGGACGACAACCTTTCTCGTGGGACATTAGAGGGCCCTAAAACGCGTCGATATCATGCCTTGCAATGATGCTGTGTTGTTGAAGTGGATGGGTTGTCGTTAAGTCAATTGGGCCTTCTGAATGGGCCATCTCTCTAGGCTGGGACTGTGAACCGTTAACACATAAAGGAATTGTTGTGACGGGTGTGATCATACCAGCACTAATTCACCGGATCCCATCAGAACTCCGAAGTTAAGCGTGCTTGGGCGAGGTAGTACTAGGATGGGTGACCCCCTGGGAAGTCCTCGTGTTGCACCCCCCTTTTCAATTTTTTTTGCTCCGGTAAGGGTTGCCAAGAAACTTTATCCACCACATTTCTATTATCGAATCCCACAGCACCTTGGGCTATACAACTTCGCTTCAAGTGGAGGCTGGGCCAGCAAACCTAGGGCGTAGGGCTTGTGACCAGGTCTCCGTCGCTCCGGTGCCCATAACTTTTGATCCATAAGGAATTACACGGCGCAAAGCATACCGTTGCAAATCTCTCCGAGAGCTCTACTATTGGGGTAGCTAGCTTGCTCGCTGTGCCCTTTTTGGAGCCCAAAATTGAACGTTTTCATCAGTTTCGGGCTACTTTTCTATTTTTTCTATGTTTTTCTGTCTCCGATCGTACGTCTTGAGCTGTTAACTGGATGACAACCTTTCTCGCGGGACATTAGACTTCCCTACAATGCGTCGATTTCACGTCTTGCGATGATGCTGCGTTGTTGAAACGGATTGGTTGTCGTTAAGCCTATTGGGCCTTCTGAATGGGCCATCTCCCAAGGCTGGGACTGTGAACCAGTAACACATAAAGGAATTGTGCCCTCAACATGACGGGTGCGATCATACCAGCACTAATGTACCGGATCCCATCAAAACTCCGAAGTTAAGCATGTTTGGGTGAGAGTAGTACTAGGCTGGGTGACCCACTGGGAAGGCCTCATGTTGTACCCCCTTTTTCAATTTTTTTTGCTCCGGTTAGGGTGGCCAACATACATTATCCATCACATTTCTATTATCGAATCCCACGGCAACTTGGGCAAGACAACTTCGCTTCACGTGGAGGTTGGGCCAGCAAACCTAGGGCGTAGGGCTTGTGACCAGGTCTCCGTTGCTCCGGTGCCCATAACTTTTGATCCGTAAGGAGTTACGTGGCGCACAGCATATTGTTGCAAAGCTCTCCGAGAGCTCAACGATAGGGGCACCTAGCATGCTCGATGTGCCCTTTTTGTAGCCCAAAATTGATCGTTTTCAACAGTTTCGATCCACTTTTCTATTTTTCCTTTGTTTTTTCATCCCGGATCGTACATCGTGAGCTGTTAAAAGGACGAAAACCACAATCGCGGGACATTAGAAGGCCTTACAACGCGTCCATATCACTTCATTCGAGGATGCTGCGTTGTTGAAGTTGATGGGTTGTCGTTAAGCCCATTGGCCTTATGAATGAGCCATCTCTCTAGTATGAGACTGTGAACCGTTAACATATAAAGGAATTGTGCCCTCAACATGACGGGTGCGATCATACAAGCACTATTGCACCGGATCCCATCAGAACTCCGAAGTTAAGTGTGCTTGGGCGAGAGTAGTACTAGGATGGGTGACCCATTGGGAAGTCCTCGTGTTGCACCCCCATTTACAATTTTTTTTGCTCCGGTTAGGGTTGCCAAGAAACTTTATCCACCACATTACAATTATCGAATCCTACGACACCTTGGGCAAGACAACTTCGGTTCACGTGGAGGCTGGGCCAGCAAACCGAGGGCGTAGGGCTTGTGACCAGGTCTCCGTCGCTCCGGTGCCCATAACTTTTGATCCATAAGGAGTTACGCGGCGCACAGCATACCGTTGCAAAGCACTCTGAGATCTCTACTACGGGGGTAGCTCGCTTGTTGGCTGTGCCCTTTTTGGAGCCCAAAATCGAACGTTTTCATCAATTTCGGGCCACTTTTCTATTTTTGCTCTATTTTTCCGTCGCGGATCGTACATCATGAGCTGTTAAATGGATGACAACATTTCTCACGGGAAATTAGAGGGCCCTACAATGCGTCGATATCACGTCTTGCGATGATGCTGCGTTGTTGAAGCGGATGGGTTATAGTTAAGCCTATTAGGCCTTTGGAATGAGCCATCTTTCTAGGCTGGGCCTGTGAACCATTAACACATAAAGGAATTGTGCCCTCAACATGACGGGTGCGATCATACCAGCAGTAATTCACCGGATCCCATCAAAACTCCGAAGTTAAGCGTGCTTGGGTGAGAGTAGTACTAGGATGGGTGACCCCCTGGGAAGTTCTCGTGTTGCACCCCCCTTTTCAATTTTTTTTGCTCCGGTTAGGGTTGCCAAGAAACCTTATCCACCACATTTCTATTATCGAATCCCACGGCACCTTGGGCAAGACAACTTCGCTTCATGTGGAGGCTGGGCCACCAAACCGAGGGCGTAGGGCTTGTGACCAAGTCTCCGTCGCTCAGGTGCCCATAACTTTTGATCCGTAAGGAGTTACGCGGCGCACAGCATACCGTTGCAAAGCTCTCCGAGATCTCTACTACGGGGGCAGCTAGCTCGCTCGCTGTACCCTTTTTGGAGCCCAAAATCGAACGTTTTCATTAGTATCGGGCCACTTTTCTATTTTTGCTCTGTTTTTCTGTCTCGGATCGTACATCATGAGCTGTTAAAAGGACAACAACATTTCTCGCGGGACATTAGAGAGCTCTACAATGCGTCGATATCACGTCTTGCGATGATGCTCCGTTGTTGAAGCGGATAGGTTGTCGTTAAGCCTATTAGTTCTTCTGAATGGGCCATCTCTCTAGGATGGGACTGTGAACCGTTAACACATAAAGGAATTGTGCCCTCAACATGACGGGTGCAATCATACCAGCACTAAGTTACCGGATCCGATCAAAACTTTGAAGTTAAGCGTGCTTGGGCGAGAGTAGTACTAGGAAGGGTTGCGCCATGGGAAGTCCTCGTGTTGCACCCCCCTTTTCAATTTTTTTTGCTCCGGTTAGGGTTGCCAAAACACTTTATCCACCACATTTCTATTATCGAATCCCACGGTACCTTGGGCAAGACAACTTCGCTTCACGTGGAGGCTGGGCCAGCAAACCGAGGGCGTAGGGCTTGTGACCAGGTCTCCGTCGCTCCGGTGCCCATAACTTTTGATCCGTAAGGAGTTATGCGGCGCACAGCATAACGTTGCAAAGCTCTCCGAGAGCTCTAGGATGGGGGCTCCTAGCATGCTCGCTTTTCCCTTTTTATAGCCCAAAATCGATCGTTTTCATCAGTTTCGGTCAACTTTTCTATTTTTGCTCTATTTTTTCATCACGGATCATACGTCGTGAGCTGTTAAAAGGACGACAACCTTACTCGCGGGACGTTAGAGGGCCTTACAACGCGTCGATATCACGTGTTGCGATGATGTTGCGTTGTTGAAGCGGATGGGTTGTCGTTAAGCCAATTGGGCCTTCTGAATGAGCCATCTCTCTAGGCTGGGACTGTGAACCGTTAACACATAAAGGAATTGTGCCCTCAACATGACGGGTGTGATCATACCAGCACTAATTCACCGGATCCCATCAGAACTCTGAAGTTAACCGTGCTTGGGCGAGAGTAGTACTATGATGCGTGACCCATTGGGAAGTCCTCGTGTTGCACCCCGTTTTTCAATTTTTTTTGTTCCGGTTAGGGTTGCCAAGAAACTTTATCCACCACATTTCTATTATCGAATCCCGCGGCACCTTGGGCAAGACAACTTCGCTTCACGTGAGGCTGGGCCAGCTAACTGAGGGCGTAGGGCTTGTGACCAGGTCTCCGTCGCTCCGGTGCCCATAACTGTGGATCCGTAAGGAGTTAAGCGGCGCACAGCATACCGTTGCAAAGCTCTCCGAGAGCTCTACTATGGGCGCAGCAAGCTTGCTTGCTTTTCCCTTTTTGGAGACCAAAATCGAACGTTTTCATTAGTTTCGTGCCACTTTTCTATTTTTTCTCTATTTTTCCGTCTCGAATCGTACGTCGTGAGCTATTTAAAGGAAGACAACCTTTCTCGCTGGACATTAGAAGGCCCTACAACACGTCGATATCACGTCTTGCGATGATGCTGCGTTGTTCAAGTGGATGGGTTGTCGCTAAGCCTATTGGGCCTTCTGAATAGGCCATCTCTCTAGGCTGGCACGGTGAACCGTTAATACATAAAGGAATTATGCCCTCAACATGATGAGTGCGATCATACCAGCACTAATGCACCGGATCCCATTTGAACTCCGAAGTTATGCGTGCTTGGGCGAGAGTAGTACTGGGATGGGTGACCCCTTGGGAAGTCATCGTGTTGCACCCCCCTTTTCAATTTTTTTTGCTCCGGTTAGGGTTTCCAAGATACATTATCCACCACATTTTTATTATTGAATCCCACGGCACCTTAGGCAAGACATCTTCGCTTCATGTGGAGGCTGGGCCAGCAAACCGAGGGCGTAGGGCTTGTGACCAGGTCTCCTTCGCTCTGGTGCCCATAACTTTTGATCCGTAAGGAGTTATGCGGCGCACAGTATACCGTTGCAAAGCTCTCCAAGAGCTCTAGGACGGGGGTAACTAGCAGGCTCGCTTTGCCCTTTTTGGAGCTCAAAATCAATCATTTTCATCAGTTTCGGGCCACTTTTCTCTTTTTGCTCTGTTTTTTCATCCCCGATCATATGTCGTGAGCTGCTAAAAGGACGACAACCTTACTCGCGGGACATTAGAGGGCCCTACAACGCGTCGATATCACGTCTTGCGATGATGCTGCGTTTTAGAAGCGGATGGGTTGTCGTTAAGCACATTGGGCCTTCTGAATGAGCCATCTCTCTAGGCTGGGACTGTGAACCGTTAACACATAAAGGAATTGTGCCCTCAACATGACGGGTGCGATCATACCACCAGTAATTCATCGGATCCCATCAGAATTCCGAAGTTAAGTGTGCTTGGGCGAGAGTAGTACTAGGATGGGCGACCCCCTGGGAAGTCCTCGTGTTGTACCCCCCTTTTCAATTTTTTTTGCTCCGGTTAGGGTTGCCAAGAAACATTATCCCCCACATTTCTACTATCGAATCACACGGCACCTTGGGCAAGACAACTTCGCTTCACGTGGAGGCTGGGATAGCAAACCGAGGGCATAGGGCTTGTGACCAGGTCTCCGACGCTCCGGTGCCCATAACTTTTGATCCGTAAGGAGTTATGCGGCACATAGCATACCGTTGCAAAGCTCTCCGAGAGCTCAACTACGGGGGCAGCAAGCTTGCTTGCTTTGCCCTTTTTGGAGCCCAAAATCGAATGTTTTCATCAGTTTCTGGCCATTTTTCTTTTTTTGCTCTGTTTTTCCATCGCAAATCGTACGTCGTGAGCTGTTAAAAGGAAAACAACCTTACTCGCGGGACATTAGAGGGCCCTACAACGCGTCGATATCACGTCTTCCGAGGATGCTGTGTTATTGAAGCGGATCAGTTGTCGTCAAGCCTATTGGGCCTTCTGAATGGGCCATCTCTCTAGGCTGGGACTGTAAGGAATTGTACCCTCAACATGACGGGGGCGATCATACCAGCACTAATACACCGGTTCCCATCAGAACTCCGATGTTAAGCATGCTTGGGCGAGAGTAGTACTAGGATGGGTGACCCCCTGGGAAGTCATCGTGTTGCACCCCCCGTTTCAATTTTTTTTGCTCCGGTTGGGGTTGCCAAGATACTTTATCCACCACATTTTTATTATTGAATCCCACGGCACCTTGGGCAAGACAACTTTGCTTCCCGTGGAGGCTAGGCCAGCAAACCTAGGGCGTAGGGCTTGTGACCAGGTCTCATTCGCTCCGGTGCCCATAACTTTTGATCTGTAAGGAGTTACGCAGCGCACAGTATACCGTTGCAAAGCTCTTCAAGAGCTCTATGACGGGGGCAGCTAGCATGCTTGCTGTGCCCTTTTTGGAGCCCAAAATCGAATGTTTGCAACAGTTTCAGGCAACTTTTCCCTTTTGGTCTATTTTTTCATCCCGGATCGTATGTCGTGAGCTGTAAAAAGGACGACAACCCTTCTCGCGGGACATTAGAGTGCCCTCCAATGCGTCGATATCTCGTCTTGCGAGGATGCTGCGTTGTTGAACTGTGTGGGTTGTCATTAAGCACATTAGGCATTCTGACTGGGCCATCTCTCTAGGCTGGGACTATGAACCGTTAACACATAAAGGAATTATGGCCTCAACATGACGGGTGCGATCATACCAGCACTAATGCAATGGATCACATAGGAACTCCGAAGTTAAGCGTGCTTGGGCGAGAGTAGTACTAGGATGGGTGACCCCTTGGGAAGTCCTCTTGTTGCACCCCCTTTTCAATTTTTTTTGCTCCAGTTGGGGTTGCCAAGATACTTTATCCACCAAATTTCTATTATCGAATCCCACGGCACCTTGGGCAGGACAACTTCGATTCACGTGGTGGCCGGGCCAGCAAACCGAGGGCATAAGGCTTGTGACCAGGTCTCCGTCGCTCCGGTGGCCATAACTTTTGATCCATAAGGAGTTACGTGGCGCACAGCATACTGTTGCAAAGCTCTCCGAGAGCTCTATGACAGGGGTAGCGAGCTTGCTCGATGTGCCCTTTTTGGAGCCCAAAATTGAACATTTTCGTTAGTTTTGGGCCACTTTTCTATTTTGGCTCTGTTTTTCCGTCCCGGATCGTACGTCGTGAGCTGTTAAAAGGACTATAACCTGTCTCGAAGGACATTAGAGGGCCCTACATCGCGTTGATAGCACGTCTTACGAGGATGCTGCGTTGTTGAAGCGGATGGGTTGTCCTTAAGCACATTGGGCCTTCTGAATGGGCCATCTCTCTAGGCTGGGCCTGTAAACAGTTAACACAAAAAGGAATTGTGCCCTCAACACGACGGGTGCGATCATACCAGCACTAATGCACTGGGTCCCATCAGTACTCCGATGTTAAGTGTGCTTGGGCGAGGGTAGTACTAGGTTGGGTGACCCCTTGGGAAGTCCTCGTGTTGTACCCCCTTTTTCAATTTTTTTTGCTCTGGTTAGGGTTGCCAAGATACTTTATCCACCACATTTCTATTATCCAATCCCACGGCACCTTGGGCAAGACAACTTTGATTCACGTGGAGGCTGGGCCAGCAAACCGAGGGCGTAGGGCTTGTGACCAAGTCTCCGTCGCTCCGGTGCCCATTACTTTTGAACCGTAAGGAGTTACGCGGCGCATAGCATACGGTTGCAAAGCTCTCTGAGATCTCTACGACGGGGGCAGCTAGCTTGCTCGCTGTTCCCTTTTTGGAGTCCAAAATCGAACGATTTCATCAGTTTCGGGCCACTTTTCTTATTTAGCTCTGTTTTTTCGTCCCGCATCGTACGTCGTGAGCTGTTAAGTGGACGACAACCTTACTCGCTGGACATTAGAGAGCCCTACATCGTGTTGATATCACGTATTGTGAGGATGTTGCATTGTTGAAGTAGATGGGTTGTCTTTAAGCCCATTGGGCCTTCTAAATGAGCCATCTCTCTAGGCTGGGACGGTGAACCGTTAACACATAAAGGAATTATACCCTCAAAATGACGGGTGCGATCATACATGCACTAATGCACCGGATCCCATCAGAACTCTGAAGTTAAGAGTGCTTGGGCGAGAATAGTACTAGGATGGGTTACCCCCTGGGAAGCCATCGTGTTGCACCCCCCTTTTTAATTTTTTTTGCACCGGTTAGGGTTGCCAAGATACTTTATTATCGAATCCCATGCCACCTTGGGCAAGACAACTTCACTTCACCTGGAGGCTGGGCCAGCAAATTGAGGGCGTAGGGCTTATGACTAGGTCTTCTTCGCTCCGGTGCCCATATCTTTTGATCCGTAAGGAATTACAGGGCGCAATGTATACCGTTGCAAAGCTCTCCGAGAGCTCTATGTCGGGGGCAGCTAGCTTGATCGGTGTGCCCTTTTTGGAGCCCAAAATCGAACGTTTTCATCAGTTTCGATCTACTTTTCTATTTTTGCTCTATTGTTTCATCCCGGATCGAACGTCGTGAGCTGTTAAAAGGACGACAACCTTACTCATGGGACATTAGAGGGACCTACATTGCATCGATATCTCGTCTTGCTAGGATGATGCGTTGTTGAAGCGAATGGGTTGTCGTTAAGCCTATTGGGCCTTCTGAATGAGCCATCTCTCTAGGCTGGGATTGTGAACCGTTAACACATAAATGAATGGTGCCCTCAACATGACGGGTGCGATCATACCAGCACTAGTACACCGGATCCCATCAGAACTACGAAGTTAAGCGTGCTTGGGCGAGAGAAGTACTAGGATGGGTGACCCCCTGGGAAGTCCTCGTGTTGTACCCCCCTTTTCATTTTTTTTTGCTCCAGTTATGGTTGCCAAGAAACTTTATCCACCACATTTCTATTATCGAATCCCACTGCACCTTGGGCAAGACAACTTCGCTCCACGTGGAGGCTGGGCTAGCAAACCGAGAGCGTAGGGCTTGTGACTAGGTCTCCGTCGCTTCGGTGCCCATAACTTTTGATCCGTAAGGAGTTTCGCGGAACACAGTAAACCGTTTCAAAGCACTCAGAGAGCTCTATGACGGGGGCTGCTAGCTTGCTCGCTGTGCCCTTTTTGGAGCCCAAAATTGAACGTTTTCTACAGTTTCGAGCCATTTTTCTATTTTTGCTATGTTTTTTCGTCCCTAATCGTACGTCGTGAGCTGTAAAAAGGACAACAACCTTTCGCGCGGGACATTAGAGGGCCCTACAACGCGTCGATAACACGTCTAGCGAGGATGCTGCGTTGTTGAATTGGATGGGTTGTTGTTAAGCCCATTGTGCCTTTTCAATAGGCGATCTCTCTAGGCTAGGACTGTGAACCGTTAACACATGAAGGAATTGTTGTGAGGCCCGACCCCGAATAACGTGCCTTACCTCGATTTGCGTGCCTTAGACCCAGAACTGTATGGCCGACCTTGGATTACGTATCCTGTCTTGGTTTTCGTGCATGCCTTGTTATACGTGCCTTAACCTAGAATTGTGTACCCTAATCCTCGATATACGTGCGATACTAGATAAACATGCCATGACCTTAATTTATATGCGAGACCTTGATTTGCGTGTGTCTCTTCGTTTCGTGTGCATTAACCTTGAACTACGTGCCTTAACCTAGGTTTAAGAGGTGTACCTTAATTTACGTGCATTGCATTGAATTACGTGTCGTGCATTGGTCTACGTGCATTGACCTAGGGTTGCGTGCGTTAGCATTGGAATATGTGCGTTAGACTTGAAGTATGTGCCTTAGTCTAGAAGTTCGTGTCTTACCTCGTAGTTCGTGTTTACCTCGTGTTTCGTGCCCCGTCTTGATTTTGGTGCGTGCCTCGTAGTGCGTACCCTAGACCTAGGAATCCGTGCCACCACGTTAATCAAGAAATCATCCTACACAAAGCACTAAACTATAAAATAATCCTAATTCAAATCTCTACAAAATCCACTAACAATAAACAATTCAATCTACACAAACACCTAAACATTCTTTATTCTTTATTCTCACCCAAAACCAATGCACCTCAAATTTCACCCTTATTATAATCCATAATATGTTAAATAGAATCTGAAATTTCAGCAATTTGCAAGCCCTTGGTTGACCACTAAGTGCATTTAGTCTAGCATTGCATAATTTATTCATAATCCTAGACAAACTATGACACAAAGGCATTAAAAAATTGCTCAATTCCCCTCAAATCCCCACCATTTTCGACCAGCCCTTGCATGCCCATGCTAGCATTCAAAAAACAACATTTTGAAGACACAAAAATCAGGTTTTGGCTGCCCAAGGCCGACCACACCCTCAAAGGAATTGCAAAGCCATCACTTTGTCACATTCTCTCATTTTCCTCAATCTTTTCTCTCTCCCCTTCATTCTCTCTCTCCGTTTTGGGTTCTTGGCTGAGTTTTCTACCTCCTTAGCTTGTCTTCTTCACATCTTGGTTGAGCAAGGTCGAGTAGCCATCGAGAAACCCAAGCAAACAAGCTAGAGCTCGAAATCACTCTTGCATGTGCATTTGAAGATTCATTTCGGCCTAGGTGAGTTACTAAGCATCCATTTCTTTTCTTCATGGTTTAACATCATGATTGTGCTAAGAGTTTGAACATTAAGCTAGGAAAAATAGAGAACAACTAGTGAGGTTCTCGGCTAAGCAAGGGAAAGGAGAAGTTTTGAGCTTCAACAAAGGGTCTTGAGCATTTTGTGGTTGATTGCTAAGGTGAGGGTTAAAAGCTTTTGAAAACTCTTTGAAATCTCACATGCATGTTCATAAATGTGTATATTTGCTTCTGTACTTGAGTTATGTGGTCGTTCATGAGCTTAAACAACCATGCATGGCAAGATCTTGGCTTGAAAATGATGCTAGGTGAAGTCGAAATGGATGACAGCTCTCTGACCAGTCTGTTCGAGGTAAGTTTAGCTAAGCAAATGATGTTTAAAATGCTTGAAAATTGGTGGGTGACTATTTTGGACAGTTTTGAACATTTTTCCCAGAAATAGGCCGAAGCTAATTTGGACTCTAAGGTCCTCAAAATGGAAAATTTTTAAAATGTCACCAAATCTGGAAATCTGGAAAAATGAAGCAGGTTTTGGCAGATGCACTGACCTTGTGGAACGAACCATATTTGACTTAGTTAATGATGTCCAAAATGTATGAAAATTGGTATGCTTCTATATTTTTCAGTTCTGGACAATTTTGTCAGAAATGGACCAAAGCTAAAAATGACTCTAAGGACCTCAAAAACGTCAATTATCGAAATGTGTGCAAATCTGGACAGTTTTGTGCTATTCCACTGTTTCGGCTATATCTAATGACCTCGAACTCCAATTGATGCCAGGTTTGTTTCTGATTTTAGTTAACTTCTAAATCTTTAATTTGACATCTTATTCACTGGATTTGGAGATTGTTTGATTATACTATTGATTGTGAGAAAACAGCCTATTGCAGTAAAGGTTTCACTTAGCTATATGCTTGGAAAATTGATGTAACCTCCCTTGTGGTACTAATTGCTTGGAATTGTGGTGTTGGAATGTTGTGTGGACTGTTTTTGGTACTTGAGGATGTTTGAATTGAATGATGCATGACTTGAGAATGATTTTGAGTTGACTTAGGGTTTAATCACGTGGTTAAGCATGAAACGGAAACCCTAATGACTAGGTAGTCTTGCTAAGTGTTGATCATTTGAATATTGTGTGGAAATTAGATGCTTAGTGGGCTGCCCGTAAATGTCTTATAACTTCAAATGTGATTTTGACCATTGCATGTTGACAAATAAGCTTTTCTTGCACCCGAACCCATGATTGATGTCATTGCATGTTGAATAATCTTATCACTTGATCACGTGGGCTTCTTAATGAGTTATATGACCTGTTTTACATGTGTTACATGGCTGCCCGTGTAATTTTCATATAACTCTATATGCCTTCAAATGAAATTTTCATGTCTTATCGTGCCTTGCTTGTCTACCTGTCAATGTGCAATCTTATGACTGTCCGGAGGCAACCTACTTTGTTGTCCTCCTACTGTGATATATTACCTGTTTTATCGTGCCCTGCCTGTTTACTTGGTCAATGTGCAATCTTATGACTGTCCGGAGGCAACCTACTTTGTTGTCCTCCTACTGTGATATATTACCTGTCATAAATGTGCATTGCATACAAGGTTGCAACCTTTCCTGTCGGCATGGTAGCGATCACGCACGCCGGGCGGCATCGGGCTTGCTGGTGTTACCGTGACCACCATGGTCCCATTCCCTCTCTCGCTTGGGGGCTAGACTTCCTCGGAGAGTTGGGTCGTAGGATTTTGGGGTACATCCGGAGTACACCCACCTGGTGTGTTTTGGGGAATGATTTGAAGTCGGCCGCAACTTCTGATTCTGAAACTGATCTGAGAGCAAAAGCTCGCCGTATCCTTTTTATTATGTGTATAAGTACTCCCGCTTGGATCCTAGAGAACCTCGAGGAGGAAAGACCGGTATTCCTATTCTGTACTTGTATTTCTGTACTTGTATTTCTGTTGTATTCATGTTTGAGAAAGGGATTTTCATAAGTTTAACCGGAAAATGAGTTTCAAAACGTATTTCTCGTTCCCCCTCGCTGAGTTCATAAGGACTCACCCTCTTTTTATCACAGGTGAAGAAGAACAGGTACAGGTACCCGAGGACAACGTGCTTATCGATGATTCCTTGGAGTGATTGCCTGTCCCTACGTGCTTTTGTGCCTTGCCTGAAAGTGGTTGCTATATGGATGTTGTGTTTGATTGCAAATATTCATTTTATTGATGTAAATGACCCCGTTGTAATTTGGGTCTAATTATGGGATTGTACTATCTATAACCGGACGAACTTTTATTTGGTT
Source organism: Ehretia macrophylla (assembly GCA_037974665.1). NCBI lineage: Eukaryota > Viridiplantae > Streptophyta > Magnoliopsida > Boraginales > Ehretiaceae > Ehretia > Ehretia macrophylla. The sequence goes on from CM075769.1 coordinate 76,048,867, forward strand.
GTTTGCTTTCGTTTTCTTCATTAGTAGTTATCGTAGGCATTCAAACCACTAGATGAACAATCAACTAAGTTAATTCTATCTAATTTCACTTAGGTGCTCATTTGCAAACTAAAGGATAATAGGTACTTGCATGATAAGAAATTGACAAATAAACGGGACATAGTTATCATGTTAGGCTTATTAACCAAACGAGACTTTCAAGATAAACTAGTAGGCAAATCGGTTGGTGACAAATAGGAGTCTTTAATGGAATTGGATTAATGATTGGAATAATTGAGGCGTTTATAGAATTATGTCAAAACAAAGAGCCCAATTACAGCCGTTATGCTGCCGGATTTCCGAAAAAATTTGGAGTCTAGAATAAAACGTTAAGTGCTAAACCTCCTAGAATGATTAAGAATGTGAAAGGACTTGAATGTTTAGATCACACCCTAGTCTAACCTTTATAGGCCGGGTTGGGGCGTGACACCTTATATAAGAATGGTATCAGAGCTTAGTTTAGTAACTAGGCGTTAGTCGGGTTCAACTCTCGGACCATGGGTAGAAGCCCTAAGGTAATTATGATGTCTTGTTTATATGTGCTAATGTGTGCTAATGTGCTTTAATTGCTTTGAGAATTGAATACTATGTGCCTTTGTGGACTATATGTATTATGTGTCATGCACACCGACACGTTAGTGCCCTCAATAATACATGCATGCTTTTATACTCCTTCCTTGATACATGTGCATGTTATATAACCATGAATGACTGTTTATACACATAGATAGTTAGGATTAGGACTTTCAGGCAAGTGAATTCATGCAGGAAGAACGAAAAGTGTCGGTTAGAGATTTCTGGCATCTTCACAGGTACTCGATGGATAGTATGTATTATTGGATATGCATATGTATAAAATGCGTAGCATGGGTATAATTGTCGAGGTAAAATTATCTCCTTATCTTTGGAATACACATGCCTGTGATTAAGTTATCAATTTTATAGCTATAGAGTTCTTGATTCTGTTAAACCGTTCTTCTAATTGTGGTTCAAGAATAAATGTTAAGGACATACAACTTTCCTTAGATATAAGAATATACTATTGGAGATGTGGAGTAGTATATATATGTTCACATGCTTATAGTGGAAGTTTGACTTAGGAGTTGCTTTTGAATCAAATTCTTATATCTTGAAATGGTATAATAGACTATCTATATGATTGAATCCTTACTTGATTGGAATTAAGCATCGTTGAACCTAATAAGGTGTATATTAACGAGTTTCAAGTTCACTCAATGGTAAGATTGTGACTTAGAAATTAAGAGATGAACTCGTGGAAATTGACGATAGGGGTTAGATTATTATGGAATGAATAGTGTGTTTAAGTAACTTAACAATGGATAACCTCAAGACATGTACGCAACTCTGGAAACTAAGTTTAACAAGGCTGATGATTTTATAATATAACAAGATATAAGGATGCTAGAATCGAGGAATTCACATAGCTAGAACTCGTGTTTGGAAAACTGTACCTAAAATGTTAGGTCGGATAGAAGTGTAAGGAATGGAATTGTGCATTAGATGGCTAACATTGCTAAAGGTCCTAAGTTGGATATCGGTGATATTTAGAATCATGGTATTAATTTGGTACCTCTCGAGTTTAGGTGTGATTATTCAAGTAAGTCATTGTATACACTCGTTGTTTAGATACCCTAGAGGATGTTGGAAAGCATATATCCTTAAGTAAGACCGATTGACCTATTATATAAACCATAGAAATTAGAGTAAAGCATCTGGTTGCAAAGTGGGGTCGTTAGGATATGATTAGTAATCCTAAATAGCTAATAGTGAGTATGCATGATGATTCATGGCAAACCCTAGGACCTAAGGTCGACGAGTCTCGATGCTCTTAGCCTAGCTGAACATGTAAATGGGAAGAGTAAGATTTCATAAAGTTAAGATAGAGATGAATCAGAGTCATGATGACCCAAGAGACTATTGTTAGACAACTGTATTATGTGCACCGTTTCATATCTAGAAACTAGCTGTTGGTAGACTTCGAATCGTGGTCGTTAAATGGAGGGCGGATCTTGTAGTGATAGTTATATGAGTCGTTGACTACTTTTGAAGTTCTATTAGATTATATTGTGGTTATAATCCTTATGTTGACATGACCTTGAAGTTATTTTGTGTAACGAGCTACTTGGATTAGTATGGTAAGTGTCTTATGAGCTAGATCATTTCGGTACCCATTAATAGTCCTATGATTATTGTTTCTGTATGACCGGTAACCTAATAGAGAATTGATCTCGCTTACATGGCTATGAACCTAGCTTAGTAACATTAATGTCGAAGATATATTGGCGGGCATTATTCGCTAAGTGAGTAGGACCATTGTCTTCTTAAGTATGACGTAACCTTGGATCGAGAGGAGTGGAATTTATTTGAGGTTGAAATTATTCACCTTAGGAGTTTTGGATAAGATTAAAAGAAAATTCTGAAGCCTCGTGACTTGAAGATAGGGATTTGAATAAGGAAATAGATTGTGGATCATAAGCTGATGAAATTTACTTGTAAGAGTTGAACTAGTGTAACATGATTAGTTTACCCATGCAATTTCGATGGCAATTTGTTGGTGATACTTGATAAACCTTAGAATTCGAGTTTAATGAATCTCAACGGTCTTTCTCCTTGATTACGAGCGTGAAGGTTAACGAAGCTGGGAAAGGATGTTAGTGAATAGGAGCCTATGATCGGGAGACTAGTCATTAGAAGATTTGCTAATCTAATGTACCTGCGAGATAAAAAGGGCTATAATACCATCGATAGATGATGATTTGAGATGGATCAGTTTGTTTGGAGAGTTTTTCCTGAAAATAGAGTCGTATTGTGGAAACGACCCATAACACGTGTATGTCCTAGGTGTTAACAATTTTGAAGCTAGTAGACAGGATATGTAAATCGGATATAGACCTATCATCTTGAAATTAGCGTATGTCACACTAGGATCATGGAATTATTGTGATATTCCTTTTGAGGTATGAATGCGAGATTGACAGAACATGAGTCATGATTTTGGAGTTACAGTTCTATTGCTAGGATACCGATACGACTTTGATGACTATGTTTGAAGACTCTAACCATAGTTAATGAACTTGACCTTAAGATCAAATGGAGAATAGAGTCGTTCAAAGAAAAGAACTATAAATGTAGAGGTCACAACGAACTAAATGATTGGAGAAACATAGGAAGTGAATTGGTTATGGTAAGAGATCACCAAACACAGGACGAACCGGAGTAGGAAGAATAACAAGGGTCAGAATCCGTTTAAATGACCTTAACAAGTAGGAATGAATTTCGGGACGAAATTCTTTTAAGGAGGGGAGGATGTGAGGCCCGACCCCGAATAACGTGCCTTACCTCGATTTGCGTGCCTTAGACCCAGAACTGTATGGCCGACCTTGGATTACGTATCCTGTCTTGGTTTTCGTGCATGCCTTGTTATACGTGCCTTAACCTAGAATTGTGTACCCTAATCCTCGATATACGTGCGATACTAGATAAACATGCCATGACCTTAATTTATATGCGAGACCTTGATTTGCGTGTGTCTCTTCGTTTCGTGTGCATTAACCTTGAACTACGTGCCTTAACCTAGGTTTAAGAGGTGTACCTTAATTTACGTGCATTGCATTGAATTACGTGTCGTGCATTGGTCTACGTGCATTGACCTAGGGTTGCGTGCGTTAGCATTGGAATATGTGCATTAGACTTGAAGTATGTGCCTTAGTCTAGAAGTTCGTGTCTTACCTCGTAGTTCGTGTTTACCTCGTGTTTCGTGCCCCGTCTTGATTTCGGTGCGTGCCTCGTAGTGCGTACCCTAGACCTAGGAATCCGTGCCACCACGTTAATCAAGAAATCATCCTACACAAAGCACTAAACTATAAAATAATCCTAATTCAAATCTCTACAAAATCCACTAACAATAAACAATTCAATCTACACAAACACCTAAACATTCTTTATTCTTTATTCTCACCCAAAACCAATGCACCTCAAATTTCACCCTTATTATAATCCATAATATGTTAAATAGAATCTGAAATTTCAGCAATTTGCAAGCCCTTGGTTGACCACTAAGTGCATTTAGTCTAGCATTGCATAATTTATTCATAATCCTAGACAAACTATGACACAAAGGCATTAAAAAATTGCTCAATTCCCCTCAAATCCCCACCATTTTCGACCAGCCCTTGCATGCCCATGCTAGCATTCAAAAAACAACATTTTGAAGACACAAAAATCAGGTTTTGGCTGCCCAAGGCCGACCACACCCTCAAAGGAATTGCAAAGCCATCACTTTGTCACATTCTCTCATTTTCCTCAATCTTTTCTCTCTCCCCTTCATTCTCTCTCTCCATTTTCGGTTCTTGGCTGAGTTTTCTACCTCCTTAGCTTGTCTTCTTCACATCTTGGTTGAGCAAGGTCGAGTAGCCATCGAGAAACCCAAGCAAACAAGCTAGAGCTCGAAATCACTCTTGCATGTGCATTTGAAGCTTCATTTCGGCCTAGGTGAGTTACTAAGCATCCATTTCTTTTCTTCATGGTTTAACATCATGATTGTGCTAAGAGTTTGAACATTAAGCTAGGAAAAATAGAGAAAAACTAGTGAGGTTCTCGGCTAAGCAAGGGAAAGGAGAAGTTTTGAGCTTCAACAAAGGGTCTTGAGCATTTTGTGGTTGATTGCTAAGGTGAGGGTTAAAAGCTTTTGAAAACTCTTTGAAATCTCACATGCATGTTCATAAATGTGTATATTTGCTTCTGTACTTGAGTTATGTGGTCGTTCATGAGCTTAAACAACCATGCATGGCAAGATCTTGGCTTGAAAATGATGCTAGGTGAAGTCGAAATGGATGACAGCTCTCTGACCAGTCTGTTCGAGGTAAGTTTAGCTAAGCAAATGATGTTTAAAATGCTTTAAAATTGGTGGGTGACTATTTTGGACAGTTTTGAACATTTTTCCCAGAAATAGGCTGAAGCTAATTTTGACTCTAAGGTCCTCAAAATGGCAAATCTTTAAAATGTGACCAAATCTGGAAATCTGGAAAAATGAAGCAGGTTTTGGCAGATGCACTGACCTTGTGGAACGAACCATATTTGACTTAGTTAATGATGTCCAAAATGTATGAAAATTGGTATTCTTCTAGATTTTTCAGTTCTGGACAATTTTGTCAGAAATGGACCAAAGCTAAAAATGATTCTAAGGACCTCAAAAACGTCAATTATCGAAATGTGTGCAAATCTGGACAGTTTTGTGCTATTCCACTGTTTCGGCTATATCTAATGATCTCGAACTCCAATTGATGCAAGGTTTGTTTCTGATTTTAGTTAACTTCCAAATCTTTAATTTGACATCTTATTCACTGGATTTGGAGATTGTTTGATTATACAATTGATTGTGAGAAAACAGCCTATTGCAGTAAAGGTTTCACTTAGCTATATGCTTGGAAAATTGATGTAACCTCCCTTGTGGTACTAATTGCTTGGAATTGTGGTGTTGGAATGTTGTGTGGACTGTTTTTGGTACTTGAGGATGTTTGAATTGAATGATGCATGACTTGAGAATGATTTTGAGTTGACTTAGGGTTTAATCACGTGGTTAAGCATGAAACGGAAACCCTAATGACTAGGTAGTCTTGCTAAGTGTTGATCATTTGAATATTGTGTGGAAATTAGATGCTTAGTGGGCTGCCCGTAAATGTCTTATAACTTCAAATGTGATTTTGACCATTGCATGTTGACAAATAAGCTTTTCTTGCACCCGAACCCATGATTGATGTCATTGCATGTTGAATAATCTTATCACTTGATCACGTGGGCTTCTTAATGAGTTATATGACCTGTTTTACATGTGTTACATGGCTGCCCGTGTAATTTTCATATAACTCTATATGCCTTCAAGTGAAATTTTCATGTCTTATCGTGCCTTGCTTGTCTACCTGTCAATGTGCAATCTTATGACTGTCCGGAGGCAACCTACTTTGTTGTCCTCCTACTGTGATATATTACCTGTTTTATCGTGCCCTGCCTGTTTACTTGGTCAATGTGCAATCTTATGACTGTCCGGAGGCAACCTACTTTGTTGTCCTCCTACTGTGATATATTACCTGTCATAAATGTGCATTGCATACAAGGTTGCAACCTTTCCTGTCGGCATGGTAGCGATCACGCACGCCGGGCGGCACTGGGCTTGCCGGTGTTGCCGTGCCCACCATGGTCCCATTCCCTCTCTCGCTTGGGGGCTAGACTTCCTCGGAGAGTTGGGTCGTAGGATTTTGGGGTACATCCGGAGTACACCCACCTGGTGTGTTTTGGGGAATGATTTGAAGTCGGCCGCAACTTCTGATTCTGAAACTGATCTGAGAGCAAAAGCTCGCCGTATCCTTTTTATTATGTGTATAAGTACTCCCGCTTGGATCCTAGAGAACCTCGGGGAGGAAAGATCGGTATTCCTGTTCTGTACTTGTATTTCTGTACTTGTATTTCTGTTGTATTCATGTTTGAGAAAGGGATTTTCATAAGTTTAACCGGAAAATGAGTTTCAAAACGTATTTCTCGTTCCCCCTCGCTGAGTTCATAAGGACTCACCCTCTTTTTTATCACAGGTGAAGAAGAACAGGTACAGGTACCCGAGGTCAACGTGCTTATCGATGATTCCTTGGAGTGATTACCTGTCCCTACGTGCTTTTGTGCCTTGCCTGAAAGTGGTTGCTATATGGATGTTGTGTTTGATTGCAAATATTCATTTTATTGATGTAAATGACCCCGTTGTAATTTGGGTCTAATTATGGGATTGTACTATCTATAACCGGACGAACTTTTATTTGGTTGTTTGCTTTCGTTTTCTTCATTAGTAGTTATCGTAGGCATTCAAACCACTAGATGAACAATCAACTAAGTTAATTCTATCTAATTTCACTTAGGTGCTCATTTGCAAACTAAAGGATAATAGGTACTTGCATGATAAGAAATTGACAAATAAACGGGACATAGTTATCATGTTAGGCTTATTAACCAAACGAGACTTTCAAGATAAACTAGTAGGCAAATCGGTTGGTGACAAATAGGAGTCTTTAATGGAATTGGATTAATGATTGGAATAATTGAGGCGTTTATAGAATTATGTCAAAACAAAGAGCCCAATTACAGCCGTTATGCTGCCGGATTTCCGAAAAAATTTGGAGTCTAGAATAAAACGTTAAGTGCTAAACCTCCTAGAATGATTAAGAATGTGAAAGGACTTGAATGTTTAGATCACACCCTAGTCTAACCTTTATAGGCCGGGTTGGGGCGTGACAAATTGTGCCCTCAACATGACGGGTGCGATCATACCAGCACTAATGCACCGGATCCCATCAGAACTCCGAAGTTAAGCGTGCTTCGGCGAGAGTAGCACAAGGATGGGTGACCTCCTGGGAAGTCCTCGTGTTGTACCCCCCTTTTTCAATTTTTTTTGCTCCAGTTCGGGCTGCCAAGATACTTTATCCACCACATTTCTATTATCGAATCCCACGGCACCTTGGGCAGGACAACTTCGCTTCATGTGGAGGTTGGGCCAGCAAACTGAGGGCGTAAGGCTTGTGACCAGGTCTCCGTCGCTCCGGTGCCCATAACTTTTGATCCGTAAGGAGCTACGAGGCGCACAGCATACCGTTACAAAGCTCTATGAGAGCTCTATGACGGGGGCAGCTAGCTTGCTCGATGTGCCCTTTTTGGAGCCCAAAATCGAACATTTTCATAAGTTTTGGGCCACTTTTCTAATTTTGCTCTGTTTTTCCATTCCGAATCATACGTCGTGAGCTGTTAAGAGGACGACAACCTTACTCGCGGGACATTAGAGTGTCCTACAATGCGTCGATATCACGTCTTGTGAGGATGCTACGTTGTTGAAGCGGATGGGATGTCGTTAAGCACATTGGGCCTTCTGAATGGGCCATCTCTCTATGCTGGGACTGTAAACCATTAACACATAAAGGAATTGTGCCCCCAACATGACGGGTGCGATCATACAAGCACTAATGCACCGGATCCCATCAGAACTCCGAAGTTAAGCATGCTTGGGCGAGAGTAGTACTGGGATGGGTGACCCCCTAGGACGTCCTCGTGTTGCACCCCCATTTTCAATTTTTTTTGCTCCGGTTAGGGTTGCGAAGATGCTTTATCCACCACATTTCTATTATCGAATCCCACGGCACCTTGGACAAGACAACTTCGCTTCACGTGGAAGCTGGGCCCGTAAACCGAGGGCATAGGGCTTGTGACCAGGTCTCCGTCACTCCAGTGCCCATAACTTTTGATCCGTATGAAGTTACGCGGCACACAGCATACCGTTGCAAAGCTCACCGAGAGCTCTACGATGGGGGCATCGAGCTCGCTCGTTGTACCCATTTTTGTAGCCCAAAATTGAATGTTTTCATCAGTTTCAGGTCATTTTTCTTATTTAGCTCTGTTTTTTCGTCCCAGATCGTACGTTGTGAGCTGTTAAAAGGATAACAACCTTACTCGCGGGACATTAGAGGGCCCTACAATGCCTCAATATCACGTCTTACGAGGATGCTACGTTGTTGAAATGGATGGGTTGTCGTTATGCCTATTGGGCCTTTTGAATGGGCCATCTCTCTAGACTGGGACTGTCAACCGTTAACACATAAAGGAATTGTGCCCTCAACATGACGGGTGCGATCATACCAGCACTAATGCACCAGATCCCATTAGAACTCTGAAGTTAAGCGTGCTTGGAGAAAGTAGTCGTAGGATGGTTGACCCCCTGGGAATTTTTTGCTCCGGTTAGGGTTGCCAAGATACTTTATCCACCACATTTCTATTATCGAATCCCACGGCACCTAGGGCAAGAAAACCTTACTCGCGGGACATTAGATGGCCCTACAACGCGTCGATATCACGTCTTGTGACGATGCTGCGTTGTTGAAGGGGATGGATTGTCGTTAAGCCTATTGGGCCTTCTGAATGGGCCATCTCTCTAGACAACTTCGCTTCAAGTGGAGGCTGGGCCAGCAAACCGATGGCGTATGGCTTGTGACCAGGTCTCCGTCTCTCTGTTGCCCATAACTTTTGATCCATATGGAGTTACGCTGCGCACAGCATACTGTTGCAAAGCTCTCCGAGTGCTCTATGATGGGGGCTTCGAGCATGCTCGCTTTACCCATTTTTGGAGCCCAAAATCGAACGTTTTCATCAGTTTCAGGTCACTTTTCTTATTTAGCTATGTTTTTTCGTCTCGGATCGTACATCGTGAGCTGTTAAAAGGATAACAACCTTACTCGCGAGACATTAGAGAGCCCTACAACACGTCAATATCACGTCATGCGAGGATGCTACGTTGTTGAAGTGGATGGGTTGTCGTTATGCCCATTGGGCCTTCTGAATGGGCCATCTCTCTAGGCTGGGATTGTGAACCGTTAACACATAAAGGAATTGTGCCCTCAACATGACGGGTGCGATCATACCAGCACTAATGCACCAGATCCCATCAGAACTCCGAAGTTAAGCATGCTTGGGAGAGAGTAGTACTAGGATGGTTGATCCCCTGGGAAGTGTTTCCTCTGGTTAGGGTTGCCAAGATACTTTATCCACCACATTTCTATTATCGAATCCCACGGCACCTTGGGCAAGACAACCTTACTCGCGGGACATTAGAGGGCCCTACAACGCGTCGATATCATGTCTTGCGAGGATGTTGCATTGTTGAAGTGGATGGATTGTCGTTAAGCCTATTGGGCCTTCTGAATGGGCCATCTCTCTAGACAACTTCGCTTCACGTGGAGGCTGGGCCAGCAAACAGATGGCATATGGCTTGTGACCAGGTCTCCGTCACTCTAGTGCCCATAACTTTTGATCTGTATGGAGTTACGCGGCGCACAGCATACCAATGCAAAGCTCTCCGAGAGCTCTACAACGGGGACAATTAGCTTGCTTGCTGTGCCCCTTTTTGTAGCACAAAATCGAACGTTTTCATCAGTTTCAGGCCACTTTTCTTATTTAGCTTTGTTTTTTCGTCCCGAATTGTACGTCGTGAGCTGTTAAAAGGATGACAACCTTGCTCGTGGGACATTAGAGGACCCTACAACGCGTCGATATCATGTCTTGCGAGCATGATGCGTTGTTGAAGCGGATGGGTTGTCGTTATGCCCATTAGGCCTTCTGAATGGGACATCTCTCTAGACTGGGACTGTGAATCGTTAACACATAAAGGAATTGTGCCCTCAACATGACGGGTGCGATCATACCAGCACTAATGCACCGGATCTCATCAGTACTCCAAAGTTAAGCGTGCTTGGGCGAGAGTAGTACTAGGATGGGTAACCCCCTGGGAAGTCCTCGTGTTGCACCCCCTTTTCAATTTTTTTTGCTCCGGTTAGGGTTGCCAAGATACTTTATCCACCACATTTCTATTATCGAATCCCAAAGCACCTTGGGCAAGACAACTTCGCTTCATGTGGAGGCTGGGCCAGCAAACCGAGGGCGTAAGGCTTGTGACCAGGTCTCCGTCACTCCGGGGCCCATAACTTTTGATCCGCAAGGAGTTACGCGGCGCACAACATACCCTTGCAAAGCACTCCGAGAGCTCTACAATGGTGGCGGCTAGCTTGCACGTTGAGCCCTTTTTAGAGCCCAAAATCAAATGTTTTCATTAGTTTCAGGCCACTTTTCTAATTTTGCTCTGTTTTTCGATCCCGGATCCTACGTCGTGAGCTGTTAAAAGGACGACAACCTTACTCACGAGACATTAGAGGGCCCGACAACGAGTTGATATCACGTCTTGCGAGGATACTACGTTGTCGAAGCGGATGGGTTGTCGTTAAGCCCATTGGGCTTTCTGAATGAGCCATCTCCCTAGGCGGGGACCATGAACCACTAACACATAAAAGAATTGTGCCCTCAACATGACGGGTGTGATCATACCAGCACTAATGCTCCACATCCATTAGAGCTCTGAAGTTAAGCATGCTTGGGCGAGAGTAGTACTAGGATGGGTGACCCCCTGGGTAGTCCTCGTGTTGCACCCACCTTTTCAATTTTTTTTGCTCCGGTTAGGGTTGCCAAGATACTTTATTCACCACATTTCTGTTATCGAATTTTATGGCACCATGGGCAACACAACTTCGCTTCACGTGGAGGCTGGGCCAGCGAACCGAGGGCGTAGGGCTTGTGACCAGGTCTCCTTCGCTCTGGTGCCCATGACTTCCGATCTGTAAAGAGTTATGCGGCGCACAGCATACAGTTGCAACGCTCTCCGAGAGCTCTGCGATGGGGGCAACGAACTTGCTTGCTCTGCCCTTTTTGGAGCCCAACTTCGAAAGTTTTCATCAGTTTCGGGCCACTTTTCTTCTTTTGATATGTTTTTCCATTCTGGATAGTACGTTCTGAGCTGTTAAAAGGACGATAACCTTACTCGCAGGAAATTAGAGTGCCCAACAATGCGTCGATTTCACGTCTTGCGAGGATGCTTCATTGTTGAAGCGGATGGGTTCTCATTAAGCCCATTGGGCCTTCTGAATGTGCTATCTCTCTAGGCTGGGACTGTGAACCGTTAACACATAAAGGAATTGTGCCCTCAACATGGAGGGTGCGATCATACCAGTACTAATACACCGGATCCCATCAGAACTCCGAAGTTAAGCGTGCTTGGGCGAGAGTAGTACTAGGATGGGTGACCCCGTGGGAAGTCCTCGTGTTGCACACCCATTTTCAATTTTTTTTGCTCTGGTTAGGGTTGCCAAGATACTTTATCCACCACATTTCTATTATCGAATCCCACGGCACCTTGGGCAAGACAACTTCGCTTCACGTGGAGGCTGGGCCAGCAAACTGAGGGCGTAGGGCTTGTGACCAGGTCTCCGTCGCTCCGGGGCCCATAACTTTTGATCCGTAAGGAGTTACGCGGAGCACAACATACCGTTGCAAAGCTCTCCAGGAGCTCTACGACTGGGGCAGGTAGCTTGCTCACTGTGCCCTTTTTGGAGCCAAAAATTGAACATTTTCATCAGTTTCGGGCCACTTTTCTATTTTTACTTTGTTTTTTCGTCTCGGATCGTATGTCGTGAGCTGTTAAAAGGACGATAACCTTACTCGCGGGACATTAGAGGGCCCTACAACGCGTTGATATTACGTCTTGCGAGGATGCTGCGTTGTAGTAGCAGATGGGTTGTCGTTAAGCCTATTGGGCCTTCTGAATGAGCCATCTCTCAAGGCTGGGACTGTGAACCATTAACACATAAAGGAATTGTGCCCTCAACATGACGGGTGCGATCATAATAGCTGTAATGCACCGGATGCCATCAGAACTCTGAAGTTAAGCGTGCTTGGGCGAGAGTAGTACTAGGATGGGTGACCCCTGGGAAGTTCTCGTGTTGCACCCCCCTTTTCAATTTGTTTTCCTCCGGTTAGGGTTGGCAAGATACTTTATCCACCACATTTCTATTATCGAATCCCACTGCACCTTGGGCAAGACAACTTCGCTTCACGTGGAGGCTAGGCCAGCAAACTGAGGGTGTAGGGCTTGTGACCAGGTCTCTTTCGCTCCGGTGCCCATAACTTTTGATCCGTAAGGAGTTACGCGGCGCACAGCATACCGTTGCAAAGCTCTCCTAGAGCTCTACGATGGGGGCATCGAGCTTGCTCGTTGTACCCATTTTTGGAGCACAAAATTGAGCATTTTCATCAGTTTCAGGTCATTTTTCTTATTTAGCTCTGTTTTTTCATCCCGGATCGCACGTCGTGAGCTGTTAAAAGGATAACAACCTTACTCGCGGGACATTACAGAGCCCTACAGCGCCTCATCACGTCTTTCGAGGATGCTAAGTTGTTGAAGTGGATGGGTTGTCGTTATGCCCATTGGGCCTTCTGAATGGGCTATCTCTTTAGACTGGGACTGTGAACCTTTAACACATAAAGGAATTTTGCCCTCAACATGACGGGTGCGATCATACCAGCACTAATGCACCCGATCCTATCAGAACTCCGAAGTCAAGCATGCTTTGAGAGAGTAGTACTAGGATGGTTAACCCCCTGGGAAGTTTTTGCTCCGGTTAGGGTTGCCAAGATACTTTATCCACCACATTTCTATTATCGAATCCTACGGCACCTTGGGCATGACAACCTTACTCGCGAGACATTAGAGGGCCCTACAACGCGTCGATATCACGTCTTGTGAGGATGCTGCGTTGTTGAAGCGGATGGATTGTCGTTAAGCCTATTGGGCCTTCTGAATGTGCCATCTCTCTAGACAACTTCGCTTCACGTGGAGGCTAGGCCAGCAAACCGAGGGCGTAAGGCTTGTGACCAAGTCTCCGTCGCTCTGGTGCCCATATCTTTTGATCCGTATGGAGTTACGCAGCGTACAACATACCGTTGCAAAGCTCTCCGAGAGCTCTACGACGGGGGCAGTTAGCTTGCTTGCTGTGCCCCTTTTTGGAGAAAAAAAATCAAACGTTTTCATCTGTTTTAGGCCACTTTTCTTATTTAGCTCTATTTTTCTGTCCCGGATCGTACATCGTGAGCTGTTAAAAGGATGACAACCTTGCTCGCAGGACATTAGAGGACCCTACAACGCGTCGATATCATGTCTTGCGAGCATGATGCGTTGTTGAAGCGGATGGGTTGTCGTTGTGCCCATTGGGCCTTCTAAATGGGCCATCTCTCTAGACTGGGACTGTGAACTGTTAACACATAAAGGAATTGTGCCCTCAACATGACGGGTGCGATCATACCAGCACTAATACCCCGGATCTTATCAGAACTCCGAAGTTAAGCATGCTTGGGCGAGAGTAGTACTAGGATGGGTAACCCCCTGGGAAGTCCTCGTGTTGCACCACCCTTTTCAACTTTTTTGCTCCGGTTTGGGTTGCCAAGATACTTTATCCGCCACATTTCTATTATCGAATCACAAAGCACCTTGGGTAAGACAACATCGCTTCACGTGGAGGCTGGGCCAGCAAACCGAGGGCGTAAGGCTTGTGACCAAGTCTCCGTCGCTCCGGGGCCCATAACTTTTGATTCGCAGGGAGTTACGCGGCGCACAGCATACCGTTGCAAAGCTCTCCAAGAGCTCTAAAACGGGGGCTGCTAGCTTGCTCGCTGAGCCCTTTTTAAAGCCCAAAATTGAATGTTTTCATTAGTTTCGGGCCACTTTTCTATTTTTGCTCTGTTTTTCCATCCCGAATCGTACGTCGTGAGCTGTTAAAAGGACGACAACCTTACTCGCGGGACATTAGAGGGCCCGACAACGAGTTGATATCACGTCTTGCGAGGATACTGCGTTGTTGAAGCCGATGGGTTATCGTTAAGCCCATTGGGCCTTCTGAATGAGCCATATCCCTAGGATGGGACTGTGAACCATTAACACATAAAGGAATTGTGCCCTAAACATGACAAGTGTGATCATACCAGCACTAATGCTCCTCATCCATCAAAGCTCCGAAGTTAAGCATGCTTGGGCGAGAGTAGCACTAGGATGGGTGACGCCCTGGGAAGTCCTCGTGTTGCACCCCCTTTGCAATTTTTTTTGCCCTGGTTAGGGTTGTGAGGCCCGACACCGAATAACGTGTCTTACCTCGATTTGCGCGCCTTAGACCTAAAATTATATGACTGACCTAGGATTACGTGTCCTGTCTTGGTTTTTGTGCATACCTCGTTATACGTGCCTTAACCTAAAATTGTGTGCCCTAATCCTCGATATACGTGCGATACCTAGATAAACATGCCATGACCTTAATTTACATGCGAGACCTTGATTTGCGTGTGTCTCTTCGTTTCGTGTGCATTAACCTTGAACTGCGTGCTTTAACCTAGGTTTAAGAGTCGTGTCTTGAATTACGTGCCTTGTATTAGTTTACGTACATTTATCTAGGGATTGCGTGCATTTGCATTGAAATCTGTGCATTAGTCTTGAAGTACGTGCATTAGTGTAGAAGTTCGTGTCTTACCTCGTAGTTCGTGTTTACCTCGTGTTTCGTGCCCCGTCTTGATTTCGGTGCGTGCCTCGTAGTGCGTACCCTAGACCTAGGAATCCGTGCCACCATGTTAATCAAGAAAGCATCCTACACAAAGCACTAAACTATAAAATAATCATAATTCAAATCTCTACAAAATCCACTAACAATAAACAATTCAATCTACACAAACACCTAAACATTCTTTATTATTTATTCTCACCCAAAACCAATGCACCTCAAATTTCACCCTTATTATAATCCGTAATATGTTAAATAGAATCTGAAATTTCAGCAATTTGCAAGCTTTGGCCGACCACTAAGAGCATTGGTCTAACAATTGCATATTTTATTCATAGTCTTAGTCAAACACTTAGCATGATGCATTAAAAAATTGCTCAAATTGTACCCAATTTCATCACCATTCTCGACCATAGCATTTTGCACATGCTTAACATTTCAAATTAAAGAATTTTGAAGACACAAAGCTGAAAATGGGCTGCCCAATGCCGACATACTCCTCAAAATTGCCAAGACCATCTTTTCTTTGTCATTTTCTCTCATTTCCTCTCACAAACTCTCTCTCCTCTCATTCTTCTCTCTCCATTTCGGTCCTTGGCTGAAATCTCATCATCTTTGTTCATCTTCATCACACCTTGGTCGAACAAGGCAAGCAAACCATCAAGAAAACCAAGCAAACAAGCTAGAGTTCGAAAATTTCTCTTGCATGCGCATTTGAAGCTCCATTTCGGCCTAGGTGAGTTACTAAGCATCCATTTCTTTTCTTCATAGTTTAACATCATGCTTGTGCTAAGAGTTTGAACATTAAGCTAGGAAAAATAGAGAAAAACTAGTGAGGTTCTCGGCTAAGCAAGGGAAAGGAGAAGGTTTGAGCTTCAACAAAGGGTCTTGAGCATTTTGTGGTTGATTGCTAAGGTGAGGGTTAAAAGTTTTGAAAACTCTTTGAAATTTCACATGCATGTTCACAAATGAGTATATTTGCTTCTGTACTTGAGTTATGTGGTCGTCCATGAGCTTAAACAACCATGCATGGCAAGAACTTGGCTTGAAAATGATGCTAGGTGAAGTCGAATTTATGTGACAGCTCTCTGACCAGTCTGTTCGAGGTAAGTTTAGCTAAGCAAATGGTGTTGAAAATGCTTGAAAATTGGTAGGTGACTAGTTTGGGCAGTTTTGAACATTTTTCCCAGAAATAGGTCGAAGCCAATTTTGAATCTAAGGTCCTCAAAATGGCAAATCATTAAAATGTGACCAAATCTGGAAATCTGGAAAAATGAATCAGGTTTTGGCAGATGCACTGATCTTGTGGAACGAACCATATTTGACTTAGCAAATGTTGTCCAAAATGCATGAAAACTGGTGTACTGCTAGATTTTTCAGTTCTGGACAACTTTGTCAGAAATAGACCAAAGCTAAAAATGACTCTAAGGACCTCAAAAACGTCATTTTCTGAAAAGTATGCAAATCTGGACAGTTTTGAGCTATTCCACTGTTTCGGCAATATCTAATGATCCCGAACTCCAATTGATGCAAGGTTTGTTTCTGATTTTAGTTAACTTCTTAAGCTTTAAATTGACATCTTATTTACTGAATTTGGAGATTGTTTGATTATTCGATTGATTGGGGGAAAACAGCCTATTGCAGTGAGTGTTCCACTTAGCTATGTGCTTGGAAAACTATTGTAACCTCTTTTGTGGCACTAATTTCTTGGAATTGTGGTGTTGGAATATTATGTGGACTGTTTTAAGCACTTGAGGATGTATGAATTGAATGATGTATGACTTGGGAATGATGTTAAGTTGACTTAGGGTTTGATCGCACGATTATGCATGAAATGGAAACCCTAATGATTAAATATTCTTGCTAAGTGTTAACCATTGGATATTGTGAGGAAACTGTACGTTGCGTGGGCTGCCCGTAAATGTTTTATAACTTTAAAAGTGATCTTGACCATTGCATGTTGACAAATAAGCTTTTCTCGCATTTGAACCCTTGTTGATATCACTACATGTTGAGTAATCTTATCACTTGATTGCGTGGACTTTTAATGAGTTATATGGCCTGTTTTACATGTGTTACATGGCTGCCCGTTTAATTTCCATATAACTCTATATGCCTTTCAAGTGAAATTTCCTGTCCTATCTTGTCCTGCCTGTTTATCTGTCAATGTGCAATCTTATGACTGTCCGGAGGCAACCTACTTTGTTGTCCTCCTTCTGTGATATATATTACCTGTCATAAATGTGCATTGCATACAAGGTTGCAACCTTTCCTGTTGGCATGGTAGTGATCACGAACACCGGGCGGCATCGGGCTTGCCGGTGATACCGTGACCACCATGGTCCCATTCCCTCTCTCGCTTGGGGGCTAGACTTCCTCGGAGAGTTGGGTCGTAGGATTTTGGGGTACATCCGGAGTACACCCACCTGGTGTGTTTGGGGAATGATTTGAAGTCGGCCGTAACAACTGATCCTGGATCTGATCTGAGAGCAAAAGCTCACCGTATCCTTTTATTTGTGTGTATAAGTACTCCCGCTTGGATCCTAGAGAACCTCGGGGAGGAAAGACCGGTATTCCTATTTCTGTATTTGTATTTCTGTACTTGTATTTCTGTTGTATTCATGTTTGAAAAAGGGATTTTCATAAGTTTAACCGGAAAATGAGTTTCAAAACTTATTTCTCGTTCCCCCTCGCTGAGTTCATAAGGACTCACCCTCTTTTATCATTTCAGGTGAAGAAGAACAGGTACAGGAACCCGAGCTCAATGTACCTAATGATGAACCCCTGGAGTGATTGCCTGTTATTGTTGTTTTGCTTGAACGTGACTACTTGTGAACTTTTGTTACTTGAAGACTATTTCCCTTACGTTATTTGTTGTTTGTGGTGTAATAGACCCCCGTTGTAATTTGGGATCTAATTTTGGTTTGTACTTATATTAAGTAGACTGATACTAGACATACTATGATCGTTTTTCCTTTTGCTATCATTAGTCTATCATAGGTTATGCCACTAGTTAAGGAATAGGCAAATGAACTTATCCAATCTCAACAGGTACTCGCTAATAAGCTAAGATCAACAGGTATATTTTGAAACGAGGATAAATGGACAAACGAGACATAGTATCATGCTAGGTTATAAATCAAACGGGACGTCGAAATAACCAATAGGCAATTCAATTGATGACAAAATAGTAAACTCTATTCGGGAATGAACTTGAATTGGAAGTTTTAAGGCTGTTAGAAAATTTAGGTCAAACAAATAGCCCAATTACAGCCGTTATGCTGCCGGATTTAAAAAAATTTTAGAGTCTAGAATAAAACGTTAAGTGTTAAACCTCCTAGAATGATTAAGAATGTGAAAGGACTTGAATGCTTAGATCACACCCTAGTCTAACCTTTACAGGCCGGGTTGGGGCGTGACACCTTAGAAGAATGGTATCAGAGCTTAGTTTAGTAACTAGGCGTTAGTCGGGTTCAACTCTCGGACCATGGGTAGAAGCCCTAAGGTAATTATAATGTCTTGTTTATATGTGTTATGTGTGCTAATGTGCTTTAATTGCTTTAAGTATTGAATATTATGTGCCTTTGTGGACCATATGTATTATGTGTCATGCACACCGACACGTTAGTGACCTCAATAATGCATGCATGCTTTTATACTCCTTCCTTGATACATGTGCATGTTATATAACCATGCATGACTGTTTATACATATAGATAGTTAGGATTAGGACTTCCAGGGAAGTGAATTTGTGCAGGACGAATGAAAAGGCTCGGTTAGAGATTTCTCGCATCTTCATAGGTACTCGATGGATAGTATGTATTATTGGATATCCATATGTATAAAATGCGTAGCACATGTATAATTGTTGAGGTAAAATTATCCCCTTATATTTGGAATACATATGCCTGTGATTAAGTTATCAATTTTATAGCTATAGAGTTCTTGATTCTGTTAAACCGTTCTCATAATTGTGTTTCAAGAATAAGTGTTAAGGACATACAACTTTCCTTAGATATAAGAATATACTATTGGACATGTGGAGTAGTATATATATGTTCATATGCTTATAATGGATGTTTGACTTATGAGTTGCTTTTGAATCAAATTCTTATATCTTGAAATGGTATAATAGACTATTTATATGATCGAATCCTTACTTGATTGGAATTAAGCATCGTTGAACCTAATGAGGTGTATATTAACGAGTTTCAAGTTCACTCAATGATAAGATTGTGACCTAGAAATTAAGAGATGAACTCGTGGAAATTGACGATAGGGGTTAGATTATTAAGGCATGAATAGTGTGTTTAAGTAACTTAACAATGGATAACCTCAAGACATGTAGGCAACTCTGGAAACTAAGTTTAACAAGGCTGATGAATCTTTGGTATAACAAGATACAGAGATGTTGGAATCGAGGAATTCACATAGCTAGAACTTGTGTTCGGAAGACTACACCTAAATGTTAGGTCGAATAGAAGTTTAAGGTATTAGTTTGGTGTCCCTCGAACTTAGCTGTAAATATGCAAGTAAGTCAATCTATGCACTCGTTGTTTGGATACCCTAGAGGATGTTAGATAGCATATATCCCTAAGTAAGACCGATAGGCCCAGTATATAAACCATGGAAATAATATTAAGCATCTGGTTGCAAAGTGGAGTTGTTAGGGTATGATTTGAAATCCTAAATAGCTAATAGTGAGTATGCATGATGATTCATGGTGAACCCTAGGACCTAAGGTCGATGAGTCTTGATGCTCTTAGCTAGTTGAACATATAAATGAGAAGAATAAGATTTCATAGAGTTAAGATAGGGATGAATTAGAGTCATAACGACCCAAGAGACTATTGTTAGACCACCGTATCTATGTGCACCGTTTCACATCTAGAGACTAGCGATCAGTGGACTTTGAATCGTGGTTGTTCAATAGAGGGTGAATCTTGTAGTGATAGTTAAATAAGTGGTTAATTACTTTTGAAGTTCTATTAGGTCATGTTGAAGGATGCCTCGTGGTCATAATTCTTATATTGATACAACCTTGAACTTATCTTGTGTAAGTATTTTATGAGCTCGGTCATTTCGGTACCCATTTATAATCCTAGGATTGTTGCTGTATGGCCGGTAACCTAGTAGAGCATTGATATCACTTACATGGCGATGAACCTAGCTTAGTAACATTAATGTTGAAGATATATTGGCCAGCATTAAGTGTTCAAAGGAATGACTAGTTCGCTAATTGAGTAGGACCATTGTCTCCTTAAGTATGACATAACTTTGGGTTGAGGTGCATGAAATTTATTTGAGATTGAAACTATTTGCCTTAGGAGTCTTGGTTAAAATTGAAAGAAAATTATGAAACCTTGTGACTTGCAAATAGAGATTTGAATAAGAAGATAGATTGTGGATCATAAGCTGATGAAATTTACTTGTAAGAGTTGAACTAGTGCAACATGATTAGTTTACCCATGCAATTTCGATGGCAATTTGTTAGTGATACTTAATAAACCTTAGAACTCGAGTTTAATGAATCTCAACGGTCTTTCTCGTTGATTACGAGCGTGAAGGTTAACAAAGCCGGGAAAGGAGATTAGTGAATAAGAGCCTGTAATCGGGAGACTAGTCATTAGAAGATTTACTAATCCAAGATACCTTCAAGATAAGAACTATGATACTACCGATAGATGACGATTTGAGATGAATTAGTTGATTGGGGAGGTCTTCCTGAAAATAGAGTCGTATCGGGGAAATGATTCGTAACTTGTAGATGACCAATGTGATAACAGTTTTGAAGCTAGTAGATAGGATATGTAAATCTGATATAGACCTCTTGTCTTGAAATTAGTGTATGGAACCATAAGATCGTGGTATTATTGTGATATTCCTTTTGAGGTATGGATGCAAGAATGATACAACATGAGTCATGATTTTGGAGTTACAGTTCTATTATTAGAATACCGATGCAACTTTGATGACTATGTTTGAAGACACTACCCTTAGTTAATGAACCTGACCTTAAGATCAAATGGAGAATAGAGAGTTGTTCAAATGAACGAACTGTAAATGTAGGGGTCACACCGAATTAAATGATTGGAGAAAGCTAGGAAGTGAATTCGTTGTGGTAAGAGAGATCACAGAGCAAAGGACAACCCGGAGTTGAAAATGACAATGGTCGGAATCTGTCTAAATGACCTTAACAAGTAAGAATGAATTTCGGGACGAAATTCTTTTAAGGAGGGGAGGATGTGAGGCCCGACACCGAATAACGTGTCTTACCTCGATTTGCGCGCCTTAGACCTAAAATTATATGACCGACCTAGGATTACGTGTCCTGTCTTGGTTTTTGTGCATACCTCGTTATACGTGCCTTAACCTAAAATTGTGTGCCCTAATCCTCGATATACGTGCGATACCTAGATAAACATGCCATGACCTTAATTTACATGCGAGACCTTGATTTGCGTGTGTCTCTTCGTTTCGTGTGCATTAACCTTGAACTGCGTGCTTTAACCTAGGTTTAAGAGTCGTGTCTTGAATTACGTGCCTTGTATTAGTTTACGTACATTTATCTAGGGATTGCGTGCATTTGCATTGAAATCTGTGCATTAGTCTTGAAGTACGTGCATTAGTGTAGAAGTTCGTGTCTTACCTCGTAGTTCGTGTTTACCTCGTGTTTCGTGCCCCGTCTTGATTTCGGTGCGTGCCTCGTAGTGCGTACCCTAGACCTAGGAATCCGTGCCACCATGTTAATCAAGAAAGCATCCTACACAAAGCACTAAACTATAAAATAATCATAATTCAAATCTCTACAAAATCCACTAACAATAAACAATTCAATCTACACAAACACCTAAACATTCTTTATTATTTATTCTCACCCAAAACCAATGCACCTCAAATTTCACCCTTATTATAATCCATAATATGTTAAATAGAATCTGAAATTTCAGCAATTTGCAAGCTTTGGCCGACCACTAAGAGCATTGGTCTAACAATTGCATATTTTATTCATAGTCTTAGTCAAACACTTAGCATGATGCATTAAAACATTGCTCAAATTGAACTCAATTTCTTCACCATTGTCGACCATAGCGTTTTGCCCATGCTTAACATTTCAAATTAAAGAATTTTGAAGACACAAAGCTGAAAATGGGCTGCCCAATGCCGACATACTCCTCAAAATTGCCAAGACCTTCATTTCTTTGTCATTTTCTCTCATTTCCTCTCACAAACTCTCTCTCCTCTCATTCTTCTCTCTCCATTTCGGTCCTTGGCTGAAATCTCATCATCTTTGTTCATCTTCATCACACCTTGGTCGAACAAGGCAAGCAAACCATCAAGAAAACCAAGCAAACAAGCTAGAGTTCGAAAATTTCTCTTGCATGCGCATTGAAGCTCCATTTCGGCCTAGGTGAGTTACTAAGCATCCATTACTTTTCTTCATAGTTTAACATCATGCTTGTGCTAAGAGTTTGAACATTAAGCTAGGAAAAATAGAGAAAAACTAGTGAGGTTCTCGGCTAAGCAAGGGAAAGGAGAAGGTTTGAGCTTCAACAAAGGGTCTTGAGCATTTTGTGGTTGATTGCTAAGGTGAGGGTTAAAAGTTTTGAAAACTCTTTGAAATTTCACATGCATGTTCACAAATGAGTATATTTGCTTCTGTATTTGAGTTATGTGGTCGTCCATGAGCTTAAACAACCATGCATGGCAAGAACTTGGCTTGAAAATGATGCTAGGTGAAGTCGAATTTATGTGACAGCTCTCTGACCAGTCTGTTCGAGGTAAGTTCAGCTAAGCAAATGGTGTTGAAAATGCTTGAAAATTGGTAGGTGACTATTTTGGGCAGTTTTGAACATTTTTCCCAGAAATAGGTCGAAGCAAATTTTGACTCTAAGGTCCTCAAAATGGCAAATCTTTAAAATGTGACCAAATCTGGAAATCTGGAAAAATGAAGCAGGTTTTGGCAGATGCACTGACCTTGTGGAACGAACCATATTTGACTTAGTAAATGTTGTCCAAAATGCATGAAAATTTGTGTACTGCTAGATTTTGCAGTTCTGGACAACTTTGTCAGAAATGGACCAAGGCTAAAACTGAACCTAAGGACCTCAAAAACGACAATTTCTGAAAAGTATGCAAATCTGGACAGTTTTGAGCTATTCCACTGTTTCGGCAATATCTAATGATCCCGAACTCCAATTGATGCAAGGTTTGTTTCTGATTTTAGTTAACTTCTTAAGCTTTAAATTGACATCTTATTTACTGAATTTGGAGATTGTTTGATTATTCGATTGATTGTGAGAAAACAGCCTATTGCAGTGAGTGTTCCACTTAGCTATGTGCTTGGAAAACTATTGTAACCTCTTTTGTGGCACTAATTGCTTGGAATTGTGGTGTTGGAATATTATGTGGACTGTTTTAAGCACTTGAGGATGTATGAATTGAATGATGTATGACTTGGGAATGATGTTAAGTTGACTTAGGGTTTGATCGCACGATTATGCATGAAATGGAAACCCTAATGATTAAATATTCTTGCTAAGTGTTAACCATTGGATATTGTGAGGAAACTGTACGTTGCGTGGGCTGCCCGTAAATGTTTTATAACTTTAAAAGTGATCTTGACCATTGCATGTTGACAAATAAGCTTTTCTCGCATTTGAACCCTTGTTGATATCACTACATGTTGAGTAATCTTATCACTTGATTGCGTGGACTTTTAATGAGTTATATGGCCTGTTTTACATGTGTTACATGGCTGCCCGTTTAATTTCCATATAACTCTATATGCCTTTCAAGTGAAATTTCCTGTCCTATCTTGTCCTGCCTGTTTATCTGTCAATGTGCAATCTTATGACTGTCCGGAGGCAACCTACTTTGTTGTCCTCCTTCTGTGATATATATTACCTGTCATAAATGTGCATTGCATACAAGGTTGCAACCTTTCCTGTTGGCATGGTAGTGATCACGTACGTCGGGCGGCATCGGGCTTGCCGGTGATACCGTGACCACCATGGTCCCATTCCCTCTCTCGCTTGGGGGCTAGACTTCCTCGGAGAGTTGGGTTGTAGGATTTTGGGGTACATCCGGAGTACACCCACCTGGTGTGTTTGGGGAATGATTTGAAGTCGGCCGCAACAGTTGATCCTGGATCTGATCTGAAAGCAAAAGCTCACCGTATCCTTTTTATTATATGTATAAGTACTCCCGCTTGGATCCTAGAGAACCTCGGGGAGGAAAGACCGGTATTCCTGTTTCTGTATTTGTATTTCTGTACTTGTATTTCTGTTGTATTCACGTTTGAAAAAGGGATTTTCATAAGTTTAACCGGAAAATGAGTTTCAAAACTTATTTCTCGTTCCCCCTCGCTGAGTTCATAAGGACTCACCCTCTTTTATCATTTCAGGTGAAGAAGAACAGGTACAGGAACCCGAGCTCAATGTACCTAATGATGAACCCCTGGAGTGATTGCCTGTTATTGTTGTTTTGCTTGAACGTGACTACTTGTGAACTTTTGTTACTTGAAGACTATTTCCCTTACGTTATTTGTTGTTTGTGGTGTAATAGACCCCCGTTGTAATTTGGGATCTAATTTTGGTTTGTACTTATATTAAGTAGACTGATACTAGACATACTATGATCGTTTTTCCTTTTGCTATCATTAGTCTATCATAGGTTATGCCACTAGTTAAGGAATAGGCAAATGAACTTATCCAATCTCAACAGGTACTCGCTAATAAGCTAAGATCAACAGGTATATTTTGAAACGAGGATAAATGGACAAACGAGACATAGTATCATGCTAGGTTATAAATCAAACGGGACGTCGAAATAACCAATAGGCAATTCAATTGATGACAAAATAGTAAACTCTATTCGGGAATGAACTTGAATTGGAAGTTTTAAGGCTGTTAGAAAATTTAGGTCAAACAAATAGCCCAATTACAGCCGTTATGCTGCCGGATTTAAAAAAATTTTAGAGTCTAGAATAAAACGTTAAGTGTTAAACCTCCTAGAATGATTAAGAATGTGAAAGGACTTGAATGCTTAGATCACACCCTAGTCTAACCTTTACAGGCCGGGTTGGGGCGTGACAGTTACCAAGATACTTTATTCAACACATTTCTATTATCGAATTTTATGGCACCTTGGGCAACACAACTTTGCTTCACGTGGAGGCTGGGTTAGCGAACCGAGGGCGTAGGGCTTGTGACCAGGTCTCCTTCGCTCCGGTGCCCATAACTTCTGATCCGTAAAGAGTTACGCGGTGCATAGCATATAGTTGCAACGCTCTCCGAGAGCTCTACAACGGGGGCAGCGAACTTGCTCGCTCTGCCCTTTTTGGAGCCCAACTTCGAACGTTTTCATCAGTTTCAAGCCACTTTTCTTATTTAGCTATGTTTTTCTGTCCCGGATCGTACGTCTTGAGCTGTTAAAAGGATGTCAACCTTACTCACAGGACATTAGAGGGCCCTACAACTCGTCGATATCACGTATTGCGAGGATGTTGCGTTGTTTAAGTGGATGGGTTGTCGTTATGCCCATTGGGCCTTCTGAATTGGCTATCTCTCTAGGCTGGGACTGTGAACCATTAACACATAAAGGAATTGTGCCCTCAACATGACGGGTGCGATCATACCAGCACTAATGCACCGGATCCCATCAGAACTCCGAAGTTAAGCGTGCTTGGGCGAGAGTAGTACTAGGATGGGTGACCCCCTGGGTAGTCCTTGTGTTGCACCCACCTTTTCAATTTTTTTTTGCTCTGGTTAAGGTTGCCAAGATACTTTATCCACCACATTTCTATTATCGAATCCCACGGCACCGTGGGCAAGACAACATCGCTTCACGTGGAGGCTGGGCCAGCAAACCGAGGGCGTAAGGCTTGTGACCAGGTCTCCTTCGCTCCGGTCCCCATAACTTCTGATACGTAGAGAGTTACGTGGTGCACAGCATATAGTTACAAAGCTCTCCGAGAGCTCTACGACGGGGGCATCGAGCTTGCTCACTCTACCCTTTTTGGAGCGCAAAATCGAACGTTTTCATCAGTTTCGGGCCACTCTTATTCATTTAATCTATTTTTCCTTCTCGGATCGTACGTCGTGAGCTGTTAAAAGGACGACAACCTTACTCGCGGGATATTAGAGTGCCCTACAACTTGTCGATTTCACGTCTTGTGAGGATGTTGCATTGTTGAAGCGGATGGGTTGTCGTTAAGCACATTGGGCCTTCTGAATGTGTCATCTCTCTAGGCTGGGACTGTGAGCTGTTAACACATAAAGGAATTGTGCCCTCAACATGACGGGTGCGATCGTACCAGCACTAATGCACCGGATCCCAATAGAACTCCGAAGTTAAGCGTGCTTGGGCGAGAGTAGTACTAGGATGGTTGACCCGCTGGGAAGTCCTCGTGTTGCACCCCCCTTTTCAATTTTTTTTGCTCCGGTCAGGTTTGCCAAGATACTTTATCCACCATATTTCTATTATCAAATCCCACGGCACCTTGGGTAAGACAACTTCGCTTCACGTTGAGGCTGGACCCGCAAACCGAGGGCGTGGGCTTGCGACCAGCTCTCCGTCGCTCTGGTGCCCATAACTTTTGATTCGTAAGGAGTTACACGGAACACAACATACCGTTGGAAAACTCTCCGAGAGCTCTACGATGGGGGTAGCGAGATTGCTCGCTCAGCCCTTTTTGGAGCCCAAAATCAAACGTTTTCATCAGTTTCGGGCCACTTTTCTTCTTTTGCTATGTTTTTCCATCCCGGATCGTACGCCGTGAGCTGTTAAAAGGATGACAACCTTACTCGCGGGACATTAGAGTGCCCTACAACTTGTCGATTTCACATCTTGCGAGGATGCTGCATTGTTGAAGCGGATGGGTTGTCGTTAAGCCCATTGGGCCTTCTGAATGTGCCATCTCTCTAGGCTGGGACTGTGAGCTGTTAACACATAAAGGAATTGTGCCATCAACATGACAGGTGCGATCGTACCAGCATTAATGCACATCATCCCATCAGAACTCCGAAGTTAAGTGTGCTTGGGCGAGAGTAGTACTAGGATGGTTGACCCGCTGGGAAGTCCTCGTGTTGCACCCCCTTTTCAATTTTTTTTGCTCTGGTTAGGTTTGCCAAGATACTTTATCCACCATATTTCTATTATCAAATCCCACGGCACCTTGGGTAAGACAACTTCGCTTCACGTGGAGGCTAGGCCAGCAAACCGAGGGCGTAAGGCTTGTGACCAGCTCTTCGTCACTCCAGTGCCCATAACTTTTGATTCGTAAGGAGTTACGCAGCGCACAGCATACAGTTGCAAAGCTTTCCAAGAGCTCTATAATGGGGCCAGCCAGCTTGCTCGTTGTGCCCTTTTTTGGAGCACAAAATCAAACGTTTTCATCTGTTTCAGGCCACTTTTCTTATTTAGCTCTGTTTTTCCGTCCCGGATTGTACGTCGTGAGCTGTTGAAAGGACGACAACCTTACTCGGGAGACATTAGAGAGCCCTACAACGCATCGATATCACGTCTTGCGAGTATACTGTGTTGTTGAAGCGGATGGGTTGTCCTTAAGCCCATTGGGCCTTCTGAATGAGCCATCTCTGTGACGCCCGAGATTCTACCGTACACATTTTTAAATGTTGCATCCATTAATTGTGCATTAAATTATGTGCTTTACCTGTTGTCTTTCTTGGTCACTATTCATTTTATTTTTAAACTGCATTATATTAGTAAATTAGCATTTTTATTAAATCACATTAATTGTCAAAGTAATGAGAAAAATGTGCATTTGAGCTAGAAGCGTTAGGAGGGCTCGTTTAGAAAATAATTTTTGTAGTTGAATGAATAGTGTTACGTAACCAACTTGGAGTTTAATTAGCTAACATTAAAATTACGCTTAGGACTTGTTTCTAACTAGCTTGACTCACATTTTGACCATACACTTAAATTAAAACAACTCACCTAAGCTTATATACCCCTCAAACAACTCACCTTATATCATAACTAGCAAAAATCAAAACAAAAAAGTGCTGAATTTTACTGTAGCAAATCCGAGAATAGTGTAGGAGGAGAATGAGAGGATTTTGCTCATCAAATCTTCAAGCCAAGCCAAGCCAAGCTAGGAGCAAGTAGTTTAGGGTGTTTGCTAGCCTCCCGAGAGTTCCTACGCGCAATTGGTGAGGGTTTTCATGACTTTTTATGCATATCTAAAATGTTACATTTTTCTTGATTTGTTGAAAATGTTATCAAATGCTATTGCAAAGCTTATCTATGCTATTATACCTTGTATATAAGTGCTAGAGAACACATTTGAGCTATTAGTTCGCATTTTAAACGGTAGAAATCGATAGTTAATTCGTAGGGGTGAATAGTGACGGGAATTCTAGGGTTTTGTGTAATTGCGCGTTTTAACTTGATTCAATGCTTCTAATAGATGCCTTAGGTGCTAATGAAGATAGCCTAATAGCCCCGTGCACTTGAATTGCTTTAAAATCGCATAAAACGTAAAATAGCCGACTTTAAGTTGGGGCTTTCGGGGTTAATGCGAATCCGGGTGGATTCGGGCTTCGATTCTAGTATCCTTAGGCTACCTAGGTGCTATAGATGCCTTGATATCCCTTGTTTGAAGCCCGGACAATGTAGGTGTGGTTTAAAGCCAAAAGAGGGAAATTGGGGCTTTCGGGGTAAACGCGGGCATTTGATTGAGTTCGAGGGTTGAGAGGGTACCTTGGGGGTTAGTTAGAAGGTTGGGAGAGTTTCCTTTGAAAATGAAATCATTAACTTTGGTTTAGAAGAGAAATAGTTCGAAAAACAAAGGGGTTTAGGTGCAATTTAAGTTGTCTCACACTTCTAAACCCATGTCAGGACTTCTTGAGTGTTTATATGTGATTTTAAATTGATTTGGAGCTTTTGGAATGATTCTATGCTTATTTGGTATAAGTTCATTTGTAAACTGCTTATTAGCTTCTATCTTTGCTTCTATCCTAATTGCAACGAGGTCAACCTACTTTGTTGATCCTCATATGTGTTAATGCTTATATTATTGTTATTAACTTGCCATCGTTGAGTGCATTGCATAGTGGTTGCGCAACCATAGTGTCGGGGCGGATGTGTTGAATATCGGCTGGGCGGCAGAGGGCTTGCCGGTGGATATTCAAACTCCGTGCCCTATTCCCTCATTCGCCTGGTCCGGAGATTGCCAGGGAATGTTGGGTCGTAGGATTCGGGGTACATCCGGAGTACACCCACTGGAGTGATTGGGGTTATGCCGGCTTATCGTGATCGTGCTCGTGGTTCGTGGATCGTGATTGAAGACCAGTGAAGATTGGTGTATAGGGGATTGTTGAAACGTATCCTTTTAAATGTGTGATTATTTAAGTTATCGTTGTTTCTTTAATTGTCTAAGTGTTATTTGTTGTATGATTGTATTGTACGTTGCATTGCACGCCCTGGGACTATATCCCTCACTGGGCAACAGTGGTTGCTCATACCTCGCTAACATGTTTCAGGTGGCGCAGTTGGAGGAGTTGCCCTAGTTGCTGTGTGTTATTCTGAAGTGGCTGTGCCTTCTTGTTTCTATTTGGTATTTGTGTACCTATTTTGTGGCCTAAGGGCTTTGTTTATATTTGTTGTTGTAAGAAGTTGAAGGATAGTTGGTTGTAGTGTAGATTTGGGAACCTATATCTTGTAATAACTTATATTTCTGCTATTAGCTTCTTCGCATGCTTGGGAGTGAATGGCTTAAAGTAGAAATGTTTGATCTTTCAATTATGTTTAATTGATTTCCTAGAATGTCATGATTATAAAACTATGTTGATAATAAGTTCTCGCATGCTTGGGTGTTTTGGAACTATTGTGTACTATAAGGCTCGGATGGCCTTAGAACTTTGATGTTTAATTGAGAAAAGCTTGTATTGTATTGTTGGGACTTTGTTTGAGTGTTTACAGGTTTTCAGAATGTCCACGGTACAGGGGAGACTCTGTCCGTTTTTCCCCTAAAATTTTATGACCGGGCTTGGTATTGGGTTGAGAATAGCATGGTCATTAGAGCCTCCGGTCTCGTGAGGGATCGGGGCGTTACATATTGAATGGGCCATCTCTCTAGGCTGGCACTGTGAACCGTTAACACATATAGGAATTGTGCCCTCAACATGACGGGTGCGATCATACCTGCACTAATGCAACGGATCCCATCAGAACTCCGAAGTTAAGCGAGCTTGGGTGAGAGTAGTACTAGGATGGGTGACCCCCTGGGAAGTCCTCGTGTTGCACCCCCTTTTCAATTTTTTTTGCCTTGGTTAGGGTTGCCAAGATACTTTATCCACCACATTTTTATTATCGCATCCTACTGCACCTTTGGCAAGACAACTTCGCTTCACGTGGAGGCTGGGCCAGCAAACCGAGGGTGTAGGGCTTGTGACCAGGTCTCCTTCATTCCGGTGCCCATAACTTTTGATCTGTAAGGAGTTATGTGGCGCACAGCATACCGCTGCAAAGCTCTCCGAGAGCTCTACGACGGGGACAGCTAGCTTGCTCGCTATGCCCTTTTCGGAGCCCAAAATCAAAGGTTTTCATCAGTTTTGGGTCACTTTTCTATTGTTGCTCTGTTTTTCCATCCCGGATCGTACGTCGAGAGCTGTTAAAAGAATGACAACCTTTCTTGCAGGACATTAGAGGGCCCTACAACGCGTCGATATCACGTCTTTCGAGGATGCTACGTTGTTGAAGCGGATGGGTTGTCGTTAAGCCCATTGGGCCTTCTGAATGGGCGGTCACTCTAGGCTGGGACTGTGAACCGTTAACACATAAATGAATTGTGCCCTCAACATGACCGGTGCGATTATACCAGCACTAATGGACCGGATCCTATCAGAACTTCGAAGTTAAGCGTGCTTGGGCGAGAGCAGTACTAGGATGGGTGACCCCCTGGGAAATCCTCGTGTTGCACCCCCATTTTCAATTTTTTTTGCTCCGGTTAGGGTTGCCAAGTTACTTTATCCGCCACATTTCTATTATCGAATCCCATGGCACCTTGGGCAAGACAACTTCGCTTCACGTGGAGGCTGGGCCAGCAAACCGAGGGCGTAGGGCTTGTGACCAGGTCTCCGTTGCTCCGGTGCCCATAACTTTTGATCCGTAAGGAGTTATGTGACGCACAGCATACCGTTGCAAAGCTCTCCGAGAGCTCTACGACGGGGGCAGCAAGCATGCTTGCTTTGCTTTTTTTGGATCCCAAAATCTAACGTTTTCATCAATTTTGGGCCACTTTTCTATTTTTGCTCTATTTTTCCGTTCTGGATCGTACGTCGTGAGCTGTTAAATGGATGAAAACCTAACTCACGGGATGTTAGAGGGCCCTACAGCCCGTCGATATCACGTCTTGCGAGTATGCTACGTTGTTGAAGCGGATAGGTTGTCGTTAAGCCCATTGGGCCTTCTGAATGAGCCATCTCTCTAGGCTGGGACGGTGAACCGTTAATACATAAAGGAATTGTGCTCTCAAAATGACGGGTGCGATCAAACCAGAACTAAAGCACCGGATCCCATCAAAACTCCGAAGTTAAGCGTGCTTGGGCGAGAGTAGTACTTGGATGGGTGACCCCCTCGGAAGTCCCCGTGTTGCACACCTTCTTTTCCATTTTTTTTGCTCCGGTTAGGATTGCCAAGATACTTAATCTACCACATTTCTATTATCGAATCCCACGGCACCTTGGTCAAGACAACTTCGCTTCACATGGAGGCTGGGCCAGCAAACCGAGGGCGTAGGGCTTGTGACCAGGTCTCCGTCGCTCCGGTGCCCATAACTTTTGATCCGTAAGGAGTTACTCAGCGCACAACATACCCTTGCAAAGCTCTCCGAGAGCTCTACGACGGGGGCAGCTACCTTGCTTGCTATGCCCTTTTTCGAGCCCAAAATCCAACGTTTTCATCAGTTTTGGGCCACTTTTCTTATTTAGCTCTATTTTTCCGTCCCAGATCGTACGTCGTCAGCTGTTAAAAGGATGACAACCTTACTTGCTGGAAATTAGAGGGCCCTACAAGGTTTCGATATCTCGTCTTGCGAGGATGCTGGGTTGTTGAAGCGGATGGGTTGTCGTTAAGCCCATTGGGCCTTCTGAATGGGCCATCTCTCTAGGCTGGGACTGTGAACCGTTAAGACATAAAGGAATTGTGCCCGCAACATGACGGGTGTGATCATAGCAGCACTAATGCACCCGATCCCGTCAGAACTCCGAAGTTAAGCGTGCTTGGGCAAGAGTAGTACTAGGATGGGTGACCCCCTTGGAAGTCCTCGTGTTGCACCCCCTTTTCAAATTTTTTTGCTCCAATTAGGGTTGCCAAGATACTTTGTCCACCACATTTCTTTTATCGAATCCCACAACACCTTGGGTAAGTCAACTTCGCTGCACGTGGAGGCTGGGTCAGCAAACCGATTGCCTAGGGCTTGTGACCAGGTCACCGTCGCTCTGGTGCCCATAACTTTTGATCTGTAAAGAATTACGCGGCGCATAGCATACCATTGCAAAGCTCTCCGAGAGCTCTACGATGGGGTAGATAGCTTGCTCGCTTTTCCCTTTTTGGAGCCCAAAATTGAATGTTTTCATCAGGTTCACGCCACTTTTTTATTTCTGCTCTGTTTTTCCATCCCGAATCGTACGTTGTGAGCGGTTAAAAGGGCGACAACCTTACACGCAGGACATTAGAGGGCCCTACAATGCGTCGATATCACGTCTTGCGAGGATGCTGCGTTGTTGAAGCGGATAGGTTGTCGTTAAGCCCATTGGGCCTTCTGAATAAGCCATTTCTTTAGGCTGAGACTGTGAACCGTTAACACATAAAGGAATTGTGCCCTCAACATGACTGATGCGATCAAACCAGCACTAATGCACCAGATCCCATCAGAACTCTGAAGTTAAGCGTGCTTGGGCGAGAGGAGTAGTAGGATGGGTGACCCCCTGGGAAGTCCTCGTGTTGTACCACCCTTTTCAATTTTTTTTGCTCCGGTTAGGGTTGCCAAGATACTTTATTCACCACATTTCTATAATCGAATCCCACGGCACCTTAGGCAAGGCAACTTCACTTCACGTGGAGGCTGGGCCAGCAAACCGAGGGCGTAGGGCTTGTGACCAGGTCTCCTTCGCTCCGGTGCCCATAACTTTTGATCAGTAAGGAGTTACGCGACACACAGCATACCGTTACAAAGCTCTCCAAGAGCTCTACGACGAAGGCAGCCAGCTTGCTCGCTGTGCCCATTTTTGGAGCCCAAAATCGAATTTTTTCATCAGTTTTGGGCCACTTTTCTTCTTTTACTATGTTTTTCCGTCCCGAATCGTACGTCGTGAGCTGTTAAAAGGACGACAACCTAATTCGAGGGACATTAGAGGGCCCTACAACGCGTCGATATCACGTCTTGCGAGGATGCTGTGTTGTTGAAGCCGATGGGTTGTCGTTAAGCTCATTGAGCCTTCTGAATGGGCCATCTCTCTAGACTGGGACTGTGAACCATTAACACATAAAGGAATTATGTCCTTAACATGACGGGTGCGATCATACCAGCACTAATGCACCGGATCCCATCAGAACTCTGAAGTTAAGCGTGCTTGGGCGAGAGTAATACTAGGATGGGTAACCCCCTGGGAAGCCCTCGTGTTGCACCCCTCCTTTCAATTTTTTTTGCTCCGGTTAGGGTTGCCAAGATACTTTATCCACCACATTTCTATTATCGAATCCCATGGCACCTTGGGCCAGACAACTTCGCTTCATGTGGAGGCTGGTCCAGCAAACCGAGGGCGTAAGGCTTGTGACCAGCTCTTTGTCGCTCCGGTGCCCATAACTTTTGACTCGTAAGGAGTTACGCGGCGCACAGCATACCATTGCAAAGCTCTCCGAGAGCTCTACGATAGGGGCAGCGAGCTTGCTCGCTCTACCCTTTTGGAGCCTAAAATTGAACGTTTTCATCAGTTTCGGGCCAATTTTCTTCTTTTACTCTTGTTTTCCATCCCAGATCGTACGTCGTGAGCTATTAAAAGGACGACAACCTTACTCGCTGGACATTAGAATGCCTTACAACTTGTCAATTTCACATCTTGCGAGGATGCTGCATTGTTGGAGCGGATGGGTTGTCGTTAAGCCCATTGGGCCTTCTGAATGTGCCATCTCTCTAGGCTGGGACAGTGAGCTATTAACACATAAAGGAATTGTGCCATCAACATGACGGGTGCAATCGTACCAGAATTAATGCACATGATCCCATCAGAACTCTGAAGTTAAGCGTGCTTGGGCGAGAGTAGTACTAGGATGGGTAACCCCATGGGAAGCCCTCGTGTTGCACCCCTCCTTTCAATTTTTTTTGCTCCGGTTAGGGTTGCCAAGATACTTTATCCACCACATTTCTATTATCAAATCCCACGGCACCTTGGGTAATACAACTTCGCTTCACGTGGAGGCTGGGCAAGCAAACCGAGGGCGTAAGGCTTGTGACGAGCTCTCCATCGCTCCGGTGCCCATAACTTTTGATTCGTAAGGAGTTACGCGGCGCACAGCATACCGTTGCAAAGCTCTTTGAGAGCTCTACGATGGGGGAAGCGAGCTTGCTCGCTCTGCCCTTTTCGGAGCCCAAAATCGAACGTTTTCATCAGTTTCGGGCCACTTTTCTATTTTAGCTCTGTTTTTCAATCCTGGATCGTACTTTGAGAGCTGTTAAAAGAATGACACCCTTTCTCGTAGGACATTAGAGGGCCCTACAATGCGTCGATATCATGACTTGCGAGGATGCTGCGTTGTTGAAGCGGATGGGTTGTTGTTAAGCCCATTGGGCCTTCTGAATAGGCGATCTCTCTATGCTGGGACTGTGAAGCGTTAACACATAAAGGAATTGTGCCCTCAACACGACGGGTGCGATCATACCAGCACTAATGGACCGGATCCAATCAGAACTTCGAAGTTAAACATGCTTGGGCAAGAGCAGTACTAGGATGGGTGACCCCGTGGGAAGTCCTCGTGTTGCACCCCCTTTTTCAATTTTTTTTGCTCCGGTTAGGGTTGCCCATCCTAGTACTACTCTCGCCCAAGCAAGCTTAACTTCGGAGTTCTGATGAGATCCGGTGCAATAGTGCTAGTATGATCGCACCTGTCATGTTGAGGTCATAATTCCATTATGTGTTAACGGTTCACAGTCACAGTCTAGAGAGATGGCCCATTCAGAAGCCGCAATGGGGTAAACGACAACCCATCCGCTTCAACAACGCATCCTGCTCGCAAGACGTGATATCAACACGATGTAGGCTCCTCTAATGTCCCGCGAGTAAGGTTGTCATCCTTTTAACAGCTCACGACCTACGATCCGGGACGGAAAAACAGAGCTAAATAAGAAAAATGGACAGAAACTAATGCAAACGTTCGATTTTGTGCTCCAAAAAGGGGCACAGCGAGCAAGCTAACTGCCCCCGTGCGCCACGTAACTCCTTACGGATCAAAAGTTATTGGCACCGGAGCGAAGGAGACCAGGTCACAAGCCCTACACCCTCGGTTTGCTGGCCCAGCCTCCACGTGAAGCGAAGTTGTCTTGCCCAAGGTGCCGTGGGATTCAATAATAGAAATATGGTGGATAAAGTATCTTGGCAACCCTAGCCGGAGCAAAAAAAAATTGAAAAGGGGGTGCAACACGAGGACTTCCTAGGGGGTCACCCATCTTAGTACTACTCTCGCCCAAGAACGCTTAACTTCGGAGTTCTGATGGGATCTGGTACATTACTGCTGGTATGATCACACCCGTCATGTTGAGGGTACAATTCTTTTTTGTGTTAATGGTTCATAGTCCCAGCCTAGAGAGATGGCTCATTCAGAAGGCCCAATGGGCTTAACGACAACCCATCCACTTCAACAATGCAGCATCCTCGCAAGACGTGATATCAACGCATTGTAGGGCCCTCTAATGTCCCGCATGTAAGGTTTTCATCCAAACAGAGCAAAAATAGAAAAGTGTCCCGAAACTGATCAAAACGTTCGATTTTGGGCTCCAAAAAGGGCACTGCGAGCAAGCTCACTGCTCCCATCGTAGAGCTCTTGGAGAGCTTTGCAACTGCATGTTGTGCGCCACGTAACTCCTTACGAATCAAAAGTTATGGGCACTGGAGCGACAAAGAGCTGGTCATAAGCCTTACGCCCTCGGTTTGCTGGCCCAGCCTCCACGTGAAGCGAAGTTGTCTTACCCAAGGTGTCGTGGGATTTGATAATAGAAATATGGTGGATAAAGTATCTTGGCAAACCTAACCGGAGCAAAAAAAATTGAAAAGGGGGGTGCAACACGAGGACTTCCCAGCGGGTCAACCATCCTAGTACTACTCTCGCCCAAGCACGCTTAACTTCGGAGTTCTGATGGGATCCGGAGCATTAATGCTGGTACAATCGCACCCGTCATGTTGAGGGCACAATTCCTTTATGTGTTAACAGCTCACAGTCCCAGCCTAGAGAGATGGCACATTCAGAAGGCCAATGGGCTTAACGACAACCCATCCGCTTCAACAATGCAGCATCCTCGTAAGACGTGAAATCGACAAGTTGTAGGGCACTCTAATGTCTCACGAGTAAGGTTTTCATCCTTTTAATAGCTCATGATGTACGATCCGGGATGGAAAAACAGAGCAAAAGAAGAAAAATGGCCCGAAACTGATGAAAACGTTCGATTTTAGGCTCAAAAAGGCCATAGCGAGCGAGCTCGCTGCCCAGATCGTAGAGCTCTAGGAGAGCTTTGCAACGGTATGCTGTGCGCCGCGTAACTCCTTACGAATCAAAAGTTATGGGCACTAGAGCGATGGAGAGCTGGTCACAAGCCTTACGCCTTCGGTTTGCTGGCCCAGCCTCCACGTGAAGCGAAGTTGTCTTACCCAAGGTGCCGTGGGATTTGGTAATAGAAATATGGTGGATAAAGTATCTTGGCAAACCTAACCAGAGCAAAAAAAAAATTGAAAAGGGGGGTGCAACACGAGGACTTCCCAGCGGGTCAACCATCCTAGTACTACTCTCGCCCAAGCACGCTTAACTTCGGAGTTTTGTTGGGATCCGGTGCATTAGTGCTGGTACGATCGCACCCGTCATGTTGAGGGCACAATTCCTTTATGTGTTAACAGCTCACAGTCCCAGTCTAGAGAAATGGCACATTCAGAAGGCCCAATGGGCTTAACGACAACCCATCCGCTTCAACAATGCAAGACGTGAAATCGACAAGTTGTAGGGCACTCAAATGTCCCGCGAGTAAGGTTGTCGTCCTTTTAACAGCTAACGACGTACGATCCGGAACGAAAAAACAGAGCAAAAGAATAAGAGTGGCCCGAAACTAGTGAAAACGTTCGGTTTTGCGCTCCAAAAAGGGAAGAGCGAGCAAGCTCGATGCCCCCGTCATAGAGCTCTCGGAGAGCTTTGCAACTGTATGTTGTGCGCCGCGTAACTCTTTACGTATCAGAAGTTATGTGCACCAGAGCGAAGGAGACCAGGTCACAAGCCTTATGCCCTCGGTTTGCTGGCCCAGCCTCCACGTGAAGCGATGTTGTCTTACCCATGGTGCCGTGCGAAGGAGACCTGGTCACAGCATCCTCGCAATACGTGATATTGACGGGTTGTAGGGCCCTCCAATGTCCTGCGAGTAAGGTTGTCATCCTTTTAACAGCTCAAGACGTACGATCCGGGACGGAAAAACATAGCTAAATAAGAAAAGTGGCCTGAAACTGATGAAAACGTTCGATTTTGTGCTCCAAAAAGGGGCACAGCGAGCAAGCTCACTGCCCCCATCATAGAGGACTCGGAGAGGTTTGCAAAGATATGCTGTGCGCCGCGTAACTCTTTACGGATCAAAAGTTATGGGCACCGGAGCGAAGGAGACCTGGTCATAAGCCCTACGCCCTCGGTTTGCAGGCCCAGCCTCCACGTGAAGTGAAGTTGTCTTGCCCAAGGTGCCGTGGAATTTGATAATAGAAATGTGGTGGATAAATTATCTTGGCAACCCTTGCCGGAGGAAAAAAATTTGAAAAGGGGGGTGCAAAACGAGGACTTCCTAGGGGGTCACCCATCCTAGTACTACTCTTGCCCAAGAACTCTTAACTTCGTAGTTCTGATGGGATCCGGTGCATTAGTGCTGGTATGATCGCACCCGTCATGTTGAGGGCACAATTCATTTATGTGTTAACGGTTCACAGTCCCAGCCTAGGGAGATGGCTCATTCAGAAGGCCCAATGGGCTTAACGACAACCTATCCGCTTCAACAACGCAGCATCCTCACAAGACGTGATATCAACTCATTGTAGGGCCCTCTAATGTCCCGCGAGTAAGGTTGTTGTCCTTTTAACAGCTCACGACATACGATCCGGGACGGAAAAATAGAGCAAAAAAAGAAAAGTGGCCCGAAACTAATGAAAAAGTTCGATTTTGGGCTGTAAAAAGGGCAAAGCGAGCAAGCTAGTTGCCCCCGTTGTAGAGCTCTCGGAGAGCTTTGCAACGGTATGCTGTGCGCCGCATAACTCCTTGCGGATCAAAAGTTATGGGCCCCGGAGCAACAGAGACCTGATCACAAGCCCTACGCCCTCGGTTTGCTGGCCTAGCCTCCACGTGAAGCGGAGTTGTCTTGCCCAAGGTACCGTGGGATTCGATAATAGAAATGTGGTGGATAAATTATCTTGGCAACCCTAACAGGAGAAAAAAAAATTGAAAATGGGGGTGCAACACGAGGACTTCCCACGGGGTCACCCATCCTAGTACTACTCTCGCCCAAGCACGCTTAACTTCGGAGTTCTGATGGGATCCGGTGCATTAGTGCTGGTATGATCGCACACGCCATGTTGAGTGCACAATTCCTTTATGTGTTAACGGTTCACAGTCCCAGCCTAGAGAGATGGCATATTCAGAAGGTCCAATGGGCTTAACGACAACCCATCCGCTTCAACAATGCAGCATCCTCGCAAGACGTGAAATCGACGTGTTTTAGGGCACTCTAATGTCCCGCAAGCAAGGTTGTCATCCTTTTAATAGCTCACGACGTACTATCTGGAATGAAAAAATAGATCAAAAGAAAAGTGGCCCGAAACTGATGAAAACGTTCGAAGTTGGGCTCCAAAAAGGGCAGAGCGAGCAAGTTTGCTGCGCCCGTCGTAGAGCTCTCGGAAAGCTTTGCAACTGTATACTGTGCACCGCGTAACTCTTTACGGATCAGAAGTTATAGGCACCGGAGCGAAAGATACCTGATCACAAGCCCTACGCCCTCGGTTCACTGGCCCAGCCTCCACGTGAAGCGAAGTTATCTTGCCCAAGGTGCCATAAAATTTGATATTAGAAATGCGGTGAATAAAGTATCTTGGCAACCCTAACCGGAGGAAAAAAAATTGAAAAGGGGGGTGTAACACGAGGACTACCCAGGGGGTCACCCATCCTAGTACTACTCCCGCCCAAGCATGCTTAACTTCGGAGCTCTGATGGATCTGGGGCATTAGTGCTGGTATGATCACACCCGTCATGTTGAGGGCACAATTCCTTTATGTGTTAATGGTTCACAGTCCCAACCTAGGGAGATGGCTCATTCAGAAGGCCCAATGGGCTTAACGACAACCCATCAGCTTCAACAACGCAGTATCCTCGCAAGACGTGATATCAACTCGTTGTCGGGCCCTCTAATGTCCAGCGAGTAAGGTTGTCATCCTATTAACAGCTCACGACGTATGATCCGGGATGAAAAATAGAGCAAAAACAGAAAAGTGGCCCGAAACTAAAGAAAACATTAGATTTTGGGCTCTAAAAAGGCTCAGCGAGCAAAACTAGCTGCCCCCGTTGTAGAGCTCTCGGAGAGCTTTACAACGGTATGCTGTGCGCCGCGTAACCCCCTGCGGATCAAAAGTTATGGGCCCCGGAGCGACGGAGACCTGGTCACAAGCCTTACGCCCTCGGTTTGCTGGCCCAGCCTCCACGTGAAGCGAAGTTGTCTTGCCCAAGGTGCTTTGGGATTCGATAATAGAAATGTGGTGGATAAAGTATCTTGGCAAACCTAACCGGAGCAAAAAAAATTGAAAAGGGGGGTGCAACACAAGGACTTCCCAGGGGGTTACCCATCCTAGTAGTACTCTCGCCCAAGCACGCTTAACTTCGGAGTTCTGATGAGATCCGGTGCATTAGTGCTGGTATGATCGCACCCGTCATGTTGAGGGCACAATTCCTTTATGTGTTAACGGTTCACTGTCCCAGTCTAGAGAGATGGCCTATTCAGAAGGCCCAATGGGCATAACGCATCATGATATCGACGCGTTGTATGGTCCTCTAATGTCCCGCGAGCAAGGTTGTCATCCTTTTAACAGCTCACGACGTACGATCCGGGACGGAAAAACAGAGCTAAATAAGAAAAGTGGCCCAAAACTGATGAAAACGTACGATTTTGTGCTCCAAAAAAGGCACAACATGCAAGCTAACTGCCCCCTTCATAGAGCTCTCGGAGAGCTTTGCAACGGTATGTTGTGTGCCGCGTAACTCCATACGGATCGAAAGTTATGGGCACCGGAGCGACGGAGACCTAGTCACAAGCCTTACGCCCTCGGTTTGTTGGCCCAGCCTCTACGTGAAGCGAAGTTGTCTAGAGAGGTGGCCCATTCAGAAGGCCCAATAGGCTTAACGACAATCCATCCGCTTCAACTACGCAGCATCCTAGCAAGACATGATATCGACGCGTTGTAGGGCCCTCTAATGTCCCCCGAGTAAAGTTGTCTTGCCCAAGGTGCCGTGGGATTCGATAATAGAAATTTAGTGGATAAAGTATCTTGGCAACCCTAACCGGAGCAAAAACTTCCTAGGGGGTCAACCATCCTAGTACTACTCTCTCCCAAGCACGCTTAACTTCTGAGTTATGATGGGATCTGGTGCATTAGTGCTGGTATGATCGCACCCGTCATGTTGAGGGCACAATTCCTTTATGTGTTACCGGCTCCCAGCCCCAGCCTAGAGAGATGGCCTATTCAGAAGGCCCAATGGGCATAACGACAACCCATCCACTTCAACAACGCAGCATCCTCGCAAGACGTGATATTGACGCGTTGTAGGGCTCTCTAATGTTCCGCGAGTAAGGTTGTTATCCTTTTAACAGCTCACGACGTACGATCCGAGATGAAAAAACAGAGCTAAATAAGAAAAGTGACCTAAAACTGATGAAAACGTTCGATTTTGGGCTCCAAAAATGGGTAAAGCGAGCAAGCTCTATGCCCCCATTGTAGAGCTCTCGGAGAGCTTTGCAACGGTATGCTGTGCGCCGCATAACTCCTTACGGATCAAAAGTTATGGGCACCGGAGCGAAAGAGACCTGGTCACAAGCCCTACACCCTCGGTTTGCTGGCCCAGCCTCCACGTGAAGCGAAGTTGTCTTGCCCCAGGTGCCGTGGGATTCAATAATAGAAATGTGGTGGTTAAAGTATCTTGGCAACCCTAACCGGAGGAAAAAAAATTGAAAATGGGGGTACAACACGAGGACTTCCCAGGGGCTCACCCATCCTAGTAATACTCTCGCCCAAGCACGCTTAACTTCAAAGTTCTGATGGGATCCGGTGCATTACTACTAGTATGATTGCACCCGTCATGTTGAGGGCACAATTCCTTTATGTGTTAACGGTTCACAGTCCCAGCCTAGAGAGATGGCTCATTCAGAAGGCCCAATGGGCTTAACGACAACGCATCGGCTACTACAACGCAGCATCCTCGCAGGACGTGATATAGACGCGTTGTAGGGCCCTCTAATGTCCCACGAGTAAAGTTGTCGTCCTTTTAACAGCTCACGACGTACGATCCGAGATGGAAAAACAAAGTAAAATTAGAAATGTGGCACGAAACTAATGAAAACGTTCGATTTTCAACTCCAAAAAGGGCAAAGCGAGCAAGCTAGCTGCCCCCGTCGTAGAGCGCTTGGAGAGCTTTGCAACTGTATGTTGTGCGCCGCGTAACTCCTTACGGATCAAAAGTTATGTGCACCAGAGTGACGGAGACCTAGTCACAAGCCTTACGTCCTCGGTTTGCTGGCCCAGCCTCCACGTGAAGCGAAGTTGTCTTACCCAAGGTGCCGTGGGATTCGATAATAGAAATGTGGTGGATAAAGTATCTTGGCAAACCTAACCGGAGCAAAAAAAATTGAAAAGGGGGGTACAACACGAGGACTTCCCAGGGGGTCAACCATCCTAGTACTACTCTCGCCCAAGTACGCTTAATCTCGGAGTTCTGATGGGATCCGGTGCATTAGTGCTGGTATGATCGCACCCGTCATGTTGAGGGCACAATTCCTTTATGTGTTAACGGTTCACAGTCCCAGCTTAGACATATGGCGCATTCAGAAGGCCAAATGGGCTTAACGACAATCCATCCGCTTCAACAACGCAGCAACATTGCAAGACGTGATATCGATGTGTTGTAGGGCCTTCTATTTTCCCGTGAGCAGGGTTGTCGTCCTTTTAACATTTCACAACGTATGATCTGGGATAGAAAAATAGAGCTAAATAAGAAAAGTGGCCTAAAATAGATGAAAATGTTCAATTTTGGGCTCCAAAAATGGGCACAGCGAGCAAGCTGGCTGCCCCCGTCGTAGAGCTCTCAGAGAGCTTTGCAACGGTATACTGTGCGCCGCGTGACGCCTTACGGAACAAAAGTTATGGGGACCGGAGCGAAGGAGGTCGGGCACACGGCCTACGCCCTTGGTTTGCTGGCC
Source organism: Ehretia macrophylla (assembly GCA_037974665.1). NCBI lineage: Eukaryota > Viridiplantae > Streptophyta > Magnoliopsida > Boraginales > Ehretiaceae > Ehretia > Ehretia macrophylla. The sequence goes on from CM075769.1 coordinate 76,091,590, forward strand.
CAGCCTCCACATGAAGCGAAATTGTCTTGCCCAAGGTGCCGTGGGATTCGATAATAGAAATGTAGTGGATAAAGTATCTTGGCAACCCTATCTGGAGCCAAAAAAATTGAAAAGGCGGGTGCAACACGAGGACTTCCCAGGCGGTCGCCCATCCTAGTACTACTCTCGCCCAAGCACGCTTAACTTCGGAGTTCTGATGGGATCCGGTGCATCAGTGCTGGTATGATCGCACCCGTCATGTTGAGGGCACAATTCTTTTATCTGTTAACGGTTCACAGTCCCAGCCTAGAGAGATTGCTTATTCAGAAGGCCCAATGGGCTTAACGACAGCCCATCCACTTCAACAACGCAGCATCCTCGCAAGACGTGATATCGACGCGTTGTAGGGCCCTTTAATGTCCCGCAAGTAAGGTTGTCGTCCTTTTAACATCTCACGACGTACGATCCGGGACAAAAAAATATGGCTAAATAAGAAAAGTGGCCTGAAACTGATGAAAACGTTCGATTTTGGGCTCCAAAAATGGGCACAGTGAGCAAACTGGCTTCCGCTGTCGTAGAGCTCTTAGAGAGCTTTGCAACGGTATGATGTGCGCCGCGTAACTCCTTATGGATCAAAAGTTATGGGCACTGGAGCGAAGGAGACCTGGTCATAAGCCCTATGCCCTCGATTTCTTGGCCTAGCCTCGACGTGAAGCGAAGTTGTCTTGCCCAAGGTGCCGTGGAATTTGATAATAGAAATGTGGTGGATAAAGTATCTTGGCTACCCTAACCAGAGCAAAAAAAATTGAAAAGGGGGGTGCAACACGAGGACTTCCCAGGGGGTCACCCATCCTAGTACTACTCTCACCCATGCACAGTTAACTTCGGAGTTCTGATGGCATCCGGTGCATCAGTGCTGGTATGATCGCACCCGTCATGTTGAGGGCACAATTCTTTTATGTGTTAACAGTTCATAGTCCCAGCCTAGAGAGATAGCGCATTCAGAAGGCCAAATGGGCTTAACGACAATCCATTCGCTTCAACAACGCAGCATCATCGCAAGACGTGATATCGATGCGTTATAGGGCCCTCTAATTTCCCACGAGTAAGGTTGTCGTCCTTTTAATATCTCACGACGTATAATCGGGGACAGAAAAATAGAGCTAAATAAGAAAAGTGGCCTAAAACTGATGAAAACATTCTATTTTGGGCTACAAAAAAGCGCACAGCAAGCAAGCTGGCTGCCCCCGTCGTAGAGCGCTCGGAGAGCTTTGCAACGTTATGCTGTGCGCCATGTAATTCCTTACGAATCAAAAGTTATTGGCACCGAAGCGATGGAGACCTAGTGACAAGCCCTACGCCCTCGGTTTGCTGGCCTAGCCTCCACGTGATGCGAAGTTGTCTTGCCCAAAGTGCCGTGGGATTCGATAATGGAAATGTGGTGGATAAAGTATCTTGGCAACCCTATCCGGAGCAAAAAAAATTCAAAAGGGGGGGGCAACACGAGGACTTCCCAGGAGTCACCCATCCTAGTACTACTCTAACCCATGCACGGTTAACTTCGGAGTTCTGATGGGATCCGGTGCATCAGTGCTGGTATGATCGCACCCGTCATGTTGAGGGCACAATTCTTTTATGTGTTAACGGTTCACAGTCCCAGCCTAGAGAGATGGCTCATTCAGAAGGCCCAATGGGCTTAACGACAACCCATCCACTTCAACAACGCAGCAACCTCGCAAGACGTGATATCGAAGCATTGTAGGGCCCTCTAATGTCCCGCGAGTAAGGTTGTCGTCCTTTCAACATCTCACGACGTACGATCCGGGACAAAAAAATAGTGCTAAATAAGAAAAGTGGCATGAAACTGATGAAAACGTTCGATTTTGGTCTCCAAAAATGGGCAGAGAGAGCAAGCTAGTTGTCCCCGTCGTAGAGCTCTCGTAGAGCTTTGCAACGGTATGCTGTACGCCGTGTAACTCCTTACGGATCAAAAGTTATGGGCACCGGAGCGAAGGAGACCTGGTCATAAGCCCTACGCCCTCGGTTTGCGGGCCCAGCCTCCACGTGAGGCGAAGTTGTCTTGTCCAAGGTGCCGTGGGATTCGATAATAGAAATGTGGTGGATAAAGTATCTTGGCAACCCTATCCGGAGCAAAAAAAATTGAAACGGGGGGTGCAACACGAGGACTTCCTAGGTGGTCACCCATCCTAGTGCTACTGTCGCCCAAGCACGCTTAACTTCGGAGTTCTGATGGGATACGGTGCATTAGTGCTGGTATGATCGCACCCAACATGTTGAGGGCACAATTCCTTTATGTGTTAATGGTTCACACTCCCAGCCTAGAGAGATGGCCCATTCAATAGGCCCAATGGGCTTAACGACAACCCATGCACTTCAACAACGTAGCATCCTCGCAAGACGTGATATCGACACATTGTAGGGCCCTTTAATGTCCCGCGAGTAAGGTTGTCGTCCTTTTAACAGCTCACGACGTACGATCCGGGACGGAAAAACAGGGCAAAATATGATAAGTGGCTTGAAACTAATGATAACGTTCGATTTTAGGCTCCAAAAGTGGGCACAGCGAGCAAGTTGGCTGCCCCCGTCGTAGATCTCTCGGAGAGCTTTGCAACGGTATGCTATACGCCATGTAACTCCTTACGGATCAAAAGTTAAGGGCACCGGAGCGACGGAGACCTGGTCACAAGCTCTACGCCCCCGGTTCGCGGGCCCAGCTTCCACTTGAAGTTAAGTTGTCTTGCCCAAGGTGACGTGGGATTCGATAAAAGAAATGTGGTGTATATAGTATCTTGGCAACCCTAACCGATGCAAAAAAAAATTGAAAAGGGGGGGGCAACACGAGGACTTCCCATGGGGTCAACCATCCTAGTACTACTCTTGCCAAAGCACGCTTAACTTCGGAGTTCTGATGGGATCCGGTGCATTAGTGCTAGTATGATTGCATCCGTCATGTTGAGGGCACAATTCCTTTATGTGTTAACGGTTCACAGTCCCAGCCTAGAGAGATGGCCCATTCAGAATGCCCAATGGGCTTAATGACAACTTATCCGCTTCAACAACGCAGCATTCTCGCAAGACGTGATATCGACGCGTTGTAGGGCCCTCTAATGTCCGGTGAGTAAGGTTGGCGTATTCTTAATAGCTCATGATGTTCGATAAGGGACGAAAAAACAAAGAAAAAGAAGAAAAGTGGACCGAAACGGATGAAAATATTCGATTTTGGGCTCCAAAAAGGGCACAGCGAGCAAGCTGGCTGCCCCCGTTGTAGAGCTCTCAGAGAGATTTGCAACGGTATGTTGTGCACCGCGTAACTCCTTACAGATCAAACGTTATGGGCACTAGAGCGATGGAGACCGAGTCACAAGCCCTACGCCCTCGGTTTGCTGGCCCATCCTCCACGTGAAGCGAAGTTGTCTTGCCCAAGGTGCCATGGGATTCGATAATTGAAATGTGGTGGATAAAGTATCTTGGCAACCCTAACCGGAGCAAAAAAAATTTAAATGGGGGGTGCAACACGAGGACTTCCTTGGGGGTCACCCATCCTTGTACTACTCTTGCCCAAGCACGCTTAAGTTAGGAGTTATGATGGGATTCGGTGCATTAGTGCTGGTATGATCGAACCCGTCATGTTGAGGGAACAATTCCTTTATGTTTTAATGGTTCACAGTCCCAGCCTAGAGAGATGGCCCATTAAGAAGGCCCAATGGGCTTAACAACAACCCATACGCTTCGACAATGCAGCATCCTTGCAAGATGTGATATCGACGTGTTGTATGGCCCTCTAATGTCCCGCAAGTGAGGTGGTCATCCTTTTAACATCTCTCAACGTAAGATCCGGGATGAAAAAACAGAGCTAAATAAGAAAAGTGGCCCAAAACTGAAGAAAATGTTCAATTTTGGGCTCCAAAAATGGGCACAGCAATCAAGTTGGCTGCCCCCGTCGTAGAGCTCTCGGAGAGCTTTTCAACGGTATGCTGTGCGCCTCGTAACTACTTACGGATCAAAAGTTATGGGCACCGGAGCGAAGGAGACCTGGTCACAAGCCCTACGCCCTCGGTTTGTTGGCCCAGCCTCCACGTGAAGCGAAGTTGTCTCGCCCATGGTGCTGTGGGATTTGATAATAGAAATGTGGTGGATAAAGTATCTTGGCAACCCTAACTAGAGCAAAAAAAATTGAAAAGGGGGGTGCAACACGAGGACTTCCCAGGGGGTCGCCCATCCTAGTTCTATTCTCGCCCAAGCACGCTTAACTTCGGTGTTCTGATGGGTTCCTGTACATTGGTGCTGGTATGATCGCACCTGTCAAGTTGAGGGCACAATTCCTTTATGTGTTAACGGTTCACAGTCCCAGCCTAGAGAGTTGGCTCATTCAGAAGGCCCAATGGGCTTAGCGACAACCCATCCACTTCAACAACGCAGCGTCCTCGCAAGACATGATATCGATGTGTTGTAGGGCCCTCTAATGTCCCGCGAGAAAATTTGTCGTCCTTTTAATAGTTCACGACGTACGATCTGGGATGAAAAACAGAGCAAAAATAGGTAAATGGCCCAAAACTGATGAAAACATTCGATTTTGGGCTCCAAAAAAGGCAAAGCAAGCAAGCTAGCTGCCCCCGTCATAGAGCTCTCGGTGAGCTTTGCAACGGTATGATGTGCGCCGCGTAACTCCTTACGGATCAAAAGTTATGGGCATCGGAGCGACGGAGACCTGGTCATAAGCCCTACGCCCTCGGTTTGTTGGCCCAGCCTCCACGTGAATCGAAGTTGTCTTGTCCAAGGTGCCGTGGGATTCGATAATTGAAATGTGGTGGATAAAGTATCTTGGCAACCCTAATCGGAGCAAAAAAATTGAAAAGGGTGTGCAACACGAGGACTTCCCAGGGGGTCACCCATCCTAGTACTACTCTCGCCCAAGCACGCTTAACTTCTGAGTTCTGATGGGATCCGGTGCATTAGTGCTGGTATGATCACACCCGTCATGTTGAGGGCACAATTCCTTTATGTGTTAACGGTTCACAGACCAGCCTAGAGAGATGGCCCATTCAGAAGGTACAATGGGCTTAACGACAACCCATCCGCTTCAACAACGCAGCTTCCTCGCAAGACGTGATATCGACGCGTTGTAAGGCCCTCTAATGTCCCGCGATTAAGGTTGTAATCCTTTTAACAGCTCACGACGTACGATCCGGGACGAAAAAACAGAGCAAAAGAAGAAAAGTGGCCCGCAAACTGATGAAAATGTTCGATTTTGGGCTCCAAAAAGGGCACTGAAAGGAAGCTGGCTGCCCCCGTCGTAGAGCTCCCGGAGAGCTTTGCAACGGTTTGCTGTGCGCCGCCTAACTCCTTACGGATCAAAAGTTTCGGGCACCTGAGCGACGGAGACCTGGTCACAAGCCCTACGCCCTTGGTTTGTTGGCCCAACTTCCACGTGAAGCGAAGTTGTCTTGCCCAAGGTGACGTGGGATTCGATAACAAAAATGTGGTGGATAAAGTATCTTGGCAACCATAACCAGAGCAAAAAAAATTGAAAAGGGGGGTGCAACACGAGGACTTCCCAGGGGGTCACCCATCCTAGTACTACTCTTGCCCAAGCACGCTTAACTTCGGAGTTCTGATGGGATCCGGTGCATTAGTGCTGGTATGATCGCACCCGTCATGTTGAGTGTCACGCCCCAACCCAGCCTATAAAGGTTAGACTAAGGTGTGATCTAAACATTCAAGTCACGTCCCGTACTTAACCATTCATGAAGATTGAACACTTAATGTTTTGGCCTAAACTCTAAAATTTTCCGGAAAACCGGTTGCATAACGGCTGTAATTGGGCTCTTTGATTTGATCTAATTCTCTAAACGCCTCAAAATTTACCATCTCAAATTCATTTTCAACTAAGATTACTATTTATCATCAATTGAAATGCCTACTGGTTGTCTTGATGTCTCATTTAATTAATAACCTAGCATGATACTATGTCTCGTTCGTTTGTTAATCCTCGTCACAAAAGTACCTGTTGATCTTAGCTTAATAGCGAGTACCTACTTAAGATTTGGTTGGTTCATTTTACTAAGCCTTTACCTAATGCTTCATAATCCTATTATAGATACTAGCAGTAATAATAGCAAAATGACCATAGTAGCGTCTAGTGTCTGTCTAGTTAACATCAGTACAAACCAAAATTAGACCCCAAATTACAACAGGGGGCTTTTACATTACACATCAAGCAACATAAAAAGGAAATAGTCTTCAAATAGCATAGTTCACAAATAGCCATAATCACGCAAGGCACATAGGACAGGCAATCACTCCAAGGAATCATCGTTAGGCACATCGTCCTCAGGTACCTGTTCTTGATCTTCTTCACCTGAGATGATAAAAGAGGGTGAGTCCTTATGAACTCAGCATGGGGGAACGAGAAATAGGTTTTGAAACTCATTTTCCGGTTCAACTTATGAAAATCCTTTTGCAAGAATGAATATAATACAATTAAGTACATAACAATAGTATACGGTAAAGAAACACATTTACCAGTCTTTCATCCCCGAGGTTCTCCAGGAACCAAGCGAGAGTACTTATACATATAGAAAAAGGATACGGTGAGCTTTTGCTCTTAGTGGTTGCGGCCGACTTCAAATCATCCCCTTAACACGCCAAGTGGATGTACTCTGGATGTACCCCGAAATCCTACGACCCAATTCTCCGAGGAAGTCTAGCCCCCAAGCGAGAGAGGGAATTGGACAGTGGTAGTCACGGGTGCACCGGCAAGCCTGATGCCGCCCAGTGTGCGTGATCGCTACCACGCCAGACTGAAAGGTTGCAACCTTGTATGCAATGCACATTTATGACATTTAATATATCACATTAGGAGGACAACAAAGTAGGTTGCCTCCGGACAGTCATAAGATTGCACATTGACAAGTAAACAAGCGAGGCACGAATAGACAAGTAATTTCACTTGAAAAGCGTATGGAGTTATATGAACATTAAACGGGCAGCCATGTAACACATGTAAATCAAATCATATAACTCATTTCAAAGTCCACGTAATCAAATATTAAGATTATTCAACATGCAACAACATCTACGTGGGCTCGGATGCAAGAAACGCCTATTTGTCAACATGCAACGAATCAATATCACATTTAGGGCTATAAGGAAACTAGGGGCAGCCTACTAAACATATAATTACACTCAATATTCAACGGTTCAACACTTAGCAAGTTCGCCTAGTCACTAGGGTTTCCATTTCGTGCTTACCCGTGCAATTAAGCCCCAAGTCAATTCAAAATCAATCTCAAGCCAAGCATCAATTAATCCAAACATCCCCAATCACTAAAAACAGTCCACACAACATCCCAATGCCAAAATCCAAAGTAATTAATACCACAAGAGAAGTTACAACAAATTTCTAAGCATATAACTAAGTGAAACCCTCACTGCAATAGGCTGTTTTCTCACAATCATTGAGTCAAGCAATAAATCTCCAATTCCATTGAATAAGATTTCAAATTAAATCTTAAGAAGTGAACTAAAATCAGAAACAAACCTTGCATCATTTGGAGTTCGAGATCAATAGTTATAGCCAAAACAGTGGGATTGCACAAAACTGTCCAGATTTGCACACATTTCAATAATTGTCGTATTTGAGGTCCTTAGGGTCAGATTTAGCCTTAGTCCATTTCAGACAAAAATGTCCATAACTGAAAAACATAGAAGTACACCAAATTTAATGCATTTTGGACATCATTTACTAAGTAAAATATTGTTCGTTCTACAAGGTCAGTGCATCTGCCAAAACCTGCTTCATTTTTCCAGATTTCCAGATTTGGACACATTTTAATGATTTGCCATTTTGAGGACTTTAGACTCGAAATTAGCATTGGCCTATTTCTACAAAAAATGTTCAAAACTGGTAACACTAGTCACCTAACAATTTTCATGGATTTTCAACATCATTTTCCTAGCCAAACTCACCTCGAAACAACAGGTCAGAGAGTTGTCACACAATCCGATTTCACCTATCATCATCTTCAAGCCAAAATATTGCCATGCATGGTTGTAAAAGCTTATAACTCAAGTACAGAAGCAAATACATACATTTATAAGCATGCATGTGGATTTTTGAAGGATTTTCAAAAGGTTTTAGCCGTCACCTTAGCAAATCAACAAGAAGATGCACAAAACATGTTGAAGCACAAAATTCTTCTTCTTCTTTGCTTAGCCGAGATTCCAACTTGATTTTCTCTATTTTTCCTAGCTTTGTGACCAAGCTCTTAGTACATGCATGTGGTTAGAACAAGAAGAAAAGAAATGGAAGCTAGGAAACTCATCAAGGCCGAAATGGTGACTCAAAGGGTTTGCATGTGTGATTCTTGTAACTTAGCTAGCTTGGTTGAGTTCCTTTGCTTGTTGTTTGTCTTGATGCACCATAGGATGATGAAGATGAGCTAAGGGATGAAGAAACTCAGCCAAAACCGAGATTGAGAGAGAAGAATGAGAGGGAGAGAGAGAAAAATGAAAAGAAATGAGAGAAATGAAGAAAAATAAGAGTTTTGATGGGCAAAGGAGCATTGTCGGCCTAGGGGCTTGCAATTTTCAGATTTGTGTCTTCAAGATGCTTAAATTTTGAAGTGTTTAGCATGGGCAAGGGGGCAATGTCGAGAATGGTGGAGTTTGAGGAGGTTTTAAGCAATTTTTTTATGCATTTGTGTCATAGAATGTCATAAAATGTTGGGAATGAGATTTGAATTATGCAAAGCAAGCACAAGGCTCTCAAAGTGGTCGGCCAAGGCATCAAAAATCTGATTTTTTTGGTCATCTTTGAGCATTATTTAATTGTGTGTTGAAAGTGCAAAAAGAATAAAGAATAAAGAATAAGGAAAGTCTAGCTTTTTGTGATATTTTGTCTTCTAGTGGGTTGAATTAGTAATTTAATAATAGTTAGTGGAATTTGTAGGATTAATTAATGACCTAGTGCTTCGTGTAAGATGCTTTCTTGATTAGCGTGAGGGTACGCTTTCCTAGGTCTAGGCCACACACTACGAGGTAGGGCACGAACTACGAGACGAACGCATGTTTTTCAAGTAAATGCACACACCCCTAAATGAATGCATGTAATTCAATGCATGGCACACAAAACGAACACAATTCTTAAACCTAGGTCAAGGCACACAAATCTAGGTTAGGGCACATGAAACGAGGTATCGCACGCAAATCGAGGTCAGGGAACGTATGACGAGCTATGCACAAAAACCAAGACAGGACACGTAATCCAAGGTCGGTCATATAATTAGGGGTCTATGGCACGTAAATCAAGGTAACACACATTATTCGCGGTCGGGCCTCACATTGAGGGCACAATTTCTTTATGTGTTAACGGTTCACAGTCCCAGCCTAGAGAGATGGCCTATTCAGAAGGCCCAATGGGCTTAACGACAACCCATCTGCTTCAACAACGTAGCATCCTCGCAAGACGTGATATCGACGCATTGTAGGGCCCTCTAATGTCCCGCGAGAAAGGTTGTCGTCCTATTAACAACTCACGACGTACGATCTGGGGCAGAAAAAAAGAGCAAAAATAGAAAAATGGCCTGAAACTAATGAAAATGTTCGATTTTAGGCTCCAAAAATGGCACAACGAGCAAGCTAGCTGCCCCCATCGTAGAGCTCCCGAAGAGCTTTGCAACGGTATGATGTGCGCCGCGTAACTCCGTACGGATCAAAAGTTATAGGCGCCGGAGCGATGGAGACTTGGTCATAAGCCCTACGCCTTCGGTTTGCTAGCCCAGCCTCCATGTGAAGCGAAGTTGTCTTGCCCAAGATGCCGTGGGATTCGATAATAGAAATGTGGTGGATAAAGTATCTTGGCAACCCTAACCGGAGCAAAAAAAATTGAAAAAGGGGGTACAACAAGAGGATTTCCCAGGGGGTCATCCATCCTAGTACTACTATCGCCCAAGCACACTTAACTTCAGAGTTTTGATGGGATCCAGTGCATTAGTCCTAGTATGATCGCACCCGTCATGTTGAGGGCACAATTCCTTTATGTGTTAACGGTTCACAGTACCAGCCTAGAGAGATGGCCCATTTAGAAGGCCCAATGGGCTTAACGACAACCCATCTACTTCAGCAATGCAGCATCCTTGCAAGACGTGATATCAACGCGTTGTAAGGCCCTCTAATGTCCCGTGAGTAAGGTTGTCGTCCTTTTAATAGCTCACGACATACGATCCGGGACGGAAAAATAGAGCAAAATAAGAAAAGTGGCTCGAAACTGATGAAAACGTTCGATTTTAGGCTCCAAAAATGAGCACAGCGAGCAAGTTGGCTACACCCGTCGTAGAGCTCTGGGAGAGCTTTGCAACGGTATGCTGTGCGCCACGTAACTCCTTATGGATAAAAAGTTATGGGCACCGGAGCGAAGGAGACCTAGTCACAAGCCCTACGCCATCGGTTTGCTGGCCCAGCCTCCACGTGAAGCAAAGTTGTCTTTCCCAAGGAGCAGTGGGATTCGATAATAGAAATGTGGTGGATAAAGCATCTTGGCAACCCTAACCGGAGCAAAAAAAATTGAAAAGTGGGGTGCAACACAAGGACTTCCCAAGGAGTCACCCATCCAAGTACTACTCTCGCCCAAGAATGCTTAACTTCAGAGTTCTGATGGGATCCGGTGCATTAGTGCTGGTATGATCGCCCCCTACATTTTGAGGGCACAATTCATTTATGTGTTAACGGTTCACCGTCCTAGCCTAGAGAGATGGCTCATTCAAAAGGCCCAATGGGCTTAACGACAACCCATTCGCTTCAACAACGCAGCATCCTCGCAAGACGTGATATCGACGCATTATAGGGCCCTCTAATGTCCTGCGAGTAAGGTTGTTGTCCTTTTAACAGCTCACGACGTACGATCCGAAATGGAAAACAGTGCAAAAACAAAAAAGTGGCCCAAAACTGATGAAAACGTTGGATTTTGGGCTCCAAAAAGGGCATAGCAAGCAAGCTTGCTGCCCCCGTCGTAGAGCTCTCGGAGAGCTTTGCAACGGTATGTTGTGTACAGCGTAACTCCTTACGGATCAAAAGTTTTGGGCACCGGAGCGACGGAGACCTGGTCATAAGCCCTACGCCCTCGGTTTGCTGGCCCAGCCTCCACGTGAAGCGAAGTTTTCTTGCCCAAGGTACCGTGGGATTCGATAATAGAAATATGGTGGATAAAGTATCTTGGTAACCCTAACAGGCGCAAAAAAAATTGAAAAAGGGGGTGCAACACGAGGACTTCCCAGGGGGTCATCCATCCTAGTACTACTCTCGTCCAAACACGCTTAACTTCGGAGTTCTGATAGGATACGGTGCATTAGTACTGGTATGATTACACCCGTCATGTTGAGGGCACAATTCCTTTATGTGTTAACGGTTCACATTCCCAGCCTAGAGAGATGGCCCATTCAGAAGGCCCAATGGGCTTAACGACAACCCATCCGCTTCAACAACGCAGCGTCCTCATAAAACGTGATATCGACACGTTGTAGGGCCCTCTAATGTCCCGCGAGAAAGGTTTTCATTTTTTAACAGCTCACGACGTACGATCCGGGATGAAAAAACAGAGCATAAATATAAAAGTGGCCCGAAATTGATAAAAATGTTCGCTTTTGTGCTCCAGAAAGGGAACAGCGAGCAAGCTGGCTACCCCCATCGTAGAGCTCTAGGAGAGCTTTGCAACAGTATGCTGTGCGCCGCGTAACTCCGTACGGATCAAAAGTTAAGGGTACCGGAGCGACGGAGACCTGGTCACAAGCCCTACGCCCTCGGTTTGCTGGCCCAGCCTCCTCGTGAAGCAAAGTTGTCTTACACGAGGAGTCATGGGATTCGATAATAGAAATGTGGTGGATAAAGTATCCTGGCAACCCTAACCGGAGCAAAAAAAATTGAAAAGGGGGGTGCATCACGAGGACTTCCCAAGGGGTCACCCATCCTAGTACTACTCTCGCCCAAGCACGCTAAACTTCGGAGTTCTGTTGGGATCCGGTGTATTAGTGCTGGTATGATCACACCCGTCATGTTGAGGGCACAATTCCTTTATGTGTTAACGGTTCACAGTCCCAGCCTGGAGAGATGGCCCATTAAGAAGGCCCAATGGGCTTAACGACAACCCATCCGCTTCAACAACGCAACATCCTGATAAAACGTGATATCGACACGTTGTAGGGCCTTCTAATGTCCTGCGAGAAAGGTTGTCATCCAGGTCAGAAAAACATAGCAAAAATTGAAAAGTGGCCCGAAACTGATGAAAATGTTGGATTTTAGGCTCCAAAAAGGGCACAACGAGCAAGCTAGCGGCCCCCGTCGTAGAGCTCTCGGAGAGCTTTGCAACGGTATGTTGTGCGCCGTGTAACACCTTATGCATAAAAAGTTATGGGCATCGGAGCGACGGAGTCCTGGTCACAAGCCCTACGCCCTCGGTCTGCTAGCCCAGCTTCCACGTGAAGCGAAGTTGTCTTGCCCAAGGTGCTGTGGGATTTGATAATAGAAATGTGGTGGATTAAGTATCTTGGCAACCCTAACCGTTGCAAAAAAAATGGAAAACAGGTGTGCAACACGGGGACTTCCGAGGGGGTCACCCATCCTAGTACTACTCTCGCCCAAGCACGCTTAACTTCGGAGTTTTGATGGCATCCGGTGCATTAGTGCTGGTATGATCGTACCCGTCATTTTGAGAGCACAATTCCTTTATGTATTAACGGTTGACCGTCCTAGCCTAGAGAGATGGCTCATTCAGAAGGCCCAATGGGCTTAACGACAACCTATCCGCTTCAACAACGCAGCATCCTCACAAGACGTGATATTGAGCGGTTGTAGGGCCCTCTAATATCCCGCGAGTAAGGTTTTCATCCTTTTAACAGCTCACGACGTACGATCCGGAACGGAAAAACATAACAAAAATAGAAAAGTGGCCCAAAATTGATGAAAACATTCAATTTTGGGCTCCAAAAAAGGCATAGCAAGCTAGCTTGTTGCCCCCGTCATAGAGCTCTCGGAGAGCTTAGCAACGGTATGTTGTGCGTCGCGTAACTCCTTACGGATCAAAAGTTATGGGCACCGGAAGCGACGGAGACCTGGTCACAAGCCCTACGCCCTCGGTTTGCTGGCCCAGCCTCCACGTGAAGCGAAGTTGTCTTACCCAATGTGCCATGGGATTCGATAATAGAAATGTGGTGGATAAAGTATCTTGGCAACCCTAACCGGAGCAAAAAAAATTGAAAAATGGGGTGCAACACGAGGACTTCCCAGGGGGTCACCCATCTTAGTACTGCCATCGCCCAAGCACGCTTAACTTCGAAGTTCTGATAGGATCCGATCCATTAGTGCTGGTATGATCGCACCCGTCAGGTTGAGGGCACAATTCCTTTATGTGTTAACGGTTCACAGTCCCAGCCTAGAGAGATCGCCTATTCAGAAGGCCCAATGGGCTTAACGACAACCCATCCGCTTCAACAACGCAACATCATCGCCAGACGTGATATCGACGCGTTGTAGGGCCCTCTAATGTCCTGCAAGAAAGGTTGTCATTCTTTTAACAGCTCTCGACATACGATCCGGGATGGAAAAATAGAGCAAAAATAGAAAAGTAGCCCGAAACTGATGAAAACGTTCGATTTTGAGCTCCGGAAAGGGCATAGCAAGAAAGCTAGCTGCCCTCGTCATAGAGCTCTCGGAGAGCTTTGCAACGGTATGCTGTGCGCCGCGTAACTCCTTACGGATCAAAAGTTATGGGCAACGGAGCGAAGGAGACCTGGTCACAAGACCTAGGCCCTCGGTTTGCTGGCCCAGCCTCCACGTGAAGCGAAGTTGTCTTGCCAAATGAGCAGTAGGATTCGATAATAAAAATGTGGTGGATAAAGTATCTTGGCAACACTAACCGGAGCAAAAAAAATTGAAAAGGGGGGTGCAACACGATGACTTCCCAGGGGGTCACCCATCCTAGTACTACTCTTGCCCAAGCACGCTTAATTTTGGAGTTCTGATGGGATCCGGTGCATTAGTGCTGGTATGATCGCACCCGTCATTTTGTGGGCATAATTCCTTTATGTGTTAATGGTTTACCGTCCCAGCTTAGAGAGATGGCTCATTTAGAAGGCCCAATAGGCTTAAAGACAACCCATCCGCTTCAACAATGCAGCATCCTCGCAAGACGTGATATCGATGCGTTGTAGGGCCCTCTAATGTCCCGCGAGTAAGGTTGTCGTCCTTTTGACTACTCACGACGTACGATTCGGTACGAAAAAATAGAGCAAAAATAGAAAAGTGGCCGGAAACTTATGAAAATGTTTGATTTTGGGCTCCAAAAAGGGCACAGCAAGCAAACTTGTTGTCCCCATCGTAGAGCTCTCGGAAAGCTTTGCAACGGTATGCTATGCGCCGCGTAACTCCTTAGGAATCAAAAGTTATGGGCAACGGAGCGACGGAGACCTGGTCACAAGCCCTACGTCCTCGGTTTGCTGGCCCAGCCTCCATGTGAGGCGAAGTTGTCTTTCCCAAGGTGCCGTGGCATTCGATAATAGAAATATGGTGGATAAAGTATCTTGGCAACCCTAACCGGAGCAAAAAAAATTGAAAAAGGGGGTGTAACACGAGGACTTCCCAGGGGGTCACCGATCCTAGTACTACTCTCGCCCAAACACACTTAACTTCGGAGTTCTGATGAGATCCGGTGCATTAGCGCTGGTATGATTGCACCCGTTAGGTTGAGGGCACAATTCCTTTATGTGTTAACGGTTCACAGTCCCAGCCTAGAGAGATGGCCCATTCAGAAGGCCCAACATGCTTAACGACAACCCATCCTCTTCAACAACGCAGCATCCTGGCAAGACATGATATCGATGCATTGTAGGGCCCTTTAATGTACCGCGAGTAAGGTTGTCGTCCTTTTAACAGCTCACGACGCACGATACGGGACGAAAAAATAGAGCTAAATAAGAAAAGTGGCCAGAAACTGATGAAAACGTTCGATTTTGTGCTCCAAAAAGGGGCATAACAAGCAAGCTAACTGCCCTCGTGGTAGAGCTCTCGGAGAGCTTTCCAACGGTATGCTGTACGCCGCGTAGCTCTTTACGGATCAAAAGTTATACGCACCGGAGCACAGGAGACCTGGTCACAAGCCTTACGCCCTCGGTTTGCTGGCCCAGCCTCCACGTGAAGAGAAGTTGTCTTGCCCAAGGTGCCGTGGGATTAGATAATAGAAATATGGTGGATAAGTCTCTTGGCAACCCTAACCGGAGCAAAAAAAATTGAAAAGGGGGGTGCAACACGAGGACTTTCAAGCGGGTCACCCATCCTAGTACGACTCTCGCCCAAGCACGCTTAACTTCGGAGTTCTGATGGGATCTGGTGCATTAGTGCTGTTATGATCGCACCTGTCATATTGAGGGCACAATTCCTTTATGTGTTAACGGTTCACAGTCCCAGCCTAGAGAGATGGCCTATTCAGAAGGACCAATAGGCACAACGACAACCCCTCCACTTCAACAACGCAGCATCCTTGCAAGACGTGATATCGACGCGTTGTAGGGCTCTCTAATGCCTCGCGAGTAAGGTTGTCATCCTTTTAACAGCTCAAGACGTACGATCCGGGAGGGAAAAACAAAGCTAAATAAGAAAAGTGACCTAAAACTGATGAAAATGTTCAATTTTGGGCTCCAAAAATGGGAACAGCTAGCAAGCTCGCTGCCCCTATCGTAGAGCTCTCGGAGAGCTTTGCAACGGTATGTTGTGCGTCGCGTAACTCCTTACGATTCAAAAGTTATGGGCACCGGAGCGAAAAAGACCTGGTCACAAGCCCTACTCCCTCGGTTTGCTGGCACAGCCTCCACGTGAAGTGAAGTTGTCTTGCCCAAGGTGCCATGGGATTCGATAATAGAAATGTGGTGGACAAAGTATCTTGGGAACCCTAATTGGAGGAAAAAAAAATTGAAAAGTGGGTGCAACACGAGGACTTCCTAGGGGTCACCCATCCTAGTACTACTCTCGCCCAAGCAGGCTTAACTTCGGAGTTCTGAAGGGATCTGGTGCATTACTACTGGTATGATCGCACCCATCATGTTGAGGGCACAATTCCTTTTTGTGTTAACGGTTCACAGTCCCAGTCTAGAGCGATGCCTCATTCAGAAGGCCCAATGGGCTTAACGACAACCCATCCGCTTCAACAACGCAGCATCCTCGCAAGACATGATATCGACGTGTTGTAGGGCCCTCTAATGTCCCGCAAGTAAGGTTGTCATCCTTTTAATAGCTCACGACGTACGATCCGGGACGGAAAAACAAATCAAAAATAGAAAAGTGGCCCGAAACTGATGAAAACGTTCGATTTTGGGCTCCAAAAAGGGCACAGCGAGCAAGCTCGCTGCTCCTGTCGTAGAGCTCTTGGAGTACTTCGCAACTGTATGTTGTGCGCCGCGTAACTCCATACGAATCAAAAGTTATGGGACCGGAGCGACGGAGAGCTGGTCACAAGCCTTACACCCTCGGTTTGCTGGCCCAGCCTCCACGTGAAGCGAAGTTGTCTTACCCAAGGTGCCGTGGGATTTGATAATAGAAATATGGTGGATAAAGTATCTTGGCAAACCTAACCGGAGCAAAAAAATTAGAAAAGGGGGTGCAACACGAGGACTTCCCAGCGGGTCAACCATCCTAGTACTACTCTCGCCCAGGCACGCTTAACTTCGGAGTTCTGATGGGATCCGGTGCATTAATGCTGGTACGATCGCACCCATCATGTTGAGGGCACAATTCCTTTATGTGTTAAGAGCTCACAGTCCCAGCCTAGAGAGATGGAACATTCAGAAGGCCCAATGGGCTTAACGACAACCCATCCGCTTCAACAATGCAGCATCCTCGCAAGACGTGAAATCGACAAGTTGTAGGGCACTCTAATTTCACGCGAGTAAGCTTGTCGTCCTTTTAACAGCTCACGACGTACGATCCGGGATGGAAAAACATAGCAAAAGAAGAAAAGTGGCCCGAAACTGATGAAAATGTTCGATTTTGGGCACCAAAAAGGGCAGAGCGATCAAGTTCTCTACCCCAATCGTAGAGCTCTCGGAGAACTTTACAACGGTATGTTGTGCGCCGCGTAACTCCATACGAATCAAAAGTTATGGGCACCGGAGCGACGGAGAGCTGGTCACAAGCCTTACACCCTCGGTTTGCTTGCCCAGCCTCCACGTGAAGCGAAGTTGTCTTACCCAAGGTGTCGTGGGGTTTGATAATAGAAATATGGTGGATAAAGTATCTTGGCAAACCTAACCGGAGCAAAAAAAATTGAAAAGGGCGTGCAACACGAGGACTTCCCAGCGGGTCAACCATCCTAGTACTACTCTCGCCCAAGCACGCTTAACTTCGGAGTTCTGTTGGGATCCGATGCATTAGTGCTAGTACGATCGCACCCATCATGTTGAGGGCACAATTCCTTTATGTGTTAATAGCTCACAGTCCCAGCCTAGAGAGATGGCACATTCAGAAGGCCCAATGGGCTTAATGACAACCCATCCGCTTCAACAATGTAGTATCCTCTCAAGACGTGCAATCGAAAAGTTGTAGGGCACTCTAATGTGCCGCGAGTAAGGTTGTCGTCCTTTTAACAGCTCACGACGTACGATCCGGGATGGAAAAATAGAGCAAAAGAATAAGAGTGGCCTGAAACTGATGAAAACGTTCGATTTTGCGCTCCAAAAAGGGCAGAGTGAGCAAGCTCGATGCCCCCGTCGTAGAGCTCTCGGAGAGCTTTGCAACTGTATGCTGTGCGCCGCGTAACTCTTTACGTATCAGAAGTTATGGGCACCGGAGCGAAGGAGACCTGGTCACAAGCCTTACTCCCTCGGTTTGCTGGCCCAGCCTCCACGTGAAGCGATGTTGTCTATCCCACGGTGCCGTGGGATTCGATAATAGAAATGTGGTGGATAAAGTATCTTGACAACCCTAACCGGAGCAAAAAAAAAATTGAAAAGGTGGGTGCAACACAAGGACTTCCCAGGGGGTCACCCATCCTAGTACTACTCTCGCCCAAGCACGCTTAACTTCGGAATTCTGATGGGATCCGGTGCATTTGTGCTGGTATGATCGCACCCGTCATGTTGAGAGCACAATTCCTTTATGTGTTAACGGTTCACAGTCCCAGCCTAGAGAGATGGCCAATTCAGAAGGCCCAATGGGCATAACGACAACCCATCCACTTAAACAACGCAGCATCCTCGCAATACATGATATCGACGGGTTGTAGGGCCCTCTAATGTCCTGCGAGTAAGGTTGTCATCCTTCTAACAGCTCAAGACGTACGATCCGGGACGGAAAAACATAGCTAAATAAGAAAAGTAGCTTGAAACTGATGAAAACGTTCGATTTTGTGCTCCAAAAAGGGGCACAGCGAGCAAGCTCACTGCCCCCATCGTAGAGCTCTCGGAGAGCTTTGCACCGCGTAACTCTTTAGGGATCAAAAGTTATGGGCACCGGAGCGAAGGAGACCTGGTCACAAACCCTATGCCCTCGGTTTGCAGGCTCAGCCTCCACGTGAAGCGAAGTTGTCTTGCCCAAGGTGCCGTGGTATTCGATAATAGAAATGTGGTGGATAAAGTATCTTGGCAACCCTAGCCGGAGGAAAAAAAATTGAAAAGGGGGGTGCAACACGAGGACTTCCGAGGGGGTCACCCATCCAAGTACTACTCTTGCCCAAGCACTCTTAACTTTGTAGTTCTGATGGGATCCGGTGCATTAGTGATGGTATGATCGCACCCGTCATGTTGAGGGCACAATTCATTTATGTGTTAATAGTTCACAGTCCCAACCTAGGGTGATGGCTCATTCAAAAGGCCCAATGGGCTTAACGAGAACCCATCCGCTTCAACAATGCCGCATCCTCACAAGACGTGATATCAACTCGTTGTAGGGCCCTCTAATGTCCCACGAGTAGGTTTGTCGTCCTTTTAACAGCTCACGATGTACGATTCGGGATGGAAAAATAGAGCAAAAAAAGAAAAGTGGCCCGAAACTAATGAAAACGTTTGATTTTGGGCTCTAAAAAGGGCACAGCGAGCAAGCTAGCTGCCTCCGTTGTAGAGCTCTCGGAGAGCTTTGCAACGGTATGCTGTGCGCCGCGTAACTCCTTACGGATCAAAAGTTATGGGCCCCGGAGTGACGGAGACCTGGTCACACGCCCTACGCCCTCGATTTAAAGGCCCAGCCTCCACGTGAAGCGAAGTTGTCTTGCCCAAGGTACCGTGGGATTCGATAATTGAAATGTGGTGGATAAAGTATCTTGGCAACCCTAACCGGAGCAAAAAAAATTGAAAATGGGGGTGTAACACGAGGACTTCACATGGGGTAACCCATCCTAGTACTACTCTCGCCCAAGCACGCTTAACTTCGGAGTTATGATGGGATCCGATGGATTAGTGCTGGTATGATCGCACCCGCCATGTTAAGGGCACAATTCCTTTATGTGTTAACAGTTCACAGTCCCAGCCTAGAGAGATGGCACATTTAGAAGGCCCAATGGGCTTAACGACAACCCATCGGCTTCAACAATGCACCATCCTCGCAAGACGTGAAATCGATGCGTTGTTGGGCATTCTAATGTCCCGCGAGTAAGGTTGTCGTCCTTTTAACAGCTCACGACGTACTATAAGAAACGGAAAAACAGATCAAAAGATGAAAAGTGGCCCGAAACTGATGAAAACGTTCCAAGTTGGGCTCCAAAAAGGGCAGATCGAGCAAGTTCGCTGCCCTAGTCGTAGAGTTCTCGAAGAGCTTTGTAACTGTATGTTGTGCGACGCATAACTCTTTACGGATCAGAAGTTATGGGCACCAGAGCGAATGAGACCTGGTCACAAGCCCTACGCCCTCGGTTCGCTGGCCCAGCCTCCGCGTGAAGCGAAGTTGTCTTGCCAAAGGTTCCATAAAATTCGATAATAGAAATGTGGTGAATAAAGTATCTTGGCAACCCTAACCGGAGCAAAAAAAATTGAAAAGGGGGGTGCAACACGAGGACTACCCAGGGGGTCACCCATCCTAGTACTACTTTCGCCCAAGCATGCTTAACTACGGAGCTCTGATGGATCTGGAGCATTATTGCTGGTATGATCACACCCGTCATGTAGAGGGCACAATTCCTTTATGTGTTAATGGTTCATAGTCCCAGCCTAGGGAGATGACTCATTCAGAAGGCCCAATGGGCTTAACGATAACCCATTCGCTTCAACAACACAGTATCCTCGCAAGACATGATATCAACTCGTTGTCGGGCCCTCTAATGTCCCGCGAGTAGGGTTTTCGTCCTTTTAACAGCTCACGATGTACGATTCGGGAGGGAAAACAGAACGAAAATAGAAAAGTGGCCCAAAACTAATGAAAACATTCGATTTTGGGTTCTAAAAAGGGCTCAGCGAGCAAGCTAGCTACCCCCATTGTAGAGCTCTCGAAGAGCTTTGCAACGGTATGCTGTACGCCGCGTAACTCTTTGCGGATCAAAAGTTATGGGCCCCGGAGCGACGGAGAACTGGTCACAAGCCTTATCCCCTCGGTTTGCTGGCCCAGCCTCCACGTGAAGTGAAGTTGTCTTGCCCAAGGTGCTTTGGGATTCGATAATAGAAATGTGGTGGATAAAGTATCTTGGCAACCCTAACCGGAGCAAAAAAAATTGAAAAGAGGGGTGCAACACGAGGACTTCCCAGGTGCTTACCCATCCTAGTACTACTCTCGCGCAAGCACGCTTAACTTCGGAGTTCTGATGAGATCCGGTGCATTAGTGCTGGTATGATCGCACCCGTCATGTTGAGGGCACAATTCCTTTATGTGTTAACGGTTCACAGTCCCAGTCTAGGGAGATGGCCCATTCAGAAGGCCCAATGGGCTTAACGACAACCCATCCACTTCAACAACGCATCATGCTTGCAAGACATGATATCGATGCATTGTAGGGTCCTCTAGTGTCCCGCGAGCAAGGTTGTCATCCTTCTAACAGCTCACGACGTACGATCCGGGACCCAAAAAAAGAGCTAAATTAGAAAAGTGGCCCGAAACTGAGGAAAACATTCGATTTTGTACTCCAAAAAGGGCACAGCAAGAAACCTAACTGCCCCCGTCGTCGAGCTCTCGGAGAGCTTTGCAACGGTTTGCTGTGCGCCGCGTAACTCCATACGGATCAAAAGTTATGGGCACCAGAGCGACGGAGACCTGGTCACAAGCCTTACACCCTAGGTTTGCTGGCCCAACCTCCACGTGAAGCAAAGTTGTCTAGAGAGATGGCCCATTCAGAAGGCCCACTAGGCTAAACGACAATCCATCTACTTCAACAACTCAGCATCCTTGCAAGACGTGATATCGACGCGTTGTAGGGCCCTCTAATGTCCCGCGAGTAAGGTTGTCTTGCCCAAGGTACCTTGGGATTCGATAATATAAATGTGGTGGATAAAGTATCTTGGCAACCCTAACTGGAGCAAAAACTTCCCAGGGGGTCAACCATCCTAGTACTACTCTCTCCCAAGCACGCTTAACTTCGGAGTTCTGATGGGAATTGGTACATTAGTGCTGGTATGATCGCACCCGTCATGTTGAGGGCACAATTCCTTTATGTGCTAACGGTTCACAGTCCCAGCCTAGAGAGATGGCCCATTCAGAAGGCCCAATGGGAATAACGACAACCCATCCATTTCAACAATGCAGCATCCTCTTAAGTAAGGTTGTTATCCTTTCAACAGCTCACGTGGTACTATCCGGGGCGGAAAAACAGAGCTAAATAAGAAAAGTGACCTGAAACTGATGAAAACGTTCAATTTTGGGCTCCAAAAATGGGTACAGCGAGCAAGCTCGATGCCTCCATCGTAGAGCTCTTAGAGAGCTTTGCAACGGTATGCTGTGCGCCGCGTAATTCCTTACAGATCAAAAGTTATGGGCACCAGAGCGAAAGAGACCTGGTCACAAGCCCTACACCCTCGGTTTGCTGGCCCAGCCTCCAAGTGAAGCGAAGTTGTCTTGCCCAAGGTGCCGTGGAATTCGATAAAAGAAATATGGTGGATAAAGTATCTTGGCAACCCTAACCGGAGCAAAAAAAATTGAAAAGGGGGGTGCAACACGAGGACTTCCAAGGGGGTCACCCATCCTAGTACGACTCTCGCCCAAGCATGCTTAACTTCGTAGTTCAGATGGGATCTGGGGCATTAGTGCTGGTATGATCGCACTTGTCATGTTGATGGCACAATTCCTTTATGTGTTAACGGTGCACAGTCCCAGGCAAGAGAGATGGCCCATTCAGAAGGCCCAATGCGCATAATGACAACCCATCCATTTCAACAATGCAGCATCCTCGTAAGTAAGGTTGTTATCCTTTCAACATCTCACGACGTACGATCCGGTGCAGAAAAACAGAGCTAAATAAGAAAGGTGACCTGAAACTGATGAAAACGTTCAATTTTGGGCTCCTAAAATGGTTACAGCGAACAAGCTCGATGCCCCCATCGTAGACCTCTCGGAGAGCTTTGCAACGGTATGCTGTGCGCCGCATAACACCATACGGATCAAAAGTTATGGGGACCGGAGAGAAAGAGACCTGGTCACAAGCCCTACACCCTCGGTTTACTGGCCCAGCCTGCACGTGAAGCAAAGTTGTCTTGCCCAAGGTGCCGTGGGATTCGATAATAGAAATGTGGTGGATAAAGTATCTTGGCAACCCTAACCGGAGGAAAAAAAATTGAAAATGGGGGTGCAACACGAGAACTTCCCAGGGGTCACCCATCCTAGTACTACTTTCGCGCAAGCACGCTCAACTTCGGAGTTCTGATGAGATCCGGTGCATTACTGCTAGTATGATCGCACCAGTCATGTTGAGGGCACAATTCCTTCATGTGTTAACGGTTCACAGTCCCTGCCTAGAGAGATGGCTCATTCACAAGACCCAATGAGCTTAATGACAACCCATCCGCTACTACAACGCAGCATCCTCGCAAGACGTGATATCGACGTGTTGTAGGGCCCTCTAATGTCCTGCAAGTTAGGTTGTCATCCTTTTAACAGCTCACGACGTACGATCCGAGATGAAAAAACCAAGTAAAAATAGAAAAGTGGCCCGAAACTGATGAAAACGTTCAATTTTCGACTCCAAAAAGGGTACAGCGAGCAAGTTGGCTGCCCCCGTCGTAGAGCTCTCGGAGAGCTTTGCAACTGTATGCTGTGCACCGCGTAACTCCTTATGGATCAAAAGTTGTGGTCACCGGAGCAACGGAGACCTGGTCACAATCCCTATGCCCTCGGTTTGCTGGCCCAGCCTCCACGTGAAGCGAAGTTGTCTTACCCAAGGTGTCGTGTGATTTGATAATAGAAATGTGGTGGATAAAGTATCTTGGCAAACCTAACCGGAGCAAAAAAAATTGAAAAGAGGGGTGCAACACGAGTACTTCCCAGGGGGTCAACCATCCTAGTAATACTCTCGCGCAAGCACGCTTAACTTCGGAGTTCTGATGGGATCCGGTGCATTAGTGTTGGTATGATCGCACTCGTCATGTTGAGGGCACAATTCCTTTATGTGTTAACGGTTCACAGTCCCAGCCTAGAGAGATGGCGCCTTTAGAAGGCCAAATAGGCTTAACGACAATCCATCCGCTTCAACAACGCAGCATCATCGCAAGACGTGATATCGAAGCATTGTAGGGCCCTCTAATGTCCTGCGAGTAAGGTTGTCGTCCTTTTAACATCTCACGACGTATGATCTGGGACAGAAAAATAGAGCTAAATAAGAAAAGTGGCATAAAACTGATGAAAATGTTCAAGTTTGTGCTAAAAAAATGGGCACAGCGAGCAAGCTGGCTGTCCTCGTCGTAGAGCTCTCGGAGAGCTTTGCAATGGTATGTTGTGCGCCGCGTAACTCCTTACGGATCAAAAGTTATAGGCACCAGAGTGACGGAGACCTGGTCACAAGCCCTACACCCTCGGTTTGATGGCCCAGCCTCCATGTGAAGCGAAGTTGTCTTGCCCAATGTGCCGTGGGATTCGATAATAGAAACGTTGTGGATAAAGTATGTTGGCAACCCTAACCGGAGCAATAAAAAATTGAAAAGGGGGGTGCAACACGAGGACTTCCCAGGCGGTCACCCGTCATAGTACTACTCTCGCCTAAGCACACTTAACTTCAGACTTCTGATGGGATCCGGTGCATCAGTGCTGGTATGATCATACCCGTCATGTTGAGGGCACATTTCTTTTATGTGTTAACGGTTCACAGTCCCAGCCTAGAGAGATGGCTCATTCAGAAGGCCCAATGGGCTTAACGACAACCCATCCACTTAAACAACGCAGTATCCTCGCAAGATGTGATATCGATGCGTTGTAGGGCCCTCTAATGTCCCGCGAGTAAGGTTGTCGTCCTTTTAACATCTCACGACGTACGATCCGGGACAAAAAAACATGCCTAAATAAGAAAAGTGGCCTGAAACTGATAAAAATGTTCAATTTTGGGCTCCAAAAATGGGCACAGCGAGCAAGCTGGCTGCCCCCGTTGTAGAGCTCTCGGAGAGCTTTGCAACGGTATCCTGTGCGCCGTGTAACTCCTTACGGATCAAAAGTTATGGGCACTGGAGCGAAGGAGACCTGGTCACAAGCCCTACACCCTCGGTTTGCTAGCCCTGCCTCCACGTGAAGCGAAGTTGTCTTGCCAAGGTGCCGTGGGATTCAATAATAGAAATGTGGTGGATAAAGTATCTTGGCAACCCTATCCAAAGCAAAAAAAATTGAACAGGGGGGTACAACACAAGGACTTCCAAAGGGGTCACCCATCCTAGTACTACTCTCGCCCAAGCACGCTTAACTTCGGAGTTCTGATGGGATCCAGTGCATCAGTGCTGGTATGATCGCACCCGTCATGTTGAGGGCACAATTCCTTTATGTGTTAACGGTTCACAGTCCCTGCCTAGAGAGATGGCTCATTCAGAAGGCCCAATGGGCTTAACGATAACCCATCCACTTCAACAACGCAGCATCCTCCCAAGATGTGATATCGACGCGTTGTAGGGCCCTCTATTGTCCCGTGAGTAAGGTTGTCGTCCTTCTAACATCTCACGACGTACGATCAAGGACAGAAAAAGAAAGAAAAAATAGAAAAGTTGCCCGAAACTGATGAAAATGTTCAATTTTTGGCTCCAAAAAGGGCAAAGCGAGCATGCTAGCTGCCCCCGTCGTAGAGGTCTCGGAGAGCTTTGCAACGGTATGCTGTGTGCCGCGTAACCCCTTACGGATCAAAAGTTATGGGCACCGGAGTGACGGAGACCTGGTCACAAGCCCTATGCCCTCGGTTTACTGGCCCAGCCTCCACGTGAAGCGAAGTTGTCTTGTCCAAGATGCCGTGGGGTTCGATAATAGAAATGTGGTAGGTAAAGTATCTTGGCAACCCTAACCGGAGCAAAAAAAATTGAAAAAGAGGGTGCAACATGAGGACTTCCCAGGGGGTCACCCATCCTAGTACTACTCTCGCCTAAGCGAGCTTAACTTCGGAGTTCTAATGGGATCCGGTGCATTAGTGCTGGTTTGATCGCACCAGTCATGTTGAGGGCACAATTCCTTTATGTGTTAATGGTTCACACTCCCAGCCTAGAGCGATGGCTCATTCAGAAGGCCCAATGGTCTTAACGACAACCCATCCGTTTCAACAACGCAGCATCCTCGCAAGACGTGATATCGACGCGTTGTAGGGCCTTCTAATGTCCCGCGAGTAAGGTTGTCATCCTTTTAACAGCTCACGACGTACGATCCGGGATGGAAAAACAGAGCAAAAATAGAAAAGTGGCCTAAAACTAATGAAAACGTTCAATTTTGGGCACCAAAAAGGGCAAAGCGAGCAAGCTAGCTGCCCCCATCACAGAGCTCTCGTAGTGCTTTGCAACGGTATGCTGTGCGCCGCATAACTCCTTATGGATCAAAAGTTATGGGCACCGGATTGACGGAGACCTGGTCACAAGCCCTACGCCCTCGGTTTGCTGGCCCAGCCTCCACGTGAAGCGAAGTTGTCTTACCCAATTTGCTGTGGGATTCGATAATAAAAATGTGGTGGATAAAGTATCTTGGCAACCCTAACCGGTGCAAAAAATATTGAAAAGGGGGGTGCAACACGAGGAGTTCCCATGGGGTCACCCATCCTAGTACTACTCTCGCCCAAGCACGCTTATCTTCGGAGTTCTGATGGGATCCGGTGCATTAGTGCTGGTATGATCGCATCCATCATATTGAGGGCACAATTCCTTTATGTGTTAACGATTCATAGTCCCAGCCTAGAGAGATAGCCCAATGGGCTTAACGACAACCCATCCACTTTAACAACGCAGTATCCTCGCAAGACGTGATATCGACGTGTTGTAGGGCCCTCTAATGTCCCACGAGTACGATTGTCGTCCTTTTAAGAGCTCACGACGTACGATCCAAGACGGAAAAACAAAGTAAAAATAGAAAAGTGGCCTGAAATTGATGAAAACGTTCGATTTTCGACTCCAAAAAGGGCAAAGCGAGCAAGCTAGCTGCCCCCGTCGTAGAGCGCTTGGAGAGCTTTGCAACTGTATGCTGTCCGCCGTGTAACTCCTTACGGATCAAAAGTTATGGGCACCAGAGCGACGGAGACCTGGTCACAAGCCTTACGTCCTCGGTTTGCTGGTCCAGCCTCCACGTGAAGCGAAGTTGTCTTACCCAAGGTGCCGTGGGATTTGATAATAGAAATGTGGTGGATAAAGTATCTTGGCAAACCTAACCGGAGCAAAAAAAATTGAAAATGGGGGTGCAAGGCGAGGACTTCCCAGGGGGTCAACCATCCTAGTACTACTCTCGCCCATGCACGTTTAACCTCGGAGTTCTGATGGGATCCAGTGCATTAGTGCTGGTATGATCGCACCCGTCATGTTAAGGGCACAATTCCTTTATGTTTTAATGGTTCACAGTCCCAGCCTAGAGAGATGGCCCATTCAGAAGGCCCAATGGGCTTAACGACAACCCATCTGCTTCAACAATGCAGCATCCTTGCAAGATGTGATATCAACGCGTTGTATGGCCCTCTAATGTCACTCGAGTGAGGTGGTCGTCCTTTTAACATGTCATAACGTAAGATCCGGGATGAAAAAACAAATCCAAATAAGAAAAGTGGCCTAAAACTGATGAAAACGTTCAATTTTGGGCTCCAAAAATGGGCACAATGAGCAAGTTGGCTGCCCCCGTCGTAGAGCTCTCAGAGAGCTTTGTAACGGTATGCTGTGCGCCTCGTAACTCCTTACGGATCAAAAGTTATGGGCACCGGAGCGAAGGAGACCTGGTCACAAGCCTTACGCCCTCGGTTTGTTGGCCCAGCCTCCACGTGAAGCGAAGTTGTCTTGCCCAAGGTGCCGTGGGATTCGATAATAGAAATGTGGTAGATAAAGTATCTTGGCAACCCTAACCGGAGCAAAAAAAATTGAAAAGGGGGGTACAACACGAGGACTTCCCAGGGGGTCGCCCATCCTAGTACTACTCTCGCCCAAGCACGCTTAACTCCTGTGTTCTGATGGGATCCAGTACATTGGTGCTGGTATGATCGCACCCGTCATGTTGAGGGCACAATTCCTTTATGTGTTCACGGTTCAGAGTCCCAGCCTAGAGAGTTGGCTCATTCAGAAGGCCCAATGGGCTTAGCGACAACCCATCCTCTTCAACAACGCAGCATCCTCGTAAGACGTGATATCGACGCGTTGTAGGGCCCTCTAATATCCCGCAAGAAAAGTTGTCGTCCATTTAACTGTTCACGACGTACAATACGGGATGGAAAAACATAGCAAAAATAGAAAAATGGCCCAAAACTGATGAAAACGTTCGATTTTGGGCTCCAAAAAGGGCAAAGCAAGCAATCTAGCTGCCCCCATCGTAGAGCTCTCGGAGAGCTTTGCAACGGTATGCTGTGCGCCGCGTAACTCCTTACGGATCAAAAGTTATAGGCATCGGAGCGACAGAGACCTGGTCACAAGCCCTACGCCCTCGGTTTGCTGGCCCAGCCTCCATGTGAAGCGAAGTTGTCTTGTCCAAGGTGCCGTGGGATTCGATAATAGAAATGTGATGGATAAAGTATATTGGCAACCCTAATCGGAGCAAAAAAATTGAAAAGGGGGTGGAACACGAGGACTTCCCAGGGGGTCACCCATCTTAGTACTACTCTCGCCCAAGCACGCTTAACTTCGGAGTTCTGATGCGATCCGGTGCATTAGAGCTGGTATGATCACACCCGTCATGTTGAGGGCACAATTCCTTTAGGTGTTAACGGTTCACGGAACAGCCTAGAGAGATGGCCCATTCAGAAGGTACAATGGGCTTAACGACAACCCATTCGCTTCAACAACACAGCTTCCTCGCAAGACGTGATTTCGACGCGTTGTAAGGCCCTCTAATGTCCCGCGAGTAAGGTTGTCGTCCTTTTAACAGCTCACGACGTACGATTTGGGACGGAAAAACATAGCAAAAGAAGAAAAGTGGCCCGAAACTGATGAAAATGTTTGATTTTGGGCTCCAAAAAGGGCACTGCGCGCAAGCTAGCTACCCCCGTTGTAGAGCTCCCGGAGAGCTTTGCAACGGTTTGCTGTGCGCCGTATAACTCCTTACGGATCAAAAGTTTTGGGCACCTGAGCGACGTAGACCTGGTCACAAGCCCTACGCCCTTGGTTTGTTGGCCCAGCCTCCAGGTGAAGCGAAGTTGTCTTGCCCAAGGTGACGTGGGATTTGATAACAGAAATGTGGTGGATAAAGTATCTTGGCAACCATAACCGGAGCAAAAAAAATTGAAAAGAGGGGTGCAACACGAGGACTTCCCAGGGGGTTACCCATCCTAGTACTACTCTCGCCCAAGCACGCTTAACTTCGGAGTTCTGCTGGGATCCGGTGCATTAGTGCTGGTATGATCGCACCCGTCATGTTGAGTGTCATGCCCCAACCCGGCCTATAAAGTTCTGCTGGGATCCGGTGCATTAGTGCTGGAAGAAAAGTGGCCCGAAACTGATGAAAACGTTCATTTCTGGGCTCCAAAAATGGGCACAGCGAGCAAGCTGGCTGCCCCCATCGTAGAGCTCTCGGATATCTTTACAACGGTATGCTGTGCGCCACGTAACTCCTTACAGATCAAAAGTTATGGGCACCGGAGCATAGGAGACCTGGTCACAAGCCCTACGCCCTCGGTTTGCTGGCCCAGCCTCCACGTGAAGCGAAGTTTCCTTGCCCAAGGTGCCGTGGGATTCGATAATAGAAATGTGGTGGATAAAGTATCTTGGCAACACTAACTAGAGCAAAAAAAATTGAAAAGGGGTATACAACACGAGGACTTCCCAGGAGGTCACCCATCCTAGTACTCCTCTCGCCCAAGCACGCTTAACTTCAGAGTTCTGATGGGATCTGGTGCATTAGTGATGGTTTGATCGCATCAGTCATGTTGAGGGCACAATTCCTTTATGTGTTAACAGTTCACAGTCCCAGCCTAAAGAGATGGCTTATTCAGAAGGCCCAATGGGCTTAACGACAACCCATCCGCTTCAACAACGAAGCATCCTCGTAAGTTGTGATATCGACACGTTGTAGGGCCCTCTAATATCACGCGAGTAAGGTTGTCGTCCTTTTAACAGCTCACGACGTATGATCTGGGACCGAAAAATAGAGCAAAAATAGAAAAGTGGCGTGAAACTGATAAAAACGTTCGATTTTGGGCTCCAAAAAGGGCGAAGCGAGCAAACTGGCTACCCCCATCGTAGAGCTCTCGGAGAGCTTTGCAACGGTATGCTGTGCGCCGCGTAATTCTTTTCGGATCAAAAGTTATGGGCACCGGAGCGACGGTGACCTGGTCACAAGCCCTATGCCCTCGGTTTGCTTACCCAACCTCCACGTGAAGTGAAGTTGTCTTGCCCAAGGTTCCGTGGGATTTAATAATTGAAATGTGGTGGATAAAGTAACTTGGAAACCCTAATCGGAGCAAAAAAAATTGAAAAGTGGGGTGCAAAACGAGGACTTCCCAAGGGGTTACCCATCCTAGTACTACTCTCGCCCAAGCACGCTTAACTTTGGAGTTCTGATGGGAACCGGTGCATTAGTGCTGGTATGATCGCACCCGTCATGTTGAGGGCAAAATTCCTTTATGTGTTAATGGTTCACAGTCCCAGCCTAGAGAGATGGCCTATTCAGAAGACCCAATGGGCTTAACGACAACCCATCCGCTTCAACAATGCAGCATCCTCGCAAGACGTGATATTGACGCGTTGTAGGGCCCTCTAATGTCCCGCGGTAAGGTTGTCGTCCTTTTAACATCTCACGACGTACGATCCGGGACGGAAAAATAGAACTAAATAAGAAAAGTGGCCCGAAACTAATGAAAATGTTCGATTTTGGGCTCCAAAAATTGGCACAGCGAGCAAGCTAGCTACCCCCATCGTAGAGATCTTGGAGAGCTTTGTAACGGTATGCTGTGCGTCGCCTAAGTCCTTACAGATCAAAAGTTATGGGCACCGGAGCAAAGGAGACCTGGTCACAAGCCCTACGCCCTCGGTTTGCTGGCCCAGCCACCACGTGAAGCGAAGTTGCCTTGCCCAAGGTGCCGTGGGATTTGATAATGGAAATGTGGTTGATAAAGTATCTTGGCAACCCTAACCGGAGCAAAAACAATTGAAAAGGGGTGTACAACACGAGGACTTCCCAGGGGGTCACCCATCCTAGTACTCCTCTCGCCCAAGCACACTTAACTTCGGAGTTCTGATGGGATCTGGTGCATTAGTGCTGGTTTGATCGCATCAGTCATGTTGAGGACACAATTCCTTTATGTGTTAACGGTTCACAGTCCCAGCCTAAAGAGATGGCTTATTCAGAAGGCCCAATGGTCTTAACGACAACCCATCCATTTCAACAACGCAGCATCCTCGCAAGACGTGATATCGACGCGTTGTAGGGCCCTCTAATGTCCTGCGAGTAAGGTTCTCGTCCTTTTAACAGCTCATGAAGTACGATCTGAGATGGAAAAACAGAGCAAAAATAGAAAAGTGGCATGAAACTGATTAAAATGTTCGATTTTGGGCTCCAAAAATGGCAAAGCGAGCAAGCTAGCTACCCCCATCGTAGAGCTCTCGGAGCGCTTTGCAATGGTATGCTGTGCACTGCGTAATTCTTTACGAATCAAAAGTTATGGGCACCGGAGCGACGGAGACCTGGTCACAAGACCTACGCCCTTGGTTTGCTGGCCTAGCCTTCACATGAAGCGAAGTTGTCTTACCCAAGGTGCCGTGGGATTCGATAATAGAAATGTGGTGGATAAAGTATCTTGGCAACCCTAATCGGAGCAAAAAAAATTGATATGGGGGGTGCAACACGAGGACTTCCTAGGGGGTCACCCATCCTAGTACTACTCTCACCCAAGCATGCTTAACTTAGGAGTTCTGATGGGATTCGGTGCATTAGTGCTGGTATGATCGCACCCATCATGTTGAGGGCACAATTCCTTTATGTTTTAACGGTTCACAGTCCCAGCCTAGAGAGATGGCTCATTCAGAAGGCCCAATGGGCTTAACGATGCAGCATCCTTGCAAGATGTGATATCGATGCGTTGTATGGCCCTCTAATGTCCCGCGAGTGAGGTGGTCGTCCTTTTAACATCTCATAACGTAAGATCTGGGACGAAAAATCATAGCTAAATAAGAATAATGGCCTGAAACTGATTAAAACCTTCGATTTTGGGCTCCAAAAATAGGCACTATGAGCAAGTTGGCTGCCCCCGTCGTAGAGCTCTCAGAGAGCTTTGCAACGGTGTGTTGTGCGCCTCGTAACTCCTTACGGATCAAAAGTTATGGGCACCGGAGCGAAGGAGACCTGGTCACAAGCCCTACGCCCTCGGTTTGCTAGCCCAACCTCCACGTGAAGCGAAGTTCTCTTGCCCAAGGTGCTGTGGGATTCGATAATAGAAATGTGGTGGATAAAGTATTTTGGCAACCCTAACCGGAGCAAAAAAAATTGAAAAGGGGGGTGTAACACGAGGACTTCCCAGGGGGTCGCCCATCCTAGTACTACTCTCACCCAAGCACGCTTAACTCCGGTGTTCTGATGGGATCCAGTACATTGGTGCTGGTATGATCGCACCCGTCATGTTGAGGGCACAATTCCTTTATGTGTTCACAGTTCACAGTCCCAGCCTAGAGAGTTGGCTCATTCAGAAGGCCCAATGGGCTTAGCGACAACCCATCCGCTTCAACAACGCAGCATCCTCGCAAGACGTGATATCGATGCATTGTAGGGCCCTCTAATATCCCGCAAGAAAAGTTGTCGTCCTTTTAACAGCTCACGATGTACGATCCGAGATGGAAAAACAGAGCAAAAACAGAAAAATGGCCCAAAACTGATGAAAACGTTTGATTTTGGGCTCCAAAAAGGGCAAAGCAATAAAGCTAGCTGCCCCCGTCGTAGAGCTCTCGGAGAGCTTTGCAACGGTATGCTGTGCGCCGCGTAACTCCTTACGGATCAAAATTTATAGGCATCGGAGCGACGAAGACCTGGTCACAAGCCCTACGCCCTCGGTTTGTTGGCCCAGCCTCCATGTGAAGCGAAGTTGTCTTGTCCAAGGTGCCATAGGATTCGATAATAGAAATGTGATGGATAAAGTATCTTGGCAACCGTAATCGGAGCAAAAAAAATTGAAAAGGGAGTGCAACACGAGGACTTCCCAGGGGGTCACCCATCCTAGTACTACTCTCGCCCAAGCACGCTTAACTTCGGTGTTCTGATGGGATCCGGTGCATTAGTGCTGGTATGATCACACCAATCATGTTGAGGGCACAATTCCTTTATGTGTTAACGGTTCACAGAACAGCCTAGAGAGATGGCCCATTCAGAAGGTACAATGGGCTTAACGACAACCCATCCGCTTCAACAACACAGCTTCCTCGCAAGACGTGATATCGACGCGTTGTAAGGCCCTCTAATGTCCCACGAGTAAGGGTGTCATCCTTTTAACAGCTCACGACGTACGATCCGGGATGGAAAAATAGAGCAAAAGAAGAAAAGTGGCCTGAAACTGATGAAAATGTTTGATTTTGGGCTCCAAAAAGAGCACTGCGAGCAAGCTCGCTGCCCCCGTCGTAGAGCTCCTGGAGAGCTTTGCAACGGTTTGCTGTGCGCCGCGTAACTCCTTACGGATCAAAAGTTTTGGGAACCTGAGCGACGTAGACCTGGTCACAAGCCCTACGCCCTTGGTTTGTTGGCCCAGCCTCCACGTGAAGCGAAGTTGTCTTGCCCAAGGTGACGTGGGATTTGATAACAGAAATGTGGTGGATAAAGTATCTTGGCAACCATAACCGGAGCAAAAAAAATTGAAAAGGGGGGTGCAACACGAGGACTTCCCAGGGGGTCACCCATCCTAGTACTACTCTCGCCCAAGCACGCTTAACTTCGGTGTTCTGATTGGATCCGGTGCATTAGTGCTGGTATGATCGTACCCATCATGTTGAGTGTCACGCCCCAACCCGGCCTATAAAGGTTAGACTAGGGTGTGATCTAAACATTCAAGTCACGTCCCGTACTTAACCATTCATGAAGATTTAACACTTAATGTTTTTGCCTAAAGTCCAAAATTTTCCGGAAAACCGATAGCATAACCGCTGTAATTGGGCTCTTTGGTTTGATCTAATTCTCTAAACGCCTCAAAATTTACCATCTCAGATTCATTTTCAACTAAGATTACTATTTATCATCAATTGAAATGCCTACTGGTTGTCTTGATGTCTCATTTAATTAATAACCTAGCATGATACTATGTCTCGTTCGTTTGTTAATCCTCATTACAAAAGTACCTGTTGATCTTAGCTTAATAGCGAGTACCTACTTAAGATTTGGTTGGTTCATTTTACTAAGCCTTTACCTAATGCTTCATAATCCTATTATAGGTACTAGCAGTAATAATAGCAAAATGACCATAATAGCGTCTAGTGTCTATCTAGTTAACATCAGTACAAACCAAAATTAGACCCCAAATTACAACAGGGGGCTTTTACATTACACATCAAGCAACATAAAAAGGTAATAGTCTTCAAATAGCATAGTTCACAAATAGCCATAATCACGCAAGGCACATAGGACAGGCAATCACTCCAAGGAATCATCGTTAGGCACATCGTCCTCAGGTACCTGTTCTTGATCTTCTTCACCTGAGATAATAAAAGAGGGTGAGTCGTTATGAATTCAGCAAGGGGGAACAAGAAATAGGTTTTGAAACTCATTTTTCGGTTCAACTTATGAAAATCCTTTTGCAAGAATGAATATAATACAATTAAGTACATAGCAATAATATAAGGTAAAAAAACACAATTACCAGTCTTTCCTCCCCGAGGTTCTCCAGGAACCAAGCGAGAGTACTTATACATATAGAAAAAGGATACGGTGAGTTTTTGCTCTCAGTGGTTGTGGCCGACTTCAAATCATCCCCTTAACACGCCAAATGGGTGTACTCTGGATGTACCCCGAAATCCTACGATCCAACTCTCCGAGGAAGTCTAGCCCCCAAGCGAGAGAGGGAATTGGACAGTGGTAGTCACGGGTGCACCGGCAAGCCCGATGCTGCCCAGTGTGTGTGATCGCTACCATGCCAGACTGAAAGGTTGCAACCTTGTATGCAATGCACATTTATGACATTTAATATATCACATTAGGAGGACAACAAAGTAGGTTGCCTCCGGACAGTCATAAGATTGCACATTGACAAGTAAACAAGCGAGGCACGAATAGACAAGTAATTTCACTTGAAAAGCGTATGGAGTTATATGAACATTAAACGGGCAGCCATGTAACACATGTAAATCAAATCATATGACTCATTTCAAAGTCCACGTAATCAAATATTAAGATTATTCAACATGCAACAACATCTACGTGGGCTCGGATGCAAGAAAGGCCTATTTGTCAACATGCAACGAATCAATATCACATTTAGGGCTATAAGGAAACTACGGGCAGCCTACTAAACATATAATTACACTCAATATTCAAAGGTTCAACACTTAGCAAGTTCGCCTAGTCACTAGGGTTTCCATTTCGTGCTTACCCGTGCAATTAAGCCCCAAGTCAACTCAAAATCAATCTCAAGCCAAGCATCAATTAATCCAAACATTCCCAAAGACTCAAAATAGTCCACACAACATCCCAATGCCACAATCCAAAGCAATTAATACCACAAGAGAAGTTACAACAAATTTCTAAGCATATAACTAAGTGAAACCCTCACTGCAATAGGCTGTATTCTCACAATCATTGAGTCAAGCAATCAATCTCCAATTACATTGAATAAGATTTCAAATTAAAGCTTAATAAGTGAACTAAAATCAGAAACAAACCTTGCATCATTTGGAGTTCGAGATCAATAGTTATAGCCAAAACAGTGGGATTGCACAAATCTGTCCAGATTTGCATACATTTCAATAATGGTCATTTTTGAGGTCCTTAGGGTCAGATTTAGCCTTAGTCCATTTTGACAAAAATGTC
The DNA here is from genome assembly GCA_037974665.1 of Ehretia macrophylla. Classification (NCBI taxonomy): domain Eukaryota; kingdom Viridiplantae; phylum Streptophyta; class Magnoliopsida; order Boraginales; family Ehretiaceae; genus Ehretia; species Ehretia macrophylla. The sequence goes on from CM075769.1 coordinate 76,127,107, forward strand.
CATAACTGAAAAACCTAGAAGTACACCAAATTTAATGCATTTTGGACATCATTTACTAAGTAAAATATGGTTTGTTCTACAATGTCAGTGCATTTGCCAAAACCTGCTTCATTTTTCCAGATTTCCAGATTTGGACACAGTTTAATGATTTGCCATTTTGAGTCGAAATTAGCTTTGTCCTATTTCTGTGAAAAATGTTCAAAACTGGTAAAACTAGTTACCTACCAATTTTCATGCATTTTCAACATAATTTTCCTAGCCAAACTCACCTTGAATGAACAAGTCAGAGAGCTGTCACACAATCCGATTTCACCTATCATCATTTTCAAGCCAAAATCTTGCCATGCATGGTTGTAAAAGCTTATGAACGAACATATAACTCAAGTACAGAAGCAAAGACATACATTTATAAGCATGCATGTGGATTTTTGAAGGATTTTCAAAAGGTGTTAGCCCTCACCTTAGCAAATCAACAAGAAGATGCACAAAACTTGTTGAAGCACAAATTTCTTCTTCTTCTTTGTTTAGCCGAGATTTCATGTTGTTTTTCTTTATTTTTCCTAGCTTAGTGACCAACCTCTTTGTGAAACCCCACTTTTCTGCTTTAACTCGATTTACGTGTTTTATCTCGTTTTGCGTGCATTTGACCTGTTTATGTGCTATATGACCTAGAATGTTATAATTTTGATGTCAATACTCCTAATACGTGCTAAATATGCATTCATGAAATTTTTATAAAAAACGGGATCAGAAATTTTATCGTCGATTTTTAATGAATAGTATTTTCGAAACACGTCCGCTAAAATTTTGAAACTGGTCTTTTTAACCCTTCTAGACCTAGACCACGGAATTTAATAGACCTGTGTTTGATTAAAACGGTTTTAAAATCGGCTTAGGAATTTATTAAGGTTTTTACACCGACTTTTGCGAAAATCGAGTTTTAAGCCGACTCGGGTGAAATTGTTTGATTGTAAAACTTCTTGTCACCTAAAACTAACCTACTTGAGCTAGCTTGGGTGTTGAATAATTGTTTTGAACATTGGTGATCAAGAAAATGCATTTAAAGTCAAGAAAACACTAAAAATAATTAGTTTCCACTTTGACTTTCGTTTATTTATTTGACCTTTGCTTAATATATTATCAACACACATTAAAAACAAAGCAAAACACCACCAAAAACACACACAAAACCGTGGTTCCTTGGAGGAGAAAGATGAAGGCATTTTCAAAGTATTTTTCTCATAGATTTTGCATTTCAAAGCCGAATTGAGTGATTCAAAGCTTGAAATTGAATGTTTGGCATCCATTCTACACATTTATTGCATCAAAACACATCAAAGGTGAGAGAAAAATTCTAGATCTCAAAACTCATAATTTGTGTTTATGCGTATAAATGATTATTGAATCGTTAGACTTGTAATATGATGTTAGATTATTGCTCCTTGCATGCTAGGGATCGTTTAGTGGTAATACTACGAGTTTCTGTCAGATGTAGCTTATTTATTATTTTTCGGGTATTTAAAGTTGATTAATTTGTTAAATGTTGAATATATTGAGTTGTGTTGATCGGAATCGATTGCCGTCGATTTCTAAAAGATTGATAATTATGTGTTAGCGCTGTTGTAATGCCGAATTTTCGATTACATTTTTCGTGTGAAAATCCAAAAAATCCAGCCAAGACATCCTAGGGTTTTAGGGTTATCGGGCATGATTTGGAGGTGTTATTGTGGATTTCCAGGAGGGCTAATGTAGTAGGTTCAATGGGTGAGTGATAGAAATTGATTTGGCAATGTTTGGGTTAGTAGAATGTAAGTTATGAATTTTTGAAGTTTAGGTTGTCATTATTTAATTTCTTGAACGATGCCTTTAGATGATTGGGTGGTGTTTGAGTGTTGAATGGTGAGTTGTTGATGAGTAATTTAGGGTTTAATTGTGTATATAATGCATGTCCGGTTAGATGGCCTACTTTGTCATCTAACTAAGTTATTGTTGCTTAAATGATAATTGATGCTATCAATGATGAATAAATGATGATTGATTGATGATTGATGATTATGGAGTCTTGGTATGTGTGTCCCACCTCTCGGGCAGCGTTGGGCTGTCGGGTTGATAACGGCATAACTGCCAGAGGCTACCCCCAGCTCGCATGACGGAGGTGTCATGGAGGGAGGGGCTAGTGAGGTACCTCGGGTGCGTGAGTAATGGGGAGTTACAAGAAGAATGGTTGAGATTGTGATGGCGTTTGGAGCTACACCAACTAGAGAGAGTATCCTTTATTGAATGGTCATATAGTTATGTGATGATAGTATTATTGATGTTATTATGTGTTTACTGACTCAAAGGATTATTCCAAGGAGTTTAGTAGACCTTGCTCGAGATCTATCGGATCCTCATTGGGCTTATTTTATATAAGCTCACTCTCTATTATTGCATGCATGCAGGTGTTACTGATTTTGACTACGGGTATGTGCCTCCTGAAGAGAGAAATGTGTGGTATGTGGATGAGTCTTATGTGCAGGAGTCATTGCCATGAGATTATCTTAGTTGTTGTAAAATAATGTTTTGTATAATCTATTTTGAAATGTATGTATAGCCTATGTATTAAGTTGGAACGGAGGCGTATAACTATGATTGGAATGTTGAAGAATGATTATTGTGTAATATGGATGTGTTGTATGTTGTTAACTTAATTGAGGAGATGATTGTAGAGCCTCGGTGTCTTAATTACTGTCGTTATACTGCCGGAATTCCGTTGCGTCCTGACTGATCGTAGGTGGGGTCGAGTTGGGGCGTGACACTCTTAGTACATGCATGTGGTTAGAACAAGAAGAAAAGAAATGGAAGCTAGCAAACTCACCAAGGCCGAAATGGTGACTCAAAGGGTTTGCATGTGTGATTCTTGCAACTTAGCTAGCTTGGTTGAGTTCCTTTGCTTGTTGTTTGTCTTGATGCACCATAGGATGATGAAGATGAGCTAAGGGATGAAGAAACTCAGCCAAAACCGAGATTGAGAGAGAAGAATGAGAGGGAGAGAGAGAAAAATTAAAAGAAATGAGAAATGAAGAAAAATAAGAGTTTTGATGGGAAAATGAGCATTGTCGGCCTAGGGGCTTGCAATTTTCAGATTTGTGTCTTCAAGATGCTTAAATTTTGAAGTGTTTAGCATGGGCAAGGGGGCAATGTCGAGAATGGTGGAGTTTGAGGAGGTTTTAAGCAATTTTTTATGCATTTGTGTCATAGAATGTCATAAAATGTTAGGAATGAGATTTGAATTATGCAAAGCAAGCACAAGGCTCTCAAAGTGGTCGGCCAAGGCATCAAAAATCTGATTTTTTTGGTCATCTTTGAGCATTATTTAATTGTGTGTTGAAAGTGCAAAAAGAATAAAGAATAAAGAATAAGGAAAGTCTAGCTTTTTGTGATATTTTGTCTTCTAGTGGGTTGAATTAGTAATTTAATAATAGTTAGTGGATTTTGTAGGATTATTTAATGACCTAGTGCTTAGTGTAAGATGCTTTCTTGTTTAGTGTGAGGGCACGCTTTCCTAGGTTTAGGACATGCACTACGAGATAGGACATGAACTACGAGACGAACGCACGTTTTTCAAGTAAATGCACGCAACCCTAAATGAATGCACGTAATTCAATGCATGGCACACTGAATGAACACAATTCTTAAACCTAGGTCAAGACACGTAAATCTAGATTAGGGCACACGAAACGGGGTATCGCACACAAATCGAGGTCAGGCACGTATGACGAGCTATGCACGAAAACCAAGACAGGACACGTAATCCAAGGTCGGTCATAATTAGGGGTCTATGGCATGTAAATCAAGGTAACACACGTTATTTGAGGTCGGGCCTCACATTTAGGCACAATTTCTTTATGTGTTAACGGTTCACAGTCCCAGCCTAGAGAGATGGCCCATTCAGAAGGCCCAATGGGCTTAACAACAACCCATCCGCTTCAACAGCGTAGCATCCTCGCAAGGTGTGATATCGACGCATTGTAGGGCCCTCTAATGTCCCGCGAGAAAGGTTGTCGTCCTATTAACAACTCACGACGTACGATTCGGGGCGGAAAAACATAGCAAAAATAGAAAAATGGCCCAAAACTAATGAAAACGTTCGATTTTAGGCTCCAAAAAGGGCACAACGAGCAAACTAGCTGCCCCCGTCGTAGAGCTCCCGAAGATCTTTGCAACGGTATGATGTGCGTCGCGTAACTCCATACGGATCAAAAGTTATAGGCACCGGAGCGACGGAGACTTGGTCACAAGCCCTCCGCCCTCGGTTTGCTAGCCCAGCCTCCACGTTAAACTCAAGTTGTCTTGCCCAAGATGCCGTGGGATTCGATAATAGAAATGTGGTTGATAAAGTATCTTGGCAACCCTAACCGGAGCAAAAAAAATTGAAAAAGGGGTACAACACGAGGATTTCCCAGGGGGTCACCCATCCTAGTACTACTCTCGCCCAAGCACGCTTAACTACGGAGTTTTGATGGGATCCGGTGCATTAGTCCTAGTATGATCACACTCGTCATGTTGAGGGCACAATTCCTTTATGTGTTAACGGTTCACAGTACCAGCCTAGAGATATGGCCCATTTAGAAGGCCCAATGGGCTTAACGACAACCCATCTACTTCAGCAATGTAGCATCCTTGCAAGACGTGATATCAACGCGTTGTAAGGCCCTCTAATGTCCCGCGAGTAAGGTTGTCGTCCTTTTAACAGCTCACGACATACGATCCGGGACGGAAAAATAGAGCAAAATAAGAAAAATGGCCCAAAACTGATGAAAACGTTCGATTTTAGGCTCAAAAAATGAGCACAACGAGCAAGTTGGCTACCCCCGTCGTAGAGCTCTTGGAGAGCTTTGCAACGGTATGTTGTTCGCCACGTAACTCCTTACGGATCAAAAGTTATGGGCACCGGAGCGAAGGAGACCTGGGCACAAGCCCTACGCCCTCAATTTTCTGGCCCAGCCTCCACGTGAAGCGAAGTTGTCTTGCCCAAGGAGTAGTGGGATTCGATAATAGAAATGTGGTGGATAAAGTATCTTGGCAACCCTAATCGGAGCAAAAAAAATTGAAAAGGGGGGTGGAACACAAGGATTTCCCAAGGGGTCACCTATCCTAGTACTACTCTCACCCAAGCATGCTTAACTTCGGAGTTCTGATGGGATCCGGTGCATAATTGCTGGTATGATCGCCCCCTTCATTTTGAGGGCACAATTCCTTTATGTGTTAACGGTTCACCGTCCTAGCCTAGAGAGATGGCTTATTTAGAAGGACCAATGGGCTTAATGACAACCCATTCGCTTCAACAACGCAGCATCCTCGCAAGACGTGATATTGACGCGTTGTAAGGCCCTCTAATGTCCTGCGAGTAAGGTTGTTGTCCTTTTAACAGCTCAAGATGTACGATCCGAAATGGAAAAACAATGCAAAAAACAGAAAAGTGGCCCAAAACTGATGAAAACATTAGATTTTGGGCTCAAAAAGGGCATAGCAAGCATGCTTGCTGCCCTAGTCGTAGAGCTCTCGGAGAGCTTTGCAACGGTATGTTGTGCACCGCGTAACTCCTTACGGATCAAAAGTTATGGGCACTGGAGCGAGGGAGACTTGGTCAAAAGCCTTACGCCCTCGGTTTGCTGGCCCAGCCTCCACGTGAAGCGAAGTTGTCTTGCCCTAGGTGCTATGGGATTCGATAATAGAAATGTGGTGGATAAAGTTTCTTGGTAACCCTAACAGCAGCAAAAAAAATTGAAAAAGGTGGTGCAACACAAGGACTTCCCAGGGGGTCACCCATCCTAGTACTACTCTCGCCCAAACACGCTTAACTTCGGAGTTCTGATGGGATCCGGTGCATTAGTGCTGGTATGATTGCACCCCTCATGTTGAGGGCACAATTCCTTTATGTGTTAACAGTTCACATTCCCAGCCTAGAGAGATGGCCCATTCAGAAGGCCCAATGTGCTTAACGACAACCCATCTGCTTCAACAACGCAGCATCCTCGCAAGACGTGATATCGACGCATTGTAGGGCCCTCTAATTCCCCGCGAGAAAGGTTGTCGCCCTTTTAACAGCTCACGACGTACGATCCAGGACAGAAAAACAAAGCAAAAATAGAAAAGTGGCTCGAAACTGATGAAAACGTTCGATTTTGGGCTCCAAAAAGGGTACAACGAGCAAGCTAGCTGCCCCCGTCGTAGAGCTCTCGGAGAGCTTTGCAACGGTATGCTGTGCGCCACGTAACACCTTACGGATAAAAAGTTATGGGCACCGGAGCGACGGAGTCCTGGTCACAAGCCCTACGCCCTCGGTTTGCTAGCCCAGCCTTCACGTGAAGTGAAGTTGTCTTGCCCAAGGTGTCGTGGGATTCGATAATAGAAATGTGGTGGATTAAGTATCTTGGCAACCCTAACTGGAGCAAAAAAAATGGAAAAGAGTTGTGCAACACGGGGACTTCCCAGGGGGTCACCCATCTTAGTACTACTCTCGCCCAAGCACGCTTAACTTCAGAGTTTTGATGGGATCCGATGCATTAGTGCTGCTTTGATCGCACCAGTCATTTTGAGAGCACAATTCCTTTATGTATTAATGGTTCACCCTCCCAGCCTAGAAAGATGGCTCATTCAGAAGGCCCAATGGGCTTAATGACAACCTATCCGCTTCAACAACGCAGCATCCTCGTAAGACGTGATATCGATGGGTTGTACGGCCCTCTAATATCCTGCGAGTAAGGTTTTCATCCTTTTAACAGCTCACAACGTATAATATGGAACGGAAAAACAGAGCAAAAATAGAAAAGTGGCCCAAAATTGACGAAAATGTTCGATTTTGGGCTCCAAAAAAGGCACAGCAAGCAAGCTTGCTGCCCCCATCGTAGAGCTCTCGGAGAGATTTGCAATGGTATGCTGTGTGTCACATAACTCCTTACGAATCAAAAGTTGTGGGCACCGGAGCGACGGAGACCTAGTCACAAGCCCTGCGCCCTCGGTTTGCTGGCCCATCCTCCACGTGAAGCGAAGTTGTCTTGCCCAAGGTGCCGTGGGATTCGATAATAGAAATGTGGTGGATAAAGTATCTTGGCAGCCCTAACAGGAGCAAAAAAAATTGAAAAAGGGGGTGCAACACGAGGACTTCCCAGGGGGTCACCCATCCTAGTACTGCTCTCACTCAAGCACGCTTAACTTTGAAGTTCTGATAGGATCCGGTCCATTAGTACTGGTAGGATCGCACCCGTCATGTTGAGGGCACAATTCCTTTACGTGTTAACGGTTCGCAATCCCAGCCTAGAGAGATGGCCCATTCAGAAGGCCCAATGGGCTTAACAACAACCCATCTGCTTCAACAATGCAGCATCCTCGCAAGACGTGATATCGACGCGTTGTAGGGCCCTCTGATGTCCTGCGAGAAAGGTTGTCATTCTTTTAACAGCTCTCGACGTACGATACAGGATGGAAAAACAGAGCAAAAATAGAAAAGTGGCACGAAACTGATGAAAACGTTTGATTTTGGGCTCCGAAAAGGGCATAGTGAGCAAGCTAGCAGCCCCCGTTGTAGAGCTCTCAGAGAGATTTGCAACGGTATGCTGTGCGCCGCGTAACTCCTTACGGATCAAAAGTTATGGGCACCGGAGCGAAGGAGACCTGGTCACAAGCCCTACGCCCTCAGTTTTCTGGCCCAGCCTCCACGTGAAACGAAGTTTTCTTGCCAAAGGTGCAGTAGGATTCGATAATAAAAATGTGGTGGATAAAGTATCTTGGCAACCCTAACCGGAGCAAAAAAAATTGAAAAGGGTGGTGCAACACGATGACTTCCCAGGGGGTCACCCATCCTAGTATTACCCTCGCCAAAGCACGCTTAACTTCGGAGTTCTGATGTGATCCGGTGCATTGGTACTGGTATGATCGCACCCGTCATTTTGAGGGCATAATTCCTTTATGTGTTAACGGTTTACCGTCCCAGCCTAGAGAGATGGCCCATTCAGAAGGACCAATGGGCTTAACGACAAACCATCCGCTTCAACAACCCAGCATCGTCGCAAGACGAGATATTGACGTGTTGTAGGGCCCTCTAATTTCCAGCGAGTAAGGTTGTCTTCCTTTTAACGGCTCACGACGTACGAACTTGTACGGAAAAACAGAGCAAAAATCAGAAAAGTGTCCCGAAACTGATGAAAACATTCGATTTCTGCCTCCAAAAAGGGCACAACGAGCAAACTTGTTGCCCGCATAGTACAGCTCTCGGAGAGCTTTGCAACAGTATGCTATGCGCTGCGTAACTCCTTACGAATCAAAAGTTATGGGCACCGGAGCGACGGAGACCTGGTCACAAGCCCTACATCCTCGGTTTGCTGGCCCAGCCTCCACGTGAAGCGAAGTTGTCTTGCCCAATGTGCTGTGGCATTCGATAATAGAAATGTGGTGGAGAAAGTATCTTGGCAACCCTAACTGGAGCAAAAAAAATTGAAAAGGGGGGTGCAACACGAGGACTTCCCAGGGGGTCACCAATCCTAGTACTACTCTCGCCCAAGCACGCTTAACTTCGGAGTTCTGATGGGATCCTGCGCATTAGTGCTGGTATGATTGCACCTGTCAGGTTGAGGGCACAATTTCTTTATGTGTTAACGGTTCACAGTCCAAGCCTAGAGAGATGGCTTATTCAGAAGGCCCAATGGGCTTAATGACAACCCATCTGCTTCAACAATGCAGCATCCTAGCAAGACGTGATATCGACGCATTGTAGGGCCCTCTAATGTACAACGAGTAAGGTTGTCGTCCTTTTAACAGCTCACGACGCACGATCCGGGACGAAAAAACAGAGCAAAATAAGAAATGTGTCCCGAAACTGATGAAAACGTTCAATTTTGGGCTCCAAAAAGGGCACAGCGAGCATGCTTGCTGCCCCCTTCGTGGAGCTATCGGAGAGCTTTGCAACGGTATGTTGTGCGCCGCGTAACTCCTTACGGATCAAAAGTTATTGGCACCGGAGTAACGGAGACCAGGTCACAAGCCCTAGGCCCTTGGTTTGCGGGCCCAGCCTCCACGTGAAGTGAAGTTGTCTTTCCCTAGGTACCGTGGGATTCGATAATAGAAATGTGGTGGTTAAGTATCTTGGCAACCCTAACCGAAGCAAAAAAATTTGAAAAGGGGGGTGCAACCCGAAACCTTCCCAAGGGGTCACCCATCCTAGTACTACTCTCGCCCAAGCACGCTTAACTTTGGAGTTATGATGAGATCCGGTGCGTTAGTGCTGGTATGATCGCACCTGTCCTGTTGAGGGCACAATTCCTTCATGTGTTAATGGTTCACAGTCCCATCCTAGAGAGATGGCCCATTGAAAAGGCCCAATGGGCTAGACGACAACCCATCCACTTCAACAACGCAGCATCCTCGCAAGACGTGATATCGACGCGTTGTAGGGCCCTCTAATGTCCATCGAGTAAGGTTGTTGTCCTTTTAACAGCTCACGACGTACGATCCGTCACGAAAAAACATAGGAAAAATAGAAAAGTGGCCCGAAACTAATGAAAATGTTCTATTTTGGGATCCAAAAATGGCACAGCAAGCCAGCAAGTTGCCCCTGTCGTAGAGCTCTCGGAGAGCTTTGCAACGGTATGTTGTACGCTACGTAACTCCTTACGGATAAAAAGTTATGGGCACCGAAGCGACGGAGACCTGGTCACAAGCCCTACGCCCTCGGTTTGCTGGCCCAACCTCCACGTGAAGCGAAGTTGTCTTGCCCAAGGTGCCATGGGAATCGATACTAGAAATGTGGTGGATAAAGTATCTTGGCAACCCTAACCGGAGCAAAAAAAATTGAAAAGGGGGGTAAAAACAACGACTTCCCAGGGGGTCACCCATACTAGCACTACTCTCGCCCAAGCACGCTTAACTTCGGAGTTTTGATGGGATCCGGTGCATTAGTGCTTGTATGATCGCACCCGTCAGGTTGAGGGCACAATTCATTTTTGTGTTAACGGTTCACATTCCCAGCCTAGAGAAATGGCCCATTCAGAAGGCCCAATGGGCTTAACGACCACCCATCCGCTTCAAGAACGCAGCATCCTAGCAAGACGTGATGTTGACGCATTGTAGGGCCCTCTAATGTCCCGCGAGTAAGGTTGTCGTCCTCTTAACAGCTCACGACGTACGATCCGGGATGGAAAAACAAAGAAAAATAAGAAAAATGGCCCGAAACTGATGAAAACGTTCGATTTTGGGCTCCAAAAATGGGCACAACTAGCAAGCTACCTGGTCCCATCGTAGAGCTCTCGGAGGGCTTTGCAACGGTATGCTGTGCACCGCATAACTCCTTACGGATCAAAAGTTATGGGCACCAGAGCGAAGGAGACCTGGTCACAAGACCTACGCCATCGGTTTGCTTGCCCAGCCTCGACGTGAAGCGAAGTTGACTTGCCCAAGGGCCGTGGGATTCAATAATAGAAATGTGGTGGATAAAGTATCTTGGCAACCCTAACTGGAGCAAAAAAAATTGAAATGGGGGGTGCAACACGAGGACTTCCCAGGGGGTCACCCATCATAGTGCTACTCTTGCCCAAGCACGCTTAACTTCGGAGTTCTGATCGGAGCCGGTGAATTAGTTCTGGTATGATCGCACCCGTCTTGTTGAGGGCGTAATTCATTTATCTGTTAACGGTTCACAGTCCCAGCCTAGAGAGATGGCCCATTCAGAAGGCCAAATGGGCTTAACGACAACCCATCCGCTTCAACAATGCAGCATCCTCGCAAGACGTGATATCGACGAATTGTAGGGACCTCTAATGTCCCGCAAGTAAGGTTTTCGTCCGCTTAACAGCTCACGACGTACGATCCGGGACCCAAAAACATAGCTAAATACGAAAAGTGGCTCGAAACTGATGAAAACGTTCGATTTTGGGCTCCAAAATTGGGCACAGCGACCAACCTGGCTGCCCCCGTCGTAGAGCTCTCGAAGGGCTTTGCAACGTTATGTTGTGCGCAGCGTAACTCCTTACGGATCAAAAGTTATGGGCACCGGAGAGAAAGAGACCTGGTCACAAGCCCTACGCCATCGGTTTGCTGGCCCAACCTCCACGTGAAGCGAAGTTGTCTTGCCCAAGGTGCCGTGGGATTCGATAATAAAAATGTGGTGGATAAAGTATCTTGGCAACCCAAACCGGAGCAAAAAAAATTGAAAAAGGGGGTGCAACACGATGACTTCCTAAGGGGTCACCCATCCTAGTACAACTCTCGCCCAAGCACGCTTAACTTCGGAGTTCTGATGGGATCCGGTGCATTAGTGCTGATATGATCGTACCCGTCATTTTGAGTCCATAATTCCTTTATGTGTTAATGGTTCACCGTCCCAGCCTAGAGAGATGGCTCATTCAGAAGGCCCAATGGGCTTAACGACAACCCATCCACTTCAACAACACAGCATCCTCGCAAGACGTGATGTCGACGCGATGTAGGGTCCTCTAATTTCCCTCGAGTAAGGTTGTGGTCCTCTTAACAGCTCAAGACGTACGATCCGGGATGAAAAAATAGAGCTAAATGAGAAAAAGGGGCCGAAACTGATGAAAACATTCGATTTTGGGCTCCAAAAAGGGCACAGGGAGCAAGCTGGCTGCCCCCGTCGTAGAGCTCTCAGAGAGCTTTGCAACGGTATGCTGTAGGGCGGGTAACTCCTTACTGATCAAAAGTCAAGGGCACCGGAGCGACGGAGACCTGGTCACAAGCCCTACGCCCTCGGTTTGCTGGCCTAGCCTCCACGTGAATCGAAATTGTCTTGCCCAAGGTGCCGTGGAATTCGATAATAGAAATGTGGTGGATAAAGCATCTTGGCAACCCTAACTAGAGCAAAAAAAATTGAAATGGGGGGTGCAACACGATGACTTCCCATGGGGTAACCCATCCTAGTACTATTCTCGCCCAAGCACGCTTACTTCGGAGTTCTAATGGGATCCGGTGCATTAGTGCCGGAATGATCGCACCCGTCATGTTGAGGGCACAATTCCTTTTTGTGTTAATGGTTTACAGTCTCAGCCTAGAGAGATGGCCCATTCAGAAGGCCCAATGTGCTTAACGACAACCCATCCGCTTCAACAACACATCGTCCTCGTAACACGTGATATCGACGTATTGTAAGTCCCTCTAATGTCCTGCGAGAAAGGTTGTTGTCCTTTTAACAGCTCACGACGTATGATCCGGGATCGAAAAACAGAGCAAAATTAGAAAAGTGGCCCAAAACTTATGAAAAGTTCAATTTTGGGCTCCAAAAAGGGCACATCGAGCAAGCTATCTGCCCCCGTCATAGAGCTCTCGGAGAGCTTTCCAATGGTATGCTGTGTGCCGCGTAACTTCTTACGGATCAAAAGTTATGGGCATCGGAGCGACGGAGGCCTGGTCACTAGCCTTACGCCCTCGGTTTGCTGGCCCATCCTCCACGTGTAGCGAAGTTGTCCTGACTAAGGTGCCGTGGAATTCGATAATAGAAATGTGGTGGATAAAGTATCTTGGCAACCCTAACTGGAGCAAAAAAAATTGAAAAGGGGGGTGCAACACGAGGACTTACAAGGGGGTCACCCATCCTAGTACTACTCTCTCACAAGCACGCTTAACTTCGGAGTTTTGAAGGGATCCGGTGCATTAGTGCTGGTATGATTGCATCGTCATGTTGAGGGCACAATTCCTTTATGTGTTAATGGTTCACAGTCCCAGCCTAGAGAGATGGCCCATTTAGAAAGCCCAATGGGCTTAACGACAACCCATCCGCTTCAACAACACAGCATCCTCGCAAGACGTGAAATTGACTCATTGTACAGCCCTCTAATGTCCCGCGAGTAAGGTTGTCGTCCTTTTAATAGCTCACGACGCATGATACGGGATGGAAAAACAGAGCTAAATAAGAAAAGTGGCCCGAAACTGATGAAAACGTTCGATTTTGGGCCCTTGTCGTAGAGCTCTTGGAGAGCTTCGCAACGATATGTTGTACGCCGCGGAACTCCTTACGGATCAAAAGTTATGGGCACCAGAGCGAATGAGACCTGGTCAAAGGCCCTACGCCCTCGGTTTGCTGGCCCAGCCTCCACGTGAAGCGAAGTTGTCTTGCCCAAGGTGTCGTGGGATTTGATAATAGAAATGTGGTGGATAAAGTATCTTGGCAACCCTAACTAGAGCAAAAAAAATTGAAAAGGGGGGTGCAACACGAGGACTTCCCAAGTGGTCACCCATCCTAGTACAACTCTCGCCCAAGCACGCTTAACTTCGGAGTTCGGATGGGATCCGGTGCATTAATGCTGGAATGATTGCACATGTAATGTTGAGGGCACAATTCCTTTATGTGTTAACGGTTCACCGTCCCAGCCTAGAGAGATGGCCAATTCAGAAGGCCCTATGGGCTTAACGACATCCCATCCGCTTGAACAACATAGCATCCTCGCAAGACGTGATATTGACGCATTGTAGGACCATCTAATGTCCTGAGAGTGAGGTTGTCGTCCTTTTAACATCTCACGACGTATGATTCAGGATGGAAAAACAGAGCAAAAATAGAAAAGTGGCCCAAAACTATTGAAAATGTTCGATATTGGGCTCCAAAAAGGGCACAGCGAGCAAGCTAGCTGCCCCCATCATAGAGCTCTCGGAGAGCTTTGCAACGGTAAACTGTCCACCGCGTAACTCCTTATGGATCAAAAGGTATGGGCACCGGAGTGAAGGAGACCTGGTCATAAGCCCTACGCCCTCGGTTTGTTGTCCCAGCCTCCACGTGAAGCGAAGTTGTCTTGCCCAAGGTGCCGTGGGATTCGATAATAAAAATGTGGTGGATAAAGCATCTTGGCAACCCTAACCGGAGCAAAAAAAATTGAAAATGGTGGTGCAACACGAGGACTTCCCAGGGGGTCACCCATCCTAGTACTACTCTCGCCCAAGCATGCTTAACTTCGGAGTTCTGATCGGATCCGGTGCATTAGTGCATGTATGATCGCACCCGTCATGTTGGGGGCACAATTCCTTTATGTGTTAACGGTTCACAGTCCCAGCATAAAGAGATGGCCCATTCAGAAGGCCCAATGGGCTTAATGACAACCCATCCGCTTCAACAACGTAGCATCCTCGCAAGACATGATTGTGACGCATTGTAGGGCCCTCTAATGTCCCGCGAGTAAGGTTGTCGTCCATTTAATAGCTCACGACGCACGATCCGGGACGAAAAAATAGAGCTAAATTAAAAAAGTGGCGCGAAACGGATGAAAACATTCAATTTTGGGCTCCAAAAAGGGCACAGCGAGTAAGCTGGCTACCCCATCGTAGAGCTCTCGGAGAGCTTTGCAACGGTATGCTGTGCACCGCGTAACTCCTTACGGATCAAAAGTTATGGGCACCGGAGCGAAGGAGACCTGGTCACAAGCCCTACGCCATCGGTTTGCTGGCCCAACCTCTACGTGAAGCGAAGTTGTCTTGCCCAAGGTGCCGTGGGATTCGATAATAAAAATGTGGTGGATAAAGTATCTTGGCAACCCTAACCGGAGCAAAAAAAATTGAAAAAGGGGGTGCAACACGATGATTTCCCAAGGGGTCACCCATCCTAGTCCAACTCTCGCCCAAGCACGCTTAGCTTGGGAGTTCTGATGGGATCCGGTGCATTAGTGCTGGTATGATCGCACCAGTCATTTTGAGGGCATAATTCCTTTATGTGTTAATGGTTCACCGTCCCAGCCTAGAGAGATGGCTCATTCAGAAGGCCCAATGGGCTTAACGACAACCTATCCACTTCAACAACACAGCATCCTCGCAAGACGTGATGTCGACACGATGTAGGGTCCTCTAATTTCCCGCGAGTAAGGTTGTTGTCCTCTTAACAGCTCATGACGTACGATCCGAGAAGAAAAAATAAAGCTAAATAAGAAAAATAGGCCGAAACTGATTAAAACGTTCGATTTTGGGCTCCAAAAAGGGCACAGTGAGCAAGCTGGCTGCCCCCGTCGTAGAGCTCTCAGAGAGCTTTGCAACGGTATGTTGTACTGCACGTAACTCGTTACGGATCAAAAGTTACGGGCACCGGAGCGACGGAGACCTGGTCACAAGTCCTACGCCCTAGGTTTGCTGGCCTAGCCTCCACGTGAATTGAAATTTTCTTGCCCAAGGTGCCGTGGGATTCGATAATAGAAATGTGGTGGATAAAGCATCTTGGCAACCCTAACTGGAGCAAAAAAATTTGAAAAGGGGGGTGCAACACGATGATTTCCCTGGGGGTAACCCATCCTAGTACTATTCTCGCCCAAGCACGCTTACTTCGGAGTTCTGATGGGATCCGGTGCATTAGTGCTAGTATGATCACACCCGTCATGTTGAGGGCACAATTCATTTTTGTGTTAATGGTTTACAGTCCCAGCCTAGAGAGATGGCCCATTCAGAAGGCCCAATTTGCTTAACGACAACCCATCCGCTTCAACAACGCATCATCCTCGTAAGACGTGATATCGACGCATTGTAAGGCCATCTAATGTCCTGCGAGAAAGGTTGTTGTCCTTTTAACAGCTCACGACGTATGATCCGGGATCGAAAAACGGAGCAAAATTGGAAAAGTGGCCCAAAACTTATGAAAACGTTCTATTTTGGGCTCCAAAAAGGGGACACCGGGCAAGCTATCTGCCCTCGTTATAGAGCTCTCGGAGTGCTTTCCAATGGTATGCTGTGCGCCGCGTAACTCCTTACGGATCAAAAGTTATGGGCACCGGAGCGACGGAGACCTGGTCACAAGCCTTACGCCCTCGGTTTGCTGGCCCAGCCTCCACGTGTTGCGAAGTTGTCCTGCCCAAGGTGCCGTGGAATTCGATAATAGAAATGTGGTGGATAAAGTATCTTGGCAACCCTAACTGGAGCAAAAAAAATTGAAAAGGGGGGTGCAACACGAGGATTTCCAAGGGGGTCACCCATCCTAGTACAACTTTCTCACAAGCACGCTTAACTTCGGAGTTCTGAAGGGATCCGGTGCATTAGTACTGGTATGATCGCATCGTCATGTTGAGGGCACAATTCCTTTATGTGTTAACGGTTCACAGTCCCAGCATAGAGAGATAGCCCATTTAGAAGGCCCAATGGGCTTAACGATAACCCATCCGCTTCAACAATGCAGCATCCTCGCAAGACGTGATATCGACGCATTGTACGGCCCTCTAATGTCCCGCGAGTAAGGTTGTCGTCCTTTTAACATCTCACGACGCACGATCCGGGATGGAAAAACAGAGCTAAATAAGAAAATTGGCCCGAATCTGATGAAAACATTCGATTTTGGGCTCCAAAAATGGGCACAACGAGCAAGCTGGCTACCCCTGTCGTAGAGCTCTTGGAGGGCTTTGCAACGGTATGCTGTGCGCCACGTAACTCATTACATTCAAAAATTATTGGCACCGGAGCGAAGGAGACCTGGTCACAAGCCCTACGCCCTCGGTTTGTTGGCCCAGCCTCCACGTGGAGCGAAGTTGTCTTGACCAAGGTGCCGTGGGATTCGATAATAGAAATGTGGTGGATAAAGTTTCTTGGAAACCATAACCGGAGCAAAAAAAATTGAAAAGGGGGGTAAAACACGAGGACTTCCCAGGGGGTCACCCATCCTAGTACTATTCTCGCCCAAGCACGGTTAACTTCAGAGTTCTGATGGGATCCGGTGCACTAGTGCGGGTATGATCACATCCGTCATGTTGAGGGCACAATTCCTTCATGTGTTAACGGTTCACAGTCCTAGCCTAGAGAGATCGCATCCGTCATGTTGAGGGAACAATCGACGCGTTGTAGGGCCCTCTAATGTCCCGCGAGAATGGTTGTCGTCCTTTTAACAGTTCGCGACGTACGATTCAGGACGAAAAAACATAGCAAAAATAGAAAAATGGCTCGCAACTGTAGAAAATGTTCGATTTTGGGCTCCAAAAAGGGCACAGCGAGCAAGCTAGATGCCCCCGTCATAGAGCTCTCGGAGAGCAATGAAACGGTATACTGTGCTCCGCATAACTGCTTACGAATCAAAAGTTATGGGCACTGGAGCGACGGAGACCTGGTCACAAGCCCTACGCTCTCGGTTTGTTGGCCCAGCCTCCACGGGGAGCGAAGTTGTCTTGCCCAAGGTGCCGTGGGATTCGATAATAGAAATGTGGTGGATAAAGTTTCTTGGCAACCATAATCGGAGCAAAAAAAATTGAAAAGGGGGGTAAAACACAAGGACTTCCCAGGGGGTCACCCATCCTAGTACTACTCTTGCCCAAGCACGCTTAACTTCAGAGTTCTGATGGGATCCGGTGCACTAGTGCTAGTATGATCGCACCTGTAATGTTGAGGGCACCATTCATTTATGTGTTAACGGTTCACAGTCCCAGCCTAGAGAGATGGCTCATTCAGAAGGCCCAATGGGCTTAACGACAACCCATTCGCTTCAACAACGCAGCATCCTCACAACACGAGATATCGACGCATTGTAGGGCCCTCTAATGTCCCTCGAGTAAGGTTGTCATCCTTTTAACAGCTCACGACGTACGATCCGGGATGAAAAAACAGAGCAAAAATAGAAAATTAGCTCGAAACTGATGAAAACGTTCAATTTTGGGCTCCAAAAAGGGCACACCGAGCAAGCTAGCTGCCCCAGTCATAGAGCTCTCAGAGAGCTTTGCAACGGTATACATTGCGCACCGTAACTCCTTACGGATCAAAAGTTATGGGCACCGGAGCGAATAAGACCTAGTCATAAGCCCTACGCCCTCGGTTTGCTGGCCCAGCCTCCACGTGAAGTGAAGTTGTCTTGCCCAAGGTGGCATGGGATTCTATAATAAAAAGGTGGTGGATAAAGTATCTTGGCAACCCTAACCGGAGCAAAAAAAATTAAAAAGGGGGGTGCAACACGATGACTTCCCAGGGGGTAACCCATCCTGGTACTATTCTCGCCCAAGCACGCTTAACTTCGGAGTTCTGATGGGATCCAATGCATTTGTGCTTGTATGATTGCACCCGTCATTTTGAGGGTATAATTCCTTTATGTGTTAACGGTTCACCGTCCCAGCCTAGAGAGATGGCTCATTCAGAAGGCCCAATGGGCTTAACAACAACCCATCTACTCCAACAATGCAACATCCTCGCAAGACGTGATATCGATGCGATGTAGGGCTCTCTAATGTCCAATGAGTAAGGTTGTTGTCCACTTAACAGCTCACGACGTACGATGCGGGACAAAAAAACAGAGCTAAATAATAAAAGTGGCCCGAAACTGATGAAAACGTTCGATTTTGGGCTCCAAAAAGGGCACAGCGAGCAAGCTAGCTGCCCCCATCGTAGAGCTTTAAGAGTGCTTTGCAACGGTATGCTATGCTCCGCGTAACTCCTTACGGATCAAAAGTTATGGGCACCGGAGCGACGGAGACCTGGTCACAAGCCCTACGCCCTCGGTTTGCTGGCCCAGCCTCCACGTGAATCGAAGTTGTCTTGCCCAAGGTGCCGTGGGATTGGATAGAAATGTGGTGGATAAAGTATCTTGGCAACCCTAACCGGAGCAAAAAAATTTGAAAAAGGGGGTGCAAAACGAGGACTTCCCAAGGGGTCACCCATCCTAGTACTACTCTCGCCCAAGCACACTTAACATCGAAATTCTAATGGGATCCGGTGCATTAGTGCTGGTATGATCGCACCCGTTTTGTTTAGGGCACAATTCCTTTTTGTGTTAACAGTTTACAGGCCCAGCCTAGAGAGATGGCCCATTCAGAAGGCCCAATGTGCTTAACGACAACCCATCCACTTCAACAATGCAGCATCCTCGTAAGACGTGATATCGACGCGATGTAGGGCCCTCTAATGTCCTGCGAGACAGGTTGTAGTCCTTTTAATAGCTCACGACGTACGATCCGGGACGGAAAAATAGATCAAAAATAGAAAAGTGGCCCGATACTAATGAAAAGGTTCAATTTTGGGCTCCAAAATGGGTACGTCGAGCAATCTCGCTGCCCCCGTCATAGAGCTCTCGGAGAGCTTTGCAACGGTATGCTGTGCGCCGCGTAACTCCTTACGGATCAAAAGTTATCGGCACCGGAGCGACGGAGACCTGGTCACAAGCCCCACGCCCTCGGTTTGCTGGCCCAGCCTCCACGTGAATCGAAGTTGTCCTGCCCAAGGTGCCGTGGGATTCGATAATAGAAATGTGGTGGATAAAGTATCTTGGCAACCCCAACTAGAGCAAAAAAAATTGAAAAGGGGGTTGCAACACGAGGACTTCCTAGGGGGTCACCCATCCTAGTACTTCTCTTGCCCAAGCACGCTTAACTTCGGAGTTCTGATGGGATCCAGTGCATTAGTGCTGGTATGATTGCACCCGTCATGTTGAGGGCACAATTCCTTTATGTGTTAAGGGTTCATAGTCCCAACTTAGAGAGATGGCCCATTCAGAAGGCCTAATGTGCTTAATGACATCCCATCCGCTTCAACAACGCAGCATCCTCGCAAGACGAGATATCGAAGCGTTGGAGGGCCCTCTAATGTCCCGCGAGAAGGGTTGTCGTCCTTTTAACAGCTCACGACATACGATCCGGGACGAAAAAACAAAGCAAAAATGGAAAAGTTGCTTGAAACTATTGAAAATGTTCGATTTTGGTCTGCAAAAAAGGTACATCAAGCAAGCTGGCTGCCCCCGTCATAGAGCTCTTGGGGAGCTTTGCAACGATATGTTGTACGCCGCGGAAGTCCTTACGGATCAAAAGTTATGGGCACCGGAGCGAAGGAGACCTGGTCAAAGGCCCTACGCCCTCGGTTTGCTAGCCCAACCTCCACGTGAAGCGATGTTGTCTTGCCCAAGGTGCCATGGGATTCGATAATAGAAATGTGGTGGATAAATTATCTTGGCAACCCTAACTAGAGCAAAAAAAATTGAAAAGGAGGGTGCAACACGAGGACTTCCCAAGGGGTCACCCATCCTAGTACTACTCTCGCCCAAGCACGCTTAACTTCGGAGTTCGGATGGGATCTGGTGCATTAATGCTGGAATGATCTCACCTGTCATGTTGAGGGCACAATTCCTTTATGTGTTAACGGTTCACCGTCCCAGCCTAGAGAGATGGCCAATTCAGAAGGCCCTATGGGCTTAACGACATCCCATCCGCTTGAACAACGTAGCATCCTTGCAAGACGTGATATTGACACATTGTAGGACCATCTAATGTCCCGAGAGTAAGGTTGTCGTCCTTTTAACAGCTCACGACGTATAATTTGGGATGAAAAAACAGAGCAAAAATAGAAAAGTGGCCCAAAACTGTTGAAAATGTTCGATTTTGGGCTCCAAAAAGGGCACAGCGAGCAAGCTAGCTGCCCCCATCATAGAGCTCTCGGAGAGCTTTGCAACGGTAAACTATTCACCGCGTAACTCCTTACGGATCAAAAGGTATGGGTACCGGAGCGAAGGAGACCTGGTCACAAGCCCTACGCCCTCGGTTTGCTGGCCCAGCCTCCACGTGAAGCGAAGTTGTCTTGCCCAAGGTGCCGTGGGATTCGATAATAAAAATGTGGTGGATAAAGCATCTTGGCAACCCTAACCGGAGCAAAAAAAAATTAAAATGGGGGTGCAACACGAGGACTTCCCAAGGGGTCACCCATCCTAATACTACTCTCGCCCAAGCATGCTTAACTTCGGAGTTCTGATGGGATCCGGTGCATTAGTGCATGTATGATCGCACCCGTCATGTTGGGGGCACAATTCCTTTATGTGTTAAAGGTTCACAGTCCCAGCGTAAAGAGATGGCCCATTCAGAAGGCCCAATGGGCTTAATGACAACCCATCCGCTTCAACAACGCAGCATCCTCGCAAGACGTGATATCGACGCATTGTAGGGCCCTCTAATGTCCCACGAGGAAGGTTGTGGTCCATTTAATAGCACACGACGCACGATCCGGGACGGAAAAATAGAGCTAAATCAGAAAAGTGGCCCGAAACGGATGGAAATGCTAAATGTTGGGCTCCAAAAAGGCCACAGCGAGCAAGCTGGCTGCCCCATCTAGAGCTCTCAGAGAGCTTTGCAACGGTATGCTGTGCGCCGCGTAACTCCTTAAGGATCAAAAGTTATGGGCACCGGAGCGAAAGAGACCTGGTCACAAGCATTACGCCATCGGTTTGCTGGCCCAACCTCCACGTGTAGCGAAGTTGTCTTGCCCAAGGTGCCGTGGGATTCGATAATAAAAATGTGGTGGATAAAGTATCTTGGCAACCCTAACCGGAGCAAAAAAAATTGAAAAAGGGGGTGCAACACGATGATTTCGCAAGGGGTCACCCATCCTAGTACAACTCTCGCCCAAGCAAGCTTAACTTCGGAGTTCTGATGGGATCCAGTGCATTAGTGCTGGTGTGATCGGACCCGTCATTTTGAGGGCATAATTCCTTTATGTGTTAATGGTTCACCGTCCTAGCCTAGAGAGATGGCTCATTCAGAAGGCCCAATGGGCTTAACGACAACCCATCCACTTCAACAACACAGCATCATCGCAAGACGTGATGTCGACGCGATGTAGGGTACTCTAATTTCCCGCGAGTAAGGTTGTTGTCCTCTTAACAACTCATGACGTACGATCCGGGACGAAAAAATAGAGCTAAATCAGAAAAATGGGCCGAAACTAATGAAAATGTTCGATTTTGGGCTCCAAAAAGGGCACAGAGAGCAAGCTGGCTGCCCCCGTCGTAGAGCTCTCGGGGAGCTTTGCAACGATATGTTGTACGCCGCGGAACTCCTTACGGATCAAAAGTTATGGGCACCGGAGCGAAGGAGACCTGGTCAAAGGCCCTACGCCCTCGGTTTGCTGGCCCAGCCTCCACGTGAAGCGAAGTTGTCTTGCCCAAGGTGCCGTGGGATTCGATAATAGAAATGTGGTGGATAAAGTATCTTGGCAACCCTAACTAGAGCAAAAAAAATTGAAAAGGGGGGTGCAACACGAGGACTTCCCAAGTGGTCACCCATCCTAGTACTACTCTCGCCCAAGCACGCTTAACTTCGGAGTTCGGATGGGATCCGGTGCATTAATGCTGGAATGATCGCACCTGTCATGTTGAGGGCACAATTCCTTTATGTGTTAACGGTTCACCGTGCCAGCCTAGAGAGATGGCCCATACAGAAGGCCCAATAGGCTTAACGACAACCCATCCGCATCAACAACGCAGCATCATCGCAAGACGTGATATCGACCCGTTGTAGGGCCCTCTATTGTCCCACGAGAAAGGTTGTCGGCCTTTTAACAGCTCACGACGTACGATTCGAGACGGAAAAACGGAGCAAAAATAGAAAAGTGGCCCGAAACTAATGAAAACGTTAGATTTTGGGCTCCAAAAAGGGCACATCGAGCAAGCTCAATGCCCCCGTCATAGAGCTCTCAGAGATCTTCACAACGGTATGCTGTGCGCTGCGTAACTCCCTACGGATCAAAAGTTATGGGCACCGAAGCGACAGAGACTTGGTCACAAGCCCTACGCCCTCGGTTTGCTGGTCCAGCCTCCACGTGAATCGAAGTTGTCCTGCCCAAGGTGCCGTGGGATTCGATAATAGAAATGTGGTGGATAAAGTATCTTGGCAACCCCAACTGGAGCAAAAAAATTTGAAAAGGGGGGTGCAACACGAGGACTTCCCAGGGGGTCACCAATCCTAGTACTACTCTTGCCCAAGCACGCTTAACTTCGGAGTTCTGATGGGATCTGGTGCATTAGTGCTGGTATGATCGCACCCGTCATGTTGAGGGCACAATTCCTTTATGTGTTAACGGTTCATAGTCCCAGCCTAGAGAGAAGACCCATTTAGAAGGCCTAATGTGCTTAATGACAACCCATCCGCTTCAACAACGCCGCATCCTCGCAAGACAAGATATCGACTCGTCGGAGGGCCCTCTAATGTCCCACGAGAAGGGTTGTCGTCCTTTTAACAGCTCACCACATACGATCCGGGATGAAAAAACATAGCAAAAATGGAAAAGTTGCCTGAAACTGTTGAAAATGTTCGATTTTGGGCTCCAAAAATGGCATAGCAAGCAAGCTAGCTGCCCCCGTCATAGAGCTCTCGGAGAGCTTTGCAACAGTATACTGTGCACCGCGTAACTCCTTACGGATCAAAAGTTATGGGCACCGGAGCGAAGGAGACCTGGTCACAAGCCCTACGCCCTCGGTTTGCTGGCCCAGCCTCCACGTGAAGCGAAGTTGTCTTGCCCAAAGTGCCGTGGGATTCAATAATAAAAATGTGTGGATAAATTATCTTGCAACCCTAACCGGAGGAAAAAAAATTTGAAAAGGGGGGTGCAACACGATGACTTCCCAAGGGGTCACCCATCCTAGTACTACTCTCGCCCAAGCACGCTTAACTTTGGAGTTCTGATGGGAACCGGTGCATTAGTGCTGGTATGATCGCACCCGTCATGTTGAGGGCATAATTCCTTTATGTGTTAACGGTTCACCGTGCCAGCCTAGAGAGATGGCCCATTCAGAAGGGCCAATAGGTATAACGACAACCCATCCGCTTCAACAACGCAGCATCATCGCAAGACGTGATATCGACGCGTTGTAGGCCCCTCTAATGTCCCTCGAGTAAGGTTGTCATCCATTTAACAGCTCACGACGCACGATTCGGGACGAAAAAATTAAGCTAAATAAGAAAAGTGGCCCGAAACGGATGAAAACGTTCAATTTTGAGCTCCAAAAAGGGCACAGCGAGTAAGCTAGCTGCCCCATCGTAGAGCTCTCGTAGAGCTTTGCAACGGTATGCTGTGCGCCGCCTAACTCCTTGCGGATCAAAAGTTATGGGCACCGGAGCGAAGGAGACCTGGTCACAAGCCCTACGCCCTCGGTTTGCAGGCCCAGCCTCCTTGTGAAGTGAATTTGTCTTGCCCGAGGTGCCGTGGGATTCAATAATAGAAATGTGGTGGATAAAGTATCTTGGTAACCCTAACCGGAGCAAAAAAAATTGAAAAGGGGGCTTCAACATGAGGACTTCCCAGGGGGTCACCCATCCTAGTACTACTCTCGCCCAAGCACGCTTAACTTTGGAGTTCTGCACCAGTCATGTTGAGGGCACAATTCATTTATGTGTTAACGGTTCACAGTCCCAGCCTAGAGAGATGGCTCATTCAGAAGGCCAAATGGGCTTAACGACAACCCATCCGCTTCAACAACACAGCATCCTCAGAAGACGTGATATCGACGCACTGTAGGGCCATCTAATGTCCAACGATGAAGGTTGTCGTCCTTTTAACAGCTCCCGACGTACGATCCGGGACGGAAAAACAGAGCAAAAATAGTAAAGTTGGTCGAATCTAATGAAAAAGTTCGATTTTGGGCTCCAAAAAGGGCACAACGTGCAAGCTAGCTGTCCTTGTCATAGAGCTCTCGAAGAGCTTTGCAACGGTATATTGTGCGCCGCGTAACTCCTTATGGATCAAAAGTTATGGGCACCGGAGAGAAGGAGACCTCGTCACAAACCCTACGCCCTCGGTTTGCTGGCCCAACCTCCACGTGAAGCAAAGTTGTCATGCCCAAGGTGCCGTGGGATTCGATAATAAAAATGTGGTGGATAAAGTATCTTGGCAACCCTAACTGGAGCAAAAAAAATTGAGAAAGGGGGTGCAACACAATGACTTCCCAGGGGGTCACCCATCCTACTACTACTCTCGCCCAAGCACGCTTAACTTCGGAGTTCTGATGGGATCCGGTGCATTAATGCTGGTATGATCGCACCCGTCATTTTGAAGGCATAATTCCTTTATGTGATAATGGTTCACCATCCCAGCCTAGAGATATGGCTCATCCAGAAGGCCCAATGGGCTTAACGACAACCCATCCGCATCAACAACATAGCATCCTCGCAAGACGTGATGTCGACGCGATGTAGGGTCCTCTAATTTCCCGCGAGTAAGGTTGCCCTCTTAACAGCTCACGACGTACGATCTGAGACCGAAAAACAGAGCTAAATAAGAAAAATGGGCCGAAACTGATGAAAACGTTCGATTTTGGGCTCCAAAAAGGGCATAGTGAGCAAGCTTGCTACCCCCGTCGTAGAGCTCTTAGAGAGCTTTGCACCGGTATGCTGTACGCCGTGTAACTCCTAGTGGATCAAAAGTTACAGGCACCGGAGCGACGGAGACCTGGTCACAAGCCCTACGCCCTCGATTTGCTGGCCTAGCCTCCACGTGAATTGAAATTGTCTTGCCCAAGGTGCCATGGGATTCGATCATAGAAATGTGGTGGATAAAGCATCTTGGCAACCCTAACTGGAGCAAAAAAAATTGAAAAGGGGGGTGCAACACGATGACTTCCCAGGGGGTAACCCATCCTAGTACTATTCTCGCCCAAGCACGCTTAACTTCGGAGTTCTGATGGGATTCGGTGCATTGGTGCTGGTATGATCGCATCGTCATGTTGAGGGCACAATTCCTTTTTGTGTTAATGGTTTACAGTCCCAGCCAAGAGAGATGGCCCATTCAGAAGGCCCAATGTGCTTAACGACAACCCTTCCGCTTCCACAACGCATCATCCTCATAAGACGTGAAATCGACGTGTTGTAAGGCCCTCTAAAGTCCTGCGAGAAAGGTTGTCATCCTTTTAACAGCTCACGACGTATGATCCGGGATCGAAAAACGGAGCAAAATTGGAAAAGTGGCCCAAAACTTATTTTGGGCTGCAAAAAGGGCACATCGCGCAAGCTATCTGCCCCCGTCATAGAGCTCTCAGAGAGCTTTGCAACGGTATGCTGTTCGCCGCGTAACTCCTTACGGATCAAAAGTTATGGGCACCGGAGCGACAGAGACCTGGTCACAAGCCTTACGCCCTCAGTTTGCTGGCCCAGCCTCCACGTGTAGCGAAGTTGTCCTACCTAAGGTGCCGTGGGATTCGATAATAGAAATGTGGTGGATAAAGTATCTTGGCAACCCTAACTGGAGCAAAGAAAATTGAAAAGGGGGGTGCAACACGAGGACTTCCAAGTGGGTCACCCATCCTAGTACTACTCTCGCAGAAGCACGCTTAACTTCGGAGTTCTGATGGGATCCGGTGCATTGGTGCTGGTATGATCGCATCGTCATGTTGAGGGCACAATTCCTTTATGTGTTAACGGTTCACAGTCCGATCCTAGAGAGATGGCCCTTTTAGAAGGCCCAATGGGCTTAACGACAACCCATCCGCTTCAACAATGCAGCATCCTCGCAAGACATGATATCGACGCATTGTAGGGCCCTTTAATGCCCCGCGAGTAAGGTTGTCATCCTTTTAACATCTCATGACGCACGATATGGGACGTAAAAACAGAGCTAAATAAGAAAAGTGGCGCTCCAAAAACGGGCCCAGCGAGCAAGCTGGCTGCCCCCGTCGTAGAGCTCTTGGAGAGCTTTGCAACGGTATGCTGTGCACCGCGTAACTCATTACGAATCAAAAATTATTAGCACCGGTGCGAAGGAGACCTGGTCACAAGCCCTACGCCCTCGGTTTGCTGCCCAGCATCAACGTGAAGCGAAGTTGTCATGCCCAAGGGGCCGCGGGATTCAATAACAGAAATGTGGTGGATAAAGTATCTTGGCAACCTTAACTGGAGCAAAAAAAAATGAAACGGGGGGTGCAACACGAGGATTTTCCAGGGGGTCACCAATCCTAGTACTACTCTCGCCCAAGCACGCTTAACTTTAGAGTTCTGATGGGTTCTGGTGCATTAGTGCTGGTATGATCTCATCTGTCATGTGGAGGGCACAATTCCTTCATGTGTTAACGGTTCACAGTCCTAGCCTAGAGAGATCGCCCATTAAAAAGGCCCAATGGGCTTAACAACAACCCATCTGATTCAACAACGCAGTATCCTCGGAAGACGTGTTATCGACGCATTGTAGGGCCCTCTAATGTCCCGCGAGAAAGGTTGTCGTCCTTTTAACAGCTCAAGACGTACGATTCAGGAGGAAAAAACATAGCAAAAATAAAAAATGGCTCGAAACTTTAGAAAATGTTCGATTTTGGGCTCCAAAAATGGCATAGCAAGCAAGCTAGCTGCACCCATCATAGAGCTCTCGGAGAGCTTTGAAACGTTATACTTTGCTCCGCGTAACTCCTTACGGATCAAAAGTTATGGGCACCGGAGCGACAGAGACCTGGTCACAAGCCCTACGCTCTCGGTTTGCTGACCCAGCCTCCACGTGGAGCGAAGTTGTCTTGCCCAATGTGCCGAGAGATTCGATAATAGAAATGTGGTGGACAAAGTATCTTGGCAACCTTAACCGGAGCAAAAAAAATTGAAAAGGGGGTACAACACGAGGACTTCCTAGGGGGTCACCCATCCTAGTACTACTCTCGCCCAAGCACTCTTAACTTCGGAGTTCTGATGGGATCCGGTGCACTAGTGTTGGAAGGATCACACCCGTCATGTTGAGGGCACCATTCATTTATGTGTTAACGGTTCCCAGTCCCAGCCTAGAGAGATGGCTTATTCAGAAGGCCCAATGGGCTTAACGACAACCCATTCGCTTCAACAATGCAGCATTCTCGCAACACGAGATATCGACGCATTGTAGGGCCCTCTAATGTCCCACGAGTAAGGTTGTCGTCCTTTTAACTGCTCACGACATACGATCCGCGATGAAAAAACAGAGCAAAAATAGAAAAATAGCCCGAAACTTATGAAAACGTTCGATTTTGGGCTCCAAAAAGGGCACACCGAGCAAGCTAGCTGCCCCCTTCATAGAGCTCTCGAAGAGCTTTGCAACGGTATACATTGCGCCCCGTAACTCCTTACGGATCAAAAGTTATGGGCACCGGAGAGAAGAAGACCTAGTCATAAGCCCTACGCCCTCGGTTTGCTGGCCCAGCTTCCACGTGAAGCGAAGTTGTCTTGCCCAAGGTGGCATGGGATTCGATAATAAAAATGTGGTGGATAAAGTATCTTGGCAACCCTAACCGGAGCAAAAAAAATTAAAAAGGGGTGTGCAACACGATGATTTGCCTGGGGGTAACCCATCCTAGTACTATTCTCGCCCAAGCACGCTTAAGTTCGGGGTTCTGATGGGATCCGGTGCATTAGTACTGTAATGATCGCACCCGTCATTTTGAGGGTATATTTCCTTTATGTGTTAATGGTTCACCGTCCCAGCCTAGAGAGATAGCTCATTCAGAAAGCCCAATGGGCTTAACAACAACCCATCTGCTTCAACAACGCAACATCCTCGCAAGACGTGATATCGACGCGATGTAGGGCTCTCTAATGTCCGGCGAGTAAGGTTGTCGTCCACTTAACAGCTCACGACGTACGATGCAGGACAAAAAAATAGAGCTAAATAAGAAAAGTAGCCCGAAACTGAAGAAAACGTTCGATTTTGGGCTCCAAAAAGGGAACAGCGAGCAAGCTAGCTAGCCCCGTCGTAGAGCTCTCAGAGTGCTTTGCAACGGTATGCTATGCGCCGCGTAACTCCTTATGGATCAAAAGTTATGGGCACCGAAGCGACGGAGACCTGGTCACAAGCCCTACGCCCTCGGTTTGCTGGCCCAGCCTCCACGTGAATCGAAGTTGTCTTGCCCAAGGTGCTGTGGGATTGGATAATAGAAATGTGGTGGATAAAGTATCTTGGCAACCCTAACCGGAGCAAAAAAAATTGAAAAAGGGGGTGCAACACGAGGACTTCCCAAGGGGTCACCCATCCTAGTACTACTCTCGCCCAAGCACACTTATCATCGGAGTTCTGATGGGATCTGGTGCATTAGTGCTGGTATGATCGCACCTATTATGTTGAGGGCACAATTCCTTTTTGTGTCAACGGTTTACAGGCCCAGCCTAGAGAGATGGCCCATTCAGAAGGCCCAATGTGCTTAACGACAACCCATCCACTTCAACAACGCAGCATCCTCGTAAGACGTGATATCGACGCGATGTAAGGCCCTCTAATGTCCGTCGAGACAGGTTGTAATCCTTTTAACAGCTCACGACGTACGATCTGGGAGGGAAAAACAGAGCCAAAATAGAAAAGTGGCCCAAAAGTAATAAAAACGTTCGATTTTGGGCTCCAAAAAGGGCACATCGAGCAAGCTCGCTGCCCCCGTCATAGAGCTCTCAGAGAGCTTCGTAACGGTATGCTGTGCGCCGCGTAACTCCTTACGGATCAAAAGTTATGGGCCCCGGAGCGACAGAGACCTGGTCACAAGCCCCACGCCCTCGGTTTACTGGCCCAGCCTCCACGTGAATCGAAGTTGTCCTGCCCAAGGTGCCGTGGGATTCGATAATAGAAATGTGGTGGATAAAGTATCTTGGCAATCCCCAACTGGAGCAAAAAAAATTAAAAAGGAGGGTGCAACACGAGGACTTCCCAGGGGGTCACCCATCCTAGTACTACTCTTGCCCAAGCACGCTTAACTTCGGAGTTCTGATGGGATCCGGTGCATTAGTGCTGGTATGATCTCACCCGTCATGTTGAGGACACGATTCCTATATGGGATAACGTCTCATAGTCCCAGCCTAGAGAGATGGCCCGTTCTGTAGGGCTAATGGTCTTAAAGACAACCCATCCGCTTCAACAACGCAGGATCCTCGCAAGATGAGATATCGACGCGTTGGAGGGCCCTCTAATGTCCCGCGAGAAGGGTTGTCGTCCTTTTAACAGCTCACGACATACGATCCGGGATGAAAAAATTGAGCAAGAATGGAAAAGTTGCCTGAAACTGTTGAAAATGTTCGATTTTGGGCTCCAAAAAGGGCACATCAAGCAAGCTAGCGGCCCCCGTCATAGAGCTCTCGGAGAGCTTTGCAGCGGTATACTGTGCGCCGCGTAACTCCTTACGGATCAAAAGTTAAGGGCACCGGAGCGAATGAGACCTGGTCACAAGCCCTACGCCCTCGGTTTGCTGGCCCATCCTCCACGTGAAGTGAAGTTGTCTTGCCCAAGGTGCCGTGGCATTCAATAATAAAAATGTGGTGGATAAATTATCTTGGCAACCCTAACCGGAGCAAAAAAAATTGAAAAGAGGGGTGCAACACGATGACTTCCCAGGGGGTCACCCATCCTAGTACTACTCTCGCCCAAGCACGCTTGACTTCGGAGTTCTAATGGGAACCGGTGCATTAGTGCTGGTATGATCGTACCCGTCATGTTGAGGGATTAATTATTTTATGTGTTAACGGTTCACCATGCCAGCCTAGAGAGATGGCCCATTCAGAAGGCCCTATAGGCTTAACGACAACCCATCCACTTCAACAACGCAGCATCATCGCAAGACGTGATATCGACGCGTTGTAGGGCCCTCTAATGTCCCGCGTGAAAGGTTGTCATCCTTTTAATAGCTCACGACGTACGATTCGAGACGGAAAAACATAGCAAAAATAGAAAAGTGGCCAGAAACTTATGTAAACATTCAATTTTGGTCTCCAAAAAGGGCAAAGCGAGCAAGCTTGCTGCCCCCGTAGTTGACCTCTCGGAGAGCTTTGCAACGGTATGCTGTGCACTGCGTAACTCCTTACAGATCAAAAGTTATGGGCACCGGAGCGACGGAGACCTGGTCACAAGCCCTACGCCCTTGGTTTGCTAGCCCAGCCTGTACGTGATGCGAAGTTGCCTTGCCCAAGGTCCCGTGGGATTCGATAATAGAAATGTGGGGGATAAAGTTTCTTGGCAACCCTAACCGGAGCAAAAAAAATTGAAAAGGTGGGTGCAACACGAGGACTTCCCAGGGGGTCGCCTATCCTAGTACTACTCTCGCCCAAGCACGCTTAACTTCGGAATTCTAATGGGATCCGATGAATTAGTGCTGGTATGATCGCGCCCGTCATGTTGAGGGCTCAATTCCTTTATGTGTTAACGGTTCACAGTCCCGGCCTAGAGAGATGGCTCATTCCGAAGGCCCAATGGACTTAACGACAACCCATCCGCTTCAACAACGCAGCATCATCGCAAGACGTGATATCGACGCGTTGTAGTTCCCTCTAATGTTGCGCTAGTAAGGTTGTCGTCCTTTTAACAGCACACGACGTATGATCTGGGATGAAAAAACAGAGCAAAAATAGAAAAGTGGCCCGAAACTGATGAGAAGGATCGATTTTGAGCTCCAAAAAGGGCAAAGCGAGCATGCTAGTTGCCCCCGTCCTAGAGCTTTGCAACGGTATACTGTACGCCGCGTAACTCCTTACAGATCAGAAGTTATGGGCACCGGACCGATGGAGACCTGGTCACAAGCCCTACGCCATAGGTTTGCTGGCCTAGCTACCACGTGAATCGAAGTTGTCTTGCCCAAGGTGCCGTGGGATTCGTTAAAAGAAATGTGGTGGATAAAGTATCTTGGCAACCCTAACTGGGGCAAAAAAAATTGAAAATGGGGGGTGCAACATGAGGGCTTCCCAGGGGGTCACCCATCCTAGTACTACTATCGCCCAAGCACGCTTAACTTCGGTGTTCTGATTGGATCCAGTGCATTAGTGCTGGTATGATCGCACCCGTCATGTTGAGGGCACAATTCTTTTATGTGTTAACGGTTCATAGTCCCAGCCTGGAGAGATGGCCCATTCAAAAGGCCTAATATGCTTAACGATGACCCATCCGCTTCAATAACGCAGCATCCTCGCAAGACGAGACATCGACGCGTTGTAGGGCTCTCTAATGTCCCGCGAGAAGGGTTGTTGTCCTTTTAACAGGTCATGACGTACGATCCGTGACCAAAAAATAGAGCAAAAACAGAAAAGTTTCCCGAAACTGATGAAAACGTTTGATTTTAAGCTCCAAAAAGGGCACAGCAAGCAAGCTAGCTGCCCCCATCATAGAGCTCTCGGAGGGCTTTGCAACGGTATACTGTGCGCCGCATAACTCCTTACGGATCAAAAATTATGGGCACCGGAGTGAAGAAGACCTGGTCACAAGACCTACGCCCTCGGTTTGCTAGCCCAGTCTCCACGTGAAGCGACGTTGTCTTGCCCAAGGTGCCGAGGGATTCAATAATAAAAATGTGGCGGATAAAGTATCTTGGCTACCCTAACCGGAGCAAAAAAATTTGAAAAGTAGGGTGCAACATGATGACTTCCCAAGGGGTCACCCATCCCAGTACTACTCTCGCCCAAGCACGCTTAACTTCGGAGTTCTGATGGGATCCGGTGCATTAGTGCTGGTATGATCGCACCTGTCATGTTGAGGGCATAATTCCTTTATGTGTTAACAGTTCACCGTGCCAGCGTAGAAAGATGGCCCATTAAGAAGGCCCAATAGGCTTAACGACAACCCATCCGCTTGAACAACGTAGCATCATCGCAAGACGTGATATCGACGCGTTGTAGGGCCCTCTAATGTCCAGCGAGAAAGGTTGTCGTCCTTTTAATAGGTCACGACGTACGATCCGAGATGAAAAAATAGAGCAAAAATAGAAATGTGGCCCGAAACTAATGAAAACGTTCGATTTTGGGCTCCAAAAAGGGCAAAGCGAGCAAGCTTGATGCGCCCATAGTAGAGCTCTCAGAGAGATTTGCAACGGTATGCTGTGCGCCGCTTAACTCCTTACGGATCAAAAGTTTTGGGCATTGGAGCGACGGAAACCTGGTCACAAGCCCTACGCCCTCAGTTAGCTGGCCCAGCCTCCACGTGAATCGAAGTTGTCTTGCCCAAGGTGCCGTGGGATTCGATAATAGAAATGTGGTGGGTAAAGTTTCTTGGCAACCCTAACCGGAGAAAAAAAAATTGAAAAAAGGGGTGCAACACGAGGACTTCCCATGGGGTCACCCATCATAGTACTACTCTCGCCCAAGCACGCTTAACTTCGGAGTTTTGATGGGATCCGGTGAATTAGAGCTGGTATGATCGCACCCATCACGTTGAGGGCACCATTCCTTTATGTGTTAACGGTTCACAGTCCCAGCCTAGAGATATGGCTCATTCAGAAGGCCCAATGGGCTTAACGACAACCCATCCGCATCAACAACACAGCATCATCGCAAAATGTGATATCGACACGTTGTATGGCCCTCTAATGTCCCGTGAGTAAGGTTGTCGTCCTTTTAACAGCTCACGACGTATGATCCGGCATGAAAAAACAGAGCAAAAATAGAAATGTGGCTCGAAACTGATGAAAACAATCAATTTTGGGCTCCAAAAAGATCAAATCAAGCAGGCTAGGGGCCCCCAGCCTAGAGCCCTTGGATAGCTTTGCAATGGTATGCTGTGCGCCGCGTAACTCCTTATGGATCAAATGTGATGGGCAGCGGAGCGACAGAGAGCTGGTCACAAGCCCTACGCCCTCGGTTTGCCCGCCCAGCCTCCACGTGAAGTGAAGTTGTCTTGCCCAAGGTGCCGTACGATTCGATAATAGAAATGTGGTGGATAAAGTACTTTGGCAACCCTAACCGGAGCAAAAAAAATTGAAAAGGGGGGTACAACACGAGGACTTCCCATGGGGTCACCCTTCCTATTACTACTCTCGCCCAAGCATGCTTAACTTCGGAGTTCTGATGGGATCCGGTGAATTAGAGCTGGTATGATCGCACCCGTCACGTTGAGGGCACAATTCCTTTATGTGTTAACGGTTCACAGTCCCAGCCTAGAGAGATGGCCCATTCAGAAGGCCCAATAGGCTTAACGACAACCCATCCGCTTCAACAAAGCAGCATCATCGCAAGACGTGATATCGACACGTTTTAGGGCCCTCTAATGTCCCGCGAGAAAGTTTGTCATCCTTTTAACAGCTCACGACGTACGATCCTAGATGGAAAAATAGTGCAAAAATTGAAAAGTGGCTCGAAACTGATGAAAACATTCGATTTTGGGCTCCAAAAAGGGCACATCGAGCATGGTAGGTGCCCCCGTAGTAGAGCTCTCGGAGAGCTTTGCAACGGTATGATGTGGGCCGCGTAACTCCTTACAGATCAAAAGTTATGGGCACCGGAGCGACGGAGACCTGGTCACAAGGCCTACGCCCTCGGTTTACTGGCCCAGCCTCCACGTGAAGCGAAGTTGTCTTGCCCATGGTGCCGTGGGGTTCGATAATAGAAATGTGGTGGATAAAGTTTCTTGGCAACCCTAACTGTAGCAAAAAAATTTGAAAAAGGGGGTGCAACACGAGGATTTCCCAGGGGGTCCCCCATCCTAGTACTACTCTCGCCCAAGCACGCTTAACTTCGGAGTTCTGATGGGATCCGGTGCATTATTACTGGTATGATCGCACCCATAATGTTGAGGGCACAATTCCTTTATGTGTTAACGTTTCACAGTCCTAGCCTAGAGAGATGGCTTATTCATAAGGCCCAATGGGCTTAACGATAACCCATCCGCTTCAACAATGCAGCATCCTCACAAGACGTGATATCGACGCATTATATGGCCCTCTAATGTCCCGCGATTAAGGTTTTCGTCCTTTTAATAGCTCACGACGTATGATCCGGGATGAAAAAATAGAGCAAAAATAGAAAAGTGGCCCGAAACTGATGAAAAGGATCGATTTTGGGCTCCAAAAAGGGCACAACAAGCATGCTAGGTGCCCCGCCGTAGAGCTCTCGGAGAGCTTTGCAACGGTAAGTTGTACGCCATGTAACTCATTACGGATCAAAAGTTATGGGCACCAGAGGGACGGACACCTGGTCACAAGCCCTATGCCCTCGGTTTGCTGGCCCAGCCTCCTCGTGAATCGAAGTTGTCTTGCCCAAGGTGCGGTGGAATTCTACAATAGAAATGTGGTGGATAAAGTTTCTTGGCAACCCTAACCAGAGCCAAAAAAATTGAAAAGGGTTTACAGTCCCAGCCTAGAGAGATGGCCCATTCAGATGGCCCAATGGGCTTAACGACAACCCATATGATTCAAAAACGCAGCATCCACGTAAGACGTGATATCGACGCGTTATAAGGCCCTCTAATGTCCTGCGAGTAAGGTTGTCATCCTTTTAACAGCTCCCGACGTACGATCCGGGATGAAAAAGCAGAACAAAAGAAGAAAAGTGGCTTGAAACCTTTGAAAATGTTCGATTTTGGGCTCTAAAAATGGGATAACGAGCAAGCTGGTTGCGCCCGTCGTACAGCTCTCGGAGAGCTTTGCAACGGTATACTGTGCGCCGCGTAACTCCTCACAGATCAAAAGTTATGGGCACCGGAACGACGGAGACTTGGTCACAGCCCTACGCCATCGGTTTCCGGGCCCAGCCTCCACGTGAAGCGAAGTTGTCTTGCCCAGGGTGCCATAGGATTTGATAATAGAAATTTGGTGGATAAATTATCTTGGCAACACTAACCGGGGCAAAAAAAATTGAAAAGCGGGGTGCATTAGTGCTGGTATGATCGCACCCGTCATGTTGAGGGCACAATTCTTTTATGTGTTAACGGTTTACAGTCACAGCCTAGAGAGATGGCCCATTCAGAAGGCCAAATGGGCTTAACGACAACCCATTCTCTTCAACAACGCAGCATCCTCACAAGACGTGATATCGACGCGCTGTACGGCCCTCTAATGTCCGGCGAGTAATGTTGTCGTCCTTTCAACATCTCACGACGTACGATCAGGGACGGAAAAACAGAGCAAAAGAAGAAAAATAGCCTGAAACTAGTGAAAACGTTTATTTTTAGGCTCCAAAAAGGAGCACAACGAGCAAGCTAGCTGCCCCCATCATAGACCACTCGGAGAACTTTGCAACGGTATGCTGTGCGCCGCATAACTCCTTACGAATTAAAAGT
This sequence comes from Ehretia macrophylla, assembly GCA_037974665.1. Lineage (NCBI taxonomy): Eukaryota > Viridiplantae > Streptophyta > Magnoliopsida > Boraginales > Ehretiaceae > Ehretia > Ehretia macrophylla. The sequence goes on from CM075769.1 coordinate 76,162,741, forward strand.
TATGGGCACCGGAGTGACGGAGACCTGGTCTGAAGCCCTATGCCCTCGGTTTGCGGGCCCAGCCTCTACGTGAAGCGAAGTTGTCTTGCCCAAGGTGCCGTGGGATTCAGTAATAGAAATGTGGTGGATAAAGTATCTTGGCAACCCTAACCGGAGCAAAAAAAATTGAAAAGGGAGGTGCAACACAAGGACTTCCCAAGGGGTCACCCATCCTAGTACTACTCTCGCCCAAGCACGCTTAACTTCGGAGTCCTGATGGGATCCGGTGCATTAGTGCTGGTATGATCACACCCATCATGTTGAGGGCACAATTCCTTTATGTGTTAATGGTTCAGAGTCCCAGCCGAGAGAGATAGCCCATTCAAAAGGTCCAATGGGCTTAACGACAACCCATCTGCTTCAACAATGCAGCATCCTTGCAAGACGTGACATCGACGCATTGTAGGGCCCTCTAATGTCCCGCGAGTAAGGTTGTCGTCCTTTTAACAGCTCGCGACGTACGATCCGCGACGGAAAAACAGAGCAAAAGAAGAAAAGTGGCCTGAAACTGATGAAAACGTTCGAATTTGGGCACCAAAAAGGGCATAGCAAACAAGTTGGCTGCCCCCATCGTAGAGCTCTCGGAGAGCTTTGCAACGGTATAGTGTGCGCCACGTAACTCCTAACGGATCAAAAGTTATGGGCACTGCAGCGACGGAGAGCTAGTCACAAGCCCTACGCCCTCGACTTGTTGGCGCAGCCTCCACGTGAAGCGAAGTTGTCTTGCCCAAGGTGCCGTGGGATTCGATAATAGAAATGTGGTGGATAAAGTATCTTGGCAACCCAAACCGGAGCAAAAAAAATTGAAAAGGGGTGTGCAACATGAGGACTTCACGGGGGGTCACCTATCCTAGTACTACTCTCGCCCAAGCACGCTTAACTTCGGTGTCCTGATGGGATTCGTTGCGTTAGTGCTAGTATGATCGTACCCGTCATGTTTAGGGCACAATTCCTTTATGTGTTAACGGTTAACAGTCCCGGCCTAGAGAGATGGCCCATTCAGAAGGCCCAATGGGCTTAACGACAACCCATAAGCTTCAACAACGCAGCATCCTCGCAAGACGTGATATCGACGCGTTGTAGGGCCCTCTAATATCCCGCGAGTACGGTTGTCATCCTTTTAACAGCTCACGACGTACGGTCTGGGATGGAAAAACCGAGCAAATGAAGAAAAGTGGCCGAAAACTGATGAAAACGTTCGAATTTGGGCTCCAAAAAGGGCACAGCAAGCATTTTAACTGCCTCCGTCGTAGAGCTCTCGGAGAGCTTTGCAACGGTATGTTGTGCGCCCTGTAACTCCTTACGGATTAAAAGTTATGGGCACCGGAGCGACGGAGACCTGGTCACAAGCCCTACGCCCTCGATTTGCTGGCCCAGCCTCCACGTGAAGCAAAGTTGCCTTGCCCAAGGTGCCGTGGGATTCGATAATAGAAATGTGGTGGATAAAGAATCTTGCCAACCTTAACCGGGGCAAAAAAAATTGAAAAAGTTGGTACAACACGAGGACTTCCCAGGGGGTCACCCATCCTAGTACTACTCTCGCCCAAGCACGCTTAACTTCGGAGTTCTGATGGGATCCGGTGCATTATTGCTTGTATGATCGCACCCGTCATTTTGAAGGCATAATTCCTTTATGTGTTAATGGTTCACCATCCCAGCCTAGAGATATGGCTCATCCAGAAGGCCCAATGGGCTTAACGATAACCCATCTGCATCAACAACACAACATCCTCACAAGACGTGATGTCGACGCGATGTAGGGTCCTCTAATTTCCCGCGAGTAAGTTTGTTCTCTTAACAGCTCACGACGTACGATCCGGGACGGAAAAACAGAGATAAATAAGAAAAATGGGCCGAAACTGATGAAAATGTTCGATTTTGGGCTCCAAAAAGGGTATAGTGAGCAAGCTTGCTGCCCCCGTCGTAGAGCTCTCAGAGAGCTTTGCAACGGTATGCTGTACGCCGTGTAACTCCTTACGGATCAAAAGTTACGGGCACCGGAGCGACGGAGACCTGGTCACATGCCCTACGCCCTCGGTTTGCTGGCCTAGCCTCCACGTGAATTGAAATTGTCTTGCCCAAGGTGCCGTGGGATTCGATAATAGAAATGTGGTGGATAAAGCATCTTGGAAACCCTAACTGGAGCAAAAAAAATTGAAAAGGGGGGTGCAACACGATGACTTCCCAGGGGGTAACTCTTCCTAGTACTATTCTCGCCCGAGCACGCTTACTTCGGAGTTCTGATGGGATCCGGTGCATTAGTGCCAGTATGATCGCACCTGTCATGTTGAGGGCACAATTCCTTTTTGTGTTAATGGTTTACAGTCCCAGCCTAGAGAGATGGCCCATTCAGAAGGCCCAATGTGCTTAACGACAACCCATCCGCTTCCACAACGCATCATCCTCGTAAGACGTGATATCGACGTGTTGTAAGGCCCTCTAAAGTCCTGCGAAAAAGGTTGTTGTCCTTTTAACAGCTCACGACGTATGATCCGGGACCGATAAACATAGCCAAATTAGAAAAGTGGCCCAAAATTGATGAAAACGTTCGATTTTGGGCTCCAAAAAGGGCACATCGCGCAAGCTATCTGCCCCTGCCATAGAGATCTCGGAGAGCTATGCAACGGTATGCTGTTCACCGCGTAACTCCTTACGGATCAAAACTTATGGGCACCGGAGCGACGGAGACCTGGTCACAAGCCTTACGCCCTCGGTTTGCTGGCCTAGCCCCGTGGGATTCGATAATTGAAATGTGGTGGATAAAGTATCTTGGCAACCATAACTGGAGCAAAAAAAATTGAAAAGGGGGGTGCAACACGAGGACTTCCAAGGGGGTCACCCATCCCAGTACTACTCTCGCACAAGCACGCTTAACTTCGATGTTCTGATGGGCTCCGGTGCATTGGTGCTGGTATGATCGCATCGTCATGTTGAGGGCACAATTCCTTTATGTGTTAATGGTTCACAGTCCGAGCCTAGAGAGATGGCCGTTTTAGAAGGCCCACTGGGCTTAACGACAACCCATCCGCTTCAACAATGCAGCATCCTCGCAAGAAGTGATATCGACGCATTGTAGTTCCCTCTAATGTCCCGCGAGTAAGGTTGTGATCCTTTTAACAGCTAACGACATACGATCCGGGATGGAAAAATAGAGCTAAATAAGAAAAGTGGCCAGAAATTGATGAAAACATTCTATTTTGGGCTCGAAAAATGGGCACAGCAAGCAAGCTGGCTGCCCCTGTCGTAGAGCTCTCGGAGAGCTTTGCAACGGTATGATGTGCATCTTGTAACTCATTACGAATCAAAAATTATTAGAACCGGAGCGAAGGAGACCTGGTCACAAGCCCTACGCCCTCGGTTTGCTGGCCCAACATCAACGTGAAGCGAAGTTGTCATGCCCAAGGGCCCGCCGGATTCAATAACCGAAATGTGGTGGATAAAGTATCTTGGCAACCCTAACTGGAGCAAAAAAAATTGAAACGGGGGGTGGAACACGAGGACTTCCCAGGGGGTCACCCATCCTAGTACTATTCTCGCCCAAGCACGCTTAACTTCAGAGTTCTGATGGGTTCCGGTGCATTAGTGCTGGTATGATCGCATCTGTCATGTTGAGGGCATAATTCCTTCATGTGTTAACGGTTCACAGTCCTAGCTTAGAGAGATCGCCCATTAAAAAGGCCCAATGGGCTTAACAACAACCTATCTGATTCAACAACGCAGCATCCTCGCAAGACGTGTTATCGACGCATTGTAGGGCCCTCTAATATCCTGCGAGAAAGGTTGTCGTCCTTTTAACAGCTCAAGACGAACGATTCAGGAGGAAAAAAACATAGCAAAAATAAAAAAAATGGCTCAAAACTGTAGAAAACTAACTATTTTGGGCTCCAAAAATGGCACAGCAAGCAAGCTAGCTGCCCCCATCATAGAGCTCTCGGAGAGCTTTGAAACGTTATACTTTGCTCCGCGTACCTCCTTACGGATCAAAAGTTATGGGCACATGAGCGACAGAGACCTGGTCACAAGCCCTACGCTCTCGGTTTGCTGGCCCAGCATCCACGTGGAGCGAAGTTGTCTTGCCCAAGGTGCCGTGGGATTCGATAATAGAAATGTGGTGGATAAAGTTTCTTGGCAACCATAACCGGAGCAAAAAAAATTGAAAAGGGGGGTACAACACGAGGACTTCCCAGGGGGTCACCCATCCGAGTACTACTCTCGCCCAAGCACGCTTAACTTCGGAGTTCTGATGGGATCCGGTGCACTAGTGCTGGAATGATCGCACCCGTCATGTTGAGGGCACCATTCATTTATGTGTTAACGGTTCACAGTCCAAGCCAAGAGAGATGGCTCATTCAGAAGGCCCAATGGGCTTAACGATAACACATTCGCTTCAACAATGTAGCATCCTCGCAACACGAGATATCGACGCATTGTAGGGCCCTCTAATGTCCCACGAGTAAGGTTGTCGTCCTTTTAACAGCTCACGATGTACGATCCGGGACGAAAAAACAGAGCAAAAGTAGAAAAGTAGCCCGAAACTGATGAAAATGTTCGATTTTGGGCTCCAAAAAGGGCACACCGAGCAAGCTATAGGCAGCGTCACGTAAGGAGGTGTCTTGCCCAGGGTGCCATAGGATTTGATAATAGAAATTTGGTGGATAAATTATCTTGGCAACACTAACCGGGGCAAAAAAAATTGAAAAGCGGGGTGCATTAGTGCTGGTATGATCGCACCCGTCATGTTGAGGGCACAATTCTTTTATGTGTTAACGGTTTACAGTCACAGCCTAGAGAGATGGCCCATTCAGAAGGCCAAATGGGCTTAACGACAACCCATTCTCTTCAACAACGCAGCATCCTCACAAGACGTGATATCGACGCTCTGTAGGGCCCTCTAATGTCCGGCGAGTAATGTTGTCGTCCTTTCAACATCTCACGACGTACGATCAGGGACGGAAAAATAGAGCAAAAGAAGAAAAATAGCCTGAAACTAGTGAAAACGTTTATTTTTGGGCTCCAAAAAGGAGCACAACGAGCAAGCTGGCTGCCCCCATCATAGACCACTCGGAGAACTTTGCAACGGTATGCTGTGCGCCACATAACTCCTTACGGATTAAAAGTTATGGGCACCGGAGTGACGAAGACCTGGTCAGAAGCCCTACGCCCTTGGTTTGTGGGGCCAGTCTCTACGTGAAACGAATTTGTCTTACCCAAGGTGCCGTGGGATTCGGTAATAGAAATGTGGTGGATAAAGTATCTTGGCAACCCTAACCGGAGCAAAAAAAAATTGAAAAGGGGGGTGCAACACAAGGACTTCCCAGGGGGTCACCCATCCTAGTACTACTCTCGCCCAAGCACGCTTAACTTCGGAGTCCTGATGGGATCCGGTGCATTAGTGCTGGTATGATCACACCCATCATGTTGAGGGCATAATTCCTTTATGTGTTAATGCTTCAGACTCCCAGCCGAGAGAGATAGCCCATTCAAAAGGTCCAATGGGCTTAACGACAACCCATCTGCTTCAACAATGCAGCATCCTCGCAAGACGTGACATCGACATGTTGTAGGGCCATCTAATGTCCCGCGAGTATGGTTGTCGTCCTTTTAATAGCTCGCGACGTACGATCCGCGATGGAAAAACAGAGTAAAAGAAGAAAAGTGACCTATAATTGATGGAAACGTTCGAATTTGGGCACCAAAAAGGGCATAGCAAACAAGTTGGCTGCCCCCATCGTAGAGCTCTTGGAGAGCTTTGGAACGGTATGCTGTGCGCCACGTAACTCCTAACGGATCAAAAGTTATGGGCACTGGAGCGACGGAGAGCTAGTCACAAGCCCTACGCCCTCGGTTTGTTGGCGCAGCCTCCACGTGAAGCGATGTTGTCTTGCCCAAGGTGCCGTGGGATTCGATAATAGAAATGTGGTGGATAAAGTATCTTGGCAACCCTAACCGGAGCAAAAAAAATTGAAAAAGGGTGTGTAGGACCAGGACATCCCCGGTGGTCACCCATCCTAGTAGTACTCTTGCCCAAGCATGCTTAACTTCAGAGTTCTGATGGGATTCGGTGCATTAGTGCTGGTATGATTGCACCCGTCATGTTGAGGGCACAATTCCTTTATGTGTTAATGGTTTACAGTCACAGCCTAGAGAGATGGCCAATTCAGAAGGCCAATGGGCTTAACGACAACCCATCCACTTCAACAATGCAGCATCCTCGTAAGTTGTGATATCGACGCGTTGTAGGGCCCCCTAATGTCCCGCGAGTAAGGTTGCCGGCCTTTTAACAGCTCACGACGTACGATCAGGGACGGAAAAACAGAGCAAAATAAGAAAATTGGCCTAAAACTAGTGAAAACATTCATTTTTGTGCTCCAAAAAGGGGCACAATGAGCAAGCTGGCTGCCCCCATCATAGAGCTCTCGGTGAACTTTGCAACGGTATGTTGTGTGCTGCGTAACTCCTTACGGATTAAAAGTTATGGGCACCGGAGTGACGGAGACCTGGTCAGAAGCCCTACGCCCTTGGTTTGTGGGCCCAGTCTCTACGTGACGCGAATTTGTCTTACCCAAGGTGCCGTGGGATTCGGTAATAGAAATGTGGTGGATAAAGTATCTTGGCAACCCTAACCGGAGCAAAAAAAATTGAAAAGGGGGGTGCAACACAAGGACTTCCCAGGGGGTCACCCATCCTAGTACTACTCTCGCCCAAGCACGCTTAACTTCGGAGTCCTGATGGGATCCGGTGCATTAGTGCTGGTATGATCACACCCATCATGTTGAGGGCACAATTCCTTTATGTGTTAATGGTTCAGACTCCCAGCCGAGAGAGATAGCCCATTCAAAAGGTCCGATGGGCTTAACGACAACCCATCTGCTTCAACAACGCAGCATCCTCGCAAGACGTGACATCGACGTGTCGTAGGGCCCTCTAATGTCCCGCGAGTAAGGTTGTCATCCTTTTAATAGCTCGCGACGTACAATCCGCGATGGAAAAACAGAGTAAAAGAAGAAAAGTGGCCTTGAATTGATGGAGACGTTCGAATTTGGGCACCAAAAAGGGCATAGCAAACAAGTTGGCTGCCCCCGTCGTAGAGCTCTCAGAGAGCTTTGCAACGGTATGTTGTGCGCCACGTAACTCCTAACGGATCAAAAGTTATGGGCACTGGAGCGACGGAGAGCTAGTCACAAGCCCTACGCCCTCGGTTTGTTGGCGCACCCTCCACGTGAAGCGAAGTTGTCTTGCCCAAGGTGCCGTGGGATTCGATAATAGAAATGTGGTGGATAAAGTATCTTGGCAACCCTAACCGGAGCAAAAAAAATTGAAAAGGGGTGTGCAACACGAGGACTTCCCCGGGGGTCACCCATCCTAGTACTACTCTCGCCCAAGCACGCTTAACTTCGGAGTTCTGATGGGATTCAATGCATTAGTGTTGGTATGATTGCACCCGTCATGTTGAGGGCACAATTCCTTTATGTGTTAATGGTTTACAATCACAACCTAGAGAGATGGCCCATTCAGAAGGCCCAATGGGCTTAACGACAACCCATACGCTTCAACAACGCAGCATCCTCGCAAGACGTGATATCGACGCGTTGTAGGGCCCTCTAATGTCCCGCGAGTACGGTTGTCATCCTTTTAACAGCTCACGACGTACGATCTGGGATGGAAAAACAAAGCAAAAGAAGAAAAGTGGCCCGAAACTGATGAAAACGTTTGAATTTGGGCTCCAAAAAGGGCACATCAAGCATTTTAGCTGCCCCCGTTGTAGAGCTCTCGGAGAGCTTTGCAACGGTATGTTGTGCGCCCCGTAACTCCTTACGGATTAAAAGTTATGGGCACCGGAGTGACGGAGACCTGGTCACAAGCCCTACGCCCTCGGTTTGCGGGCCCAACCTCCACGTGAAGCGAAGTTGTCTTGCCCAAGGTACCGTTGGATTCGGTAATAGAAATGTGGTGGATAAAGTATCTTGGCAACCCTAACCAGAGAAAAATAAATTGAAAAGGGGGGTGCAACACGATGACTTCCCAGGAGGTCACCCATCCTAGTACTACTCTCGCCCAAGCACGCTTAACTTCGGAATTTTGATGGGATCCGGTGCATTAGTGCTGGTATGATCACACCCGTCATGTTTAGGGCACAATTCCTTTATGTGTTAACGGTTCACAATCCTAGCCTAGAGAGATAGCCCATTCAAAAGGCCCAATGGGCTTAACGACAACCCATCTACTTCAACAACGCAGCATCCTCGCAAGACGTGATATCGACGCGTTGTAGGGCCCTCTAATGTCCCGCGAGTACGGTTGTCATCCTTTTAATAGCTCACGACGTACGATCTGGGATGGAAAAACAGAGCAAAAGAAGAAAAGTGGCACGAAACTGATGAAAACGTTCGAATTTAGGCTCCAAAAAGGGCACATGAAGCATTTTAGCTGCCCCCATCGTAGAGCTCTCGGAGAGCTTTGCAACGGTATGTTGTGAGCCCCGTAACTCCTTACGGATTAAAAGTTATGGGCACCGGAGCGACGGAGACCTGGTCACAAGCCCTACGCCCTCGGTTGGGTGGCCGAGCCTGCCCGTGAAGCAAAGTTGTCTTGCCCAAGGTGCTGTGGGATTCGATAATAGAAATGTGGTGGATAAAGAATCTTGCCAACCCTAACCGGGGCAAAAAAAATTGAAAAAGTTAGTGCAACACGAGGACTTCCCATGGGATCACCCATCCTAGTACTACTCTTGCCCAAGCACGCTTAACTTCGGAGTTCTGATGGGATCCGGTGCATTAGTGCTGGTATGATTGCACCCGTCATGTTGAAGGCACAATTCCTTTATGTGTTAGCGGTTCACAGTCCCAGACTAGAGAGATAGCCCATAAAAAAGGCCCAATGGGCTTAACGACAACCCATCCGCTTCAACAACGTAGCATCCGCGCAAGACATGATATCGACACGTTGTAAGGCCCTCTATTGTCCCGCGAGTAAGGTTGTCGTCCTTTTAACAGCTCACGACGTACGATCCAGGACAGAAAAACAGAGCAAAAGAAGAAAAGTCACCCGAAACTAATGAAAACGTTCAATTTTGGGCTCCAAAAATGGGCACAACGAGAAAGCTGGCTGCCCCCATCGTAGAGCTCTTAGAGAGCTTTGCAACGGTATGTTGTGCGCCGCGTAACTCCATACGGATCAAAAGTTATGGGCACCGGAGTAACAGAGACCAGATCACAAGCCTTACGCCCTCGGTTTGCGGGGCTATCCTCCTCGTGAAGTGAAGTTGTCTTGCCTAAGGTGCCGTGGGATTAGGTAATAGAAATGTGGTGGATAAAGTATCTTGGCAACCCGAACCGGAGCAAAGAAAATTGAGAAAGGGGGTGCAACTTGAGGACTTCTCAAGGGGTAACCCATCCTAGTACTACTCTCACCCAAGCACGCCTAACTTCGGAGTCCTGATGGGATACGGTGCAATAGTTTTGGTATGATCACACCCGTCATGTTGAGGGCACAATTCCTTTATGTGTTAACGGTTCACAGTCCCAGCCTCGAGAGATAGCCCATTCAAAAGGCCCAATGGGCTTAACAACAACCCATCTGCTTCAACAACGCAGCATTTTCGCAAGACGTGATATCGACGCGTTGTAGGGCCCTCTAATGTCCCGCGAGTAAGGTTATAGTCCTTTTAACAGCTCATGACATACGATCCGGGACGAAAAAACATAACAAAAGAAGATAAGTGGCCCGAAACTAAAGAAAACGTTCGAATTTGGATACCAAAAAGGGCACATCAAACAATCTTGCCGCCCCCGTCGTAGAGCTCTCGGAGAGCTTTGCAACAGTATGCTGTGCGCCGCGTAACTCGTTAAGAATCAAAAGTTATAGGCACCGGAGTGACGAAGACCTAGTCACAAGCCCTACGCCCTCGGTTTGCGGGCCCAGCCTCCACGTGAAGCGAAGTTGTCTTGCCCAAGGTGCCGTGGGATTCAGTAATAGAAATGTGGTGGATAAAGTATCTTGGCAACCTTAACCGGAGCAAAAAAAAATTGAAAAGCGGGGTCCAACACGAGGACTTCCTAGGGGGTCACCCATCCTAGTATTACTCTCACCCAAGCACACTTAACTTCAGAGTTTTGATGGGATCCGGTGCATTAGTGCAGGTATGATCACACCCGTCATGTTCAGGGGACAATTCCTTTATGTGTTAACGGTTCACAATCCCAGCCTAGAGAGATAGCCCATTCAAATGGCCCAATGGGCTTAACGACAACCCATCTGCTTCAATAATGCAGCATCCTCGCAAGACGTGATATCGACGAGTTGTAGGGCCCTCTAATGTCACATGGGTAAGGTTGTCGTCCTTTTAACATCTCACGACGTATGATCAGGGATGGAAAAACAGAGCAAAAGAAGAAAAGTGGCTTGAAACTGGTGAAAACGTTCGTTTTTGGGATCCAAAAATGGGCACAACGAGCAAGCTGGCTGCCTCTGTCGTAGAGCTCTCGGAGAGCTTTGCAATGGTATGCTGTGTGCCGCGTAACTCCATACGGATCAAAAGTTATGGGCACCGGAGCATCGGAGACCTGGTCACAAGCCCTATGCCCTCGGTTTGCGGGCCCAGTGTCTACATGAAGCGAAGTTGTCTTGCCCAAGGTGCCATGGGATTCGGTAATAGAAATTTCATGGATAAATTATCTTGGTAACCCTAACCGGAGCAAAAAAAATTGAAAAGGGGGGTGCAACAAGAGGACTTCCCAGGGGGTCACCTATCCTAGTACTACTCTCGCCCAAGCACGCTTAACTTCGGAGTTCTGATAGGATTCGGTGCATTAGTGCTAGTATGATCGCACCCGTCATGTTGAGGGCACAATTCCTTTATGTGTTAACGATTCACAGTCCCAGCCTAGAGAGATAGCCCATTCAAAAGGCCCATTGGGCTTAACAACAACCCATCTGCTTCAACAACGCAGCATCTTCGCAGGACGTGATATCGACGCGTTGTAGGGCCCTCTAATGTCCCGCGAGTAAGGTTATCGTCCTTTTAACAAATCATGACATACGATCCGGGACGAAAAAACAGAGCAAAAGAAGATAAGTGGCCCGAAACTAATGAAAACGTTCGAATTTGGAAACCCAAAAGGGCACAGCAAGCAAGCTGGTTGCCCCCGCCGTAGAGCTCTCGGAGAGCTTTGCAACAGTATGATGTGCGCTGCGTAACTCCATACGGATCAAAAGTTATGGGCACCGGAGCGATGGAGACGTGGTCATAAGCCCTACGCCCTCGGTTTGCTGGCCCAGCCTCCACGTGAAGCGAAGTTCTCTTGCCCAATGTACCGTGGGATTCGGTAAGAGAAATGTGGTGGATAAAGTATCTTGGCAACCCTAACTGGAGCAAAAAAAAAATGAAAAGGGGGGTACAACACGAGGACTTCCCGGGGGGTCACCCATCCTAGTAATACTCTCGCCCAAGCATGCTTAACTTCGGAGTTCTGATGGGATCCGGTGCATTAGTGCTGCTATGATCGCACCCGTCATGTTCAGGGGACAATTCCTTTATGTGTTAACGATTCACAGTCCCAGCCTAGAGAGATAGCCCATTCAAATGGCCCAATGGGTTTAACGACAACCTATCTGCTTCAACAACGCAGCATCTTCGCAAGACATGATATCGACGCTTTGTAGGGCCCTCTAATGTCACACGGGTAAGTTTGTTGTCCTTTTTAAATCTCATGACGTACGATCAAGGATGGAAAAACAGAGCAAAAGAAGAAAAGTGGCCTGAAACTGGTGAAAACGTTCCTTTTTGGGATCCAAAAATGGGCACAGCGACCAAGCTGGCTGCCTCTGTCGTAGAGCTCTCGGAGAGCTTTGCAACGGTATGTTGTGTGCCGCGTAACTCCTTACAAATCAAAAGTTATAGACACCGGAGCAACGGAGACCTGGTCACAAGCCCTATGCTGTGAGGCCCGACCCCGAATAACGTGTCCTACCTCGATTTGTGCGCCTTGGACCTAAAATTATATGACCGACCTAGGATTACGTGCCTTGTCTTGGTTTTCGTGCATGCCTCATTATACGTTCCTTTACCTAGAATTGTGTCCCTTAATCCTCGATATACGTGCGATACCTAGATAAACATGCCATGACCTTAATTTAAGTGCGAGACCTTGATTTGCGTGTGTCTCTTCGTTTCATGTGCATTAACCTTGAACTGCGTGCCTCAACCTAGGTTTAAGAGTCATGTCTTGAATTACGTGCATTGTATTGAATTACGTGCCTTATTTTGATCTACGTTCATTCACCTAGGGTTGCGTGTGTTAGCATTAGAATCCGTGCACTTATCTTGAAGTATGTGCCTTAGTCTTGAAAAACGTGCGTTCGTGCCCTACCTCATAGTGCGTGCCCTAGACCTAGGAAAGCGTGCTTTCATGCTAATCAAGAGAGCATTTTACACGGAGCACTAGACTATTAAACAATCCTACAAAATCCACTATCTATATTATAATCCTAATTTAACTCACTAGAAGACAAAATAACACAAAAAGCTAGACATTCTTTATTCCTTATTCTTTATTCTTTTTGCACTTTCAATACACAATTAAATAACATCCAAAACATGACAAAAATTCAGATTTGGCACATGCTTTGGCCGACCATACCATGGTTTTTGCACAAGGTTTGAACAATTATACAATTAACTATGCATGCTTAGACAAACTATGACACAAATGCATAAAAAATTGCTCAAACCACCTCAATTCTCACACCATTTTCGACCAAACCACCTATGCCCATGCTAACATTTCAAAATTCCATCTTGAAGACAAAAAAAGTCTGAATTTGTATGTCCAAGGCTGACCACATGCTCAAAAAATTGCAAAAGCCTCATTTTTCTCTCATTTCTCTCACTTTCCTCACATTTTCTCTCTCTCCCTCTCATTTCCTCTCTCCATTTCGGTTCTTGGCTGATTTCTCTATCTCCTTGGCTTGTCTTCCTCATAACTTAGCTAAGCCAAGTCAAGCAATCATCAAGAAAGTCGAGCAAACAAGCTAGAGTTCGAAAATCACTCATGCATGTGCATTGAAGCTTCATTTTCGGCCTAGGTGAGTTGCTAAGCTTCCATTTCTTTTCTTCAAGTCCTAACTACATGCATGTACTAAGAGATTGATCACTAAGCTAGGGAAAAATAGAGAAAAGCTAGTTGGAATCTCGGCTAAGCAAGATGAAGAAGATATTTGAGCTTCAACAAGGTTTTGAGCATTTTTTTGGGTTGATTGCAAAGGTGAGGGTTAAAACCTTTTGAAAATTCTTTAAAAACTCACATGCATGCTCATAAATGTGTGTATTTTCTTCTGTACTTGAGCTATATGGTCGTTCATAAGCTTAAACAACCATGCATGGCAAGATCTTGGCTTGAAAATGATGCTAGGTGAAGTCGAAATGGATGACAGCTCTCTGACCAGTCTGCTCGAGGTAAGTTTAGCTATGCCAATGATGTTGAAAATTCTTGAAAATTGGTGGGTGACTATTTTGGAAAGTTTTGAACATTTTTACCAGAAATAGGCCGAAGCTAATTTTGAATATAAGGTCCTCAAAATGGCGAATCATTAAAATGTGACCAAATCTGGAAATCTGGAAAAATGAATAAGATTTTGGCAGATGCACTGACCTCGTGTAACGAACCATGTTTGACTTAGTAAATGATGTCCAAAATGAATGAAATTTGGTGTACTGCTATATTTTTCAGTTCTGGACAATTTTGTCAGAAATTGACCAAAGCTAAAACTGAACCTAAGGACTTCAAAAACATTAATTTCTGAAAAGTGTACAAATCTGGACAGCTTTGTGCTACCTCACTGTTTCGGCTATATCTAATGATCCCGAACTCCAATTGATGCAAGGTTTGCTTCTGATTTTAGTTAACTTCTTAAGATTTAATTTGATATCTTATTTACTGAATTTGGAGATTTTTTGATTATCCTATTGATTGTGAGAAAACAGCCTATTGCAGTAAAGGTTTTATTTAGCCATATGCTTGGAAAATTGTTGTAACCTCTCTTGTGGTACTAATTGTGTGGAAATGTGGTGTTGGGATGTTGTGTGGACTGTTTTGAACGTTTGAGGATGTTGAATTAAATGATGTATGGTTTGAGATTGACATTGAGTTGGGTTGAGGCTCAAATTGCACGAATAATACTTGAAATGGAAGCCCTAACGACTAGGTAGTCTTAATAAGTGTTGATCATTTGGATATTGTGTTGGAATCATATGCTTAGTGGGCTTCCCGTAAATGTTTTATAACTTCAAAGTGATCTTGACCATTGCATGTTGACAAATAAGCTTTTCTTGCATCCGAACCCATGTTGATATCATTGCATGTTGAATAATCTTATCACTTGATTGTGTGGACTTCTTAATGTGTTATATGGCCTGTTTTACATGTGTTACATGGCTGCCTGTTTAATTTTCATATAACTCTATATGCCTTTCAAGTGATATATTTCTTGTCTTATCGTGCCCTGCCTGTTTACTTGGTCAATGTGCAATCTTATGACTGTCCGGAGGCAACCTACTTTGTTGTCCTACTACTGTGATATATTACCTGCCATGAATGTGCATTGCATACAAGGTTGCAACCTTTCCTGTCGGCATGGTAGCGATCACGCACACCGGGCGGCATCGGGCTTGCCGGTGTTACCGTGACCACCATGGTCCCATTCCCTCTCCCACTTGGGGGCTAGACTTCCTCGGAGAGTTGGGTCGTAGGATTTCGGGGTACATCCGGAGTACACCCACCTGGTGTGTTTGGGGGATGATTTAAAGTCGGCCGCAACAACTGATCCAGGATCTGATCTGAGAGCAAAAGCTCACCGTATCCTTTTTTTTATGTGTATAAGTACTCCCGCTTGGATCCTAGAGAACCTCGGGGAGGAAAGACCGGTATTCCTGTTCTGTACTTGTAATTATGTACTTGTATTTCTGTTGTATTCACGTTTTAGAAAGGGATTTTCATATATTTAACTGGAAAATGAGTTTCAAAACTTATTTCTCGTTCCCCCTCGCTGAGTTCATAAGGACTCACCCTCTTTTATCATCTCAGGTGAAGAAGAACAGGTACAGGAACCCGAGGATAATGTACCTAATGATGAACCCCTGGAGTGATTGCCTGTTATTGTTGTTTTGCTTGAACGTGACTACTTGTGTGCCTTGTGCTGCTTGAAGACTATTTATCTTACGTTGTTGTTGTTGCTAATGTAAAAGACCCCCGTTGTAATTTGGGGTCTAATTTTGGTTTGTACTTATATTAAGTAGACTGATACTAGACATACTATGATCGTTTTGCTTTTATTATCACTAGTATCTATCATAGGTTATGATGCTTAGTTAAGGATTAAGCAAATGAACTTATCCAATCTCAATAGGTACCCGCTAATAAGCTAAGATCAACAGGTCTATTTTGAAACGAGTATAAATGGACAAACGAGACATAGTATCATGCTAGGTTATAAATCAAACGGGACATCGAAATAACCAATAGGCAATTCAATTGATGATAAAATAGTAAATTCTAGTCGGGAATGAACTTGAATTGAAAGTTTTGAGGCGGTTAGAAATTTTAGGTCAAAACAAACAGCCCAATTACAGCCTTTATGCTGCAGGATTTTCAAAAAAATTTGGAGTCTGGAATAAAACGTTAAGTGTTAAACCTCATAGAACGATTAAGAATGTGAATGGACTTGAATGTTTAGATCACACCCTAGTCTAACCTTTATAGGCCGGGTTGGGGCGTGACACCTATATTAGAATGGTATTAGAGCTTAGCTTAGTAACTAGGCGTTAGTCGGGTTCAACTCTCGGACCGTGGGTAGAAGCCCTAAGGTAACTATGATGTCTTGTTTATTTGTGTTAATGTGTGCTAATGTGCTTTAATTGCTTTATGCATTGAATATTATGTGCCTTTGTGGACTATATGTATTATGTGTCATGCACACCGACACGTTAGTGCCTCAATAATGCATGCATGCTTTTATACTCCTTCCTTGATACATGTGCGTGTTATATAACCATGAATGACTGTTTATACACATAGATAGTTAGGATTAGGACTTTTAGGGAAGTGAATTTGTGCAGGATGAACGAAAAGGCTCTGTTAGAGATTTTTGGCATCTTCACAGGTACTCGATGGATAGTATGTATTATTGGATATGCATATTTATAAAATGCGTAGCACGGGTATAATTGTTGAGGTAAAGTTATCTCCTTATTTTTGGAATACATATACCTGTGATTATGTTGTTAATTTTATAGCTATGAAGTTATTGATTCCGTTAAACCGTTCTTCTAATTGTGGTTCAAGAATAAATGTTAAGGACATACTACTTCCTTAGATATAAGGGTATACTATTAAATATGTACAATAGTATATATTCTCATGTGCTGATAGTGGAAGTTGACTTGGAGGTTTCTTTGAATCCATTTCTCACATCCTAAAATTGGCTTGATAGACTATCTAAGAAGTTAGCAATATACTCGTACGATTGAATCCTTACTTTATTGGAATTAAGCATCGTTGAACCTAATAAGGTGTATGTTAACGAGTTTCAAGTTCACTCAATGGTAAGATTGTGACCTAGAAATTAAGATATGAACTCGTGGAAATGGGCGATAGGGGTTAGATTATTAAGGCATGAATAATGTGTTTAAGTAACTTAACAATGGATAACCTCAAGACATGTAGGCAACTCTGGAGATTAAGTTTAACAAGATTGATGATTCTTTAATATAACAAGATATAAAGATGCTGGAATCAAGGAATTCACGTAGCTAGAACTCGTGTTTGGAAAACTGCACCTAAAATGTTAGGTCGGATAGAAGTGTAAGGAATGGAATTGTGCATTAGATGACTAACGTTGCTGAAGGTCCTAAGTTGGATATCGGTGATATTTAGAATCATGGTATTAATTTGGTGCCTCTCGGGTTTAGTTGTGATTATGCAAGTAAGTCATTCTATACACTCGTTGTTTAGATACCCTAGAGGATGTTGGAAAGCATATATCCTTAAGTAAGACCGATGGACCTATTATATAAACTATGGAAATGAGATTAAAGCATCTGGTTGCAAAGTGGAGTCATTAGGATATGATCAGTAATCCTAAATAGCTAATAGTGAGTATGCATGATGATTCATGGTGAACCCTAGGACCTAAGGTCGATGAGTCTTGATGCTCTTAGCTAGCTGAACATGTAAACGAAGAGAGTAAGATAGAGATGAATCAGAGTCATGATGACCCAAGAGACTATTGTTAGACCACCGTATCTATGTGCACCGTTTCACTTCTAAAAACTAGTAGTTGGAGACTTCGAATTGTGGTCGTCGAATAAGAGGGGTGAATTTTGTAGTGATAGTTAAATAAGTAATTGATTACTTTTGAAGTTCCAATAGGTTATGTTGAAGGATGCCTCGTGGTCATAATTCTTATGTTGACACAGCCTTGAAGTTATTTTGTGTAACAAGCTACTTGGATTAGTATGGTAAATGTCTTATGAGCTAGATCATTTCGGTACCCATTTATAGTCCTAGGATTGTTGTTGTACGACCGGTAACCTAGTAGAGAATTGATCTCACTTACATGGCTATGAACCTAGCTTAGTAACATTAATGTCGAAGATATATTGGCAGGCATTAAGTGTTCGAAGGGATGACTAGGTCGCTAAGTGAGTAGGACCATTGTCTTCTTAAGTATGACGTAACCTTGGATTGAGGTGAGTAGAATTTATTTGAGGTGGAAACTATTCGCCCTAGGAGTTTGGTTAAGATTAAAGAAATTCTGAAGCCTCGTGACTTGAAGATAGGGATTTGAATAAGGAAATAAATTGTGGATTACGAGTTGATGAATTTACTTGAAAAGTTGAACTAGTGCTACATGATTAGTTTACCCATGCAATTTCGATGGCAATTTGTTGGTGATACTTAATAAACCTTAGAATTCGAGTTTAATGAATCTGAACGGTCTTTCTCGTTGATTACGAGCATGAAGGTTAACGAAGCTGGGAAAGGATGTTAGTGAATAGGAGCCTATGATCGGGAGACTAATTATTAGAAGATTTGCTAATCTAATGTACCTGCGAGATAAAAAGGGCTATAATGCCATCGATCGATGACAATTTGAGATGGATCAGTTTGTTTGGAGAGTTTTTCCTGAAAATAGGTTCGTATTGTGGAAATGATCCGTAACTTGTGTATGACCTATGTGATAACAGTTTTGAAGCTAGTAGATAGGATATGTAAATCGGATATAGATATATCATCTTGAGATTAGCGTATGTCACCCTAGGATCATGGAATTATTGTGATATTCCTTTTGAGGTATGAATGTGAGATTGATACTGTAATACCCGAGCCCGGAATATGAATTTTCTTTGTTTATTATTTTGAAAATTTTATTTCCTTAAATTCTTTGTGAATTAACTGTTACTTTCTAGTCGACGCAACGTGCATTGCATTTAAGGAGCGATAGCTAGATAACGATTTCCAGTCCTCAGCAAATAGTGAAACTAGTATTTAGACGACTTAAATTTTATATTTTAAATATTGCTAGCTTTATTTGAACTTACCATAGCTGAAACGGCTTTAAAACGCGCGAAATAGGGGCTTTGACCAAGTTTTAAGTGGTTTGACCTTTGACCTTTGACCTTTGACCATTTGACACCTTATAAGCTAAAATAATAGGCAAAAAAAAAAAAAAAACAGCAGCAAATAGAGAGAGCAGGCCGTGAGCTTTGAGGGAGAAAAAAAAAGATTTCAACTTCCAATCTTTCATTCTTCGCGAGAGCTCGTGCAGGGTGATTACCGAGGCAACCAACGTTGTTTTCCTAGCGACTAGGAGTACCTAAGGTGAGGGAAGCATGTTATTTGCGCATTTATACGTTGTGTTAGTTAACTTTATCAGTTTTTAGATTTATCCGTAGATCGTTATTTAAAGCGAATTGATGCTTCTAAAATGTTCCTTAGCATTGGTAGAACATGTATTTATGGCTTTGTAACATTTTCTGCGGTTAAATGTTGTGATTGCAACTTGAATTGTGATATGAATAGTACTTTGTGAATAGTAAAACCTTGAAACGTTGAAATTGCGCTGTTATGCTTTCTGTTGATGTAGAAACGTGCTAGGTATGCTAGAATGCTAAAATGTGTGGTTTGTTTGGGTTGCGTAGTGAAAAAAATGAGAATTAAGCCTTTGGGAAAGTCGGGGTCGTTTAGGTCGACTTTGGCGTTTTCTCGTTTTGCGTGTTGGCATTGCTTCGGGAAGCCATGGAAGCACTTTTGGTGCGAATATGGCGTTGGTTGGGTGTTTGGTTGTTGTAGTTGTAGTTCAAACGAGAAAGGGGGAAATCGGGGCTTTGCGCGAGTTCTAGGGTGAAGTAAGGTTTCGGGGTCTTTAGACGTGCCTTATGGTGACCTAGGAGGGTTGGCGAAGTCGGTTTCCAGAACTCGTGGCTCGTTTGGAAATGGTAGCATTTTGATAGTTGGGGCCGATTTGTGTTTTTATGTGTTTACTTGTCTTTATGCTTATAGAATGCTTAGAATTACTTGAATTACTTGTTTGAGTTGTTTTGGATTGAATTGCTTATCAAATTGCTGCTATTGCGTGCGAGAGTAACCTACTTTGTTATTCTCCCACGTGTGGTTTATCGCTTGTTTATTGCTTGTTTATTGTCTTGTATCGAGTCTTGCATGGCATAGTGTCTCGCACGTGAGTGATGGGCCTCTCTGGGTAGCCTTGGGTTGCCAGTGTTGGTTGCTCTAGCTCCGTTGCTATTCCCTTTCTCGCTTGGGTTGCCTCCCAGGGAGATTTGGGTCGTAGGATTGATGGATACTTCCGGGGTATTCCAAACTGGTGTTATAAGGTTGTTTTGGGCCGGCGCGTCGTCATCGAATTCGTGTTTGAAAGTGGTTCGTGAAAAGAGTATCGTATCCTTTGATTGAGTGTTTGCAGCTTTAAATACTTGCCTTGCTTAATTGATGGCTTTGGTTGTATCTTTATATGATTTGTATGTATTGCGTGGTATTGCATTGCATATTTCTCTCATCTCCGTCCTTGAGACCAATTGCCCTCGCTGAGCAATAGTTTTTGCTCATTCCTCTCTATACTATGTTTTTACAGGAGTAGTTGAGGCAGACCCTCTCGAGGTAATTGAGGAGGAGGAGCAGGTGGAGGTGTTTCCGTGATAGCACTTACCTGCTTTGCTGGTGGTTGGTTACCAGTTTTGTGCAAACCTTGATGTTATGTATATTGCGTGAAGGAAGCTTAATTTTGAGGCTTGTAGCCTTGTATGTATTTTCCTATTTTGAGACCTTTAATGGTCTTATGTTGTAATGAATTAAAGTTGTAATGTTGTAACTTGTAACTGATGATTAGTGAAGAAATGCATGCTAATGGCTAATGGTTTAGTGGCATAAGTACTTGTGTAGTATGCATGGCATTTTTGGTTTGGAAAGTTGGTTAGTAAGAGAATGCAAATTTAAAAGAAAGTTAGCTTGTTTTGATCATTTTATAGCTTTCGCAAGTATTATATTGTTTTTTAGGGTTTTGGATCGTCCGCGGTACAGAGAAGACTCCGTCCGTGTGTCGGGTCCGGGCTTGGCCTTTTTCGGGGTCGGGTCGGGGCGTGACAAATACAACATGAGCCATGATTTTGGAGTTACAGTTATATTGTTAGAATACCGATGCAGTTTTGATGACTATGTTTGGAGATTCTAACCTTAGTTAATGAACTCGATCTTAAGATCAATTGGAGAAAAGAGAGTTGTTCAAAGGAACGAACTGTAAATGTAGGGGTCACACCGAATTAAATGATTGGAGAAAGCTAGGAAGTGAATTCGTTGTGGTAAGAGAGATCACAGAGCAAAGGATGACCCGGAGTTGAAAACGACAATGGTCGGAATCCGTCTAAATGACCTTAACAAGTAAGAATGAATTTCGGGACGAAATTCTTTTAAGGAGGGGAGGATGTGAGGCCCGACCCCGAATAACGTGTCCTACCTCGATTTGTGCGCCTTGGACCTAAAATTATATGACCGACCTAGGATTACGTGCCCTGTCTTGGTTTTCGTGCATGCCTCGTTATACGTGCCTTAACCTAGAATTGTGTGCCTTAATCCTCGATATACGTGCGATACCTAGATAAACATGCCATGACCTTAATTTACGTGCGAGACCTTGATTTGCGTGTGTCTCTTCGTTTTGTGTGCATTAACCTTGAACTGCGTGCCTCAACCTAGGTTTAAGAGTCATGTCTTGAATTACGTGCATTGCATTGAATTACGTGCCTTATTTTGATCTACGTTCATTCACCTAGGGTTGCGTGTGTTAGCATTAGAATCCGTGCACTTATCTTGAAGTATGTGCCTTAGTCTTGAAAAACGTGCGTTCATCTCGTAGTTCGTGCCCTACCTCGTAGTACGTGCCCTAGACCTAGGAAAGCGTGCTTTCACGCTAATCAAGAGAGCATCTTACACGGAGCACTAGACTATTAAACAATCCTACAAAATCCACTATCAATATTATAATCCTAATTTAACTCACTAAAAGACAAAATAACACAAAAAGCTAGACATTCTTTATTCCTTATTCTTTATTATTTTTGCACTTTCAATACACAATTAAATAACATCCAAAACATGACAAAAATTCAGATTTGGCACATGCTTTGGCCGACATGGTTTTTGCACAAGGTTTGAATAATTATACAATTAACTATGCATGCTTAGACAAACTATGACACAAATGCATAAAAAAATTGCTCAAACCACCTCAATTATCACACCATTTTCGACCAAACCACCTATGCCCATGCTAAAATTTCAAAATTCCATCTTGAAGACAAAAAAAGTCTGAATTTGAATGCCCAAGGCTGACCACATGCTCAAAAAATTGCAAAAGCCTCATTTTTCTCTCATTTCGCTCACTTTCCTCACATTTTCTCTCTCTCCCTCTCATTTCCTCTCTCCATTTCGGTTCTTGGCTGATTTATCTATCTCCTTGGCTTGTCTTCCTCATAACTTAGCTAAGCCAAGTCAAGCAATCATCAAGAAAGTCGAGCAAACAAGCTAGAGTTCGAAAATCACTCATGCATGTGCATTGAAGCTTCATTTTCGGCCTAGGTGAGTTACTAAGCTTCCATTTCTTTTCTTCAAGTCCTAACTACATGCATGTACTAAGAGATTGATCACTAAGCTAGGGAAAAATAGAGAAAAGCTAGTTGGAATCTCGGCTAAGCAAGATGAAGAAGATATTTCAGCTTCAACAAGGTTTTGAGCATTTTTTTGGGTTGATTGCAAAGGTGAGGGTTAAAACCTTTTGAAAACTCTTTAAAAACTCACATGCATGCTCATAAATGTGGGGATTTGCTTCTGTACTTGACCTATATGGTCGTTCATAAGCTTAACCACCCATGCATGGCAAGATCTTGGCTTGAAAATGATGCTAGGTGAAGTCGAAATGGATGACAGCTCTCTGACCAGTCTGCTCGAGGTAAGTTTAGCTAAGCCAATGATGTTGAAAATTCTTGAAAATTAGTGGGTGACTAGTTTGGACAGTTTTGAACATTTTTACCAGAAATAGGCCGAAGCTAATTTTGAATCTAAGGTCCTCAAAATGGCGAATCATTAAAATGTGACCAAATCTGGAAATCTGGAAAAATGAATCAGGTTTTGGCAGATGCACTGACCTCGTGGAACGAACCATGTTTGACTTAGTAAATGATGTCCAAAATACATGAAATTTGTTGTGCTACTATATTTTTCAGTTCTGGACAATTTTGTCAGAAATGGACCAAAGCTAAAACTGACCCTAAGGACTTCAAAAACGTTAATTTCTGAAACGTGTACAAATCTGGACAGTTTTGTGCTACCTCACTGTTTCGGCTATATCTAATGATCCCGAACTCCAATTGATGCAAGGTTTGCTTCTGATTTTAGTTAACTTCTTAAGCTTCAATTTGACATCTTATTTACTGAATTTGGAGATTTTTTGATTATCCTATTGGTTGTGAGAAAACAGCCTATTGCAGTAAAGGTTTTACTTAGCCATATGCTTGGAAAATTGTTGTAACCTCTCTTGTGGTACTAATTGTGTGGAAATGTGGTGTTGGGATATTGTGTGGACTGTTTTGAACGTTTGAGGATGTTGAATTAAATGATGTATGGTTTGAGATTGACATTGAGTTGGGTTGAGGCTCAAATTGCACGAATAATACTTGAAATGGAAGCCCTAACGACTAGGTAGTCTTAATAAGTGTTGATCATTTGGATATTGTGTTGGAATCATATGCTTAGTGGGCTGCCCGTAAATGTTTTATAACTTCAAAGTGATCTTGACCATTGCATGTTGACAAATAAGCTTTTCTTGCATCCGAACCCATGTTGATATCATTGCATGTTGAATAATCTTATCACTTGATTGTGTGGACTTCTTAATGAGTTATATGGCCTGTTTTACATGTGTTACATGGCTGCCTGTTTAATTTTCATATAAATCTATATGCCTTTCAAGTGATATATTTCCTGTCTTATCGTGCCCTGCCTGTTTACTTGGTCAATGTGCAATCTTATGACTGTCCGGTGGCAACCTACTTTGTTGTCCTCCTACTGTGATATATTACGTGTCATGAATGTACATTGCATACAAGGTTGCAACCTTTCCTGTCGGCATGGTAGCGATCACGCACACCGGGCGGCATCGGGCTTGCCGGTGTTACCGTGACCACCATGGTCCCATTCCCTCTCTCGCTTGGGGGCTAGACTTCCTCGGAGAGTTGGGTCGTAGGATTTTGGGGTACATCCGGAGTACACCCACCTGGTGTGTTTGGGGGATGATTTGAAGTCGGCCGCAACAACTGATCCAGGATCTGATCTGAGATCAAAAGCTCACCGTATCCTTTTTATTATGTGTATAAGTACTCCCGCTTGGATCCTAGAGAACCTCGGGGAGGAAAGACCGGTCTTCCTGTTCTGTACTTGTAATTATGTACTTGTATTTCTGTTGTATTCACGTTTGAGAAAGGGATTTTCATAAGTTTAACCGGAAAATGAGTTTCAAAACTTATTTCTCGTTCCCCCTCGCCGAGTTCATAAGGACTCACCCTCTTTTATCATCTCAGGTGAAGAAGAACAGGTACAGGAACCCGAGGATAATGTACCTAATGATGAACCCCTGGAGTGATTTCCTGTTATTGTTGTTTTGCTTGAACGTGACTACTTGTGTGCCTTGTGCTGCTTGAAGACTATTTATCTTACGTTGTTGTTGTTGCTAATGTAAAAGACCCCCGTTGTAATTTGGGGTCTAATTTTGGTTTGTACTTATATTAAGTAGACTGATACTAGACATACTATGATCGTTTTGCTTTTATTATCACTAGTATCTATCGTAGGTTATGATGCTTAGTTAAGGATTAGGCAAATGAACTTATCCAATCTCAACAGGTACCCGCTAATAAGCTAAGATCAACAGGTATATTTTGAAATGAGGATAAATGGACAAACGAGACATAGTATCATGCTAGGTTATAAATCAAACGGGACATCGAAATAACCAATAGGCAATTAAATTGATGATAAAATAGTAAATTCTAGTCGGGAATGAACTTGAATTGAAAGTTTTGAGGCTGTTAGAAAATTTAGGTCAAGACAAAAAGCCCAATTACAACCGTTATGCTGCCGGATTTTCAAAAAAATTTGGAGTCTAGAATAAAACGTTAAGTGTTAAACCTCATAGAACGATTAAGAATGTGAATGGACTTGAATGTTTAGATCACACCCTAGTCTAACCTTTATAGGCCGGGTTGGGGCGTGATATATGCCCTCGGTTTGCGGGCCCAGTGTCTACGTGAAGCGAAGTTGTCTTGCCCAAGGTGCCATGAGATTCGGTAATAGAAATTTCATGGATAAATTATCTTGGCAACCCTAACCGGAGCAAAAAATATTGAAAAGGGGGGTGCAACACGAGGACTTCCCAGGGGATCACCTATCCTAGTACTACTCTCGCCCAAGCACTCTTAACTTCAGAGATCTGATAGAATTCGGTGCATTAGTGCTGGTATGATCGCACCCGTCATGTTGAGGGAACAATTCCTTTATGTGTTAACGGTTCACAGTCCCAGCCTAGAGAGATAGCCCATTCAAAAGGCCCAATGGGCTTAACAACAACCCATCTGCTTCAACAACGCAGCATCTTCGCAAGATGTGATATCGACGCGTTGTAGGGCCCTCTAATGTCCCGCGAGTAAGGTTATCGTCCTTTTAACAGCTCATGACATACGATCCGGGACGAAAAAATAGAGCAAAAGAAGATAAATGGCCCGACACTGATGAAAACGTTCGAATTTGGACACCAAAAAAGGCAGAGCAAGCAAGCTGGCTGCCCCCGTCGTAGAGCTCTCGGAGAGCTTTGCAACAGTATGCTGTGCGCCGCGTAACTCCTTAAGAATCAAAAGTTATGGGCACCGGAGCGACGGAGACCTGGTCATAAGCCCTACGCCCTCGGTTTCCGGGCCTAGCCTCCACGTGAAACGAAGTTGTCTTGCCCAAGGTGCCGTGGGATTCGGTAATAGAAATGTGGTGGATAAAGTATCTTGGCAACCCTAACCGGAGCAAAAAAAATTGAAAAGGGGGGTGCAACACGAGGACTTCCCAAGGGGTCACCCATCCTAGTACTACTCTCACCCAAGCACGCTTAACTTCAGAGTTTTGATGGGATCCGGTGCATTAGTACTGGTATGATCGCACCCGTCTTGTTCAGGGGACAATTCCTTTATGTGTTAACGGTTCACAGTCCCAGCCTAGAGAGATAGCCCATTCAAATGGCCTAATGGGCTTAACGACAACGCATCTGCTTCAACAACGCAGCATCCTCGCAAGACGTGATATCGACGCGTTGTAGGGCCCTCTAATGTCCCACGGGTAAGGTTGTCGTCCTATTAACATCTCACGACATATGATCAGGGATGGAAAAACGGAGAAAAAGTAGAAAAGTGGCCTGAAACTGGTGAAAACGTTCATTTTTGGGCTCCAAAAAGGGCACAGCGAGCAAGCTGGTTGCCTCTGTCGTAGAGCTCTCGGAGAGCTTTGCAACGGTATGCTGTGCCCCGCGTAACTCCTTACGGATCAAAAGTTATGGGCACCGGAGCAACGGAGACCTGGTCACAAGCCCTATGCCCTCGGTTTGTGGGCCCAGTGTCTACGTGAAGCAAAGTTGTCTTGCCCAAGGTGCCATGGTTTTCGGTAATAGAAATGTGGTGGATAAGGTATCTTGGCAACCCTAACCGGAGCAAAAAAAATTCAAAATGGGGGTGCAACACGAGGACTTCCTAGGGGGTCACCTATCCTAGTACTACTCTCGCCCAAGCACGCTTTAACTTCGGAGTTCTGATGGGATCCTGTGCATTAGTGCTAGTATGAGCGCACTCGTCAGGTAGAGGGCACAATTCCTTTATGTGTTAACGATTCACAGTCCCAGTCTAGAGAGATGGCCCATTCAAAAGGCCAATAGGCTTTACGACAACCCATCTACTTCAACAACGCAGCATCCTTGCAAGACATGATATCCATGCGTTGTAGGGCCCTCTAATGTCCCGCGAGTAAGGTTGTCGTCCTTTTAACAGCTCACGACATACAATCCAGGATGGAAAAATAGAGCAAAAGAAGCTAAGTGGCCCGAAATTGATGAAAACGTTCGAAATTGGGCCCCAAAAAGGGTACAACAAGCAAGCTGGCTACCCCCGTCGTAGAGCTCTCGGAGAGCTTTGCAACGGTATGCTGTGCGCCACGTAACTTCTTACGGATCAAAAGTTATGGGCACCGGAGGGATGGAGACCTGGTCAATAGCCCTACGCCCTCGATTTGCGGGCCCTGCCTCCACGTGAAGCGAAGTTGCCTTGCCCAAGGTGCCGTGGGATTCGATAATAGAAATTTCGTGGATAAATTATCTTGGCAACACTAACTGGAGCAAAAAAAATTGAAAAGCAGGGTGCAACACGAGGACTTCCCAGGGGGTCACCTATCCTAGTACTACTCTCGCCCAAGCACGCTTAACTTCGGAGTTCTGATAGGATCCGGTGCATTAGTGCTGGTATGATCGCACCCGTCATGTTGAGGGCACAATTCCTTTATGTGTTAACGGTTCACAGTCCCAGCCTAGAGAGATGGCCTATTCAGAAGGCCCAATGGGCTTAACGACAACCCATACACTTTAACAATGCAGCATCCTCACAAGACGTGATATCGACGCGTTGTAGGGCCATCTATTGTCCCGCGAGTAAGGTTGTCGTCCTTTTAATAGCTCACGACGTACGATCCGAGATGGAGAAATAGAGCAAAAGAAAAAAAGTGGCCTGAAACTGGTGAAAACGTTCGATTTTGGGCTCCAAAACTAGGCACAGCAAGCAAGCTAGCTGCCCTCGTCGTAGAGCTCTTGGAGAGCTTTGCAACGGTATGTTGTGCGCCGCGTAACTCCTTATGGATCAAAAGTTATGGGCACCGGAGCGACGAAGACCTGGTCACAAGCCCTAAGACCTCGGTTTGTTGGCCCAGCCTCCACGTGAAGCGAAGTTGTCTTGCCCAAGGTGCCGTGGGATTCGATAATAGAAATATGGTGGATAAAGTATCGTGGTAACCCTAACCAGAGCAAAAAAAATTGAAAAAGGGGGTACAACACGAGGACTTCCAAGGGGGTCACCCATCCTAGTACTACTCTTTCCCAAGCACGCTTAACTTCGGAGTTCTGATGGGATACGTTGCATTAGTGCTGGTATGATCGCACCCATCATGTTGAGGGCAGAATTCCTCTATGTGTTAACTGTTCACAGTCCCAGCCTAGAGAGATAGCCCATTCAAAAGGCCCAATGGGCTTAACGACAACCCATCCGCTTCAACAACGCAGCATCCTCGCAAGACGTGATATCGACGCGTTGTAGGGCCCTCTAATGTCCCGCGAGTAAGGTTGTCTACCTTTTAACAGCTCACGACGTACGATTCGGAACGAAAAAAGAGAGCAAATGAATAAAAGTGGACCGAAATTGATGAAAACGTTCAATTTTGGGCTCCAAAAAATGGCACAGCAAGCATGCTGGCTACCCCCGTCGTAGAGCTCTCGGAGAGCTTTGCAACGGTATGCTGTGCGCCGCGTAACTCCTTAAGGATCAAAAGTTATGGGCACCGGAGCGATGGAGACCTGGTCTTAGGCCCAACCCCGAATAACATGCCTTACCTTGATTTGCGTGCCTTAGACCCAGAACTGTATGACCGACATTGGATTACGTGTCTTGTCTTGGTTTTCGTGCATACCTCGTCATACGTGCCTTGACCTAGAATAGTGTACTCTAATCCCCGACTGACGTGTAATACTTAGATATATGTGCCCTGACCTCGATGTACGTGTGTTACCTCGTTTTGTGTGCCATAGCCTTGAACTGCATACCTTAACCTAGATATGAAGTTGTGCCTTGATTTGCGTGCATTGCATTAAATTACGTGCCTCGCATTGGGTTACGTGCATTCACCTAGGATTGCGTGCATTAGTCTTGAAGTACGTGCCTTAGCCTTGAAGTTCGTGTCTACCTCGTAATTTGTGCCCTAGACCTAGGAATCCATGCCACCACGTTAATCAAGAAAGAATCCTACACAAAGCACTAGACACTAAAATAATCCTACACAATCCACTAATCAATATTATATTCCTAATTCAAATTCTCTACAAACTCCACTAACAATAAAATAATACTAAACTATTCCTACATTTTCCACTATCTATTATTTTATTCATAATTCAACTCATCAACAAACACTCCTATATTTTATTCTTCTTAGATTCCCTCATTCCCCAACATTCCTATGACAATTCTAATGACACAAATGCATAAAAAATTAGTCCTAGACAAACTATGACAAAAACACTTAACACAATGCATAAAAATTTCCTCAAATTCTCCTCAAATCTCCACCATTTTCGACCAAGTGCTCCATGCCCATGCTAGCCATTTCAAAATACTCCTTGAAGACACAAAAAGTCTGAATTTGTATGCCCAAGGACGACCATATGCTCAAAAAATTGCAAAGCCATCACTTTTGTCATATTCTCTCATTTCCTTTCAATTTCTCTCACTTCCCTCTCATTTTCTCTCTCCATTTCGGTTTTGGCTGAGTTCTCTACCTCCATAGCTTCTCTTTTTCACACCATAGCTAAACCAAGCAAGCCACAAAAAAAGAACCTCAACCGAGCTAGCTAGGAAGTGAAAATCACACATGCATGTGCATTGAAGACTTCTATTCGGCCTAGGTAAGCTTCTTGGCTTCCATTTCTTTTCTTATTATTCTAACCTCATGCATGTGCTAAGAGATTGATCACTAAGCTAGGAAAAATAGAGAAAATCTAGTTGGAACCTCGGCTAGGCAAAGGAGAAGAAGAAAAGTTTGCTTCAACAAGTTTTTGTGCATCTTTTGGGTTGATTGCTAAGGTGAGGGATAAAACCGTTTGAAAATCTTTCAAAATTCACATGCATGCTCATAAATGTGTGTCTTTGCTTCTGTACTTGAGTTATATGTTAGTTCATAAGCTTTTGCAACCATGCATGGCAAGATCTTGGCTTGAAAGTGGTGATAGGTGAAGTCGGATGGTTGACAGCTCTCTTACCAGTCTGTTTCGAGGTAAGTTTAGCTAGGAAAATGATGTTAAAAATACTTGAAAATTGGTAGGTAACTATTTTGGACAGTTTTGAACACTTTTCACAGTAATAGGCCAAAGCTAATTTCTACTCTAAGGTCCTCAAAATGGCAAATCTTTAAAATGTGACCAAATCTGGAAATCTGGAAAAATGAAGCAGGTTTTGGCAGATGCACTGACCTTGTAGAACGAACCATATTTGACTTATTTAATGATGTCCAAAATGTATGAAAATTGTTGTGCTGCTAGATTTTTCAGTTCTCGACATTTTTGTTAGAAATGGACTAAGGCTGAATCTGGCCCTAAGGACCTCAAAAACGTCAATTATCGAAATGTGTGCAAATCTGGACAGTTTTGTGCTATCCCACTGTTTCGGCTATATCTAATGATCCCGAACTCCAATTGATGCAAGGTTTATTTATGATTTTAGTTAACTTCTTGAGATTTAATTTGACATCTTATTCACTGCATTTTGAGGTTTTTTGGTTATCCTATTGATTGTGAGAAAACAGCCTATTTCAGTAAGGGTTACGTTTGGTTATATGCTTGTAAAATTGTTTAAACCTCTCTTGTGGTACTAATTGCTTGGAATTGTGGTGTTGGGATGTTGTGTGGACTGTTTTGAGTACTTGAAGATGTTTGAATTGAATTATGCATGACTCGAGAATGATTTTGAGTTGACTTAGGGTTTAATCACACGGTTAAGCATGAAACGGAAACCCTAATGACTAGGTAGTCTTGCTAAGTGTTGATCATTTGGATATTGTGTGGAAATTATATGTTTAGTGGGCTGCCCGTAAATGTCTTATAACTTCAAATGTGATTTTGACCATTGCATGTTGACAAATAAGCTTTTCTTGCACCCGAACCCATGATTGATGTCATTGCATGTTGAATAATCTTATCACTTGATCACGTGGGCTTCTTAATGAGTTATATGGCATGTTTTACATGTGTTACATGGCTGCCTGTTAATTTTCATATAACTCTATATGCCTTTCGAGTGAAATTACCTGTTTTATCGTGCCCTGCTTATTTACCTGTCAATGTGCAATCTTATGACTGTCCGGAGGCAACCTACTTTGTTGTCCTCCTACTGTGATATATTTCCTGTCTTACCGTTCCCTGATTGTTTACCTGTCAATGTGCAATCTTATGACTGTCCGGAGGCAACCTAGTTTGTTGTCCTCCTACTGTGATATATTTCCTGTCTTATTGTGCCCTGCTTGTTTTCCTGTCAATGTGCAATCTTATGACTGTCCGGAGGTAACCTACTTTGTTGTCCTCCTACTGTGATATATTTCTTGTCTTATCGTGCCCTGCTTGTTTACCTGTCAATGTGCAATCTTATGACTGTCTGGAGGCAACCTACTTTGTTGTCCTCCTACTGTGATATATTACCTGTCATGAATGTGCATTGCATACAAGGTTGCAACCTTTCCTGTCGGCATGGTAGCGATCACACACACCGGGCGGCATCGGGCTTGCCGGTGCACCCGTGACTACCATGGTCCCATTCCCTCTCTCGCTTGAGGGCTAGACTTCCTCGGAGAGTTGGGTCGTAGGATTTCAGGGTACATCCGGAGTACACCCACCTGGCGTGTTTTGGGGTTATCTGAAGTCGGCCGCAACATCTGATTCTGAAATTGATCTGAGAGTAAAAGCTCACTGTATCCTTTTTACTATGTGTATAAGTACTCTCGCTTGGTTCCTAGAGAACCTCGGGGAAGAAAGACTGGTATTTTTGTTCCTATACTTGTATTATTGTTATATTCATGCTTGCAAAAGGATTTCATAAGTTGAACTGGAAAATGAGTTTCAAAACTTATTTCTCGTTCCCTCTCGCTAAGTTCATAAGGACTCACCCTCTTTTATCATCTCAGGTGAAGAAGATCAAGAACAAGTACCCGAGGACGATGTGCCTAACGATGATTCCTTGGAGTGGTTGCCTGTCTTGTGTGCTTTGCGTGATTATGGCTATTTTTGAACTATACTACTTGAAGACTATTTATTTTATGTTGCTCGTTGTTTATTGATGTAAATGACCCCGTTGTAATTTGGGTCTAATTCTAGGATTGTACTATCTATAACCGGACGAACGTTTATTTGGTTGTTTGCTTTCATTTTCTTAATTAGCAGTTATCGTAGGCATTCAAACCCCTAGACGAACAATCAACTAAGTTAATTCTATCTAATTTCACTTAGGTGCTCATTTGCAAACTAAATGATAATAGGTACTTGCATGATAGGAAATTGACAAATAAACGAGACATAGTTATCATGTTAGGCTTATTAACCAAACGAGACTTTCAAGATAAACTAGTAGGCAAATTGGTTGGTGACAAATAGGAGTCCTTAATGGAATTGGATTAATGATTGGAATAATTGAGGCGTTTAGAGAATTAGGCCAAACCAAATAGCCCAATTACAGCCGTTATGCCGCTGGATTTCAGGAAAACTTTGGAGTTTAGACTAAAACGATAAGTGTTAAATCTTCATAACGGTTAAGAATGTGACATGTCCGGAACGTTTAGGTCACACCCTAGTCTAACCTTATAGGCCGGGTTGGGGCGTGACACCTGGTCACAAGCCCTACTCCCTCGGTTTGCAGGCCCAGCCTCCACGTGAAGCGAAGTTGTCTTGCCCAAGGTGCCGTGGGATTCGGTAATAGAAATGTGGTGGATAAAGTATCTTGGCAACCTTAACCGGAGCAAAAAAAATTGAAAAGGGGGGTGCAACACGAGGACTTCCCAAGAGGTCACCCATCCTAATACTACTCTCGCCCAAGCAAGCTTAACTTCGGAGTTCTTATGGGATCCGGTGCATTAGTGCTGGTATGATTGCACTGGTCATGTTGAGGGCAAAATTCCTTTATGTGTTAACGGTTCACACTCCCAGCCAAGAGAGATGGCCCATTCAAAAGGCCCAATGGGCTTAACGACAACCCATCTGCTTCAACATCGCAGCATCCTCGCAAGACGTGATATCGACACGTTGTAGGGCCCTCTAATGTCCCACGAGTAAGGTTGTTGTCCTTTTAATAGCTCACGACGTACGATCCGAGATAGAAAAACATAGCAAAAGAAGAAAAGTGGCCCAAAACTGCTGAAAACATTCAAATTTGGGCTCCAAAAAGGGCATAGCAAACAAGCTGGCTGCCCCCGTCGTAGAGCTCTCGGAGAGGTTTGCAACGGTATGTTGTGCACCACATAACTCCTAACGAATCAAAAGTTATGGGCACTGGAGTGACGGAGACCTGGTCACAAGCCCTACGCCCTCGGTTTGCTGGCCCAGCCTCCACGTGAAGCGAAGTTGTCTTTCCCAAGGTGCCGTGGGATTCGATAATAGAAATATGGTGGATAAAGTATCTTGGCAACCCTAACCGGAGCAAAAAAAATTGAAAAGGGGTGTGCAACACGAGGACTTCCCAGGGGGTCACCCATCCTAGTACTACTCTCGCCCAAGCACACTTAACTTCGGTATCCTGATGGGATCCGGTGCATTAGTGCAAGTATGATCGCACCCGTCATGTTGAGGGCACAATTCTTTTATGTGTTAACGGTTCACAGTCCCAGCCTAGAGAGATGGCCCATTCAGAAAGCCCAATGGGCTTAACGACAACCCATACGCTTCAACAACGCAGCATCCTCGCAAGACGTGATATCGACGCGTTGTAACGCCCTCTAATATCCTGTGAGTAAGGTTGTCGTCCTTTTAATAGCTCACGACGTACGATCCGGGATGGAAAACCAGAGCAAAAGAAGAAAAGTGGCCTGAAATAGGTGAAAACGTTCGATTTTGGGTTCCAAAAATGGGCATAGGGAGCAAGCTGGCTGCGCCCGTCGTAGAGCTCTAGGAGAGCTTTGCAACAGTATGCTGGCGCAGCGTAACTCATTACGGATCAAAAGTTATGGGCACCGGAGCGACAGAGACCTGGTCACGAGCCCTACGCCCTCGGTTTGCGGGCCCAGCCTCCACGTGAAGCGAAGTTGTCTTGCCCAAGGTGCCGTAGGATTCGGTAATAGAAATGTGGTGGATAAAGTATTTTGGCAACCCTAACCGGAGCAAAAAAAATTGAAATAGGGGGTGCAACACGAGGACTTCCCTGGGGGTCACCCATCCTAGTACTACTCTCGCCCAAGCACGCTTAACTTCGGAGTTTTGATGGGATCCGGTGCATTAGTGCTGGTATGATCACACCCGTCATGTTAAGGGCACAATTCCTTTATGTGTTAACGGTTCATAGTCCCAGCCTAGGGAGATGGCCCATTCAAAAGGCCCAATGGGCTTAACGACAACACATCTGCTTCAACAACGCAGCATCCTCGCAACACGTGATATCGACGCATTGTAGGGCCCTCTAATATCCCGTGAGTACGGTTGTCGTCATTTTAACAACTCACGACATACGATCCGGGATGGAAAAACATAGCAAATTAAGAAAAGTGGCCCGAAACTGATGAAAATGTTCGAATTTGGGCTCCAAAAAGGGTACAACGAGCATGTAGCTACCCCTGTTGTAGAGCTCTCGGAGAGCTTTGCAACGGTATGTTGTGCGCCCCGTAACTCCTTACAGATAAAAAGTTATGGTCACCGGACTAACAGAGACTTGGTCATAAGCCCTACGCCCTCAGATTGCGGGCCCAGCCTCCACATGAAGTGAAGTTATCTTACCCAGGGTGCCGTGGGATTCGATAATAGAAATTTTGTTGATAAATTATCTTGGCAACCCTAACCGGAGCAAAAAAAATTGAAAAGGGGGGTGCAACACGAGGACTTCCCAGCGGGTCACCCATCCTAGCAGTACTCTCGCCCAAGCACGCATAACTACGGAGTTCTGATAGGATCCGGTGCATTAGTGCTGGTATGATCGCACCCGTCATGTTGAGGGCACAATTCCTTTATGTGTTAACGGTTCACAGTCCCAGCCTAGAGAAATGGCCCATTCAGAAGGCCCAATGGGCTTAATGACAACCCATACGCTTCAACAATGCAGCATCCTCGCAAGACATGATATCGACGTGTTGTAGGGCCCTCTAATTTCCTGCGAGTAAGGTTGCTGTCCTTTTAACAGCTCACGACGTACGATCTGGGATGAAAAAATAGAGCGAAAGAAGAAAAGTGGCCTAAAACTGGTGAAAACATTCGATTTTGGGCTCCAAAAATGGGCACAGCGAGCCAGCTGGTTGCCCCCGTCGTAGAGCTCTCAGAGAGCTTTGTAACAGTATGTTGTGCGCCGCGCAACTCCTTATGGATCAAAAGTTATGGGCACCGGAGCGACGGTGACCTGGTCACAAGCCCTAAGACCTTGGTTTGCTGGCCCAGCTTCCACGTGAAGCGAAGTTGTCTTGCCCAAGGTGCCGTGGGATTGGATAATAGAAATGTGGTGGATAAAGTATCTTGGCAACCTTAACCGGAGCAAAAAAAATTGAAAAGGGGGGTGCAACACGAGGACTTCCCAGGGGGTCACCCATCCTAGTACTACTCTTGCTCAAGCACGCTTAACTTCAGAGTTCTTTTGGGATCCGGTGCATTAGTGCTAGTATGATCGCACCCATCATGTTGAGGGCACAATGCCTTTATGTGTTAACAGTTCACACTCCCAACCTAGAGAGAAGGCCCATTCAAAAGGCCCAATGGGCTTAACGACAACCCATCTGCTTCAACAATGCAGAATCCTCGCAAGACGTGATATCGACGCGTTGTAGGGCCCTCTAATGTCCCGCGAGCAAGGTTGTCATCCTTTTAACAGCTCACGACATACGATACATGAAGGAAAAACAGAGCAAAAGAAGATAAGTGGCCCGAAACTAATGAAAATGTTCGAATTTGGGCACCAAAAAGGGTACAGTAAGCAAGCTGGCTGCCCCCATCGTAGAGCTCTCGCAGAGCTTTGCAACGGTATGCTGTGTGCCGTGTAACTCCTTACGGATCAAAAGTTTTGGGCACCGGAGCGATGGAGACCTGGTCACAAGCCCTACGCCCTCGGTTTGCGAGCCCAGCCTCCACGTGAGGTGAAGTTGTCTTGCTCAGGGTGCCGTGGGATTCGATAATAGAAATGTGGCGGATAAATTATCTTGGCAACCCTAACTAGAGCAAAAAAATTTGAAAAAGGGGGTGCAACACGAGGACTTCCATGGGGTCACCCATCCTAGTACTACTCTCGCCCAAGCACGCTTAACTTCGGAGTTTTGATGGGATCTGGTGCAATAGTGCAAGTATGATCGCAACCGTCATTTTGAGGGGACAATTCCTTTATGTGTTAACGGTTCACAGTCTCAGCCTAGAGAGATGGCCCAGTTAGAAGGCCCAATGGGCTTAACGACAACCTATACGCTTCAACAATGCAGCATCCTCACAAGACGTGATATCGTCGCGTTGTAGGGCTCTCTAATGTCCCGGGAGTAAGGTAGTCGTGCTTTTAACAACTCACAAAGTACGATCCGGGACGGAAAAACAGAGCAAAAGAATAAAAGTGGCTTGAAACTGGTGAAAACGTTCGATTTTGGACTCCAAAAAAGGCATAGCGAGCAAGCTAGTTGCCCCCATCGTACAGCTCTTAGAGAGCTTTGCAACGGTATGCTGTGCGCTGCGTAACTCCATACGGATCAAAAGTTGTGGGCACCAGAGCGACGGAGACCTGGTCACAAGCCCTACTCCCTCGGTTTACGGGCCCAGCCTCCACGTGAAGCGAAGTTGTCTTGCCTAAGCTGCCGTGGGATTTGGTAATAGAAATGTGGAGGATAAAGTATCTTGGCAACCCTAACTGGAGCGAAAAAAATTGAAAAGCGGGGGGCAACACGAGGACTTCCCAAGGGGTCACCCATCCTAGTACTACTCTCGCCCAAGCACGCTTAACTTCAGAGTTCTGAAGGTATCCGGTCCATTAGTGCTGGTATGATCGCACCCATCATGTTGAGGGCACAATTCCTTTATGTGTTAACGGTTCACAGTCCCAGCCTAGAGAGGTGGCCAATTGAAAAGGCCCAATGGGCTTAAGGACAACCCATATGCTTCAACGACGCAGCATCCTCGAAAGACATGATATCGACGCGTTGTAAGGCCTTCTAATATCCCACGAGTAAGGTTGTCATCCTTTTAACAGCTCACGACGTATGATCCGGGACGAAAAAATAGAGAAATAGAAGAAAATTGGCCTAAAACTGGTGAAAATGTTCGATTTTGGACTCCAAAAAAGGCCCAGAAACCAAGCTAGCTACCCCCGTCGTAGAGCTCGCGGAGAGCTTTGCAACAGTATGCTGTGCACCGCGTAACTCCTTACGGTTCAAAAGTTATAGGCACCGGAGCGACGGAGACCTGGTCACAAGCCCTACGCCCTCGGTCTACGGGCCCAGGCTCCACGTGAAGCGAAGTTGTTTTGCCCAAGGTGCCGTGGGATTTGGTAATAGAAATGTTGTGGTTAAAGTATCTTGGCAACCCTAACTAGAGCAAAAAAAATTGAAAAGGGGGGTGCAACACGAGGACTTCCCAGGGGGTCACCCATCCTAGTATTACTCTTGCCCAAGCACGCTTAACTTCGGAGTTCTGATGGGATTCGGTGCATTAGTGCTGGTACGATCGCACCCATCATGTTGAGGGCACAAATCCTTTATATGTTAACGGTTCACAGTCCCAACCTAGAGAGATGGCCCATTCAAAAGGCCCAATGGGCTTAACGACAACCTATCTGCTTCAACAACACAGCATCCTCGCAAGACATGATATCAACACATTGTAGGGCCCTCTAATGTCCCGCGAGTAAGGTTATCATCCTTTTAACAGCTCACGACGTACGATTCGGGATGGAAAAACGGAGCAAATGAAAAAAACTGGCCTGAAACTGATTAAAACGTACGAATATGGGCTCCAAAATGGGCACAGCGAACAAGCTAGCTGCCCCCGTCATAGAGCTCTCGGAGAGCTTTGCAACAGTATGTTGTGCGCTGTGTAACTCATTACGGATCAAAAGTTATGGGCACCGAAGCGGCGGAGACCTAGTCACAGGCCCTACGCCCTCGGTTTGCGAGCTCGACCTCCACGTGAAGCGAAGTTGTCTTGCCCAGGGTGCCGTGGGATTCGGTAATAGAAATGTGGTGGATAAAGTATCTTGGCAACCCTAACTGGAGCAAAAAAAATTGAAAAGGGGGTGCAACACGAGGACTTCGTAGGGGGTCACCCATCCTAGTACTACTCTCGCCCAAGCACGCCTAACTTTGGAGTTTTGATGGGATCCGGTGCATTAGTGCTGGTATGATCACACCTGTCAGGTTCAGGGCACAATTCCTTTATGTGTTAACGGTTCACAGTCCTAGCCTAGAGAGATGGCCAATTCAAAAGGCCCAATGGGCTTAACGATAACGCATCTACTTCAACAACGCAGCATCCTCGCAAGACATGATATCGACGCATTGTAGGGCCCTCTAATGTCCTGCGAGTAAGGTTGTCATCCTTTTAACAACTCACGATGTACGATTCGGGATGGAAAAACAGAGCAAAAGAAGAAAAGTGGCCCGAAACTGATGAAAACGTTCGAATTTGGGCTCCAAAAAGGGCATAGCGAGCATGCTAGCTGCCCCCGTCGTAGAGCTCTCGGAGAGCTTTCCAACGGTATGCTGTGCACCCCGTAACTCCATACATATTAAAAGTTATGGGCACCGAAGCGACGGAAACCTGGTCACAAACCCTACGCCCTCGGTTTGCGGACCCAGCCTCCACGTGAAGTGAAGTTGTGTTGCCCAGGGTGCTGTGGGATTGGATAATAGAAATTTCATGGATAAATTATTATGGCAACCCTAACCGAAGCAAAAAAAAATGAAAAAGGGGGTGCAACACGAGGACTTCCCAGGGGATCACCCATCCTAGTACTCTCATCCAAACGCGCTTAAATATGGAGTTCTGATAGGATCCGGTGCATTAGTGCTGGTATGATCGCACCCGTCATGTTGAGGGCACAATTCCTTTATGTGTTAACGGTTCACAGTCCCAGCCTAGAGAGATGGCCCATTCAGAAGGCCCAATGGGCTTAATGACGACCCATATGCTTCAACAATGCAGCATCCTTGCAAGACGTGGTATCGACCCGTTGTAGGGCCTTCTAATGTCCCGCGAGTAAGGTTGTCGTCCTTTTAACAGCACACGACGTACGATCTGGGATGGAAAAACATAGCAAAAGAAGTAAAATGGCCTTAAACTAGTGAAAACGTTCGATTTTGGGCCCCAAAAATGGCCACAACGAGCAAGCTAGCTTCCCCCATTGTAGAGATCTCGGAGAGCTTTGCAACGGTATGTTGTGCGCCGCGTAACTCGTTATGGATCAAAAGTTATGGGCACATGAGCGACGGAGACCTGGTCACAAGCCCTAAGACCTCGGTTTGCTGGCCCAGCCGCCACGTGAAGTGAAGTTGTCTTGCCCAAGGTTCCGTGGGATTCGATAATAGAAATACGGTGGATAAAGTATCTTGGCAACCCTAACCGGAGAAAAAAAATTGAAAGAGGGGGTGCAACACGAGGACTTCCAAGGGGGTCACCCATCCTAGTACTACTCTCGCCCAAGCACACTTAACTTCGGAGTTCTTATGGGATCTGATGCATTAGTGTTGGTATGATCGCACCCGTCATGTTGAGGGCACAATTCCTTTATGTGTTAACGGTTCACAGTCCCAGCCTAGAGAGATAGCCCATTCAAAAGGCCCAATTGGCTAAACGACAACCCCTCCGCTTCAACAACACAGCATCCTCACAAGACATGATATCGACGCGTTGTAGGGCTCTCTAATGTCCCGCGAGTAAGGTTGTCATTCTTTTAACAGCTCACGACGTACGATCCGTGAGGTAAAAACAGAGCAGTAGAAGAAAAGTGGCCTAAAACTGGTGAAAACGTTCGATTTTGGGCTCCAAAAAAGGCACAGAAAGCAAGCTAGCTACCCCCGTTTTAGATCTCTTGGAGAGATTTGCAACGGTATGCTGTGCGCCGCGTAACTCCTTACGGATCAAAAGTTATAGGCACCGGAGTGACGAAGACCTGGTCACAAGTTCTACGTCCTCGGTTTACGGGCCCAGCCTCCACGTGAAGCGAAGTTGTCTTGCCCAAGGTGCCGTGGGATTTGGTAATAGAAATGTTGTGGATAAAGTATCTTGGCAACCATAACCGGAGCAAAAAAAATTGAAAAGGGGGGTGCAACACGAGGACTTCCCAGAGGGTCACCCATCCTAGTACTACTCTCGCCCAAGCACGCTTAACTTCGGAGTTCTAATGGGATCCGGTGCATTAGTGCTGGTATGATCGCACCCGTCATGTTGAGGGCACAATTCCTTATGTGTTAACAGTTCACAGTCCCAACCTAGAGAGATGGCCCATTAAGAAGGCCCAATGGGCTTAACGATAACCCATCCACTTCAACAACGCAGAATCTTCGCAAGACGTGATATCGACGCGATGTAGGGCCTCTAATGTCCCGCGAGTAAGGTTGTCGTCCTTTTAACAGTTCACGACGTACGATCCGGGAAAGACAAACAGAGCAAAAAATGAAAAGTGGCCCGAAACTGGTGAAAACGTTTGATTTTGGGCTCCAAAAATGGGCAAAACGAGCAAACTGGCAACCCCCGTCGTAGAGCTCTCGGAGAGCTTTGCAACGGTATGTTGTGCCCCACGTAACTCCTTACGGATCAAAAGTTATGGGCACCGGAGCGACGGAGACCTGGTCACAAGACCTACGCCCTCGGTTTACGAGCTCAGCCTCCACATGAAGCGAAGTTGTCTTGCCCAGGGTGCCGTGCGATTCGATATTAGAAATGTGGTGGATAAATTATCTTCGCAACCCTAACCGAGCAAAAAAAATTTAAAAGGGGGGTGCAACACGAGGGCTTCCAAGGGGGTCACCCATCCTAGTACTACTCTCACCAATGCTCACTTAACTTCGGAGTTCTGATAGGATCTGGTGTATTAGTGCTGGTATGATTGCACCCGTCATGTTGAGGGCACAATTCCTTTATTTGTTAACAGTTCACAGTACCAGCCTAGAGAGATGGCCCATTCAGAGGGCCCAATGGGCTTAACGACAACCCATCCTTGCAAGACGTGATATCGACCAATTTTAGGGCCCTCTAATGTCCCGCAAGTAAGGTTGTCGTCCTTTTAACAGCTCACAACGTACGATCCGGGATGGAAAAACAGAGCAAAAGAAGAAAAGTGGCCCGAAACTGTTGAAAACGTTCGATTTTGCGCGCCAAAAATGGGCACAGTAAACAAGCTGGCTGCCCCCGTCGTAGAGCTCTCGGAGAACTTTGCAACGGTATGCTATGCGCCGCGTAACTCCTTACGGATCAAAAGTTATAGGCACCGGAGCGATGGAGACCTGGTCACAAGCACTACACCCTCGACTTGTGGGCCCAGCCTCCACGTGAAGCGAAGTTGTCTTCCCCTAGGTGCCGAGGGATTCGATAGTAGAAATGTGGTGGATAAAGTGTCTTGGCAACCCGTCACCCATCTTAGTACTACTTTCGCCCAAGCACGCTTAAATTCAGAGTTCGGATGGGATCCGGTGAATTAGTGCTGGTATGATCGCACCCGCCATGTTGAGGGCACAATTCCTTTATGTGTTAACGGTTCATAGTCCCAGCCTAGAGAGATGGCCCATTCAGAAGGCCCAATGGGCTTCACGACAACCCATCAACTTCAACAACGCAGCTTCCTCACAAGAGGTGATTTCGACGCGTTGTAGGGCCCTCTAATATCCCGCGAGTAAGGTTGTCATCCTTTTAACAGCTCACGACGTACGATCCGGGACGGAAAAAAAGAACAAAAGAAGAAAAGTGGCCTGAAACTGATGAAACCATTCGATTTTGGTTTCCAAAAAGGGCACAACAAGCAAGCTAGCTGCCCCCGTCGTAGAGCTCTAGGAGAGCTTTGCACTGGTATGCTGTGCGCCGTGTAACTCTTTACGGATCAAAAGTTATGGGCACCGGAGTGACGGAGACCTGGTCACAAGCCCTACGCCCTCGGTTTACGGGCCCAGCCTTTACGTGAAGCGAAGTTGTCTTGCCCAGGGTGCCGTGGGATTCGATAATAGAAATGTGGTGGATAAATTATCATGGCAACCTTAACCGGAGAAAAAAAAATTGAAAAAGGGGGTGCAACACGAGGACTTCCCAGGGGGTCACCCATCCTAGTACTACTCTCGCCCAAGCACACTTAACTTCGGAGTTCTTAATGGATCCAGTGCATTAGTGCTAGTATGTTCGCACTCGCCATGTTGAGGGCACAATTCCTTTATGTGTTAACGGTTCACAGTCCCAGCCTAGAGAGATGGCCAATTCAGAAGGCCCAATGGGCTTAACGATAACCCATCCACTTCAACAACATAGCATCCTCGCAAGACGTGATATCGACACATTGTAGGGCCCTCTAATGTCCCGCAAATGAGGTTGTCGTCCTTTTAACAGCTCATGACGTATGATCCGGGATGGAAAAACAAAGCAAAAGAAGAAAAGTGGCCTGAAAATGATGAAAACGTTCGATTTTTCGCTCCAAAAAAGGCAAAGCGAGCAAGCTAGCTGCCCCCGTCGTAGAGCTCTCGGAGAGCTTTGCAACAGTATACTGTGCACCGCGTAACTCCATACATATCAAAAGTTATAGACACCGGTGCGACGGAGACCTGGTCACAAGCCCTACGCCCTCGGTTTGCGGGCCCAGCCTCTACGTGAAGCGAAGTTGTCTTGCCCAAGGTGCCGTGGGATTTGGTAATAAGAATGTGGTGGATAAAGTATCTTGGCAACCATAACCGGAGCAAAAAAAATTGAAAAGGGGGGTGCAACACGAGGACTTCCCAGGGGGTTACCCATCCTCGTACTATTCTCGCCCAAGCACGCTTAACTTCGGAGTTCTGATAGGATCCGGTGCATTAGTGCTGGTATGATCGCACCCGTCATGTTGAGGGCACAATTCCTTTATGTGTTAACGGTTCACAGTCCCAGCCTAGAGAGATGGCCCATTCAAAAGGACCAATGGGCTTAACGATAACGCATCCGCTTCAACAACGCAGAATCCTTGCAAGACTTGATATCGACGCATTGTAGGGCCCTCTAATGTCCCGCGGGTAAGGTTGCCGTCCTTTTAACAGTTCACGACGTATGATCCGGGACGAAAAAACAGA
This sequence comes from Ehretia macrophylla, assembly GCA_037974665.1. Taxonomy (NCBI): domain Eukaryota; kingdom Viridiplantae; phylum Streptophyta; class Magnoliopsida; order Boraginales; family Ehretiaceae; genus Ehretia; species Ehretia macrophylla. The sequence continues at coordinate 76,205,628 of CM075769.1, forward strand.
GCAAAAGGAGAAAAGTGACCAGAAACTGGTGAAATTGTTCGATTTTAGTCTCCAAAAACGGGCACAACGAGCAAGCTGGCAGCCCCCATCGTAGAGCTCTCAGAAAGCTTTGCAACGGTATGTTGTGCGCTGCGAAACTCGTTACGGATCAAAAGTTATGGGCACCAGAGCGACGGAGACCTGGTCACAAGCCCTACGCCCTCGGTTTGCGGGCCCAGCCTCCATGTGAAGCGAAGTTGTCTTGCCCAAGGTGCCGTGGTATTTGGTAATAGAAATGTGGTGGATAAATTATCTTGGCAACCCTAACCGGAGCAAAAAAAATTGAAAAAGGGAGTGCAACACAAGGACTTCCCAGGGGGTCAACCATCCTAGTACTATTCTTACCCAAGCACGGTTAACTTTGGAGTTCTTATGGGATCCAGTGCATTAGTGCTGGTATGATCGCACCCGCCATGTTGGGGGCACAATTCCTTTATGTGTTAACAGTTCAGAGTCCCAGCCTAGAGAGATGGCCAATTCAGAAGCCCCAATGGGCTTAACGACAACCCATCTGCTTCAACAACGCAGCATCCTCGCAAGCCGTGATATTGATGCATTGTAGGGCCCTCTAATGTCCTGGAAGTAAGGTTGTCATCCTTTTAACAGCACACAACGTACGATCCGGGACGAAAAAACAGAGCAAAAGAATAAAAGTGGCCCAAAACTGTTGAAAACGTTCGATTTTGGGCCCCAAAAATGCGTACAGCAAGCAAGCTGGCTGCTTCCGTCGTAGAGCTCTCGGAGAGCTTTGCAACGGTATGCTATGCGCCGTGTAACTCCTTACGGATCAAAAGTTATGGGCACCGGAGCGACGGAGACATGGTCAAAATCACTACGCCCTCGGTTTGCGGGCCCAGCCTCCACATGAAGCGAAGTTGACTTGCCCATGGTGCCGTGGGATTCGATAATAGAAATGTGGTGGATAAAGTGTCTTGGCAACCCTAACCGAAGCAAAAAAAATTGAAAAAGGGGTGCAACACGGGGACTTCCCAAGGGGTCACCCATCCTAGTACTACTCTCGCCCAAGCACGCTTAACTTTGGAGTTCGGATGGGATCCTTTATGTATTAACGGTTCACAGTCCCAGCCTAGAGAGATGGCCAATTCAGAAGGCCCAATGGGCTTCACGACAACCCATCAACTTGAACAACGCAGCATCCTCGCAAGACGTGATATCGACGCGTTGTAGGGCCTTCTAATGTCCCGCGAGCAAGGTTGTCATCCTTTTAATAGCTCACGACGTACGATCCGGTATGGAAAAATAGAGCAAAAGAAGAAAAGTGGCCTGAAACTGATGAAAACGTTAGATTTTGGTCTCTAAAATGGGCACAACGAGCAAGCTAGCCACCCCTGTCATAGAGCTCTAGGAGAACTTTGCACCGGCATGTTGTGCGCCGCGTAACTCCTTACGGATCAAAAGTTATGTACGCCGGAGCGATGGAGACCTAGTCACAAGCCCTACGCCCTCGGTTTGCGGGCCCAACCTCCACTTGAAGCGAAGTTGTCTTTCCCAGGATGACGTGGGATACGATAATAGAAATTTGGTGGATAAAGTATCTTGGCAACCCTAACCAGAGAAAAAAAAGTTAAAAAGGGGGGTGCAACACGAGGACTTCCCAGGGGGTCAACCATCCTAGTACTATTCTTACCCAAGCACGGTTAACTTCGGAGTTCTTATGGGATCCAGTGCATTAGTGCTGGTATGATCGCACCTGCCATGTTGGGGGCACAATTCCTTTATATGTTAACAGTTCACAGTCCCAGCCTAGAGAGATGGCCCATTCAGAAGGCCCAATGGGCTAAATGATAACCCATCCGCTTCAACAACGCAGCGTCCTCAGAAAATGTGATGACGCGTTGTAGGGCCCTCTAATATCCTGCGAGTAAGGTTGTCGTCCTTTCAATAGCTCACGACGTATGACCCGGGATGGAAAAACAAAGCAAATGAAGAAAAGTTGCCTGAAACTGTTGAAAACGTTCGATTTTGGGCTCTGAAAAAGGCACGGCGAGCAAGCTAGCTACCCCCGTCATAGAGCTCTCGGAGAGCTTTGCAACGGTATACTATGCGCCGCGTAACTCAATATGGATCAAAAGTTATGGGCACTAGAGCGACGGAGACCTGGTCACAAGAACTACGCCCTCAGTTTGCGGGCCCAGCCTCCACGTGAAGCGAAGTTGTCTTGCCCAAGGTGTCGTGGGATTCGATAATAGAAATGTGGTGGATAAAGTATCTTGGCAACCCTAACCGGAGCAAAAAAAAATTGAAAAAGGGGGTGCAACACGAGGACTTCCCAAGGGGTTACCCATCCCAGTACTACTCTCGCCCAAGCACGCTTAACTTCGAAGTTCATATGGGATTCGGTTCATTAGTACTGGTATGATCGCACCCATCATGTTGAGGGTACAATTCCTTTATGTGTTAACGGTTCACACTCCTAGCCTAGAAAAATGGCCTATTCAAAAGGCCCAATGGGCTTAACGACAACTCATATGCTTCAACAACGCAGCATCCTCGCTAGACATGATATCGACGCATTGTAGGGTCCTCTAACGTCCCGCGAGTAAGGTTGTCATCCTTTTAACAGCTCACGACGTATGATCCAGGATGGATAAACAGAGAAGTAGAAGAAAAGTGGCCTAAAACTGGTGAAAACGTTTGATTTTGGGCTCCAAAAATGGGCACAAAAAGTAAGCTAGCTGACCCCGTCGTAGAGCTCTCGGAGAGCTTTGCAACGGTATACTGTGCGTCGCGTAACTCCTTACGGATCAAAAGTTATGGGCACTAGAGCGACGGAGACCTAGTCACAAGCCCTACGCCCTCGGTTTGCGGGCCCAGCCTCTACGTGAAGCGAAGTTGTCTTGCCCAAGGTGCCGTGGGATTCGGTAATAGAAATGTGGTGGATAAAGTATCTTGGCAACCCTAGTCGGAGCAAAAAAAATTGAAAAGGGGGGTAAAACACGAGGACTGCCCAGTGGGTCACCCATCCTAGTACTACACTCGCCCAAGCACGCTTAACTACGGAGTTCTGATGGGATCAGGTGCATTAGTGCTGGTCTGATCGGTGCTGTCATGTTGAGGGCACAATTCCTTTATGTGTTAACTGTTCACAGTCCTAGCATAGAGAGATGGACCATTCAAAAGGCCCAATGGGCTTAACGAAAACCTATCTGCTTCAACAACGTAGCATCCTGGCAAGACGTGATATCGACGCATTGTAGGGCCCTCTTATGTCTCACGAGTAAGGTTGTCGTCCTTTTAACAGCTCACGACGTACGATCCGGGACGGAAAAACACAGAAAAAGAAGAAAAGTGGACCGAAATTGATGAAAACGTTTGAATTTGTGCTCTAAAAAGGGCAAAGCAAGGAAGCTAGCTACCTCTGTCGTAGAGCTCTCGGAGAGCTATGCAACGGTATGCTGTGCACCACGTAACTCCTTATGGATCAAAAGTTATGGGCACCGGAGTGACGGTGACCTGGTCACAACCTCTCCGCCCTCGGTTTGCTCGCCCAGCCTCCACGTGAAGCGAAGTTTTCTTGCCTAAGGTGCCGTGAGATTCGATAATAGAAATGTGGTGGATAAAGTGTCTTGGCAACCCTAATCGGAGCAAAAAAAATTGAAAAGTGGGGTGCAACACGAGGACTTCCCAGGGGGTCACCTATCCTAGTATTACTCTCGCCCAAGCATGCTTAACTTCGGAGTTCTGATGGAATCCGGTGCATTAGTGCTGGTATGATCGCACCCATCACGTTGAGGGCACAATTCTGTTATGTTTTAACGGTTCACAGTCCCAGCCTAGAGAGATGGCCCATTCGAAAGGCCTAATGGGCTTAACGATAACCCATATGCTTCAACAATGCAGCATCCTTGCAAGGCGTGATATCAACGCATTGTAGGGCCCTCTAATGTCCCGCAAGTAAGGTTGTCGTCCTTTTAATATCTCACGACGTACGATCCGGGATGGAAAAACAAAGCAAAGAAGAAAAGTGGCCTGAAAATGATGAAAACTTTCGATTTTGGGCTCCAAAAAAGGCATAGCGAGCAAACTAGCTGTCCCCGTCGTAGAGCTCTCGGAGAGCTTTGCAACGGTATACTGTGCACCACGTAACTCCATACGGATCAAAAGTTACAGACACTGGTGTGACGGAGACCTGGTCACAAGCCCTACGCCCTCGGTTTGCGGGCCCAGCCTCCACGTGAAGCGAAGTTGTCTTGCCCAAGGTGCTGTGGGATTTGGTAATAGAAATGTGGCAGATAAAGTATCTTGGCAACCCTAACCGGAGCAAAAAAATTGAAAAGGGGGGTGCAACATGATCACTTCCCAGGGGGTCACCCATCCTAGTACTACTCTCACCCAAGCACGCTTAACTTCGGAGTTCTGATGGGATTTGGTGTATTAGTGATGGTATGATTGGACCTGTCATGTTGAGGGCACAATTCCTTTATGTGTTAACGGTTCACAGTCGCAGCCTAGAGAGATGGCCCATTCAAACGTCCCAATGGGCTTAATCACAAACCATCTGCTTCAACAATGCTGCATCCTCGCAAGACGTGATATCGATGCATTGTAGGGCCCTCTAATGTCCCGCAGTAAGGTTGTCGTCCTTTTAACAGCTCACGACATACGATCTGGGATGGAAAAACATAGCAGAAGAAGAAAAGTGGCCCGAAACTGTTGAAAACATTCAATTTTGGGCTCCAAAAAGGGCACAACGAGCAAGCTCGCTGCCCTCATCGTAGTGCTCTTGGAGTGATTTGCAAAGGTATGCTGTTCGCCGCGTAACTCCTTACGAATGAAAAGTTATGGGCATCGGAGCGACAGAGACCTGGTCACAAGACCTACGCCTTTGGTTTGCGGGCCCAGCCTCCACGTGAAGCGAAGTTGCCTTGCCCAAGGTGCCGTGGGATTCGATAATAAAAATGTGGTGGATAAAGTATCTTGGCAACCTTAACCGAAGCAAAAAAAAATTGAACAAGGGGGTGCAACACCAGGATTTCCTAGCGGGAAACCTATCTTAGTACTATTCTTGCCCAAGCACGCTTAACTTCGGAGTTCTGAGGGGATCCGGTGCATTAGTACTGGTATGATCGCACCCGTCACGTTGAGGGTGCATTTTTGTTTTGTGTTAACGGTTCACAGTCCCAGCCTAGAGAGATGGCCCATTAAAAAGGCCCAATGGGCTTAACGGCAACCCTTCTGCTTCAACAATGCAGCATCCTAGCAAGACGTGATATCGACACGTTGTAGGGTCCTCTAATGTCCCGGAAGTAAGATTGTCATCCTTTTAACAGCTCACGACGTACGATCTGGGATGGAAAAACATAGTAAAAGTAGAAAAATGGCACGAAATTGATGAAAACTTTCGATTTTGGGCTCCAAAAAGGGGCACAGCGAGCAAGCTAGCTGCCCCCATCATAGAGCTCTCAGAGAGCTTTGCAACGGTATGCTGTGCGCCGCGTAACTCCTTACGGATCAAAAGTTATGGGCATTGGAGTGACGGAGACCTGGTCACAAGCCCTACGCCCTCGGTTTGCGGGCCCAACCTCCACGTGAAGCGAAGTTGTCTTGCCCAAGGTGTTGTGGGAATCGGTAATAAAAATGTGGTGGATGAAGTATCTTGGCGACCCTAACCGGAGCAAAAAAATTTGAAAAGGGGGGTGCAACACGAGGACTTCCTTGAGGGTCACCCATACTAGTACTACTCTCGTCCAAGCTCCCTTAACTTCGTAGTTCTGATGGGATTCGGTGCATTAGTGCTAGTATGATCGCGCCAGTCATGTTGAGGGCACAATTCCTTTATGTGTTAACAGTTCGCAATCCCAGCCTAGAGAGTTGGCCCATTCAAAAGTCCTAATGGGCTTAACCACAACCTATCTGCTTCAACAACGCAGCATCCCCGCAAGGCGTGATTTCGACGCATTGTAGGGCCCTCTAATGTCCCGCAAGTAAGGTTGTCGTCCTTTTAACAGCTCACGACGTACGATCCGGGACGGAAAAACACAACAAAAGAAGAAAAGTGGCCCGAAACTGATGAAAAAGTTCAATTTTGGACACCAAAAGGGGCACATCGATCAAGCATGGTGCCCCCGTCGTAGAGCTCTCAGAGAGCTTTGGAACGGTATGCTGTGCGCCGCGTAACTCCTTACAGATCAAAAGTTATGGCACCAGAGCGACGGAGACCTGGTCACAAGCCCTATGCCCTCGGTTTGTGGGCCCAGCCTCCATGTGAAGCGAAGTTGTCTTGCCCAAGGTGCCGTGGGATTCGATAATAGAAATGTGCTGGATAAAGTATCTTGGCAACCCTAACCGGAGCAAAAAAATTGAAAAGGGGGGTGCAACACGATGACTTCCCAAGGGGTCACCCATCCTAGTACTACTCTCGCCCAAGCACGCTTAACTTTGGAGTTCTGATGGGATTCGGTGTATTAGTGGTGGTTTGATTGTACCCGTCATGTTGAGGGCACAATTCCTTTATGTGTTAACGGTTCACAATCCCAGCCTAGAAAGATGGCCCATTCAAACGTCCCAATGGGCTTAACCACAAACCATCTGCTTCAACAACGCTGCATCCTCGCAAGGCGTGATATCGACGCGTTGTAGGGCCCACTAATGTCCTGAAAGTAAGGTTGTCGTCCTTTTAACAGCTCACGACGTACGATCCGGGACGGAAAAACATAGCAAAAAAAGAAAAGTGGCCCGAAACTGTTGAAAACGTTCGATTTTGAGCTCCAAAAAGGCCACAACGAGAAAGCTTGCTGCCCTTATCGTAGTGCTCTTGGAGTGATTTGCAAAGGTATGTTGTGCGCCGCGTGACTCCTTACGAATCAAAAGTTATGGGCATCGGAGAGACGGAGACTTGGTCACAGCCCTGCGCCTTCGGTTTGCGGGCCCAGCCTCCACGTGAAGCGAAGTTTCCTTGCCCAAGGTGCCGTGGGATTCGGTAATAGAAATGTAGTGGATAAAGTATCTTGGCAACCCTAACCAAAGCAAACAAATTTGAAAAGGGGGGTGTAACACGGGGACTTCCCAGGGGGTAACACATCTTAGTACTACGCTTGCCCAAGCACGCTTAACTTTGGAGTTCTGAGGGGATCCGGTGCATTAGTACTGGTATGATCGCACCCGTCACGTTGAGGGTACAATTCTGTTTTGTGTTAACGGTTCACAGTCCCAGCCTAGAGAGATGGCCCATTCAAAAGCCCCAATAGGCTTAACGACAACCCATCTGCTTCAACAACGCAGCATCCTAGCAAGACGTGATATCGACGCGTTTTAGGGTCCTCTAATGTCCCGGAAGTAAGGTTGTCGTCCTTTTAACAGCTCACGACGTACAATCCGGGATTGAAAAATAGAGTAAAAGAAGAAAAGTAGCCCGAAATTGATGAAAATGTTCAATTTTGGGCTCCAAAAAGGGGCACAGCGAGAAAACTCGCTACCCCCGTCGTAGAGCTCTCGGAGAGCTTTGCAACGGTATGCAGTGCGCCGCGTAACTCCTTACGGATCAAAAGTTATGGGCACCGGAGCGACGGAGACCTGATCAAAAGCCCTACGCCCTCGGTTTGAGGGCCCAGCCTCCACGTGAAGCGAAATTGTCTTGCCCAAGCTGTTGTGGGATTCGATAATAGAAATGTGGTGGATAAAGTATCTTGGCGACCCTAACCGGAGCAAAAAAAATTGAAAAGGGTGGTGCAACACGAAGACTTCCCAGAGGGTCACCCATACTAGTACTACTCTCGCCCAAGCTCCCTTAACTTCGGAGTTCTGATGGAATTCGGTGCATTAGTGCTAGTATGATCGCAACAGTTCGCAGTCCCAGCCTAGAGAGTTCGCCCTTTCAAAAGTCCCAAAGGGCTTAACCACAACCAATCTGCTTCAACAATACAACATCCCCGCAAGACGTGATATCGACGCATTGTAGGGCCCTCTAATGTCCCGCAAGTAAGGTTGTCGTCCTTTTAACAGCTCATGACGTACGATCCGGGACGGAAAAACACAGCAAAAGAAGAAAAGTTGCCCGAAATTGATGAAAACGTTCAATTTTGGACACCAAAAAGGGCACAGCGATCAAGCACGCGGTACCCGTCGTAGAACTCTCGGAGAGCTTTGCAACGGTATGCTGTGTACCGCGTAACTCCTTACGGATCAAATGTTACGGGCACTGGAGCGACGGAGACCTGCTCACAAGCCCTATGCCCTCGGTTTACGGGCCCAGCCTCCACGTGCAGCGAAGTTGTCTTGCCCAAGCTGCCGTGGGATTCGGTAATAGAAATGTGGTGGATAAAGTATCTTGGCAACCCTAACCGGAGCAAAAAAAATTGACAAGGGGGGTGCAACACGATGACTTCCCAGGGGGTCACCCATCCTAGTACTATTCTCGCCCAAGCACGCTTAACTTCGGAGTTCTGATGGGATCCGATGCATTAGTGCATGTATCATCGCACCCGTCAAGTTGAGGGCACAATTCCGTTATGTGTTAACGGTTCACAGTCCCAGCCTAGAGAGATGGCCCATTCAAAAGGCCCAATGGGCTTAACGACAACCCATTTGCATCAACAACGCAGCATCCTCGCAAGACATGATATCGGCGAGTTGTAGGGCCCTCTAATGTCCCGTAAGTAAGGTTTTCGTCCATGTAATAGCTCACGACGTACGATCCGGGATGGAAAAACAAATCAAAAGAAGAAAAGTGGCCCAAAACTGATGAAAACGTTTGAATTTGGGCTCAAAAAAGGGGCACAGCGAGCATGCTGGATGCCCCCATCGTAGAGCTCTCGGAGAGCTTTGCAACGGTATATTGTGCGCTGCGTAACTCCTTATGGATCAAAAGTAATGTGTACCGGAGCGACGGAGACCTGGTCACAAGCACTACACCCTCGGTTTGCGGGCCCAGCCTCCACGTGAAGTGAAGTTGTCTTGCCCAGGGTGCCCTGGGATTCGATAATAGAAATGTGGTGGATAAAGTATCTTGGCAACCCAAACCGGAGCAAAAAAAATTGAAAAGGAGGGTGCAACACGAGGACCTCCCAAGGGGTCACCGATCCTAGTACTACTCTTGCCCAAGCACGCTTAACTTCGGAATTCTGATTGGATCCGGTGCATTAGTGCTGGTGTGATAGCACCCATCACGTTGAGGGCACAATTCCGTTATGTGTTAACGGTTCACAGTCCCAGCCTAGAGAGATGGCCCATTCAAAAGGCCCAATGGGCTTAACGACAATCCATCTGCTGCAACAACATAGCATCCTCGCAAGAAATGATATCAACGCGTTGTAGGGCCCTCTAATGTCCTGCAAGTAAGGTTTTCGTCCTTTTAACAGCACACGACGTACGATCCGGGACAATAAAACAGACCAAAAGAAGAAAAGTGGCTCGAAACTGATGAAAACTTTCAATTTTGGGCTCCCAAAGTGGGCACAGCGAGCAAGCTAGCTGCCCCCGTCGTAGAGCTCTCGCTGTGCATTGCAACTGTATGCTGTGCGCCGCTTAAATCCTTACGGATCAAAAGTTATGGGCACCGGAGCGACGGAGACCTGGTCACAAGCCCTATGCCCTCGGTTTGCGGGCCCAGCCTCTACGTGAAGCGAAGTTGTCTTGCCCAAGGTGCCGTGGGATTCGGTAATAGAAATGTGATGGATAAAGTATCTTGGCAACCTTAACTGGAGCAAAAAAAATTGAAAAGGGTGGTGCAACATGAGGACTTCCTAGGGGGTTACCCATCCTAGTACTACTATCGACCAAGCACGCTTCACTTCAAAGTTCTGATGGGATCCGGTGCATTAGTACTGGTATGATCGTACCCGCCAGGTCGAGGGCACAATTCCTTTATGTGTTGACGGTTCACAGTCCCAGCCTAGAGAGATGGCTCATTCAGAAGGCCCAATGGGCTTAATGACAACCCATCTGCTTCAACAACGCAGCATCCTCACAAGACGTGATATCGACCAGTTGTAGGGCCCTCTAATGTCCCGCGAGTAAGGTTGTCGTCTATTTAACAGCACACGACGTACGATCCGGGATGGAAAAACATAGCAAAAGAAGAAAAGTGGCCCGAAACTAGTGATAACGATCAATTTTTTGCTCCAAAAAGGGTACAGCGAGCAAGCTAGCTGCCCCCGCCGTAGAGCTCTCGGAGAGCTTTGCAATGGTATGCTGTGCACCACGTAACTCCTTACGGATCAAAAGTTATGGGCACCGGAGCGACTGAGACATGGTCACATCCCCTACGCCCTTGGTTTGCATGCCCAACCTCCACGTGAAGTGAAGTTGTCTTACCCAGGGTGCCGTGGGATTCGATAATAGAAATGTGGTGGATAAAGTATCTTGGCAACCCTAACCGGAGCAAAAAAAATTGAAAAGGGGGGTGCAACATGAGGACTTCCCAGGGGGTCACCTATCCTAGTACTACTCTCACCCAAGCACGCTTAACTTCGAAGTTCTGATGGAATCCGGTGCATTAGTGCTAGTATGATCGCACCCGCCATGTCGAGGGCACAATTCCCTTAAGTGTTAACGGTTCACAGTCCTAGCCTAGAGAGATGGCCTATTCAGAAGGCCCAATGGGCTTAACTGTGAGGCCCGACCCTGAATAACGTGTGTTACCTTGATTTACGTGCCATAGACCCCTAATTATATGACCGACCTTGGATTACGTGTCATGTCTTGGTTTTCATGCATACCTCGTCATATGTGCCTTGACCTAGAATAGGGTGCCCTAATCCCCGACTTAAATGTGGTACCTAGAAATACGTGCCCTGACCTCGATGTATGTGCGTTACCTCATTTCATGTGCCCTAACCTTGAACTGCGTACCTTAACCTAAGTTTAAGAGTCGTACCTCAATTTGCGTGCATTACATTAAATTACGTGCCTTGCATTAGTTTACGTGCATTCACCTAGGATTGCGTGCATTAGTCTTGAAGTCCGTGTCTTACCTTGTAGTTCGTGTCTACCTCGTGATTCATGCCCCGTATTGATTTCGGTGCGTGCCTCGTAGTGCGTGCCCTAGACCTAGGAAAATGTGCCTTCACACTAACCGAGAAAGCATCTTACACGGAACACTAAATTATAAAATAATCCTAATTCAAATCCTACAAAATCCACTATCAATATAATAATCCTAACTCAAATCTCTACAAAATCCACTAACACCTAAATATTATATTTTAAACTCACTACAAGACAAAATCTCACAAACCTCTAAACATACCCTATATTCTATTCTACCTAAAACCCCTAAATACCCAACATTCTCTTACACACATGTTAAAACAATTCAAAAGATGACACAAAATCAGATTTTTGCATGCATGTTTAATTCAAAATGATTCTAGACAAGTCATGACACAAAAACACTTATCAATGCATAAAAAATTGCTCAAACCACCTCAATTCTCACACCATTTTCGACCAAACCACCTATGCCCATGCTAACATTTCAAAATTCCATCTTGAAGACAAAAAAAATTCTGAATTTGTATGCCCAAGGCTGACCACATGCTCAAAAAATTGCAAAAGCCTCCTTTTTCCCTCATTTCTCTCACTTTCCTCACATTTTCTCTCTCTCCCTCTCATTTTCTCTCTCCATTTCGGTTTTGGCTGAGTTCTCTACCTCCATAGCTTCTCTTCTTCACACCATAGCTAAACCAAGCAAGCCACAAGCAAAGGACCTCAACCGAACAAGCTAGGATGCAAAAATCACTCATGCATGTGCATTGAAGCTTCATTTTCGGCCTAGGTGAGTTACTAAGCTTCCATTTCTTTTCTTCAAGTCCTAACTACATGCATGTACTAAGAGATTGCTTACTAGGCTAGGAAAAATATAGAAAACCAAGTTAGAAACTCGGCTAAGCAAGAAGAAGAAGAAATTTGAGCCTCAACAAGGTTTTTGTGCATCTTTTGGTTGATTGCAAAGGTGAGGGTTAAAAGCTTTTGAAAACTCTTTGAAATTTCACATGCATGTTCATAGATGTGTGTATTTGCTTCTGTACTTGAGCTATATGGTCGTTCATAAGCTTAAACAACCATGCATGGCAAGATCTTGGCTTGAAAATGATGCTAGGTGAAGTCGAAATGGATGACAGCTCTCTGACCAGTCTGTTCGAGGTATTTTTAGCTAAGAAAATAATGTTTAAAATTCATGAAAATTGGTAGGTGACTAGTTTGGACAGTTTTGAACATTTTTCAAAGAAATAGGACGAAGCTAATTTTGACTCTAAGGTCCTCAAAATGGCAAATCTTTAAAATGTGACCAAATCTGGAAATCTGGAAAAATGAAGCAGGTTTTGGCAGATGCACTGACCTTGTGGAACGAACCATATTTGACTTAGTTAATGATGTCCAAAATGTATGAAAATTGGTATGATTCTAGATTTTTCAGTTCTGGACAATTTTGTCAGAAATGGACCAAAGCTAAAAATGACTCTAAGGACCTCAAAAACGTCAATTTTCGAAATGTGTGCAAATCTGGACAGTTTTGTGCTATTCCACTGTTTCGGCTATATCTAATGATCTCGAACTCCAATTGATGCAAGGTTTGTTTCTGATTTTAGTTAACTTCTTAATCTTTAATTTGACATCTTATTCACTAGATTTGGAGATTGTTTGATTATCCTATTGATTGTGAGAAAACAGCCTATTGCAGTGAGTGTTCCACTTAGCTATGTGCTTGGAAAACTATTGTAACCTTTTTTGTGGCACTAGTTGCTTGGAATTGTGGTGTTGGAATATTATGTGGACTGTTTTAAGCACTTGAGGATGTATGAATTGAATGATGTATGACTTGGGAATGATATTAAGTTGACTTAGGGTTTGATCGCACGATTATGCATGAAATGGAAACCCTAATGACTTAGTATTCTTGCTAAGTGCTCACCATTGGATATTGCGAGGAAACTGTACGTTGCGTGGGCTGCCCGTAAATGTTTTATAATTTCAAAAGTGATATTGACCATCGCATGTTGACAAATAAGATTTTCTTGCATTTGAACCCATGTTGATATCATTGCAAGTTGAGTAATCTTATCACTTGATTGCGTGGACCTTTTAGTGAGTTATATGTCCTGTTTTGCATGTGTTACATGGCTGCCCGTTTAATTTCCATATAACTCTATATGCCTTTCAAGTGAAATTTCCTATCTTATCGTGTTCTGCTTGTTTATCTGTCAATGTGCAATCTTATGACTGTCCGGAGGCAACCTACTTTGTTGTCCTCCTTCTGTGATATATATTATCTGTCATAAATGTGCATTGCATACAAGGTTGCAACCTTTCCTGTTGGCATGGTAGTGATCACGTACGCCGGGCGGCATTGGGCTTGCCGGTGATACCGTGACCACCATGGTCCCATTCCCTCTCTCGCTTGGGGGCTAGACTTCCTCGGAGAGTTGGGTCGTAGGATTTTGGGGTACATCCGGAGTACACCCACTTGGTGTGTTTGGGGGATGATTTGAAGTCGGCCGCAACAGTTGATCCTGGATCTGATCTGAGAGCAAAAGCTCACCGTATCCTTTTTATTATATGTATAAGTACTCCCGCTTGGATCCTAGAGAACCTCGGGGAGGAAAGACTGGTATTCCTGTTTCTGTATTTGTATTTCTGTACTTGTACTTCTGTTGTATTCATGTTTGAAAAAGGGATTTTCATAAGTTTAATCGGAAAATGAGTTTCAAAACGTATTTCTCGTTCCCCCTCGCTGAGTTCATAAGGACTCACCCTCTTTTTATCACAGGTGAAGAAGAACAGGTACAGGTACCCGAGGCCAACGTGCTTATCGATGATTCCTTGGAGTGGTTGCCTGTCCCTAAGTGCTTTTGTGCCTTGCCTGAAAGTGGTTGCTATATGGATGTTGTGTTTGATTGCAAATATTCATTTTATTGATGTAAATGACCCCGTTGTAATTTGGGTCTAATTCTGGGATTGTACTATCTATAACCGGACGAACTTTTATTTGGTTGTTTGCTTTCGTTTTCTTCATTAGTAGTTATCGTAGGCATTCAAACCACTAGATGAACAATCAACTAAGTTAATTCTATCTAATTTCACTTAGGTGCTCATTTGCAAACTAAAGGATAATAGGTACTTGCATGATAGGAAATTGACAAATAAACGGGACATAGTTATCATGTTAGGCTTATTAACCAAACGAGACTTTCAAGATAAACTAGTAGGCAAATCGGTTGGTGACAAATAGGAGTCTTTAATGGAATTGGATTAATGATTGGAATAATTGAGGCGTTTAAAGAATTAGGTCAAACAAAGAGCCCAATTACAGCCGTTATGCTGCCGGATTTCCGGAAAAATTTGGAGTCTAGAATAAAACGCTAAGTGCTAAACCTCCTAGAATGATTAAGAATGTGAAAGGACTTGAATGTTTAGATCACACCCTAGTCTAACCTTTATAGGCCGGGTTGGGGCGTGACACCTTATAATAGAATGGTATCAGAGCTTAGTTTAGTAACTAGGCATTAGTCGGGTTCAACTCTCGGACCATGGGAGAAGCCCTAAGGTAATTATAATGTCTTGTTTATATGTGTTATGTGTGCTAATGTGCTTTAATTGCTTTGAGCATTGAATACTTTGTGCCTTGTGGACTATATGTATTATGTGTCATGCACACCGACATGCTAGTGCCCTCAATAATGCATGCATGCTTTTATACTCCTTCTTTGATACATGTGCATGTTATATAACCATGAATGACTGTTTATACACATAGATAGTTAGGATTAGAGCTTTTAGGGAACTGAATTCATGCAGGAAGAATGAAAAGTCTCGGTTAGAGATTTCTGGCATCTTCACAGGTACTCGATGGATAGTATGTATTATTGGATATGCATATGTATAAAATGCGTAGCACAGGTATAATTGTTGAGGTAAAATTATCCCCTTATATTTGGAATACATATGCCTGTGATTAAGTTATCAATTTTATAGCTATAGAGTTCTTGATTCTGTTAAACCGTTCTTCTAATTGTGGTTCAAGAATAAATGTTAAGGACATACAACTTTCCTTAGATATAAGAATATACTATTGGAGATGTGGAGTAGTATATATATGTTCACATGCTTATAGTGGAAGTTTGACTTAGGAGTTGCTTTTGAATCAAATTCTTATATCTTGAAATGGTATAATAGACTATTTATATGATCGAATCCTTACTTGATTGGAATTAAGCATCGTTGAACCTAATAAGGTGTATATTAACGAGTTTCAAGTTCACTCAATGATAAGATTGTGACCTAGAAATTAAGAGATGAACTCGTGGAAATTGACGATAGGGGTTAGATTATTAAGGCATGAATAGTGTGTTTAAGTAACTTAACAATGGATAACCTCAAGACATGTAGGCAACTCTGGAAACTAAGTTTAACAAGGCTGATGAATCTTTGGTATAACAAGATACAGAGATGTTGGAATCGAGGAATTCACATAGCTAGAACTTGTGTTCGGAAGACTACACCTAAATGTTAGGTCGAATAGAAGTTTAAGTTATTAAATTATGCATTAGATGACTAACGTTGCTAAGGTCCTAAGTTGGATATTTGCGATATTAAGAAACACGGTATTAGTTTGGTGTCCCTCGAACTTAGCTGTAAATATGCAAGTAAGTCAATCTATGCACTCGTTGTTTAGATACCCTAGAGGATGTTGGAAAGCATATATCCTTAAGTAAGACCGGTGGACCTATTATATAAACCATGGAAATGAGATTAAAGCATCTGGTTGCAAAGTGGAGTCGTTAGGATGTGATTAGTAATCCTAAATAGCTAATAGTGAGTATGCATGATGATTCATGGTGAACCCTAGGACCTAAGGTCGATGAGTCTTGATGCTCTTAGCTAGTTGAACATATAAACGAAGAGAGTAAGATAGAGATGAATCAGAGTCATGATGACCCAAGAGACTATTGTTAGACCACCGTATCTATGTGCACCGTTTCACTTCTAGAAACTAGCAGTTAGAGACTTCGAATTATGGTCATTGAATAAGAGGGGTGAATTTTGTAGTGATAGTTAAATAAGTAATTGATTACTTTTGAAGTTCTATTAGGTTATGTTGAAGGATGCCTCGTGGTCATAATTCTTATGTTGACACGACCTTGAAGTTATTTTGTGTAACAAGCTACTTGGATTAGTATGGTAAGTGTCTTATGAGCTAGATCATTTCGGTACCATTTATAGTCCTAGGATTGTTGTTGTTTGGCCGATAACCTAGTAGAGCATTGATATCACTTACATGGATATGGCCCTAGCTTAGAAACATTAATGTTGAAAATATATTGGCAGGCATTAAGTGTTCGAAGGAATGACTAGGTCGCTAAGTGAGTAGGACCATTGTCTTCTTAAGTATAACGTAACCTTGGATTGAGGTGAGTGAAATTTATTTGAGGTTGAAACTAATCGCCTTAGGAGTTTTGGATAAGATTAAAAGAAAATTCTGAAGTCTCATGACTTGAAGATAGAGATTCGAATAAGGAAATAAATTGTGGCTCACAAGCTGATGAGTTTACTTGTAAGAGTTGAACAAGTGCGTCATGATTAGTTTACTCATGCAATTTCGATGGCAATTTGTCTGTGGTACCTAATAAACGTTAGAGTTTGAGTTTAACGAATCTCAACGGTCTTTCTTCTTGATTACGAGCTTGAAGGTTAACGAAGTTGGGGAAGAATGTTAATGAATAGGAGCCTGTAACTGGGAGACTAGTCGTTAGAAGATTTGCTAATCTAATGCACCTACGAGATAAGGATTATGATATTGTCGATAGATGACGATTTGAGATGGATTAGTTGTTTGGTGAGTTCTTCTTGAAGATAGGGTCGTATTGTAGAAATAATCCATAACATGTGTATATCCTACGTGTTAACAATTTTGAAGCTAGTAGACAGAATATGTAAATCGGATATAGACCTATCATCTTGAAATTAGCGTATGTCACCCTAGGATCATGGAATTATTGTGATATTGCTTTTGAGGTATGAATGTGAGATTGACAGAACATGAGTCATGATTTTGGAGTTACAGTTATATTGTTAGAATACCGATGCAGCTTTGATAACTATGTTTGGAGATTCTAACCTTAGTTAATAAACTCGACCTTAAGATCAAATGGAGAATAGAGTCGTTCAAAGAAAAGAACTATAAATGGAGAGGTCACAACGAACTAAATGATTGGAGAAACATAGGAAGGGAAATGATTATGGGAAGAGATAACCAAACACACTACGGAACGGAGTAGGAAGAAGAACAAGGGTCAGAATCCGTCTAAATGACCTCAATAGGCAAGAATAAATTTCGGGACGAAATTCTTTTAAGGAGGGGAGGATGTGAGGCCCGACCCCGAATAACGTGTGTTACCTTGATTTGCGTGCCATACACCCCTAATTATATGACCGACCTTGGATTACGTGTCATGTCTTGGTTTTCATGCATACCTCGTCATACGTGCCTTGACCTAGAATAGTGTGCCCTAATCCCCGACTTACATGTGGTACCTAGAAATACGTGCCCTGACCTCGATGTATGTGCGTTACCTCATTTCATGTGCCCTTACCTTGAACTGCGTACCTTAACCTAAGTTTAAGAGTCGTACCTCAATTTGCGTGCATTACATTAAATTACGTGCCTTGCATTAGTTTACATGCATTCACCTAGGATTGCGTGCATTAGTCTTGAAGTCCGTGTCTTACCTTGTAGTTCGTGTCTACCTCGTGATTCATGCCCCGTATTGATTTCGGTGCGTGCCTCGTAGTGCGTGCCCTAGACCTAGGAAAATGTGCCTTCACACTAATCGAGAAAGCATCTTACACGGAACACTAAATTATAAAATAATCCTAATTCAAATCCTACAAAATCCACTATCAATATAATAATCCTAACTCAAATCTCTACAAAATCCACTAACACCTAAATATTATATTTTAAACTCACTACAAGACAAAATCTCACAAACCTCTAAACATACCCTATATTCTATTCTACCTAAAACCCCTAAATACCCAACATTCTCTTACACACATGTTAAAACAATTCAAAAGATGACACAAAATCAGATTTTTGCATGCATGTTTAATTCAAAATGATTCTAGACAAGTCATGACACAAAAACACTTATCAATGCATAAAAAATTGCTCAAACCACCTCAATTCTCACACCATTTTCGACCAAACCACCTATGCCCATGCTAACATTTCAAAATTCCATCTTGAAGACAAAAAAATTCTGAATTTGTATGCCCAAGGCTGACCACATGCTCAAAAAATTGCAAAAGCCTCCTTTTTCCCTCATTTCTCTCACTTTCCTCACATTTTCTCTCTCTCCCTCTCATTTTCTCTCTCCATTTCGGTTTTGGCTGAGTTCTCTACCTCCATAGCTTCTCTTCTTCACACCATAGCTAAACCAAGCAAGCCACAAGCAAAGGACCTCAACCGAAAAAGCTAGGATGCAAAAATCACTCATGCATGTGCATTGAAGCTTCATTTTCGGCCTAGGTGAGTTACTAAGCTTCCATTTCTTTTCTTCAAGTCCTAACTACATGCATGTACTAAGAGATTGCTTACTAGGCTAGGAAAAATATAGAAAACCAAGTTGGAAACTCGGCTAAGCAAGAAGAAGAAGAAATTTGAGCCTCAACAAGGTTTTTGTGCATCTTTTGGTTGATTGCAAAGGTGAGTGTTAAAAGCTTTTGAAAACTCTTTGAAATTTCACATGCATGTTCATAAATGTGTGTATTTGCTTCTGTACTTGAGCTATATGGTCGCTCATAAGCTTAAACAACCATGCATGGCAAGATCTTGGCTTGAAAATGATGCTAGGTGAAGTCGAAATGGATGACAGCTCTCTGACCACTCTGTTCGAGGTAAGTTTAGCTAACCAAATGATGTTGAAAATTCATGAAAATTGGTACGTAACTAGTTTGGACAGTTTTGAACATTTTTCCCAGAAATAGGACGAAGCTAATTTTGACTCTAAGGTCCTCAAAATGGCAAATCTTTAAAATGTGACCAAATCTGGAAATCTGGAAAAATGAAGCAGGTTTTGGCAGATGCACTGACCTTGTGGAACGAACCATATTTGACTTAGTTAATGATCTCCAAAATGTATGAAAATTGGTATGCTGCTATATTTTTCAGTTCTGGAAAATTTTGTCAGAAATGGACCAAAGCTAAAAATGAATCTAAGGAGCTCAAAAACGTCAATTATCGAAATGTGTGCAAATCTGGACAGTTTTGTGCTATTCCACTGTTTCGGCTATATCTAATGATCTCGAACTCCAATTGATGCAAGGTTTGTTTCTGATTTTAGTTAACTTCTAAATCTTTAATTTGACATCCTATTCACTAGATTTGGAGATTGTTTGATTATCCTATTGATTATGAGAAAACAGCCTATTGCAGTGAGTGTTCCACTTAGCTATGTGCTTGGAAAACTTTTGTAACCTTTTTTGTGGAACTAGTTGCTTGGATTTGTGGTGTTGGAATATTATGTGGACTGTTTTAAGCACTTGAGGATGTATGAATTGAATGATGTATGACTTGGGAATGATGTTAAGTTGACTTAGGGTTTGATCGCACGATTATGCATGAAATGGAAACCCTAATGACTTAGTATTCTTGCTAAGTGCTCACCATTGGATATTGCGAGGAAACTGTACGTTGCGTGGGCTGCCCGTAAATGTTTTATAATTTCAAAAGTGATATTGACCATCGCATGTTGACAAATAAGATTTTCTTGCATTTGAACCCATGTTGATATCATTGCAAGTTGAGTAATCTTATCACTTGATTGCGTGGACCTTTTAGTGAGTTATATGTCCTGTTTTGCATGTGTTACATGGCTGCCCGTTTAATTTCCATATAACTCTATATGCCTTTCAAGTGAAATTTCCTATCTTATCGTGTTCTGCTTGTTTATCTGTCAGTGTGCAATCTTATGACTGTCCGGAGGCAACCTACTTTGTTGTCCTCCTTCTGTGATATATATTATCTGTCATAAATGTGCATTGCATACAAGGTTGCAACCTTTCCTGTTGGCATGGTAGTGATCACGTACGCCGGGCGGCATTGGGCTTGCCGGTGATACCGTGACCACCATGGTCCCATTCCCTCTCTCGCTTGGGGGCTAGACTTCCTCGGAGAGTTGGGTCGTAGGATTTTGGGATACATCCGGAGTACACCCACTTGGTGTGTTTGGGGGATGATTTGAAGTCGGCCGCAACAGTTGATCCTGGATCTGATCTGAGAGCAAAAGCTCACCGTATCCTTTTTATTATATGTATAAGTACTCCCGCTTGGATCCTAGAGAACCTCGGGGAGGAAAGACTGGTATTCCTGTTTCTGTATTTGTATTTCTGTACTTGTACTTCTGTTGTATTCATGTTTGAAAAAGGGATTTTCATAAGTTTAATCGGAAAATGAGTTTCAAAACGTATTTCTCGTTCCCCCTCGCTGAGTTCATAAGGACTCACCCTCTTTTTATCACAGGTGAAGAAGAACAGGTACAGGTACCCGAGGCCAACGTGCTTATCGATGATTCCTTGGAGTGATTGCCTGTCCCTATGTGCTTTTGTGCCTTGCCTGAAAGTGGTTGCTATATGGATGTTGTGTTTGATTGCAAATATTCATTTTATTGATGTAAATGACCCCGTTGTAATTTGGGTCTAATTCTGGGATTGTACTATCTATAACCGGACGAACTTTTATTTGGTTGTTTGCTTTCGTTTTCTTCATTAGTAGTTATCATAGGCATTCAAACCACTAGATGAACAATCAACTAAGTTAATTCTATCTAATTTCACTTAGGTGCTCATTTGCAAACTAAAGGATAATAGGTACTTGCATGATAGGAAATTGACAAATAAACGGGACATAGTTATCATGTTAGGCTTATTAACCAAACGAGACTTTCAAGATAAACTAGTAGGCAAATCGGTTGGTGACAAATAGGAGTCTTTAATGGAATTGGATTAATGATTGGAATAATTGAGGCGTTTAAAGAATTAGGTCAAACAAAGAGCCCAATTACAGCCGTTATGCTGCCGGATTTCCGGAAAAATTTGGAGTCTAGAATAAAACGTTAAGTGCTAAACCTCCTAGAATGATTAAGAATGTGAAAGGACTTGAATGTTTAGATCACACCCTAGTCTAACCTTTATAGGCCGGGTTGGGGCGTGACATTAACAACAACCTATCCACTTCAACAACGCAGCATGCACGCAAGACGAGATATCGACGCGTTGTAGGGCCCTCTAATGTCCCGCGAGTAAGGTTGTCGTTCTTTTAACAACTCACGACGTACGATCCGAGACGGAAAAATAGAGCTAAAGAAGAAAAGTGGCCCAAAACTGATGAAAACATTCCATTTTGCTCTAGAAAAAGGGCACAGCGAGCGTGCTAGCTACCCCCGTCATAGAGCTCTCGGAGAGCTTTGCAACGGTATGCTGTGCGCCACGTAACTCCTTACAGATCAAAAGTCATGGGCACCGGAGCGACGGAGACCTAGTCACAAGCCCTACGCCCTCGGTTTGCGGGCCTAGCCTCCACGTGAAGCGAAGTTGTCTTGCCCAAGGTGTTGTGGGATTCGATAATAGAAATTTGGTGGATAAAGTATTTTGCCGACCCTAACCGGAGCAAAAAAATTGAAAAGAGGGGTGCAACACGAGGACTTCCCAGGGGGTCACCTATCCTAGTACAACTCTCGCCCAAGCACGCTTAACTTCGAAGTTCAGATGGAATCCGGTGCATTAGTGCTGGTGTGATCGCATCCATCATGTTGATGGCACAATTCCTTTATGTGTTAACAGTTCACAGTCCTAGCCCAGAGAGATGGCCCATTCAGAAGGCCCAATAGGCTTAACCATAATCCATCTGCTTCAACAACGCAACATCCTCGCAAGACGTGATATCGACATGTTGAAAGGCCCTCTAATTTCCCGGAAGTAAGGTTGTCGTCCTTTTAACAGCACACGACGTACGATCCGGGACGAAAAAACAGAGCAAAAGAAAAAAATTGGCCCGAAACTGATGAAAACGTTCGATTTTGAACTCCAAAAAGGGCACAGCAAGCTAGCTGGCTGCCGCCGTCATAGAGCTCTCGGAGCGTAACTCCTTACGGATCAAAAGTTATGGGCACCGTAGCAATGGAGACCTAGTCACAAGCCATACGCCCTTGGTTTGCGGGCCCAGCCTCCACGTGAAGCGAAGTTGTCTTGCCCATGGTGCCGTGGGATTCTGTAATAGAAATGTGGTGGATAAAGTATCTTGGCAACCTTAATTGGAGCAAAAGAAATTGAAAAGGGGGGTGCAATACGAGGACTTCCAAGGGGGTCACCCATCCTAGTAGTACTCTCGCCCAAGCACGCTTAACTTCGGAGTTCTGATGGGATCTAGTGCATTAGTGCTGGTATGATCGCACCCGTCATGTTGAGGGCACAATTACTTTATGTGTTAACAGTTGACAGTCCTAGCCTAGAGAGATGGCCCATTCAAAAGGCCCAATGGGCTTAACGACACCCCATCTTCTTCAACAATGCAGCATCCTCGCAAGACGTGATATCGACGCGTTGGAGGGCCCTCTAATGTCCCGGGAGGAAGGGTGTGGTCCTTTTAATAGCTCGGGACGTACGATCCGGTATGAAAAAATAGAGCAAATGAAGGAAAGTGGCCCAAAACTGGTGAAAACATTCGATTTTGGTCTCGAAAAATGGGTAAAGAAAGCATGTTTGATGTCCCCTCCGTAGAACTATCGGAGAGCTATGCAACGGTATGCTGTGCACCGCATAACTCCGCATGGATCAAAAGTTATGGGCACCGGAGCGACGGAGACTTGGTTACAAGCCCTACGCCCTCGGTTTACGGGCCCAGCCTCCACGTGAAGCGAAATTGTCTTGCCCAAGGTGTCGTGGGATTCAATAATAAAAATATGGTGGATAAAGTATCTTGGCGACCCTAACGGGAGCAAAAAAAATTGAAAAGGGGGGTGCAACACGAGGACTTCCCAGGGGGTCACCCATCATAGTACTACTCTCGCCCAAGCACACTTAACTTCAGAGTTCTGATAGGATCCGGTGCATTAGTGCTAGTATGATTGCATCCGTCATGTTGAGGGCACAATTCCTTTATGTCTTAACGGTTCACAGTCCCAGCCTAGAGAGATGGGCCATTCGAAAGGCCCAATGGGCTTAACGACAACCCATCTGTTTCAACAACGCAGCATCCTCGCAAGACGTGATATCGACGCGTTGTAGGGACCTCTAATATCCCGCGAGTAAGGTTGTCGTCCTTTTAACAGCTCACGACGTACGATCCGGAATGCAAAAATAGAGCAAAAGTAGAAAAACGGCCCGAAACTGATGAAAACATTTGAATTTGGGCTCTAAAAGGGGAATAGCGAGCAAACTAGCTACCCCCATCGTAGAGCTCTCGGAGAGCTTTGCAACGGTATGCTGTGCGCCACGTAACTCCTTACAGATCAAAAGTTATAGGCACCAGAGCGCTGGAGACCTGGTCACAAGCCCTACGCCCTCGGTTTGCTGGCCCAGCCTTCACGTGAAGCGAAGTTGTCTTGCCCAAGGTGCCTTGGGATTCGATAATAGAAATGTGCTGGATAAAGTATCTTGGCAACCCTAACCGGAGCAAAAAAAATTGAAAATGGGGGTGCAACATGAGGACTTCCCAGGGGGTTACCCGTCCTAGTACAACTCTCGCCCAAGCACGCTTAACTTCAGAGTTCTTATGGAATCCGGTGCATTAGTGCTGGTATGGTCGCACCTGTCATGTTGAGGGGACAATTCCTTTATGTGTTAACGGTTCACAGTCCCAGCCTAGAGAGATGGCCCATTCGAAAGGCCAAATGGGCTTAACGACAACCCATCTACTTCAACAACGCAGCATCCTCGCAAGACATGATATCAACCCATTGTAGGGCCCTCTAATGTCCCGCGAGTAAGGTTGTCGTCCTTTTAACAGCTCAGGACGTACGATCCGGGACTAAAAAACAGAGAAAAAGAAGAAAAGTGTACCAAAACTGGTGAAAACATTCGATTTTGGGCTCCAAAAATGGGCAAAGCAAGCATGTTTGATGTCCCTTCCGTAGAGCTCTCAGAGAGCTTTCCAACGGTATGCTGTGCACCGCATAACTCCCCACGGATCAAAAGTTATGGGCACCGGAGCGACAGAGACTTGGTCACAAGCCCTACGCCCTCGGTTTGCGGGCCCAGCCTCCACGTGAAGCGAAATTGTCTTGTCCAATGTGTCGTGGGATTCGATAATAGAAATGTGGTGGATAAAGTATCTTGGCGACCCTAACCGGAGCAGAAAAAATTGAAAAGGGGGGTACAACACGAGGACTTCCCAGGGGGTCACCCATCATAGTACTACTCTCGCCCAAGCACACTTAACTTCAGAGTTCTGATAGGATCCGGTGCATTAGTGCTGGTATGATCGCATCCATCATGTTGAGGGCACAATTCCTTTATGTGTTAACGGTTCACAGTCCCAACCTAGAGAGATGGCCCATTCGAAATGCCCAAAGGGCTTAACGACAACCCATCTGCTTCAACAATGTAGCATCCTCGCAGGACGTGATATCGACGCGTTGTAGGGCCCTCTAATGTCCTGCGAGTAAGGTTGTCATCCTTTTAACCGCTCACGACGTACGATCCGAGATGGAAAAACAGAGCAAAAGAAGAAAAACGGGCCGAAGCTGATGAAAACGTTTGAATTTGGGCTCTAAAAATGGCACAGCGAGCAAACTAGCTGCCTCCATCTTGGAGCTCTTGGAGAGCTTTGCAACGGTATGTTGTGCGTCACGTAACTCCTTACGGATCAAACATTATAGGCACCAGAGAGCTGGAGACCTGGTCACAAGCCCTACACGCTCGGTTTTCTGGCCCAGCCTCCACGTGAAGCGAAGTTGTCTTGCCCAAGGTTCCGTGGGATTCGATAATAGAAATGTGGTGGATAAAGTATCTTGGCAACCCTAACCGGAGCAAAAAAAATTGAAAAGGGGGGTGCAACATGAGGACTTCCTGGGGGGTTACCCGTCCTAGTACTACTCTCACCCAAGCACGCTTAACTTCGGAGTTCTGATGGGATCCGGTGCATTAGTGCTGGTATGATTACACCCGTCATGTTGAGGGCACAATTCCTTTATGTGTTAACGGTTCACAGTCCCAGCCGAAAGAGATGGCCCATTCGAGAGGCCCAATGGTCTTAACGACAAGCCATCTACTTCAACAACGCATCATCCTCGCAAGACGTGATATCGACGCGTTGTAGGGCCCTCTAATGTCCCGCGAGTAAGGTTGTCATCCTTTTAACAGCTCACGACGTACAATCCAGGCAGGAAAAAAGTGCAAAAGAAAAAAAATGGCCCCGTCGTAGAGCTCTTGGAGAGCTTTGCAATGGTATGCTGTGCGCTGCGTAACTCCTTACGGATCAAAAGTTATGGGCACCGGAGCGACAGAGACCTGGTCACAAGCCCTACGCCCTCAGTTTGCGGGCCCAGCCTCCACGTGAAGCGAAGTTGTCTTGCCCAGGGTGCCGTGGGATTCGATAATAGAAATGTCGTGGATAAAGTATCTTGGCAACCCTAACCGGAGAAAAAAAAATTGAAAATGGGGGTGCAACACGAGGACTTCCTAGGAGGTCACCCATCCAAGTACGATTCTCGCCCAAGCGCGCTTAACTTCGGAGTTCTGATGGGATCCGGTGCATTAGTACTGGTATGATCGCACCCGCCATGTCGAGGGCACAATTCCTTTATGTGTTAACGGTTCACAGTCCCAGCCTAGAGAGATGGCCTATTCAGAAAGCCCAATGGGCTTAACAACAACCCATCCGCTTCAACAACACAGCATCCAAGCAAGACGTGATATCGACGCGTTGTAGGGCCCTCTAATGTCCCACGAGGAAGGTTGTCGTTCTTTTAACAGCTCACGGCGTACGATTTAGGTCGAAAAAATAGAGCCAAAGAAGAAAAGTGGCCCGAAATTGATGAAAACGTTCGATTTTGGGCTCCAAAAAGGGTACAGCGAGCGAGCTAGCTGCCCCCGTCGTAGAGCTCTCAGAGAGCTTTGCAATGGTATGCTGTGCGCCGTTGAACTCCTTACGGATCAAAAGTCATGGGCACCGGAGCGACAGAGGCCTAATCAAAACCCTTACGCCCTCGGTTTACGGGCCCAACCTCCACGTGAAGCGAAGTTGTCTTGCCCAAGGTGTCGTGGGATTCTATACTAGAAATTTGGTGGATAAAGTATCTTGGCGACCCTAATCGGAGCAAAAAAAATTTAAAAGGGTTGTGCAACAGGAGGACTTCCCAAGGGGCCACCCATCCTTGTACAACTCTCGCCCAAGCACGCTTAACTTCGAAGTTCTGATGGGATCTGGTGCATTAGTACTGGTATGATCGTACCCGTCATGTTAAGGGTACAATTCCTTTGTGTTAACGGTTCACAGTCCCAGCCTAGAGAGATGGCCCATTCAAAATGCCCAATGGGCTAAACGACAACCCATCTGCTTCAACAACGCACCATCCTCGCAAGACGTGATATCAACCGTTGTAGGGCTCTCTAATGTCCTACGAATAAGGTTGTCGTCCTTTTAACAGCTCTGGACGTACGATCCGGGATGGAAAAACAAAGCAAAAGAAGAAAAGTGGCCTGAAACTGGTGAAAACGTTCGATTTTGGGCTCCAAAAATGGGCACAGCGAGCAAGCTGGCTGCCCCCGTCATAGAGATCTCAGAGATATTTGCAACGGTATGCTGTGCGCCGCGTAACTCCTTACGGATCAAAAGTTATGGGCACCAGAGCGACGGAGACCTTGTCACAAGTACTAAGCCCTCGGTTTGCGGGCCCAACCTCCACGTGAAGCGAAGTTCTCTTGCCCAGGGTGCCGTGGGATTCTATAATAGAAATGTGGTGGATAAAGTATCTTGGCAACCCTAACCGGTGCAAAAAAAAATGAAAAGGGGGGTGCAACACGAGGACTTCCCAGAGGGTCACCCATCCTAGTACAACTCTCGCCCAAGCACGCTTAACATCGAAGTTCTGATGGGATCTGGTACATTAGTGCTGGTATGATCGTACCCGTCATGTTAAGGGTACAATTCCTTTGTGGTAACGGTTCACAGTCCCAGCCTAGAGAGATGGCCCATTCAAAATGCCCAATGGGCTAAACGACAACCCATCTGCTTCAACAATGCACCATCCTCGCAAGACGTGATATCAACCGTTGTAGGGCTCTCTAATGTCCTGCGAATAAGGTTGTCGTCCTTTTAACAGCTCTGGACGTACTATCCGGGACGGAAAAACAGAGCAAAAGAAGAAAAGTGGCCTGAAACTGGTGAAAACGTTCAATTTTGGGCTCCAAAAATGGGCCCAGCGAGCAAGCTGGCTGTCCCCGTCATAGAGATCTCGGAGAGCTTTGCAACGGTATGCTGTGTGCCGCATAACTCCTTACGGATCAAAAGTTATGGGCACCGGAGCGACGGAGACCTTGTCACAAGTACTACGCCCTCGGTTTGCGGGCCCAACCTCCACGTGAAGCGAAGTTGTCTTGCCCAGGGTGCCGTGGGATTCTATAATAGAAATGTGATGGATAAAGTATCTTGGCAACCCTAACCGGTGCAAAAAAAATGAAAAGGGGGGTGCAACACGAGGACTTCCCCAGGGGGTCACCCATGCTAGTACTGCTCTCGCCCAAGCACGGTTAACTTCGGAGTTCAGATGGGATCCGGTGCATTAGTGTGGGTATGATCACACCCGCCATGTTGAGGGCACAATTCCTTTATGTGTTAACGGTTCACAGTCCCAACCTTGAGAGATGGCCCATTCAGATGGCCCAAAGGGCTTAACGGCAACCCATCTGCTTCAACAACGCAGCATCCTCGCAAGACGTGATATCAACGTGTTGTAGGGCCCTCTAATGTCCCGCGAGTAAGGTTGTCATCCTTTTAATAGCTGACGACGTACGATCCGGGACAGAAAAATAGAGCTAAAGAAGAGAAGTGGCCCGAAACTGATAAAAACATTCGATTTTGGGCTCCAAAAATGGCACAACGAGCAAGCTGGCTGCCCCCGTCATAGAGATCTCGTAGAGCTTTGCAACGGTATGCTGTGCGCCGCATAACTCCTTACGGATCAAAAGTTATGGGCACCGGAGCGACGGAGACCTTGTCACAAGCCCTACGCCCTCGGTTTGCGGGCCCAGCCTCAACGTGAAACGAAGTTGTCTTGCCCAAGGTGTCGTGGGATTCGATAATAGAAATGTGGTAGATAAAGTATCTTGGCGACCCTAACCGGAGCAAAAAAAATTGAAAAGGGGGGTGCAACAAGAGGACATCCCAGGGGGTTACCCATCCTAGTACTACTCTCGCCCAAGCATGCTTAACTTCTACGTTCTGATGGGATCCGGTGCATTAGTGCTGGTATGATCGCACCCGTCATGTTGAGGGCACAATTCCTTTATGTGTCAACGGTTCACAGTCCCAGCCTAGAGAGATGGCCCATTCAAAAGGCCCAATGTGCTTAACCACAACCCATCGCTTCAACAACGCAGCATCCTCGCAAGACGTGATATCGACGCATTGTAGGGCCCTCTAATGTCCCGCAAGTAAGGTTGTAATCCTTTTAACAGCTCATGACGTACGATTCAGGATGGAAAAACAGAGCAAAAGAAGAAAAGTGGCCCGCAACTGATGAAAACATTCGATTTTGGGCTCCAAAAAGGGCACAGTGAGCAAGCTAGCTACCCCCATCGTTAAGCTCTCCGAGAGCTTTGCAATGGTATGGTGTGTACCGCGTACCTCCTTACGGATCAAAAGTTATAGCAATGGAGCGATGGTGACCTGGTCATAAGCCCTACGCCCTCCGTTTGCGGGCCCAGCCTCCACGTGAAGCGAAGTTGTCTTGCCCAAGGTGCCATGGGATTCGGTAATAGAAATGTGGTGGATAAAGTATCTTGGCAACCCTAACCGAAGCAAAAAAAATTGAAAAGAGGGGTGCAACACGTGGACTTCCCAGGGGGTCACCAATCCTAGTACTACTCTCGCCCAAGCATGCTTAACTTCGGAGTTTTGATGGGATCCGGTGCATTAGTGCTGGTATGATCGCACTTGTAATACCCGAGCCCGTATTGTGAAATTTTTTTGTTTATTATTCTGAAAGTTATATTTTCTTAGATTCTTTTGTATCTAATTGTTACTTCTTAATTGTGGCAAAATGCATTGCATTTCGGGAGCGATAGCTAGAGAGTGTTTTCTAGTCCTCAGCAAATAGTGAAACTAGTATTTAGATGACTTAAATTTTATATTTTAATTGTTGTTAGCTAGAATTAATTTTGGTGATAGTTATTTTATCTTAAAATGCATAAAAATAAGACAATTTGGCCAATTTTAAGTTATTTGACCAAATAGCCTTGACCTTTGACCAAGTTGTCACCTTAAATAAGTTAAAACAATGCAAAATAAAAAAAAGAAAAGCTGAAAACAGAACTACAAGCAGGCCGAAACAAGAGAGAAAAGAAAAAAAAATCTCAACTTTCCAAACATTCAATCTTCGTGTGAGTTTGTGTGGTGTGGTTTCCGAGGCTACCAGCGTTTTTTCCTAGCGACTAGGAGTGCCTAAGGTGAGGGAAGCACGTTATTTACGCATTTAAATGTTATGTATGTCAACTTTTTGATTTTTAGATTTTATTCGTAGATTGTTGTTTTAATCATTTTGAAGCTTCTAGAATGTTCCTTGACAATTGTAGAACATGTATTTATAGCTTTTTAACATTTTCTGCTATTGAATGTTGAGATTGTAATTTAAATGTCAATTGAATAGTAATTTGTGAATAGTAAACCCCTGAAACGATGAAGTTGCGATGTTATGCTTTATGTTGATGTGAAAATGTGCTAGGTATGCTAGAATGCCTAAATGCATGGTTTGTTTAGGTTGCGTAATGGAAAAAACGAGAAATATGCCTTGGTGAAAGTTGGGGTCGTTTAGGTCGAGTTTGGCATTTTCTCGTTTTGCGTATTGGCATTGTTTCGGGAGGCCATGGAAGCACTTTTGGTGCGATTATGGTGTTGGTTGGGTGTTTGGTTAGTATAGTTGTAGTTCAAACGAGCAAAGGAGGAAATCGGGACTTTGCGTGAATTCTAGGGTTAAGTAGGGTTTCGGGGTCTTTAGACGTGCCTTATGGTCACCTAGGAGGATTGGCGAAGTCGGTTTCCAGAACTCGTGGCTTGTTTGGAAATGGTAGCGTTTTGATAGTTGGGGCCGATTTGTGATTTTGCTTGTTTTCCTGATATTATGCCTATAGAATCCTTAGGGTTGCTTGATATACTTGTTTGAATTGATTCTGATTGAAATGCTTATCAACTGTTGCTATTGCATGCGAGAGTAACCTACTTTGTTATTCTCCCACGTGTGGCTTTATTGCTCGTTTATCGCCTTGTATCGAGTCTTGCATTGCATAGTGTCAGGCGCGTGAGTGATGGGCCTCTCTGGGTTGGTTGCTCTAGCTCCGTGTCCTATTCCCTCTTCTCGCTTGGGTTGCCTTCTAGGGAGATTTGGGTCGTAGATTGATGGATACTTCCGGGGTATTCCAAACTGGTGTTATAAGGTGGTTTGGGCCGGCGCGTCGTCATCGAATTCGTGTTTGAAAGTTGCTCGTGAAAAGAGTACCGTATCCTTTGAATGAGTGTTTATAGTTTTAATGCTTGCCTTGCTTTATTGATGGCTTTGTTGTATCTCTATATGATATTTGTATGAATTGCTTGACTAATTGCATTGCATACTCCTCTCATCTCCGTCCTTGAGACCAATTGCCCTCGCTGAGCAATAGTTTTTGCTCATTCCTTTCTATACTATATTTTTACAAGAGTAGTTGAAGAAGACCCTATTGAGGTAATAGAGGAGGAAGAGCAGGTGGAGGTGTTTCCGTGATAGCACTTCTTTGCTTTGCTGGTGGTTGGTTGCCAGACTTTTGTGCGAGCCATGCTTGATGTGTTTAATGCTTGGTTGTCGCTTTATTTTGAGGCTTATAGCCTTGTATGTAGTATCTATTTTGAGGCCTAGATGGTCTTATGTTGTAAAGGATTAAAGGTTGTAATGTTGTAAATATATACCCATGTGACTAGTAAAGAAATGCATGCTAATGGTAATTGTTTAGTGGCATAAATAATTGTGTAGTATGCATATCATTTTGGGTTGCAAAGTTGTTAATGAAAAGATGTATGTTTTCTAAAAGAATGTTGACTTGTCTCAAATGAATGTTGTGGTTTCTCGAATATTATGTTGATTTTAGGGTTTTCGGATCGTCTACGGTACAGAGAAGACTCCGTCCATGTGTCGGGTCCGGGCTTGGCCTTTTGCGGGGTCGGGTCGGGGCGTGACATCTTTAGGTGGTATCAGAGCATGATAGTCTTGCATGAGCCGGGATATGTTTCTCGGTCTGTGGGGTAAAGGTCCAAAATACTAGAGTGTTATCTAATCTTATGTGCTATATTTCTGTCTATAAACTGCTTTTAAATGTTGCCAGCTATTATGAAATTGCTACTATGCCGCCACGTCGTGGTACTCAAGGTCTAGGGGCAGATGAAGAGGCAGCAGAACAGGGTCAGCAACCGTTGCCTGAGCAGTTTATGGCTACTATGACTACAGCAGTTGACCGGATTACCCAGGTACTGCATGAGCAGAGGCAGGACAGGAATAATAACCCCTAGAGAAATCAAGCTAATCCTGGTAGACAGGGGTATAGGGTTGAGAATAACCAGTTAGAGAAATTCCTGAGGCACGAGCCAGGTAAGTTCTTTGGAGAGCCGGATGATGAGGCAGCCGAGAGATGGATTAATCGTGTTGAGAAAATTTTCTCTGCTTTGAGGTACACTGATGAGGCAATAATAGATTATGCGTCATTCCTGTTTGAGGGTGATGCAGAGCAGTGGTGGAATACTGTCAGGAGGAGGTAGGACTGTGAGGATGTACCGCATTTGTGGGATGATTTTGTGAGTGAGTTTCGGGACAAGTATATTCCCGAGATGGCTATGGAAAGGCGAGAGGACGAGTTTGTGGCCCTGAAGCAGGGAAACATGACTGTTGTCACGCCCCAACCCGGCCTATAAAGGTTAGACTAGGGTGTGATCTAAACATTCAAGTCCTTTCACATTCTTAACCATTCTAGGAGGTTTAACACTTAACGTTTTATTCTAGACTCCAAAATTTTCCAGAAATCCGGCAGCATAACGGCTGTAATTGGGCTCTTGTTTTGACCTAAATTTTCTAACAGCCTCAAAACTTTCAATTCAAGTTTATTCCCGACTAGAGTTTACTATTTTATCATCAATTGAATTGCCTATTGGTTATTTCGACGTCCCATTTGATTTATAACTTAGCATGATACTATGTCTCGTTTGTCCATTTATCCTCGTTTCAAAATATACATGTTGATCTTAGCTTATTAGCGAGTACCTGTTGGGATTGGATAAGTTCATTTGCCTATTCCTTAACTAGCATCATAACCTATGATAGATACTAATGATAACAAAAGCAAAAACGATCATAGTATGTCTAGTATCAGTCTACTTAATATAAGTACAAACCAAAATTAGACCCCAAATTACAACGGGGGTCTTTTACATTAGCAACAACAAGCAACATAAGATAAATGGTCTTCAAGCAGCACGAAATACACAAGTAGTCACGTTCAAGCAAAACAACAATAACAGGCAATCACTCCAGGGGTTCATCATTAGGTACATTGAGCTCGGGTTCCTGTACCTGTTCTTCTTCACCTGAAATGATAAAAGAGGGTGAGTCCTTATGAACTCAGCGAGGGGGAACGAGAAATAAGTTTTGAAACTCATTTTCCGGTTAAACTTATGAAAACCCCTTTCTCAAACATGAATACAACAGAAATACAAGTACAGAACAGGAATACCGGTCTTTCCTCCCCGAGGTTCTCTAGGATCCAAGCGGGAGTACTTATACATATAATAAAAAGGATACGGTGAGCTTTTGCTCTCAGATCAGATCCAGGATCAGTTGTTGCGGCCGACTTCAAATCATCCCCCAAACACACCAGGTGGGTGTACTCCGGATGTACCCCAAAATCCTACGACCCAACTCTCCGAGGAAGTCTAGCCCCCAAGCGAGAGAGGGAATGGGACCATGGTGGTCACGGTAACACCGGCAAGCCCGATGCCGCCCGGCGTACGTGATCGCTACCATGCCGACAGGAAAGGTTGCAACCTTGTATGCAATGCACATTCATGACAGGTAATATATATCACAGAAGGAAGACAACAAAGTAGGTTGCCTCCGGACAGTCATAAGATTGCACATTGACAGATAAACAAGCAGGACACGATCAGACAGGAAATTTCACTTGAAAGGCATATAGAGTTATATGGAAATTAAACGGGCAGCCATGTAACACATGTAAAACAGGCCATATAACTCATTAAAAGGTCCACACAATCAAGTGATAAGATTATTCAACATGCAATGATATCAACATGGGTTCGGATGCAAGAAAAGCTTATTTGTCAACATGCAATGGTCAAGATCACTCTTGAAGTTATAAAACATTTACGGGCAGCCCACGCAACGTACAGTTTCCTCACAATATCCAATGGCTAACACTTAGCAAGAATACTTAGTCATTAGGGTTTCCATTTCATGCATAATCGTGCGATCAAAACCCTAAGTCAACTTAACATCATTCCCAAGTCATGCATCATTCAATTCATACATCCTCAAGTGCTCAAAACAGTCCACATAATATTCCAACACCACAATTCCAAGCAATTAGTGCCACAAAAGAGGTTACAATAGTTTTCCAAGCACATAGCTAAGTGGAACACTCACTGCAATAGGCTGTTTTCTCACAATCAATCGGATAATCAAACAATCTCCAAATTCAGTGAATAAGATGTCAAATTAAATCTTAAGAAGTTAACTAAAATCAGAAACAAACCTTGCATCAATTGGAGTTCGGGATCATTAGATATAGCCGAAATAGTGGAACTGCACAAAACTGTCCAGATTTGCCTATCTTTCGATATTTCATGTTTTTGAGGTCCTTAGGTTCATTTTTAGCCTAAGCCTATTTCTGGAAAAAATGTCCACAACTGAAAAATCTAGCAGCACACAAAATTTCACGCAATTTGGATGTCATTTTCTAGGTCAAAAACCTCTCGTTCTACATAGTCAGTGCATCTGCCAAAACTGTTTCATTTCCTCAAATTTTTCCAGATTTAGCTACCTTTCGTGATTTTGCCATTTTGAGGACCTTAGGGCCAAATTTTGACGTTGCCTATTTCTGCGAAAATTGTTCAAAACTGTCCAAACTAGTCACCTATTGATTTTTACACAATTTCAACATCATTTGCTTAGCCAAAATTACCTTGAACAGACTCTGTCTCATAAATTCGACTTTACCTAGCATCATTTTCAAGCCAAGTTCTTGCCATGCATGGTTGTTTAAGCTCATGAACAACCACATAACTCAAGTACAGAAGCAAATATACACATTTGTGAACATGCATGTGAAATTTCAAAGTGTTTTCAAATGCTTTTAACCCTCACCTTTCCAATCAACCAAACTATGCCCAAAAACCTGGTTGAAGCTCAAATCTTCTCCTTTCCTTTGCCTAGCCGAAATCCCACTAGCTTTTCTCAATTTTTCCTAGCCTAGTAAGCAATCTCTTAGCACATGCATGAGGCTACAACATGAATAAAAGAAATGGATGTCAAGAAGCTTACCTAGGACCGAAATGAAGCTTTAATGCACATGCATGAGTGTTTTACGAACTCTAGCTTGCTTGCTTGGTTTTCTTGATGGCTGTTCGACCTTGCTCAGCTAATTGGTGAAGAAGACAAGCCAAGGAGGTAGTAATGTGCAGCTAAGGCCGAGAGAAGAGAGAAATGAGAGGGAGAGAGAGAGAAATGAAGAAAATATGGCAAAGTGATGGCTTGCAAGTGCTTTAAGGGTTTGGTCAGCCTTGGGCAGTCCAAATTCTGATTTGTGTCATCAAAATGCTTCAATTTGAAATGCTTAGCATGGCCAAAGTGATATGGCCGAGAATAGTGTGCAAGTGGAAGGTTTTTTGATCATTTTTTAATGCATTTTGGTGTCATAGTTTGTCTAGCATGCAAATTTAATTTATGTTGTTCAAACCTTGTGCAAAAAAGCTTGATATGGTCGGCCAAGGCATTAAAGAATGCTGAATTTTTGTCAACTTTAAGCATTATTTAATTGTATCTTGAGAGTGCAAAAAGAATAATGCATAAAGAATAAGGAATGTTTTGTTTTTTGGTGACTTTTTGTCTTCTAGTGAATTGAATTAGGATTATTATATTGATAGTGGATTTTGTAGGATTGTTTTATAGTTTAGTGTTCGGTGTAAGTTGCTTTCTCGGTTAGCGTGAAGGCACGCTTTTCTAGGTCTAAGGCATGCACTACGAGGTAGGACACGAACTACGAGACGAACGCACATTTTTCAAGTAAACTCACATAACCCTATATGAATGCACAAAATTCAATGCAAGGCACAAAAAACTAAATACAATTCTCAAACCTAGGTCATGGCATGCAAATCTAGGTTAGGGCACGCAAAACGAGGTATCGCACGCAATTCGGGGTCAGGCCTCACAACTGTTGCATAGTATGAGGCTAGGTTTGTCAGCCTGTCGAGGTATATGCCCGAGCTGGTACGGCCAGCTAGGAGGATGATTCATAGGTTTGTTCGTGGGCTGAGAATGGATATTCAGTTGCATTTGACTGGGCAAACCTACACTACTTTTCCCGAGGCATTCCAAGCAGCCTCGAAGTTTGAGAAACGGAAGGCTGAGATGATAGCTCAGAGCAGTCAGCCGAGTAAGAAATAGTATTTGGGCCAGAGCAGCCAAAGTCAGCCGAGGCAGTGTCAGACTTCTACATAGGTTCCTCAGCAGCGTCCGTTTCAGCCTCAGCATCAGATTCAAGGGAGGCCAGCTGTGACTAGACCCCAGCAAGGAGGTACAGTTCCTACTACTACCAGAGCCCCCGCACCTACAGGAAATACTGTTGTAAGACAAAATCAGCAGTGTAACTTTTGTAATCAATCGTGGCATATTGAGGCTAATTGCTGGAGGAAGAGTGGTAAATGCACAGGTTGTGGGAGCGATGATCATAGGGTGAAAGATTGCCCTAAGTATAGGAATGTTCAGGGCCGTACTGGAGGCCAGGGTGTTCAGAATAGGGCTGCAGGTGCAGGTCCAGCACAGAGGGTTCAGGTTAGGGTCTTTGCACTGGATGTAGAAGAGCTACCCGATACTACAGCTATAGTGGAAGGTACCTTTCTTCTCAATACTCAGCCAGTTAAAGTTTTGATTGATCCCGGAGCTACACATTCATTTATAACTCCTGCATGTGCACGATCTGTGAATGTTTGCATTGATAAACTACCGCATGAAGTTGAAGTTAGTACGCCTTTGGGTGCAAAATTTGTTACTGAGTCTATTTGCAAATCTTGTGATATATGCATTAAGAACCGTAAATTTCCTGCTGATTTAATTATACTGCCATTCCGTGACTTTGAAATCATTTTGGGAATGGACTGGTTGGGGAAGTATTATGCTCAGTTGGATTGTAGAACAAAGATTGTTTATCTTCAGGTTCCTGACCTACCGGTACTGGAGATTGTTGGGAACTACAGGGCTGTCCGAATTCCTCTCTTATCATCGATCAAGACTTCTAAGTTGTTGAATAAGGGTTGTGAAGCTTACTTATCTTATTTGATCAATCAGCGTACTGATAAGTTGAATTTTGAATGAGGTTCCAATTGTTAGAGACTTCCTTGGTGTATTTCCCGAGGAATTACCAGGTTTACCACCGGATAGGGAGATTGAATTAGTAACTGATCTTGTGCCAGGCACTGCGCCAATTTATAGAAGTCCTTATAGAATGGCATCAGCTGAACTTCAGGAATTAAAAATTCAGCTCCAGAACTTGCTTGAAAAAGGGTTTATACAACCTAGTTCATCGTTGTGGGGTGCGTCTGTGTTGTTTGTGAGAAAGAAAGACGGCACGCTACGGTTATGTATTGATTATAGGGGACTTAATCAAGTGACGATTAAGAACAAATACCCCTTGCCATTGATTGAAGAATTGTTTGACCAGTTGCAGGGTGCGAGTGTTTACTCTAAATTTGATTTGAGGCAGGTTTACTATCAACTTAGGATTCGGAGTGACGATATACCAAAGACGGCATTCAGGACTAGATATGGCCACTATGAGTTTGTTGTGTTGCCGTTTGGATTGACGAATGCACCAGCCGCATTCATGGACTTGATGCAGAGGGTTTTTCGACCTTATCTTGATCAGTTTTTCGTGATCTTTATTGACGACATTTTAGTGTACTCGAAGAATGAGGCTGAACATGAACAACACTTGAAGATTGTGTTACAGACTTTGCAAGAAAGCAAGCTTTTTGCTAAATTCAGCAAGTTTGAATTCTGGTTGAATCAGATATCTTTTCTAGGTCATATCATTTCACATCAAGGAATTTCAGTGGACCCAGCTAAGATTGAAGTTGTTTCGTCCTGGAAAAGACCTGAAACGGTATCAGAGATTTGGAGTTTTCTTGGGTTGGCAGGTTACTACCGGAGGTTTGTTAAAGACTTTTCCAAAATTTCTGGACCTTTAAGCCAGTTGACTCGAAAGAAAGTTACTTACAATTGGGATGCCAAATGTGAATCCAGTTTCCAAGAATTGAAGAAGAGACTAACTACAGCTCCTATACTAGCTTTACCTGAGGGAACATAAAACTTTGTTGTTTACAGTGATGCATCTAAAGAAGGTTTGGGCTGTGTTTTAATGCAGAATGGTAAGGTGATTGCTTATGCTTCTAGGAAGTTGAAACCATATGAAGTCAATTACCCTACACATGATCTTGAGTTAGCTGCAGTTGTGTTTGCTTTGAAGAAGTGGCGTAATTACTTGTGGGGTAGCAGATTTGAAATTTTTACTGACCACAAGAGTCTTAAGTATTTGTTTTCACAGAAGGATCTGAATATGAGGCAACGGAGATGGCTAGAGCTATTAAGTGGTTACAACTGTTCTACAAACTACGTGCCAGGTAAGGCAAATGTTGTTGCTGATGCTTTGAGCCGAAAGGCTACTGTTGCAAGCTTAATTATCAAGGATTGGGAAACTTTGGAAGAAATTTGTTCATGGAAGCCAGAAGCTACTGAGGTAGGGATTCAATTTGCTAGTTTGCAAATTCAGTCAGGGTTGCTAGCACAGATCAGAGAGGCTCAGAAGATTGATCCTCACATCTTGAAAATCCAAGAAAAATCAAAAGGGGGAGAGTCGGAGTTTAAATTACATGCAAATGGTATCTTCAGATTCAGGGACAGGGTGTGTGTTCCTGGTGATCCAACTTTGAAGAATGAAATTCTGTCCGAGGCACATAATTCGAGGTATACGATTCACCCAGGCAGTACTAAAATGTATAGAGATTTGAAACAACACTTCTGGTAGAACAATATGAATAGGGAGATTGCTGGGTATGTATCCAGATGTTTGACTTGTCAGAGGGTTAAAGTTGAGCATCAGAGGCCAGTCGGGCTTTTACAGCCGTTGTCGATTCCACAGTGGAAGTGGGTGCATATAACAATGGACCTTGTGACCAATCTTCCTAGATCTCCGAGAGGATGTGATTCTGTTTGGGTTGTTGTGGACCGCTTAACTAAAGTTACACATTTTATTCCCGTGAACAAACATGATAGTCTTGATAAACTAGCTGAGCTTTATGTTGCTAATATTGTGAGGTTGCATGGTGTGCCACAGAGTATAGTGTCAGATAGGGATCCTATATTCAGATCTCGTTTTTGGCAGAAGTTGCAAGAGGCCATGGGAACTAAGTTGAGCTTTAGCATTGCATACCATCCACAAACTGATGGCCAGTCTAAGAGAACCATCAGGATCTTGGAAGACATGCTTCGGGCATGTGTGCTAGACTTTGGGAAGAATTGGGAAAAGTTTTTGCCTTTAGCGAAGTTCGCCTACAATAATAGTTATCAATCTACCATAGGTATGGCTCCCTACGGGGCACTGTACGGTCGTAAATGTAGATCCCCATTGTATTGGGAAGAGGTTGGAGAAATGAGAATAGTTGATCCGACTATGTTACCTGAGATGATTAAGATGGTAGATAATGTTCACCTTATTCGCCAGTGTATGCTTACAACTCAGAGTCGTCAGAAGAGTTATGCGGATAAGCACCGTCGGGATCTTGAGTTTGATTTGGGAGATTGGGTGTTTCTTAAGATTTCTCCTCGAAAGGGATTGATTCGACACGGTAAGAGCGGGAAACTTAGTCCCAGGTATATGGGCCCATATGAGATCACCGAAAAGTTAGGTCCTTTAGCTTACCGGTTAGCTTTACCTTCAAGCTTGTCGAGACTGCACGATGTTTTCCACGTGTCAATGTTAAAGAAGTACCATCCAGATCCTTCACATGTACTTGAACCAGAGCCTTTGCAGATTGAAGAAAAGTTGTCTTATGAAGAGAAACCGATTCGAATTGTGGATCGAAAAATTTAGGAGCTTCGCAGAAAGAGTATTCCGTTAGTAAAGGTTTTGTGGAATCATCATGGGTTTGAGGAAGCGACTTGGGAAAGAGAGGACCAAGTTCGGAATCAGTATCCGGAGTTGTTTGTTCACTAGGTAAGAATTGCGTGGGCGCAATTGTTTTAAGGGGGAGAGGGTGTAATACCCGAGCCCGGAATGTGAAATTTTCTTGTTTATTATTCTGAAAATTATATTTTCTTAGATTCTTTTGGATTTAATTGTTACTTTTTAGTTGTTGCAAAGTGCATTGCATTTCGGAAGCGATAGCTAGAGAGTGTTTTCTAGTCCTCAGCAAATAGTGAAACTAATATTTAGATGACTTAAATTTTATATTTTAATTGTTGTTAGCTAGAATTAATTTTGGTGATAGTTATTTTAGCTTAAAATGCATAAAAATAAGACAATTTGACCAATTTTAAGTTATTTGACCAAATAGCCTTGACCTTTGACCAAGTTGTCACCTTAAATAAGTTAAAACAATGCAAAAAAAAAAAAGAAAGGCTGAAAATAGATCTACAAGCAGGCCGAAACAAGAGAGAAAAGAAAAAAAAATCTCAACCTTCCAAACGTTCAATCTTCGCGTGAGTTCGTGCGGGGTGTTTTCGAGTCAACCAGCGTTGTTTTCCTAGCGACTAGGAGTGCCTAAGGTGAGGGAAGCACGTTATTTGCGCATTTAAATGTTATGTATGTCAACTTTTTGATTTTTAGATTTTATCCGTAGATTGTTGTTTGAATCGTTTTGAAGCTTCTAGAATGTTCCTTGACAATTGTAGAACATGTATTTATAGCTTTTTAACAATTTCTGCGGTTGAATGTTGAGATTGTAATTTAAATGTCAATTGAATAGTAATTTATGAATAGTAAACCCTTGAAACGATGAAGTTGCGCTGTTATGCTTTCTGTTGATGTGAAAAAGTGCTAGGTCTGCTAGAATGCCTAAATGCATGGTTTGTTTAGGTTGCATAATGGAAACAACGAGAAATATTCCCTGGTGAAAGTCGGGGTCGTTTAGGCCGAGTTTGGTGTTTTCTCGTTTTGCATGTTGGCATTGTTTCGGGAGGCCATGGAAGCACTTTTGGTGCGATTAAGGCGTTGGTTGGGTGTTTGGTTAGTATAGTTGTAGTTCAAACGAGCAAAGGG
This sequence comes from Ehretia macrophylla, assembly GCA_037974665.1. Lineage (NCBI taxonomy): Eukaryota > Viridiplantae > Streptophyta > Magnoliopsida > Boraginales > Ehretiaceae > Ehretia > Ehretia macrophylla. Next base: position 76,246,407 of record CM075769.1, read on the forward strand.
GGAAATCGGGACTTTGCGTGAATTATAGGGTTAAGTAGGGTTTCGGGGTCTTTAGACGTGCTTTATGGTGACCTAGGAGGATTGGCAAAGTCAGTTTCCAGAACTCGTGGCTCGTTTGGAAATGGTAGCGTTTTGATAGTTGGGGCCGATTTGTGATTTTGCTTGTTTTCTTGATATTATGCCTATAGAATGCTTAGGGTTGCTTGATATACTTGTTTGAATTGATTCTGATTGAAATGCTTATCAACTGTTGCTATTGCGTGCGAGAGTAACCTACTTTGTTATTCTCCCATGTGTGGCTTTATTGTTCGTTTATCGCCTTGTATCGAGTCTTGCATTGCATAGTGTCAGGCGCGTGAGTGATGGGCCTCTCTGGGTAGCCTCAGGTTGCCAGTGTTGGTTGCTCTAGCTCTGTGTCCTATTCCGTCTTCTAGCTTGGGTCACCTCCCAGGGAGATTTGGGTCGTAGATTGATGGATACTTTCGGGGTATTCCAAACTGGTGTTATAAGGTGGTTTGGGCCGGCACGTCGTCATCGAATTCGTGATTGAAAGTTGCTCGTGAAAAGAGTACCGTATCCTTTGAATGAGTGTTTATAGTTTTAATGCTTGCCTTGCTTTATTGATGGCTTTGTTGTATCTCTATATGATATTTGTATGAATTGCTTGACTAATTGCATTGCATACTCCTCTCATCTCCGTCCTTGAGACCAATTGCCCTCGCTGAGCAATAGTTTTTGCTCATTCCTTTCTATACTATATTTTTACAAGAGTAGTTGAAGCAGACCCTATTGAGGTAATAGAGGAGGAAGAGCAGGTGGAGGTGTTTCCGTGATAGCACTTCTTTGCTTTGCTGGTGGTTGGTTGCCAGACTTTTGTGCGAGCCATGCTTGATGTGTTTAATGCTTGGTTGTGGCTTTATTTTGAGGCTTGTAGCCTTGTATGTAATATCTATTTTGTGGCCTAGATGTTCTTATGTTGTAAAGGATTAAAGGTTGTAATGTTGTAAATATATCCCCATGTGACTAGTAAAGAGATGCATGCTAATGGTTAATTGTTTAGTGGCATAAATAATTGTGTAGTATGCATATCATTTTGGGTTGCAAAGTTGTTAATGAAAAGATGTATGTTTTCTAAAAGAATGTTGACTTGTCTCAAATGAATGTTGTGGTTTCTCGAATATTATGTTGATTTTAGGGTTTTCGGATCGTCTGCGGTATAGAGGAGACTTTGTCCGTGTGTCGGGTCCGGGCTTGGCCTTTTGCGGGGTCGGGTCGGGGCGTGACAGCACCCGTCATGTTGAGGGCACAATTCCTTTATGTGTTAACAGTTCACAGTCCCAGCCTAGAGAGATGGCCCATTCAAAAGGCCCAATGGGCTTAACGACAACCCATCTGCTTCAACAACGCAGCATCCTCGCAAGACATATAATACCTTAATGCCTTATCAATGGAAAGGTCTTCGAAACTATGAATCTTTCATCTCTTCCCCTCCCGTGATAAGGACGTGTCTAAGGATTCTACTTCGGGCGGGCTCTTCTTTCCATTAGTAATCTGGGCTTGTAGTTGAATCGAGATTTCCTTGGTCTTCTTTGACCCTCGAGTTGAATAAGCTCTTCTTCCTCAAGCGTCAACAAATAACCAACTACCCAACTCTTGATTAGGTTGTCATCCTTTCAACAGCTCACGGCGTACGATCCGTGACGAAAAAACTGAGCAAAAGAAGAAAAGCGGCCCGAAACTGATGAAAACGTTTGAATTTGGACTCCAAAAAGGGCACAGCGAGCAAGCTACCTGCCGCCGTCGTAGCGCTCTCAGAGAGCTTTGCAACGGTATGCTGTGTGCTGCATAAGTCCTTACGGATCAAAAGTCATGGGCACCGGAGCGACGGAGACCTGGTCACAAGCCCTACGCCATCGGTTTGTCGGCCTAGCCCATACGTGAAGCGAAGTTGTCTTGCCCAAGGTGTCGTGGGATTCGATAATAGAAATGTGGAGGATAAAGTATCTTGACAACCCTAACCGGAGCAAAAAAAATTGAAAATAGGAGTGCAACACGAGGACTTCCCAGGGGGTCACCTATCTTAATACTACTCTCGCCTAAGCACGCTTAACTTCGGAGTTTTAATGGGATTCGGTGCATTAGTGCTGGTACGATCGCACCCGTCATGTTGAGGGCACAATTCTTTTATGTGTTGACGATCCACAGTCTTAACCTAGAGAGATAGCCCATTCAAAAGGCCCAATGGGCTTAACGACAACCTATCTGCTTCAACAATTCAGCAACCTCGCAAGACGTGATATCAACGCATTGTAGGGCCATCTTATGTCCCACGAGTAAGGTATTCGTCCTTTTAACAGCTCACGACGTACGATCCGGGACCAAAAAAAAGTGCAAAAGAAGAAAAATGGCTCGAAACTGGTGAAAATGTTCGATTTTGGGCTCCAAAAAGGGGCGCAGCGAGCAAGCTGGCTACCCCCGTATTAGAACTCTCGGAGAGCTTTGCAACGGTATGTAATGCGCCGCGTAACTCCTTACGGATTAAAAGTTATGGGCACCGGAGCGACGGAGACTTGGTCACAAGCCCTACACCCTCGGTGTGCGCGCCCAGCCTCCACGTGATGCGAAGTTGTCTTGCCCAAGATGACGTGGGATTCGATAATAGAAATGTGGTGCATAAAGTATATTGGCAACCCTAACCGGAGCAACAAAAATTGAAAAGGGGGGCGCAACACGAGGACTTCCCAAGGGGTGACCCATCCTAGTACTAATCTCGCCCAAGCACGCTTAACTTTGGAGTTCTGATGGGATCCGGTGCATTAGTGCTGGTATGATCGCACCCGTCATGTTGAGGGTGTAATTCCTTTATGTGTTAACGGTTCACAGTCCTAGCCTAGAGAGATGGGCCATTCAAAAGGCCCAATGGGCTTAACGACAACCCATCTGCTTCAACAACGCAGCATCCTCGCAAGACGTGATATCGATGCGTTGTAGGGTCCTCTAATGTCCCGCGAGTAAGGTTGTTGTCCTTTTAACAGCTCACGATGTACGATCGGGGACGGAAAAATGGAGCAAAAGAAGAAAATTGGCCCGAAACTGAAGAAAATGTTCAATTTTGGGCTCCAAAAAGGGCACAGCAAGCAAGCTTGCTGCCCCCGTCATAGAGTTCTTGGAGAGCTTTGCAACGGTATGCTGTGCGCCGCATAACTCCTTACGGATCAAAAGTTATGGACACTGGAGCGACGGAGACCTGGTCACAAGCCCTATGCCCTCGGTTTGCGGGCCCAGCCTCCACGTGAAGTGAAGTTGTCTTGTCCAAGGTGTCGTGGGATTCGGTAACAGAAATGTGGTGAATAAAGTATCTTGGCAACCCTAACCGGAGCAAAAAAAAATTGAAAAGAGGGGTGCAACACGAGGACTTCCCAGGGGGTCATCCATCCTAGGACTACTCTCGCCCAAGCACACTTAACTTCGGAGTTCTGATAGGATCCGGTGCATTAGGGCTGGTATGATCGCACCCGTCATGTTGAGGGCACAATTCCTTTATGTGTTAACGGTTCACAGTCCCAGCCTAAAGAGATGGCCCATTCAGAAGGCCCAATGGGCTTAACGACAACCCATCAGCTTCAGCAACACAGCATCCTCGCAAGACGTGATATCGACGCGTTGTAGGGTACTCTAATGTCCCGCATGTAAGGTTGTCATCCTTTTAACAGCTCACGACGTACGATCCGAGACGGAAAAACAGAGCAAAAGAAGAAAAGTGGCCCAAAACTGATGAAAATGTTCAATTTTGGGCTCCAAAAATGGGAAAAGCGAGCAAACTGGCTACCCCCGTCGTAGAGCTCTCGTAGAGCTTTGCAACGGTATGCTGCGTGCCGCGTAACTCCTTACGGATCAAAAGTTATGGGCACCGAAGCGATGGAGACCTGGTCACAATACCAACGCCCTCGGTTTGTGGGCCCAGCCTTCACGTGAAGCGAAGTTGTCTTGCCCAAGGTGCTGTGGGATTCGGTAATAGAAATGTGATGGATAAAGTATCTTGGCAACCCTAATCGGAGAAAAAAAATTGAAAAGCGGGGTGCAACACAAGGACTTCCCAGGGGGTCACCCATCCTAGTACTACTATCGCCCAAGCACGCTTAACTTTGGAGTTCTGATGGGATCCAATGCATCAGTGCTTGTATGATCGCACCCATCATGTTGAGGGCACAATTCCTTTATGTGTTAATGGTTCACAGTCCCAGCCTGGAGAGATGGCCTATTTAGAAGGCCCAATGGGCTTAACGACAACCCATCCGCTTCAACAACGCAGCATCCTCGCAAGGCGTGATATGGACGCGTTGTAGGGCCCTCTAGTGTCCGGCGAGTAAGGTTGTCATCCTTTTAACAGCTCACGACGTACGATCCGGGACGAAAAAATAGACCAAAAGTAGAAATGTGGCCCGAAATTGATGAAAACGTTTGAATTTGGGCCCTAAAAATGGCACATCGAGCAAGCTGGCTGCCCCCATCGTAGAGCTCTCAGAGAGCTTTGCAACGGTATGCTGTGTGCCATGTAACTCCTTATGGATCAAAAGTTATGGGTACCGGAGCAACGGTGACTTGGTCACAAGCCCTACGCCCTTGGTTTGCTGGCCCAGCCTCCACGTGAAACGAAGTTGTCTTGCCGAAGGTTCCGTGGGATTCGATAATAGAAATGTGGTGGATAAAGTATCTTGGCGACCCTAACCGATGCAAAAAAAATTGAAAAGGGGGGTGCATCACGAGGACATCCCAGTGGGTCACTCATCCTTGTACTACTCTCGCCCAAGCATGTTTAACTTTAGAGTTCTGATGGAATCCGGTGCATTAGTGCTGGTATGATAGCACCCGTCATGTTGACGGCACAATTCCTTTATGTGTTAACGGTTCACAGTCCCAGCCTAGAGAGATGGCTTATTCAGAAGGACCAATGGGTTTAATGACAACCCATCCACTTCAACAACGTAGCATCCTCGTAAGACGTGATATCGACGCGTTGTAGTGCCCTCTAATGTCCCGCGACTAAGGCTGTCCTCCTTTTACCAGCTCACGACTTACGATCCGGGCACGAAAAATAGAGCAAAAGAAGAAAACTGGCCTGAAATTGATGAAAACGTTCGATTTTGGGCCCCAAAAAGGACACAGCGAGCTAGCTAGCTTCCCACCTCGTAGAGCTCTCAGAGAGCTTTGCAACGGTATGATGTGCGCCATGTAACTCCTGACGGATCAAAAGTTATAGGCACCAAAGCGACGGATACCTGGTCCCAAGCCCAACGCCCTCGGTTTGCTGGCCCAACCTCCACGTGAAGCCAAGTTGTCTTGCCCAAGGTGCCGTGGGATTCGATAATAGAAATATGGTGGATAAAGTATCTTGGCAACCCTAACCGGAGCAAAAAAAATTAAAAATGGGGGTGCATCACGAGGACTTCCCAGGGGGTCACCCATCCTAGTACTACTCTCGCCCAAGCATGCTTAACTTCAGAGTTCTGATGGAATCTGGTTTATTAGTGCTGGTATGATCGTACCCGTCATGTTGAGGGCACAATTCCTTTATGTGTTAACGGTTCACAGTCCCAGCCTAGAGAGATGGCCCATTCAGAAGGCCCAATGGGCTTAACGACAACCCATCCGCTTCAACAACGCAGCATCCTCGCAAGACATGATATCGACGCGTTGTAGGGCCCTCTAATGTCCCGCGAGTAAGGTCGTCGTCCTTTTAACAGCTCACGACGTACAATCCGGGACGAAAAAACAGAGCTAAAGAAGAAAAGTGGCACGAAACTGATGAAAACGTTCTAAGTTGGGCTATAAAAAGGGCACAGCGAGCAAGCACGCTTCCCCTGTCGTAGAGCTCTCGGAGAGCTTTGCAACGGTATACTGTGGGCCACGTAACTTCTTACGGATCAAAAGTTGTGGGCACCGAAGCGACGGAGACCTGGTCACAAGCCCTACGCCCTCGGTTTGCTAGCCCAGCCTCCACGTGAACCGAAGTTGTCTTGCCCATGGTGCCGTGCGATTCCATAATAGAAATGTGGTGGATAAAGTATCTTGGCAACCCTAACCGAAGAAAAAAAAATAGAAAAGTGGGGTGCATCACGAGGACTTTCCAGGGGGTCACCCATCTTAGTACTACTCTCGCCCAAGCATGTTTTACTTCGGAGTTCTAATGGGATCCGGTGCATTAGTGCTGGTATGATCGCACCTGTCAAGTTGAGGGCACAATTCCTTTATGTGTTAACGGTTCACAGTCCCAGCCTAGAGAGATAGCCCATTCAAAAGGCCCAATGGGGTTAACGACAACCCATCTCCTTTAACAACGCAGTATCCTCGCAAGACATGATATCGATGTATTGTAGAGCCCTCTAATGTTCCGCGAGTAAGGTTGTCGTCCTTTTAACAGCTCACGACGTACGATCCGGGACAAAAAATAGAGCAAAAATTGAAAATTGGCCTGAAACTTATGAAAACGTTCGAATTTGGGCTCCAAAAAGGGCACATCGAGCAAGCAAGCTACGCCCGTCGTAGAGCTCTTGGAGAACTTTGCAACGGTATGCTGTGCACCGCGTAACTCCTTACGGATCAAAAGTTATGGGCACCGGAGCGACGGAGACCTGGTCATAAGCCCTACACCATCGGTTTGCTGGCCCAGCCTCCACGTGAAGCGAAGTTCTCTTACCCAAGATGCCGTGGGATTCGATAATAGAAATGTGGTGGATAAAGTATCTTGGCGACCCTAACCAGACCAGAAAAAATAGAAATGGGGGGTGCAACACGAGGACTTCCCAGGGGGTCACCCATCCTAGTGCTACTCTCGCCCAAGCACGCTTAACTTCGGAGTTCTGATGGGATCCGGTGCAATAGTGCTGATATGATCGCACCTGCCATGTTGAAGGCACAATTCCTTTATGTGTTAACGGTTCACAGTCCCCAACTAGAGAGATGGCCCATTCAGAAGGCCCAATAGGGTCAACGACAACCCATTTCCTTCAACAACGCAGCATCCTCGCAAGACATGATATCGATGTATTGTAGGGCCCTCTAATGTTCTGCGAGTAAGGTTGTCGTCCTTTTAACAGCTCACGACGTACGATCCGGGACGAAAAAACAGAGCAAAAGTTGAAAATTGGCCTGAAACTTATGAAAATGTTTGAATTTGGGCTCCAAAAAGGGCACAGCGAGCAAGCAAGCTGCCCCCGTCGTAGAGCTCTTGGAGAACTTTGCAACGGTATGCTGTGCACCGCGTAACTCCTTACTGATCAAAAGTTATGGGCACCGGAGCGACGGAGACCTGGTCACTAGCCCTATACCCTCGGTTTGCTGGCCCAGCCTCCACGTGCAGCGAAGTTCTCTTGCCCAAGGTGCCGTGGGATTCGATAATAGAAATGTGGTGGATAAAGTATCTTGGCGACCCTAACCGGACCATAAAAAATTGAAAAGGGGGATGCAACACGAGGACTTCCCAGGTGGTCACCCATCCTAGTACTACTCTCTCCCAAGCACGCTTAACTTCGGAGTTCTGATGGGATCCGGTGCATTAGTGCTGGTATGATCGCACCCGTCATGTTGAAGGCACAATTCCTTTATGTGTTAACGATTCACAGTCCCCAACTAGAGATATAGCCCATTCAGAAGGCCCAATGGACTTAACGACAACCTATCAAGAACGCAGCATCATCGCAAGACGTGATATCGACGAGTTGTAGGGCCCTCTAATGTCTCGCTAGTAAAGTTTTCATCCTTTTAACAGCTCACGACGTACGATCCGGGACGGAAAAACAGAGCAAAAGAAGAAAAGTGGCCCGAAACTGATGAAAAGGTTCGAATTGGGCTCCAAAAATAGCACAGCGAGCAAGCTAGTTGCTCCTGTCGTAGAGCTCTCGGAGAGCTTTGCAACGGTATGCTGTGCATCACGTAACTCCTTACAGATGAAAACTCATGGTCACTGGAGTGACAGAGACCTGGTCACAAGACCTACACCCTCGGTTTGCATGCCCAACCTCCACGTGAAGCGAAGTTGTCTTGCCCAAGGTGCCGTGGGATTCGGTAATAGAAATGTGGTGGATAAAGTATCTTGGCAACCCTAACCGGAGCAAAAAAAATTGAAAAGGGGGGTGCAACACGAGGACTTCCCAGGGGGTCACCCGTCCTAGTACTACTCTCGCCCAAGCACGCTTAACTTCGAAGTTCTGATGAGATCCGGTGCATTAGTGCTGGTATGATCGCACCCGTCATGTTGAGGGTACAATTCCTTTATGTGTTAACGGTTCACAGTCCCAGCATAGAGAGATGGCCCATTCAAAAGGCCCAATAGGCTTAACGTCAACCCATCTGCTTCAACAATGTCGTATGCTCGCAAGACGTGAAATCGACGCGTTGTAGGGCCCTCAAATATCCTGCGATTTAGGTTGTCATCCTTTTAACAGCTCACGACGTACGATCAGGGATGAAAAAACAGAGAAAAGGAAGGAAAGTGGCTCGAAACTGATGAAAACATTCGATTTTGGGCTTCAAAAAAGGCACAGCGAGTAAGCTAGCTTCCCCTGTCGTAGAGCTCTTGGAGTGCTTTGCAACGGTATGCTGTGCGCCGCGTAACTCCTTACGGATCAAAAGTTATGAGCACCAGAGCAATGGAGACCTGGTCACAAGCCCTACGCCCTTGGTTTGCTGGCCCAACCTCCAAGTGAAGCGAAGTTTTCTTGCCCAATGTGCCGTGGGATTCGATAATAGAAATGTGGTGGATAAAGTATCTTGGCAACCCTAACCGGAGAAAAAAAAATTGAAAAGGGGGGTGCATCACGAGGACTTTCTAGGGGGTCACCCATCTTAGTACTACTATCGCCCAAGCACGTTTAACTTCGGAGTTCTAATGGGATCCGGTGCATTAGTGCTGGTATGATCCCCCCTGTCATGTTGAGAGCACAATTCCTTTATGTGTTAATGGCTCACAGTCCCAGCCTAGAGAGATAGCCCATTCAAAAGGCCCAATGGGGTTAACGACAACCCATCTCCTTCAACAACGCAGCATCCTCGCAAGACATGATATCGACGCATTGTCGGGCCCTCTAATGTTCCTCGAGTAAGGTTGTCGTCCTTTTAACAGCTCACGACGTACGATCCGGGATGAAAAAACAGGGTAAAAGTTGAAATTTGGCCTGAAACTTATGAAAACGTTCGAATTTGGGCTCCAAAAAGGGCACAGCGAGCAAGCAAGCGGCCCCCGTCGTAGAGCTCTGGGAGAGCTTTGCAACGTTATGCTGTGCGCTGCGTAACTCCTTACGGATTAAAAGTTATGGGCACCGGAGCGACGGATTCCTGGTCACAAGCCCTACGCCCTCGGTTTGCGGCCCCAGCCTCCCCTTGAAGCGCAGTTGTCTTGTCCACGGTGCCGTGGGATTCGATAATAGAAATGTGGTGGATAAAGTATCTTGGCAACCCTAACCGGAGAAAAAAAAATTGAAAAGGGGGGTGCAACACGTGGACTTCCCAGGGGGTCACCCATCCTAGTACTACTCTCGCCCAAGCACGCTTAACTTCGGAGTTCTGATGGGATCCGGTGCATTAGTGCTGGTATGATCACACCCGCCAAGTTGAAGGCACAATTCCTTTATGTGTTAACTGTTCACAGTCCCCAACTAGAGAGATGGCCTATTCAGAAGGCCCAATGGGCTTAACGACAACCTTCAACAATGCAGCATCCTAGCAAGACATGACATCGCTGAGTTGTAGCGCCCTCTAATGTCCCGTGAGTATAGCTGTCATCCTTTTAACAGCTCACGACATACGTTCTGGGATGGAAATATAGGGCAAAACCAAAAAAATGGCCCGAAACTGAAGAAAACGTTCAATTTTGGACTTTAAAAAGGGCATAGCGAGCAAGCTAGCTGCCCCCGTCGTAGAGCTCTCGGAGAGCTTTGCAACGGTATGCTGTGCGCTGCGTAACTCCTTGCAAATCAAAAGTTATAGGCACTGGAGCGACGGAGACCTGGTCACAATCCCTACGCCCTCGGTTTGCATGCCCAACCTCCACGTGAAGCGAAGTTGTCTTGCCCACGGTGCCGTGGGATTCGGTAATAGAAATGTGGTGGATAAAGTATCTTGGAAACCCAAACCGGAGCAAAAAAAATAGAAAAAGGGGATGCAACACAAGGACTTCCCAGGGGGTCACCCGTCCTAGTACAACTCTCGCCCAAGCACGCTTAACTTCGGAGTTCTGATGGGATCCGGTGCATTAGTACTGGTATGATCGCACCCGTCATGTTGAGGCCACAATTCCTTTATGTGTTAGCGGTTCACAATCCCTACCTAGAGAGATAGCCCATTCAGAAGGCCCAATGGGCTTAACGACAACCCATCGGCTTCAACAACGCAGCATTCTCGCAAGACGTGATATCGACGCATTGTATGGCCCTCTAATGTCCCACGAGTATGGTTGTCGTCCTTTTAACAGCTCACGACGTACGATCCGGGACGGAAAAATAGAGCAAAAGTAGAAAAGTGGCCCGAAATTGATGAAAACGTTCGAATTTGGGCCCTAAAAATGGCACAGCGAGCAAGCTGGCTGCCCCAGTCGTAGAGCTCTCGGAGAGCTTTGCAACGGTATGCTGTGTGCCATGTAACTACTTACGGATCAAAAGTTATGGGTACCGGAGCGACGGAGACCTGGTCACAAGCCCTACGCCCTTGGTTTGCTGGCCCAACCTCCACGTGAAGCGAAGTTGTCTTGCCCAAGGTGCCGTGGGATTCGATAATAGAAATGTGGTGGATAAAGTATCTTGGCGACCCTAACCGATGCAAAAAAAATTGAAAAGGGGGGTGCATCACGAGGACATCCCAGGGGCTCACTCATCATTGTACTACTCTCGCCCAAGCATGCTTAACTTCGGAGTTCTTATGGGATCCGGTGCATTAGTGCTGGTATTATCGCACCCATCATGTTGAGGGCACAATTCCTTTATGTGTTAACGATTCACAGTCCCAGCCTAGAAAGATGGCCCATTCAGAAGGCCCAATGGGCTTAACGACAACCCATATGCTTCAACAATGCAGCATCCTCGCAAGACGTGATATCGACGCGTTGTAGGGCCCTCTAATGTCCCACGAGTAAGGTTGTCTTCCTTTTAACAACTCACGACGTACGATCCGCCACGAAAAAACAGAGTAAAAGAAGAAAAGTGGTCCAAAATGGGTGAAAACGTTCAATTTTGGGCTCCAAAAATGGGCATAGCGAGCATGCTGGCTACCCCCTTCGTAGAGCATTCGGAGAGCTTTGCAACGGTATGCTGTGCGCTGCGTAACTCCTTACGGATCAAAAGTTATGGTTACCGGAGTGACGGAGACCTGGTCACAAGCCCTACGCCCTCGGTTTGTAGGCCCATCCTCCATGTGATGCAAAGTTGTCTTACCCATGGTGCCGTGGGATTCGATAATGGAAATGTGGTGGATAAAGTATTTTGGCAACCCTAACCGGAGCAAAATAAATTGAAAAGGGGGGGTGCAACACAAGGACTTCCCAGGGGGTCACCCATCCTTGTACTACTCTCGCCCAAGCACGCTTAACTTCGGAGTTCTGATCGGATCCGGCGCACTAGTGCATGTATGATCGTACCCGCCATGTTGAGGGCACAATTCCTTTATGTGTTAACGGTTCACAGTCTCAGCCTAGAGAGATGGCCCATTAAGAAGGCCCAATGTGCTTAACGACAACCCATCTGCTTCAACAACACAACATCCTCGCAAGACGTGATATCGACGCGTTGTAGGGCCCTCTAAAGTCCTGCGAGTATGGTTGTCATCCTTTTAACAGCTCACGATGTACGATCCGGGGCAGAAAAACAGAGAAAAAGAAGAAAAGTCGCCTGAAACTGATGAAAATGTTTGATTTTGGGCACCAAAAAGGGCACAGCGAGCAAGTTGGCTGCCCCCGTCATAGAGCTGTCGGAGAGCTTTGCAACGCTATGCTTTGCGCCGTGTAACTACTTACGGATCAAAAGTCATGGCCCCTGGACCGACACAGACCGGGTCACAAGCCCTACGCCCTTGGTTTGCTGGCCCAGCCTCCACATGAAGCGAAGTTGTCTTGCCCAAGGTGTCGAGGGATTCGATAATAGAAATTTGGTGGATAAAGTATCTTGGCGACCCAAACCGGAACAAAAAAAAACTTAAAAGGGGGGTGCAACACGAGGAGTTCGTAGGGGGTCACCCATCCTAGTACTACTCTCGCCCAAGCACGCTTAACTTCGGAGTTCTGATGGGATCCGGTGCATTAGTGGTGGTATGATCGCACCTGTCATGTTGATGGCACTATTCCTTTATGTGTTAATGGTTCACAGTCCCAGCCTAGAGAGGTGGCCCATTCAAAAGTCCCAATGGGCTTAACGACAACCCATCTGCTTCAACAACACAGCATCCTCGGAAGACGTGATATTGACGCGTTGTAGGACCCTCTAATGTCCCACAAGTAAGGTTTTCATCCTTTTAACAGCTCAAGACGTATGATTCGGGATAGAAAAACATAGCAAAAGAAGAAAAGTGACACGAAACTGGTGAAAAAGTAAGATTTTGGTCTCCAAAAATGGGCATAGCGAGCAAGCTGGCTGCCCCCATCGTAGAGCTCTCGGAGAGCTTTGCAACGGTCTAATGTGCGCCGCGTAACTCCTTACGGATCAAAAGTTATGGGCACCGGAGTGACGGAGACCTAGTCACAAGCACTACGCCCTCGGTTTGCTGGCCCAGCCTCCACGTGAAGCGAAGTTGTCTTGCCCAGGGGGCCGGGGGATTCGATAATAGAAATGTGGTAGGTGAATTATCTTGGCAACCCTAACCAAAGCAAAAAAAAATGGAAAATGGGGTGCAACAAGTGGACTTCCCATGGGGGTCACCCATCCTAGTACTACTCTCGCCTAAGCACGCTTAACTTTGGAATTTTAATGGGATCCGGTGCATTAGTGCTGGTATGATCGCACCCGTCATGTTGAGGGCACAATTCCTTTATGTGTTAACGATTCACAGTCCCGGCCTAGCGAGATGGCCCATTTAGAAGGCCTAAAGGGCTTAACGACAACCCATCCATTTCAACAACGTATCATCCTCGCAAGACGGGACATCGACGCATTGTAGGGCCCTCTAATGTCCAGCGAGTAAGGATGTCGTCCTTTTAATAGCTCACGATGTACGATCCGGGACGGAAAAATAGAGCCAAATAAGAAAAGTAGCCCAAAACTGATGAAAACGTTCGAATTTGGGCCCCAAAATGGGCACAACGAGCAAGATAGCTGCCCCCATCGTAGAGCTCTCGGAGAGCTTTTGGCAAGCTGTGCGTTGCGTAACTCCCTACGGATCAAAATTTATGGGCACTAGAGCGACGGATACCTGGTCACAAGCCCCACGCCTTCGGTTTGCAGGCCCAACCTCTACGTGAAGTGAAGTTGTCTTGCCCAAGGTACCGTGGGATTTGATAATAGAAAGGTGTTGGATAAAGTATATTGGCAACCCTAACCGGAGCAAAAAAAATTGAAAATGAGGGTGCAACACGAGGACTTCCCAGGGGGTCACCCATCCTAGGACTACTCTCGCCCAAGCATGCTTAACTTCAGAGTTCTGATGCGATCCATTGCATTAGTACTAGTATGATCACACCCGTCATGTTGAGGGCACAATTCCTTTATGTGTTCATGGTTCACAGTCACAGCCTAGAGAGATGGCCCATTTAGAAGGCCTAATAGGCTTAACAACAACCCATCCGTTTCACCAACGTATCATCCTCGCAAGCCGGGCCATCGACGCATTGTAGGGCCCTCTAATGCCCAGCGAGTAAGGTTGTCGTCCTTTTAACAGCTCACGATGTACGATCCGGGACGGAAAAATAGAGCCAAATAAGAAAAGTAGCCTAAAACTGATGAAAACGTTCGAATTTGGGCTCCAAAATGGGCCCATCAAGCAAGATAGCTGCCCCAGTCGTAGACATGTCAGAGAGCTTTGCAACGGTATGCTGTACGTAGCGTAACTCCCTACGGATCAAAATTTATGGCCACCGGAGCGACGGAGACCTGGTCGCAAGCCCTACACCTTCGGTTTGCTGGCCCAGCCTCCACGTGAAGTGAATTTGTCTTGCCCAAGGTGCCGTGGGATTTGATAATAGAAATGTGTTGGATAAAGTATATTGGCAACCTTAACCGGAGCAAAAAAAATTGAAAATGAGGGTGCAACACGAGGACTTCCCAGGGGGTCACCCATCCTAGTACTATTCTCGCCCAAGCACGCTTAATTTCAGAGTTCTGATGCGATCCGTTGCATTAGTATTGGTATGATCACACCCGTCATGTTGAGGGCACAATTCCTTTATGTGTTCATGGTTCACAGTCCCAACCTAGAGAGATGGCCCATTCAAAAGGCCTAATGGGCTTAACGACAACCCATCCACTTCAACAACACAACATCCTCGCAAAACATGATATCGACGCATTGTAGGGCCCACTAATGTCCCGCGAGTGAGGTTGACGTCCTTTTAACAGCTCACGCCGTACGATCCGGGATGGAAAAACATAGCAAAAGAAGAAAAGTGGCCCAAAACTGATGAAAATGTTCGATTTTGGGCTCCAAAAAGGGCACAACGAGCAACATAGCTGCCCCCGTAGTAGAGCTCGCGAAGCGCTTTGCAACTGTATGTTGTGCGCCACGTAACTCCTTACGGATCAAAAGTTATGGGCATCGGAGCGACGGAGACCTGGTCACAAGCCCTACGCCCTCGGTTTGCTGGCTCAGCCTCCACATGAAGCGAAGTTGTCTTGCCCAAGGTGCCGTGGGATTCGATAATAGAAATGTGGTGGACAAATTATCTTGGCTACCCTAACCGGAGCAAAAAAAATTGAAAAAGGGGGTGCAACACTAGCACTTCCCAGGGGGTTACCTATCCTAGTACTACTCTCGCCCAAGCACGCTTAACGTTGGAGTTCTGATGGGATCCGGTGCATTAATGATGGTATGATCGTACCCGCCATGTTGAGGGCACAATTCCTTTATGTGTTAACGGTTTACAGTCCCAGCCCAGAGAGATGGCCCATTCAAAAGTCCCAATGGGCTTAACGACAACCCATCTGCTTCAACAACGCAACATCCTCACAAGACGTGATATCGATGCATTGTAGGGACCTCTAATGTCCCGTGAGTAAGGTTGTTGTCCTTTTAACAGCTCACGACGTACGATCCGGGATAAAAAAACAGAGCAAAAGAAGAAAAGTGGCCCGAAACTGGTGAAAACGTTCGAATTTGGGCTCCAAAAAGGGCACAGCGAGCAAGCTGGCTGCCCCCGCCATAGAGCTCTCGGAGAGCTTTGCAACAGTATGCTGTGCGATGTGTAACTCCTTACGAATCAAAAGTTATGGGCACTGGAGCTACGGAGACCTGGTCACAAGCCCTACTCCCTCGTTTTGCTGGCCCGGCTTCCACGTGAAGCGAAGTTGCCTAGCCCAAGGTGCCGTGGAATTCGATAATAGAAATGTGGTGGATAAAGTATCTTGGCAACCCTAAACGGAGAAAAAAAAATTGAAAACGGGGGTGCAACATAAGGACTTCCCAAGGGGCCACCCATCCTAGTACTACTCTCGCCCAAGCACGCTTAACTTCGGAGTTCTGATGGGATCCGGTGCATTAGTGCTGGTATGATCACACCCGTCATGTTGAGGGTACTATTCCTTTATGTATTAATGGTTCACAGTCCCAGCCTAGAGAGATGGCCCATTTAGAAGGCCCAATGGGCTTAACGACAACCCATCCTCTTCAATAATGTAGCATCCTTGTAGGACGTGATATCAACGCGTTGTAGGGACTTCAAATGCCCCGCGAGTAAGGTTGTCATCCTTTTAATACCTTACGACGTACGACCCGGGATAGAAAAACATAGCAAAAGAAGAAAAGTGGCCCGAAACTGATGAAAACGTTCGATTTTGGGCTACATAAAGGGCACAACGAGGAAGATAGCTGCCCCCATTGTAGAGCTCTTGGAGAGCTTTGTAACGGTATGTTGTGTGCCTCGTAACTCGTAACTGATCAAAAGTTATGGGCACGGGAGCGACGGAGACCTGGTCACAAGCCCTACGCCCTCGGTTTGATGGCCCAGCCTCCACGTGAAGCAAAGTTGTCTTGCCCAAGGTGCCGTGGGATTTGATAATAGAAATGTAGTCGATAAATTATCTTGGCAACCCTAGCCGGAGCAAAAAAAATTGAAAAAGGGGGTGAAACACAAGGACTTCCCTGGGGGTCACCCATCCAAGTACTACTCTCGCCAAAGCACGCTTGACTTCGGTGTTCTGATGGGATACGGTGCATTAGTGA
Organism: Ehretia macrophylla; assembly: GCA_037974665.1. NCBI lineage: Eukaryota > Viridiplantae > Streptophyta > Magnoliopsida > Boraginales > Ehretiaceae > Ehretia > Ehretia macrophylla. The sequence goes on from CM075769.1 coordinate 76,262,757, forward strand.
TAGTATTATCGCACCCCTCATGTTGAGGGCCCAATTCCTTTATATGTTAACGGCTCACAGTCCCAGCCTAGAGAGATGGCCCATTCAAAAGGCCCAATGGGCTTAACAACAACCGATCTGCTTCAACAACGCAACATCCTCGCAAGACGTGATATCGTCTCATTGTAGGGCCCTCTAATGTCTCACGAGTAGGGTTGTCATCCTTTTAACAACTCACGACGTACGATCCGGGACGGAAAAACAGAGCAAAAGAAGAAAAGTGGGCCAAAACTGATGAAATCGTTTGATTTTGGGCTCCAAAAAGGGCATAGCAAGCAAGCTAGCTGCCCCCATCGCAGAGCTCTCGGAGAGCTTCGCAACGGTATGTTGTGTGCTGCGGAACTCCTTACAGATCAAAAGTTATGGGCATCGGAGCGACGGAGACCTGGTCACAAGCCCTACGCCCTCGGTTTGCGGGACCAGCCTCCACGTGAAGCGAAGTTGTCTTGCCCATGGTGTCGTGGGATTCGATAATAGAAATGTGGCGGATAAAGTATCTTGGCAACCCTAACCAGAGAAAAAAAAATTGAAAAAGGGGGTGCAACACAAGGACTTACCTGGGGGTCTCCCATCCTAGTATTACTCTCGTCCAAGCACGCTTAACTTTGGAGTTCTGATGGGATCCGGTGCATCAGTGCTGGTATGATTGCACCCGTCATGTTGAGGGCACAATTCGTTTATGTGTTAACGGTTCACAGTCCCAGCCTAGAGAGATGGCCCATTCAAAAGGCCCAATGGGCTTGACGACAACCCATCCGCTTCAACAACGCAACATCCTCACAAGACGTGATCTCGACACGTGTAGGGCCCTCTAATATCCTACGAATAAGGTTGTTGTTCTTTTAACAGCTCACGACGTACGATCCGGGATAGAAAAACTGTGCTAAAGAAGAAAAGTGGCCCGAAACTAATGAAAACGTTCGATTTTGGGCTCCGAAAAGGGCACAGCGACCAAGCTGGCAGCCCCCGTCATAGAGCTCTCGGAGAGCTTTGCAACGGTATGTTATGCGCTCCGTAACGCCTTACGCATAAATAGTTATGGGCACCGTAGCGACGGAGAGCTAGTCACAAGCCCTACGCCCCCGGTTTGCGGGCCTAGCCTCCATGTGAAGCGAAGTTATCTTGCCCAAGGTGCCGTGGGATTTGATAATAGAAATGGAGTGGATAAAGTATCTTGGCAACCCTAACCGGAGGAAAAAAAATTGAAAAGAGGGGTACAACACGAGGACTTCCCAGGGGGTCACCCATCCTAGTACTACTCTCGCCCAAGCACGCTTAACTTCTTAGTTCTGATGGGATCCGGTGCATTAGTGCTAGTATGATCGCACAAGTCATGTTGAGGGCACAATTCCTTTATGTGTTAACGGTTCAAAGTCCCAGCCTAGAGAGATGGCCTATTTAGAAGGCCCAATGGGCTTAACGACAACCCATATACTTCAACAACGCAACATCCTCGCAAGACGTGATATCAACGCGTTGGAGGGCCCTCTAATATCCCGCGAGTAAGGTTGTCTTCCTTTTAACAACTCACGACGTACGATCCGGGACAGAAAAACAGAGCAAAAGAAGAAAAGAGGCCCAAAACTGATTAAAACATTCAATTTTGGTCTCCAGAAAGGGGTACAGCGAGTAAGCTAACTGCCCCCGGCGTAGAGCTCTTGGAGAGCCTTGCAACGGTATGCTGTGCGCCGCGTAACTCCTTACGCATCAAAATTTATGGGCACCGGAGCGATGGAGACCTGGTCACAAGCCCTACGCCCTCGCTTTGCGTGCCGAACCTCCACGTGAAGTGAAGTTGTCTTGCCCAAGGTGCCGTGGGATTCGATAATAGAAATGTGGTGGATAAAATATCTTGGCAAACTTAACCGGAGCAAAAAAAGTTGAAAATGGGGGTGCAACACGAGGACTTCCCAGGGTGTCACCCATCCTAGTACTATTCTAGCCCAAGCACGCTTAACTTCGAAGTTCTGATGTGATCCGGTGCATTAGTGCTGGTATGATCGCACCCGTCATGTTGAGGGCACAATTCCTTTATTTGTTAACGGTTCATAGTCCCAGCCTAGAGAGATGGCCTATTCAAAAGGCCCAATGGGCTTAACGACAACTCATCCGCTTCAATAACACTACATCCTCGCAAGATGTGATATCGACGCGTTTTAGGGCCCTCTAATGTCCAGCGAGTAGGGTTGTCGTCCTTTTAACAACTGACGACGTACGATCCGGTACGAAAAAATAGAGCAAATGAAGAAAAGTGGCCCGAAACTGATGAAAACGTTCGATTTTGGGCTCCAAAAAGGGCAAAGCAAGCCAGCTTGCTGCCCCGGTCGTAGAGCTCTTGGAAAGCTTCGCAACGGTATGCTGTGCGCCACGTAAATCCTTACGGATCAAAAGTTATGGGCATCGGAGCGACGGAGACCTGGTCACAAGCCCTATGCCCTCGGTTTGCGGGACCCACTTCCACGTGAAGCGAAGTTGTCTTGTCCAAGGTGTCGTGGGATTCGAAAATAGAAATGTGGTGGATAAAGTATCTTGGCAACCCTAACCGGACAAAAAAAAATTGAAAAAGGGGGTGCAACACGAGGACTTCCCTGGGGGTCACCCAACTTAGTATTACTCGCGTCCAAGCACGCTTAACTTCGGAGTTCTAATGGGATCCGGTTTAATAGTACTGGTATGATTGCACCTATCATGTTGAGTGCACAATTCCTTTATGTGTTAACGGTTCACAGTCACAGCCTAGAGAGATGGCCCATTCAAATGGCCCAATGGGCTTAACGATAACCCATCTGCTTCAACAACGCAACATCCTCACAAGACGTGATGTGGACGCATTGTAGGGCCCTCTAATGTCCAGTGAGTAAGGTTGTCGTCCTTTTAACAGCTCACAACGCACGATCCGGGACAAAAAAAATAGAGCAAAAGAAGGAAAACGGCCCGAAACTGATGAAAACGTTCGATTTTGGGCTCCGAAAAGGGCACAACGAGCAAGCTGGCTGCCCCCGTCATAGAGCTCTCGGAGAGCTTTGTAACGGTAAGCTGTACGCCACGTAACTCCTTACGGATCAAAAGTTATGGGCACCGGAGCGACAGAGTCTTGGTCACAAGTCCTACGCCCTCGGTTTGCTGGCCCAGCCTCCATGTGCAGCGAAGTTTTCCTGCCCAAAGTATTGTGGAATTCGATAACAGAAATGTTGTGGATAAAGTGTCTTGGCAACCCTAACCGGAGCAAAACAAATTGAAAAGGGGTGTGCAACACGAGGACTCCCCAGGGGATCACCCATCCTAGTACTACTCTCGCCCAAGCGCGCTTAAGTTCAGAGTTCTGATGGGATCCGGTGCATTAGTGCTGGTATGATCTCACCCGTCATGTTGAGGGCACAATTCCTTTATGTGTTAACGGCTCACAGTCCCAACCTAGAGAGATGGCCCATTCAGAAGGCCCAATGGGCTAAACGACAACCCGTCTGCTTCAAAAATGCAGCATCCTCGCAAGATGTGATATCGATGCGTTGTAGGGCCCTCTAATGTCTCGCGAGTATGGTTGTCGTCCTTTTAACAGCTCACGACGTACGATTCGAGATGGAAAAACAGAGCAAAAATAGAAAAGTAGCCTGAAACTGATGAAAACGTTCGATTTTGGGCTCCAAAAAGGGAACAGCGAGCAATCTAGGTGCCCCTGTCGTAGAGCTCTCGGAGAGCTTTGCAACGGTATGCTGTGCGCCTCGTAATTCTTTACGGATAAAAAGTTATGGGCACCAGAGTGACAGAGAATTGGTCCCAAGCCCTACGCCCTCGGTTTGCGGGCCTAGCCTCCACATGAAGCGAAGTTGTCTTGCCCAATGCGCCGTGGAATTCGATAATAGAAATGTGGTGGATAAAGTATCTTGGCAACCCTAACCGGAGCAAAAAAAGGTGAAAAGGGGGGTACAACACGAGGACTTCGCAGGGGGTCACCCACACTAGTACTACTCTAGCCCAAGCACGCTTAACTTCGGAGTTCTGATCGGATCCGTTGCATTAGTGCTGGTATGATCGCACCCGTCATGTTGAGGGCACAATTCTTTTATGTGTTAACGGTTCACAGTCCCGGCCTAGAGACATGGCCCATTCAAAAGGCCCAATGGGCTTAACGACAACCCATCTACTTCAACAAGGCAGCATCCTCACAAGACGTGATATCGACGCATTGTAGGGCCCTCTAATGTCCCACGAGTAAGGTTGTCTTCCTTTTAACAACTCACGACGTACGATCTGGGACGGAAAAAGAGGGCAAAATAAGAAAAGTGGCCCAAAACTGATGAAAACGTTCAATTTTGGGGTCCAAAAAGGGCACAACAAGCAAGCTGGCTGGCCCGGTCGTAGGGCTCTCGGAGGCTTCACAACGGTATGCTGTACGCCGCGTTACTCCTTACGAATCAAAAGTTATGGGCATCGAAGCGACGGAGACTTGGTCACAAGCCCTACTCCCGCGGTTTGCGGGACCAGCCTCCACGTGAAGCGAAGTTGCCTTGCCCAAGGTGTCGTGGGATTCGACAATAGAAATGTGGTGGATAAAGTATCTTGGCAACCCTAACCGGAGAAAAAAAAATTGAAAAAAGGGGTGCGACACGAGGACATCCCAGGGGGTCACCCATCCTAATATTACTCTCGTCCAAGCACGCTTAACTTCGGTGTTCTGATGGGATCCAGTGCATTAGTGCTGGTATGATCACACCCGTCATATTGAGGGCACAATTCTTTTATGTGTAAACGGTTCACAGTCCCAGCCTAGAGAGATGGCCCATTCAAAAGGCCCAAAGGGCTTAACGACAACCCATCCGCTTCAACAAAGCAACATCCTCGCAAGACGTGATCCTGACGCGTTGTAGGGCCCTCTAATGTCCCGCGAGTAAGGTTGTCGTCCCTTTAACAACTCACGACGTACAATTCGGGACAGAAAAACTGAGCTAAAGAAGAAAAATGGCCCGAAGCTGATGAAAACGTTCAATTTTGGGCTTCAAAAAGGGCACAGCGAGCAAGCTGGCTGCCCCCATCGTAGAGCTCTCGGAGAGCTTTGTAACGCTATACTGTGCGCCACGTAACTCATTATGGATCAAAAGTTATGGGCACCGGAGCGACAAAGTCCTGGTCACAAGCCCTACGCCCTCAGTTTGCTGGCCCAGCCTCCACGTGCAGCAAAGTTGTCCTACCCAAGGTACCGTGGGATTCGATAATTGAAATGTTGTGGATAAAGTATCTTGGCAACCCTAACCGGAGCAAAAAAAAATTTAAAAGGGGGATGCAACACGAGGACTTCCCAGGGGGTCACCCATCCTAGTACTACTCTCGCCCAAGCGCGCTTAACTTCGGAGTTCTGATGGTATCCGGTGCAGTAGTGCTGGCATGATCGCACCCATCATGTTGAGGGCACAATTCCTTTATGTGTTAACGGTACACAATCCCAGCCTAGAGAGATGGCTCATTCCAAAGGCCCAATGGGCTTAACGACAACCCATCCACTTAAAAAATGTAGCATCCTCGCAAGACATGATATCAATGCGTTGTAGGGCCCTTTAATCTCCTGCATGTACAGTTGACGTCCTTTTAACAGCTCTCGTCGTACAATTCGGGATAGAAAAACATAGCAATAATAGAAAAGTGGCCCGAAACTTATAAAAATGTTCGATTTTGGCCTCCAAAAAGGGCACAGCAAGCAAGCTAGCTGCCGTCGTTGTAGAGCTCCCGGAGAGCTTTGCAACGGTATGTTGTGCGTAGCGTAACTCTTTACGCATCAAAAGTTATGGGCTCCGTAGCGACGAAGACCTGGTCACAAGCCCTACGCCCTCGGTTTAAGGGCCTAGCCTCCACGTGAAGCGAAGTTTTCTTGCCCAAGGTGCCGTGGAATTCGATAATAAAAATGTGGTGGATAAAGTATCTTGGCAACCCTAACCAGAGCAAAAGAAGTTGAAAAGGGGGGGCACGACACGAGGACGTCCCAGGGCGTCCCCCATCCTAGTCCTACTCTAGCCCAAGCACGCTTAACTTCAGAGTTCTGATCGGATCCATTGCATTATTGCTGGTATGATCGCACCCGTCATGTTGAGGTCACAATTCCTTTATGTGTTAACGGTTCACAGTCCCAGCCTAGAGAGATGGCCCATTCAAAAGGCCCAATGGGCTTAATGACAACCCATCTACTTCAACAAGGCAGTATCCTCGCAAGATGTGATATCGATGCATTGTAGGGCCCTCTAATGTCCCGTGAGTAAGGTTGTCTTCCTTTTAACAACTCACAACGTATGATCCGGGATGGAAAAACATAGCAAAAGAAGAAAAGTGGCCCGTAACTGATGAAAACGTTCAATTTTAGGCCCCAAAAAGGGAACAGCGAGCAAGATAGATGCCCCCGTCGTAGAGCTCTTGGAGAGCTTTGCAACGGTATGTTGTACGCCGCGTAACTCCTTACGGATCAAAAGTTATGGGCACCGGAGCGATGGAGACCTGGTCACAAGCCCTACGCCCTCGGTTTGAGGGCCTAGCCTCCACGTGAAGCGAAGTTGTCTTGCCCAAGGTGCAGTGGGATTCGATAATAGAAATGTGGTGGATAAAATATCTTGGCAACCCTAACCGGAGCAAAAAAAAGGTGAAAAGGGGGGTACAACACGAGGACTTACCAAGGGGTCACCCATCCTAGTACTACTCTAGCCCAAGCATGCTAAACTTCGGAGTTTTGATCGGATCTGTTGCATTAGTGCTGGTATGATCGCACCCGTCATGTTGAGGGCACAATTCCTTTACGTGTTAACGGTTCACAGTCCCAGCCTAGAGAGATGGCCCATTCAAAAGGCCCGATGGGCTTAACGACATCCCATCTGCTTCAACAACGCATCATCCTCGTAAGACGTGATATCGACACATTGTAGGGCCCTCTAATGTCCAGCGAGTTAGGTTGTCTTTCTTTTCACGGCTCACGACATACAATCCGGGATGGGAAAACAGCACAAAAAGAAGAAAAGTGGCCCAAAACTTATGAAAACTTTCGATTTTGGGCTGCAAAAAGGGCACAGCGAGCAAGATAGTTGCCCCCGTCGTAGAGCTCTCGGAGAGCTTTGTAACGGTATACTATGCACCACGTAACTCCTTACGGATCAAAAGTTATGGGCACAAAGTGACGGAGACCTAGTCATAAGCCCCACGCCCTCGGTTTGCTGGCCCAGCCTCCACGTGAAACGAAGTTGTCTAGCCCAAGGCGCCGTGGGATTCGATAATATAAATGTGGTGGATAAAGTATCTTGGCAACCCTAACCGGGGAAAAAAAAATTGAAAAGGGGAGTGCCACACGAGAACTTTCAAGGGGGTCACCCATCCTAGTACTACTCTCGCCGAAGCACGCTTAACTTCGGAGTTCTGATGGGATCTGGTGCATTAGTGCTGGTATGATCACACTTGTCATGTTGAGGGCACAATTCCTTTATGTGTTAACTGTTCACAATCCCAGCCTAGAGTGATGGCTCATTCGAAAGGCCCAATGGGCTTAACGACAACCCATCTGCTTCAACAAAACAACATCCTCGCAAGACGTGATATCGACGCATTGTAGGGCCTTCTAATGTCCCGCGAGTAAGGTTGTCTTCTTTTTAACAGCTCACGACGTACAATCCGGGACGGAAAAACATAGCAAAAGAAGAAAAGTGGCCCGAAACTAATAAAGACGTTCGATTTTGGGCTGCAAAAAGGGAACAGCGAGCAAGATAGTTGCCCCCATCGTAGAGCTCTCGGAGAGCTTTGCAACGGTATACTATGCACCACGTAACTCCTTACGGATCAAAGGTTATGGGCACAAAGCGACGGAGACCTGGTCATAAGCCCCACGCCCTCGGTTTGCTGGCCCAGCCTCCACGTGAAACGAAGTTGTCTAGCCAAAGGCGCCGTGGGATTCGATAATAGAAATGTGGTGGATAAAGTATCTTGGCAACCCTAACCGGGGCAAAAAAAAATTGAAAAGGGGAGTGCAACACGAGAACTTTCGAGGGGGTCACCCATCCTAGTACTACTCTCGCCAAAGCACGCTTAACTTCGGAGTTCTGATGGGATCCGGTGCATTAGTGCTGGTATGATCGCACTTGTCATGTTGAGGGCACAATTCCTTTATGTGTTAACAGTTCACAATCCCAGCCTAGAGTGATGGCCCATTCGAAAGGCCCAATGGGCTTAACGACAACGCATCCGCTTCAACAACGCAGCATCATCGCTAGACGTGATATCGACGAGTTGTAGGGCCCTTTAATGTCCTGCGAGTAAGGTTGACGTCCTTTTAACAGCTTATGTCGTACGATCCGGGATGGAAAAACAGAGCAAAAAAAGAAAAGTGGCCCGAAACTGATGAAAACGTTTGATTTTGGGCTCCAAAAAGTGCAAAACGAGCAAGCTAGCTGTCCATGTCGTAGAGCTCTCAGAGTGCTTTGCAACGGTATACTGTACGCTGCACAACGCCTTACAGATCAAAAGTTATTGGCACCGGAGCGACGGAGACCTGGTCACATGCCATACGCCCTCGGTTTGCGGGCCTAGCCTCCATGTGAAGCGAAGTTGTCTTGCCCAAGGTACCGTGGGATTCGATAATAGAAATGTGGTGGATAAAGTATCTTGGCAACCCTAACCGGAGCAAAAAAGTTGAAAATGGGGGTACAACATGAGGAATTCCCAGGGGGTTACCCATCCTAGTACTACACTCGCCCAAGCACGCTTAACTTCGGAGTTCTGATGGGATCCGGTGCATTAGTGCTGGTATGATTGCACCTGTCATGTTGAGGGCACAATTCATTTATGTGTTAACGGTTCACAGTCCCAGCCTAGAGAGATGGCCCATTCTGAAGGCCCAATGGGCTTAACGACAACCCATCTGCTTCAACAACGCAGCATCCTCGCAAGACGTGATATCAACGCATTGTAGGGCCCTCTAATGTCTCGCTAGTAAAGTTTTCGTCCTTTTAACAGCTCACGACGTACGATCCGGGACGGAAAAATAGAGCAAAAGAAGAAAAGTGGCCCGAAACTGATGAAAAGGTTTGACTTGGCCTCCAAAAAGCGCATAGCGAGCAAGCTGGCTGCCCCCGTCATAGAGCTCTCGGAGAGCTTTGCAACGGTATCCTGTGCGCTGCGTAACTACCTACGGATCAAAAGTTATGGGCACCGGAGCGACAGAAACCTTGTCACAAGCCCTACGCCCTCGGTTTGTGGGCCGAGCCTCCACGTGAAGCGAAGTTTTCTTACCCAAGGTGCCGCGGGATTCGATAATAGAAATGTGGTGGATAAATTGTCTTGGCAACCCTAACTGGAGCAAAAAAAATTGAAAAAGGGGGTGCAACATGAGGACTTCCCAGGGGGCCACCCATCCTAGTACTACTCTCGCCCAGGCACGCTTAACTTCGGAGTTCTGATGGGATTCGGAGCATTAGTGCTGGTATGATCGCACCCGCCATGTTGAGGGCACAATTCCTTTATGTGTTAAAGGTTCACAGTCCCAGCCTAGAGAGATGGCCCATTAAGAAGGCCCAATGGGCTTAACGACAACACATCTGCTTCAACAACGCAGCATCCTCACAAGACGTGATATCGACGCATTGTAGAGCCCTATAATGTCCCGCGAGTAAGGTTGTCTTTCTTTTAACAGCTCACGACGTACGATCCGTGATGGAAAAGCATAGCAAAAGAAGAAAAGTGGCCCGAAACTGATGAAAACGTTCAATTTTGGGCTCCAAAAATGGCACAGTGAGACAAGATAGCTGCCCCCGACGTAGAACTCTTGGAGAGCTTTGCAACGGTATTCTGTGCACCGCATAATTCCTTACGGATCAAAAGTTAAGGGCACCGGAGCGACAGAGACCTGGTCACAAGCACTACGCCCTCGGTTTGCAGGCCCAGCCTACACGTGAATCGAAGTTGTCTTGCCAAAGGTGCCGTGGGATTCGATAATAGAAATGTGGTGGATAAAGTATCTTGGCAACCCTAACCGGGGAAAAACAAATTGAAAAAGGGGGTGCAACACGAGGACTCCCCAGGGGGTCACTCTTCCTAGTAGTACTCTCGCCAAAGCACGCTTAACTTCGGAGTTCTGATGGGATTCAGTGCATTAGTGCTGGTATGATCGCACCCGTCATGTTTAGGGCACAATTCCTCTATGTGTTAACGGTTCACAGTCCCAGCCTAGAGAGATGGCCCATTCAAAAGGCCCAATGGGCTTAACGACAACCCATCGGCTTCAACAACGCAGCACCCTCGCAAGACGTGATATCGACGCATTGTAGGGCCCTCTAATGTCCCGCGAGTAAGGTCGTCTTCTTTTTAACAGCTCAAGACGTACAATCCGGGACGAAAAAACATAGCAAAAGAAGAAAAGTGGCCCGAAACTAATGAAAACGTTCTATTTTGGGCTCTAAAAAGGGCACATCGAGCAAGATAGCTGCCCCCGTCGTAGAGCCCTCAGAGAGCTTTGCAACGGTATACTATGCACAGCGTAACTCCTTACGGATCAAAAGTTATGGGCACAAAGCGACGGAGACCTGGTCACAAGCCTTACGCCCTCGGTTTGCTGGCCCAGCCTCCACGTGAAGCGAAGCTGTCTTGCCCAAGGTGCCGTGGGATTCGATAATAGAAATGTGGTCGATAGAGTATCTTGGAAACCCTAACCGGGCCAAAAAAAAATTGAAAAGGGGAGTGCAACACGAGAACTTCCGAGGGGCTCACCCATCCTAGTACTACTCTCGCCAAAGCACGCTTAACTTCGGAGTTCGGATGGGATCCGGTGCATTAGTGCTGGTATGATCGCACCCGTCATGTTGAGGGCACAATTCCTTTATGTGTTAATGGTTTACAATCCCAGCCTAGAGAGATGGCCCATTCGAAAGGCCCAATGGGCTTAACGACAACGCATCCGCTTCAACAACGCAGCATCCTCGCAAGACGTGATATCGACCAGTTGTAGGGCCCTTTAGTGACCCGCGAGTATGGTTGACGTCCTTTTAACAGCTTATGTCATACGATTCGGGACGAAAAAACATAGCAAAAAATGAAAAGTGGCCCGAAACTGATGAAAATGTTCTATTTTGTGTTCCAAAAAGGGCAAAGCGAGCAAGCTAGCTATCCCTGTTATAGACCACTTGGAGAGCTTTGCGACGGTATGCTGTACGCCGCGAAACTCCTTACGAATCAAAAGTTATGGGCATCGGAGCGACAGAGACCTGGTCACAAGCCCTACGCCCTCGGTTTGCGGGCCTAGCCTCCATGTGAAGCTAAGTTGTCTTACCCAAGGTGCCGTGGGATTCAATAATAGAAATGTGGTGGATAAAGTATCTTCGCAACCCTAACCGGAGCAAAAAAAGTTGAAAAGGGGGGTGCAATGCGAAGACTTCCCAGGGGATTACCCATCCTAGTACTACTCTCGCCCAAGCATGCTTTACTTCGGAGTTCTGATGGAATTCGGTGCATTAGTGCTAGTATGATCGCACCCATCATGTTGAGGGCACAATTCCTTTATGTGTTAGCGGTTCACAGTCCCAGCCTAGAGAGATGGCCCATTCAAAAGGCCCAATGGTCTTAACGACAACCCATCCACTTCAACAACGCAGCATCCTCGCAAGACATGATATCGACGCATTGTAGGGCCCTCTAATGTCCCGCAAGTAAGGTTATCGTCCTTTTAACCGCTCACGACATACGATCCGGGATGAAAAAATAGAGCAAAAGAATAAAAATGGCCCGAAATTGATGAAAACGTTCGAGTTTGGGCTCCAAAAAGGGCACATCAAGCAAGCTAGCTGCCCCCGGCGTAGAGCTCTCGGAGAGCTTTGCAACGGTATGTTGGGCGCCGTGTAACTCCTTACGGATCAAAAGTTATGGGCACCGGAGTGACGGAGAGCTGGTCACAAGCACTACGCCAACGGTTTGCTGGCTTAGCCTCAACGTGAATCGAAGTTGTCTTGCCAAAGGTGCCGTGGTATTCGATAATAGAAATATGTGGATAAAGTATCTTGGCAACCCTAACCGGAGCATTAGTGCTGGTATGATCGCACCCATCATGTTGAGGGCACAATTCCTTTATGTGTTAAAGGTTCACAGTCCCAGCCTAGAGAAATTGCCCATTCAGAAGGCCCAATGTGCTTAACGACAACCCATCTACTTCAACAACGCAGCATCCTCACAAGACGTGATATCGACGCGTTGTAGAGCCCTCTAATGTCCCGCGAGTAAGGTTGTCTTCCTTTTAACAACTCATGACGTACGATCCGAGACAGAAAAGCATAGCAAAAGAAGAAAAGTGGCTCGAAACTAATGAAAATGTTCGATTTTGGGCTCCACAAATGGCACAGCGAGCAAGATAGCTACCCCCGTCGTAGAGCTCTTGGAGAGCTTTGCAACGGTATGCTGTGCGCCGCGTAACTCCTTACGGATCAAAAGTTATGGGCACCGGAGTGACGGAGAGCTGGTCACAAGCACTACGCCCACGGTTTACTGGCTTAGCCTCCACGTGAATCGAAGTTGTCTTGCCAAAGGTGCCGTGGTATTCGATAATAGAAATATGTGGATAAAGTATCTTGGCAACCCTAACCGGAGCAAAACAAATTGAAAAAGGGGGTGCAACACGAGGACTTCCCAGGGGGTCACCCTTCCTAGTACTACTCTTGCCAAAGCACGCTTAACTTCGGAGTTCTGATGGGATTCGGTGCATTAGTGCTAGTACGATCGAACCCATCATGTTGAGGGCACAATTCCTTTATGTGTTAGCGGTTCACAGTACCAGCCTAGAGAGATGGCCCATTCAAAAGGCCCAATGGTCTTAACAACAACCCATCCACTTCAACAACGCAGCATCCTCTCAAGAGGTGATATCGACGCATTGTAGGGCCCTCTAATGTCCCGCGAGTAAGGTTATCATCCTTTTAACAGCTCACGACGTACGATCCGGGATGAAAAAATAGAGCAAAAGAAGAAAAGTGGCCCGAAACTGATGAAAACATTCGATTTTGGGCTCAAAAAAGGGGACATCAAGCAAGCTAGCTGCCCCCGTCGTCGAGCTCTTGGAGAGCTTCGCAACGGTATGCTGTGCACAGCGTAACTCCTTACGGATCAAAAGTTATGGGCACCGGAGCGACGGAGACCTGGTCACAAGCCCTACGCCCTCGGTTTGCGGGACCAGCCTCCACGTGAAGCGAAGTTGTCTTGCCCAAGGTGTCGTGGGATTCGGTAATAGAAATGTGGTGTATAAAGTATCTTGGAAACCCTAACCGGAGCAAAAAAAATTGAAAAAGGGGGTGCAACACGAGGACTTCCCTGGGGGTCACCCATCCTAGTACTACTCTCGCCCAAGCACGCTTAACTTCGGAGTTCTGATGGGATCTGGTGCATTAGTGCTGGCATGATCGCACCCGTCATGTTGAGGGCACAATTTCTTTGTGTTAACGGTTCACAGTCCCAGCCTAGAGAGATGGCCCATTCAGAAGGCCCAATGGGCTTAACGACAACCCATCTGCTTCAACAACGCAGCATCCTCGCCAGACGTGGTATCGACGCGTTGTAGGGCCCTCTAATGTCCTGCGAGTATGGTTGTCGTCCTTTTAACAACTCACGACGTACGATCCGGGATAGAAAAATAGAGAAAAAGAAGAAAAGTGGCCCGAAATTGATGAAAATGTTCGAATTTGGGCTCCAAAAATGGCACAGCGAGCAAGGTTGCTGCCCTCGTCATAGAGCTCTTGGAGAGCTTTGCAACGGTATGCTGTGCGTTGCGTAACTCCCTACGGATCAAAACTTATGGGCACCGGAGCGACGGAGACCTGGTCACAAGCCCTACGCCATCGGTTTGCGGGCCTAGCCTCCACGTGAAGCGAAGTTGTCTTGCCCAAGGTGCCGTGTGATTCGATAATAGAAATGTGGTGGATAAATTATCTTGGCAACCCGAACTGGAGCAAAAAAATTTGAAAAGCGGGGTACAACACGAGGACTTCCCAGGGGGTCACGCATCCTAGTACTGCTCTAGCCCAAGCACGCTTAACTTTGGAGTTCTGATCGGATCTGTTGCTCTGGTGCTGGTCTGATAGCACCCGTCATGTTGAGTGCAAAATTCCTTTATGTGTTAACGGTTCACAGTCCCAGCCTAGAGAGATGGCCCATTCAAAAGTCCCAATGGGCTTAACGACAACCCATCTACTTCAACAACGCAGCATCCTCGCAAGACGTGATATCGACACATTGTAGGGCTCTCTAATGTCCCGCGAGTAAGGTTTTCTTCTTTTTAACAGCTCACGACGTACGATCCGGGATGGAAAAACATTGCAAATGAAGAAAAGTGGCCCAAAACTAATGAAAACGTTCAATTTTGGGCTCCAAAAAGGGCACAGCGAGCAAGATAGCTGCCCCCGTCGTACAGCCCTCGGAGAGCTTTGCAACGGTATACTATGCACCGCGTAATTCCTTACGGATCAAAAGTTATGGGCACAAAGCGACGGAGACCTGGTCACAAGCCCTACGCCCTCGGTTTGCTGGCCCAGCCTCCACGTGAAGCGAAGTTGTCTTGCCCAAGGTGCCGTGGGATTCGATAATAGAAATGTGGTGGATAAAGTATATTGGCAACCCTAACCGGGGCAAAAAAAAATTGAAAAGGGGAGTGCAACACGAGAACTTCCCAGGGGGTCACCCATCATAGTACTACTCTCACCAAAGCACGGTTAACTTTAGAGTTCTGATGGGATCCGGTGCATTAGTGCTGGTATGATCGCACCCGTCATGTTGAGAGCACAATTCCTTTATGTGTTAACGGTTCACTATCCCATCCTAGAGAGATGGCCCATTCGAAAGGCCCAATGGGCTTAACGACAACGCATTCACTTCAACAACGTAGCATCCTCGTAAGACGTGATATCGACGAGTTGTAGGGCCCTTTAATGTCCCGCGAGTAAGGTTGACGTCCTTTGAACAACTTATGTCGTACGATCCGGGACGGAAAAACATAGCAAAATAAGAAAAGTGCCAAAAACTGATGAAAACCCTCGATATTGGGTCACAAAAAGGGCACAACGAGAAAGCTAGCTAACCCCGTCGTAGAGCTCTCGGACAGCTCTGTACCGGTATGCTGTTCGCAGCGCAACTCATTACGGATCAAAAGTTATGGGCACCAGAGCGACGGAGACCTGGTCACAAACCCTACGCCCTCAGTTTGCGGGCCTAGCCTCCATGTGAAGCGAAGTTGTCTTGCCCAAGGTGCCGTGGGATTCAATAATAGAAATATGGTGGATAAAGTATCTTGGCAACCTTAACCGGAGAAAAAAAACTTGAAAAAGGGGGTGCAACACGAGGACTTCCTAGGGGGTTACCCATCCTAGTACTACTCTCGCCCAAGCATGCTTAACTTCGGAGTTCTGATGGGATCCGGTGCATTAGTGCTGGTATGATCACACCCGTCATGTTTAGGGCACAATTCCTTTATGTGTTAACGGTTCACAGTCCCAGCCTAGAGAGATGGCCTATTCTGAAGGCCCAATGTGCTTAACGACAACCCACTTGCTTCAACAACGCAGCATCCTCGCAAGACATGATATCGACGTGTTGTAGGGCCCTCTAATGTCTCGCTAGTAAAGTTGTCATCCTTTTAACAGCTCACGACGTACGATCCAGGACGGAAAAACAGAGAAATAGAAGAAAAGTGGCCCGAAACTAATGAAAATGTTCGAATTTGGGCTCCAAAAATGGCACAGCTAGCAAGCTGGCTGCCCCCATCGTAGAGCTCTCGGAGAGCTTTGCAACGGTATGTTGTTCGTTGCGTAACTACCTACGGATCAAAAGTTATAGGCACCGGAGCGACGGAGACCTGGTCACAATCCCCACGCCCTCGGTTTGCGAGCCTAGCTTCCACGTGAAGCGAAGTTGTCTTGCCCAAGGTGCCGCGGGATGCGATTATAGACATGTGGTGGATAAATTATCTTGGGAACCCTAACAGGAGCAAAAAAAATTGAAAAGGGGGTTGCAACACGAGGACTTCCCACGGGGTTACCCATCCAAGTACTACTCTCGCCCAAGCATGCTTAACTTCGGAGTTCGGATGGGATCCGGAGCATTAGTGCTGGTATGATCGCACCCACCATGTTGAGGGCACAATTCCTTTATGTGTTAAAGGTTCACAGTCCCAGCATAGAGAGATGGCCCATTCAGAAGGCCCAATGGGCTTAACGACAACCCATCTACTTCAACAACGCAGCATCCTTACAAGACGTGATATCGACGCGTTGTAGAGCCCTCTAATGTCCCACGAGTAAGGTTGTCTTCCTTTTAACAGCTCACGACGTACGATCCGGGACGAAAAAACATAGCAAAAGAAGAAAAGTGGCCCGAAACAGATGAAAACGTTCGATTTTGGGCTCCAAAAATGGCACAGCGAGCAAGATAGAAGCCCCTATCATTGAGCTATTGGAGAGCTTTGCAACGGTATGTTGTGTGCCGCGTAACTCCTTACAGATCAAAAGTTATGGGCATAAAGCGACGGAGACCTGGTCACATGCCTTACGCCCTCGATTTGCTGGCCCAACCTCCACGTGAAGCGAAGCTGTCTTGCCCAAGGTGCCGTGGGATTCGATAATAGAAATGTGGTGGATAAAGTATCTTGGCAACCCTAACCGGGCCAAAAAAAAATTGAAAAGGGGAGTGCAACACGAGAACTTCCGAGGGGGTCACCCATCCTAGTATTACTCTCGCCAAAGCACGCTTAACTTCGGAGTTCGGAAGGGATCCGGTGCAATAGTACTGGTATGATCGTACCCATCATGTTGAGGGCACAATTTCCTTTATGTGTTAACGGTTTACAATCCCAGCCTAGAGAGATGGCCCATTCGAAAGGCCCAATGGGCTTAACGACAATGCATCCGCTTCAACAACGCAGCATCCTCACAAGATGTGATATCGACGAGTTGTAGGGCCCTTTAATGTCCCGCGAGTATGGTTGACGTACTTTTAACAGCTTATGTCGTACGATCCGGGACGGAAAAAAAGAGCAAAAAATGAAAAGTGGCCCGAAACTGATGAAAACGTTCGATTTTGGGTTCCAAAAAGGGCAAAGCGAGCAAGCTAGCTATCCCCGTCATAGAGCACTTGGAGAGCTTTGCAACGGTAAGCTGTACGCCACGCAACTCCTTACGAATCAAAAGTTATGGGCACTGGAGCAACGGAGACCTGGTCACAAGCCCTACGCCCTCGGTTTGCGGGCCTAGCCTCAATGTGAAGCGAAGTTGTCTTGCCCAAGGGGCCGTGGGATTCGATAATAGAAATGTGGTGGATAAAGTATCTTCGCAACCCTAACCGGAGAAAAAAAAGTTGAAAAGGGGGGTGCAACACGAGGACTACCCAGGGGATTACCCATCCTAGTACTGCTCTTGCCCAAGCACGCTTAACTTCGGAGTTCTGATGGGATCCGGTACATTAGTGCTGGTATGATCACACCCGTCATGTTGAGGGCAAAATTCCTTTGTGTGTTAACGGCTCACAGTCCCAGCCTAAAGAGATGGCCCATTATGAAGGCCCAATGGGCTTAACGACAACCCATCTGCTTCAACAACGCAACATCCTCGCAAGACGTTATATCGACGCATTGTAGGGCCCTCTAATATCTCGCTAGTAAAGTTGTCGTCCTTTTAACAGCTCACGATGTACGATCCGGGACCGAAAAACAGAGTAAAAGAAGAAAAATGGCCCGAAACTGATGAAAAAGTTCAAATTTGGGCTCCATAAAGGGCACAGCGAACAAGCTGGCTGCCCCCGTCCTAGAGCCCTCGGAGAGCTTTGCAACGGTATGCTGTGCGCTGTGTAACTACCTACGGATCAAAAGTTATAGGCACCGGATCGACGGAGACCTGGTCACAAGTCCTACGCCCTCGGTTTGCGGGCCTAGCCTCCACGTGAAGCGAAGTTGTCTTGCCCAAGGTGCCACAGGATTCGATAATAGAAATGTGGTGGATAAATTATCTTGGCAACCTTAACCGGAGCAAAAAAAATTGAAAAGGGGGGTGCAACACGAGGACTTCCCAGGGGGCCACCCATCCAAGTACTACTCTCGCCCAAGCATGCTTAACTTCGGAGTTCTGATGGGATCCGGAGCATTAGTGCTGGTATGATCGCACCCATCATATTGAGGGCACAATTCCTTTATGTGTTAAAGGTTCACAGTCCCAGCCTAGAGAAATTGCCCATTCAGAAGGCCCAATGGGCTAAACGACAACCCATCTACTTCAACAACGCAACATCCTCACAAGACGTGATATCGACGCGTTGTAGAGCCCTCTAATGTCCCGCGAGTAAGGTTGTCTTCCTTTTAACAGCTCACGACGTACGATCCGAGACGAAAAAGCATAGAAAGTGAAAAAAAGTGGCCCGAAACTAATGAAAACGTTCGATTTTGGGCTCCACAAATGGCACAGCGAGCAAGATAGCTGTCCCCGTCGTAGAGCTCTTGGAGAGCTTTGCAACGGTATGTTGTGCGCCGCGTAACACCTTACGGATCAAAAGTTATGGGCTCCGGTGCGACGGAGAGCTGGTCACAAGCGCTACGCCCACGGTTTGCTGGCTTAGCCTCCACATGAATCGAAGTTGTCTTGCCAAAGGTGCCGTGATATTCGATAATAGAAATGTGGTGGATAAAGTATTTTGGCAACCCTAACCGGATCAAAAACAAATTGAAAAAGGGGGTGCAACACGAGGACTTCCCAAGGGGTCACCCTTCCTAGTACTACTCTCGCCAAAGCACGCTTAACTTTGGAGTTCTGATGGGATTCGGTGCATTAGTGCTGGTATGATCGCACCCATCATGTTGAGGGTACAATTCCTTTATGTGTTAGCGGTTCATAGTCCCAGCCTAGAGAGATGGCACATTCAAAATGCCCAATGGTCTTAACGACAACCCATCCACTTCAACAACGCAGCATCCTAGCAAGACGTGATATCGACGCATTATAAGGCCTTCTAATGTCCCACGAGTAAGGTTATCGTCCTTTTGACAGCTCACGACGTACGATCCGGGATGAAAAAATAGAGCAAAAGAAGAAAAGTGACCCGAAACTGATGAAAACATTCAATTTTGGGCTCCAAAAAGGGCACATCAAGCAACCTAGCCGCCCCCGTCGTTGAGCTCTCGGAGAGCTTCGCAACGGTATGCTGTACACCGCGTAACTCCTTACGGATCAAAAGTTATGGGCACCGGAGCGACGGAGACCTGGTCACAAGCCCTACGCCCTCGGTTTGCTGGCTTAGCCTCCACGTGAATCGAAGTTGTCTTGCCAAAGGTGTCGTGGCATTCGATAATAGAAATGTGGTGGATAAAGTATCTTGGCAACCCTAACCGGAGCAAAACAAATTGAAAAAGGGGGTGCAACACGAGGACTTCCCAGGGGGTCACCCTTCCTAGTACTACTCTCGCCAAAGCACGCTTAACTTCGGAGTTCTGATGGGATTCGGTGCATTAGTGCTGGTATGATCGCACCCGTCATGTTGAGGGCACAATTCTTTTTTGTTTTAGCGGTTCACAGTCCCAGCCTAGAGAGATGGCCCATTCAAAAGGCCCAATGGTCTTAACGACAACCCATCCACTTCAACAACGCAGCATCCTCGCAAGACGTAATATCGACGCATTGTAGGGCCCTCTAATGTCGCACGAGTAAGGTTATCGTCCTTTTAACAGCTCACGACGTACGATCCGGGATGAAAAAATAGAGCAAAAGAAGAAAAGTGGCCTGAAACTGATGAAAACATTCGATTTTGGGCTCCAAAAAGGGCACATTAAGCAAGCTAGCTGCCCCCGTCGTCGAGCTCTCGGAGATGTTCGCAACGGTATGCTGTGCACCGCGTAAATCCTTACGGATCAAAAGTTATGGGCACCGGAGCGACGGAGACATGGTCACAAGCCCTACGTCCTCGGTTTGCTGGCCCATCCTCCACGTGAAGCGAAGTTGTCTAGCCCAAGGTGTCGTGGGATTTTGTATTAGAAATGTGGTGTATAAAGTATCTTGGAAACCCTAACCGGAGCAAAAAAAATTGAAAAAGGGGGTGCAACACAAGGACTTCCCTGGGGGTCACCCATCTTAGTACTACTCTCGCCCAAGCACGCTTAACTTCGGAGTTCTTGTAGGATCTGGTGCATTAGTGCTGGTATGATCGGACTCGTCATGTTGATGGCACAATTTCTTTATGTGTTAACGGTTCACAGTCCCAGCCTAGAGAGATGGCCCTTTCAGAAGGACCAAAGGGCTTAACGGCAACCCATCTGCTTCAACAACATAGCATCCTCGCAAGAAAAGATATCGACGCATTGTAGGGCCCTCTAATGTCCCACCAGTAAGGTTGTCGTCCTTTTAACAACTCACGACGTACGATCTGGGACGGAAAAATAGAGCAAAAGAAGAAAAGTGGCCCGAAACTGATGAAAATGTTCGAATTTGGGCTCCAAAAAGGGCATAGCGAGCAAGCTGGCTGCCCTTTTCGTAGAGCTCTCGGAGAGCTTTGCAACGGCATGTTGTACGTTGCGTAACTCCCTACGGATCAAAACTTATGGGCATCGGAGTGACGGAGACCTGGTCACAAGCCCTACGCCATCGGTTTGCGGGCCTAGCCTCCACGTGAAGCGAAGTGGTCTTGCCCAAGGTGCCGTGGGATTCGATATTAGAAATGTGGTGGATTAATTATCTTGGCAACCCTAACCGGAGCAAAAAAATTTGAAAAGGGGGTACAACACGAGGACTTCCCAGGGGGTCACCCATCCTAGTACTACTCTACCCCAAGCACGCTTAACTTCGGAGTTCTGATCGGATCTGTTGCATTAGTGCTGGTATGATCGCACCCGTCATGTTGAGGGCAAAATTCCTTTATGTGTTAACGGTTCACAGTCCCAGCCTAGAGAGATGGCCCATTCAAAAGGCCCAATGGGCTTAAAGACAACCCATCTGCTTCAACAACGCAGCATCCTCGCAAGACGTGATATCGACACATTGTGAGGCTCTCTAATGTCCCGCGAGTACGGTTGTCTTCTTTTTAACAGCTCACGACGTACGATCCGGGATGGAAAAACATAGCAAAAGAAGAAAAGTGGCCCAAAACTAATGAAAACGTTCAATTTTGGGCTCCAAAAAGGGCACAGCAAGCAAGATAGCTTCCCCCGTCGTAGAGCCCTCGGAGAGCTTTGCAACGATGTACTATGCACCGCGTAACTCCTTACGGATCAAAAGTTATGGGCACAAAGCGACGGAGACCTGGTCACAAGCCCTACGCCCTCGGTTTGCTGGCCCAGCCTCCACGTGAAGCGAAGTTGTCTTGCCCATGGTGCCATGGGATTCGATAATAGAAATGTGGTGGATAAAGTATCTTCGCAACCCTAACCGGGGCAAAAAAAATTGAAAAGGGGAGTACAACACGAGAACTTCCCAGGGGGTCACCCATCCTAGTACTACTCTCGCCAAAGCACGCTTAACTTCAGAGTTCTGATGGGATCCGGTGCATTAGTGCTGGTATTATCGCACCCGTCATGTTGAGGGCACAATTCCTTTATGTGTTAACGGTTCACAATCCCAGCCTAGAGAGATCGCCCATTCGAAAGGCCCAATGGGCTTAACGACAACGCATCCGCTTCAACAACATAGCATCCTCGCAAGACGTGATATCCATGAGTTGTAGGGCCCTTTAATGTCCCGCGAGTAAGGTTGACGTCCTTTGAACAGCTTATGTCGTACGATCCGGGACGGAAAAACAGAGCAAAAAAAGAAAAGTGCCCGAAACTGATGAAAACGTTCGATTTTGGGTTCCGAAAAGGGCACAGCGAGAAAGCTAGCTGTCCCCGTCGTAGAGCTCTCGGACAGCTTTGTAACGGTATGCTGTACGCCGTGCAACTCCTTACGGATCAAAAGTTATGGGCACCAGAGCGACAGAGACCTGGTCACAAGCCCTACGCCCTCGGTTTGTGGGCGTAGCCACCATGTGAAGCGAAGTTGTCTTGCCCAATGTACCGTGGGATTCAATAATAGAAATATGGTGGATAAAGTATCTTGGCAACCCTAACCGGAGCAAAAAAAGTTGAAAAAGGGGGTGCAACACGAGGACTTCCCTGGGGGTTACCCATCCTAATACTACTCTCGCCCAAGCATGCTTAACTTTGGAGTTCTGATGGGATCCGGTGCATTAGTGCTGGTATAATCGCACCCGTCATGTTGACGGCACAATTCCTTTATGTGTTGACGGTTCACAGTCCCAGCCTAGAGAGATGGCCTATTCTGAAGGCCCAATATGCTTAACGACAACCCACCTGCTTCAACAACGCAGCATACTCGCAAGACATGATTTCGTATGTCTTGCTAGTAAAGTTGTCGTCCTTTTAACAGCTAACGACGTATGATCCGGGATGGAAAAACAGAGCAAAAGAAGAAAAGTGGCCCGAAACTAAAGAAAATGTTCGAATTTGGGCTCCAAAAAGGGCAAAGCGAGCAAGCTGGCGGCCCCCGTCGTAGAGCTCTCGGAGAGCTTTGCAACGTTATGCTGTGCGCTGCGTAACTAATTACGGATCAAAATTTATAGGCACTGGAGCGACGGAGACCTGGTCACAAGCCCTAAGCCCTCGGTTTGCGGGCCTAGCTTCCCCGTGAAGCGAAGTTGTTTTGCCCAAGGTGCCGCGGGATTCAATAATAGAAATGTGATGGATAAATTATCTTGGCAACCCTAACAGGAGCAAAAAAAATTGAAAAGGGAGGTGCAACACGAGGACTTCCCAAGGGGGTACCCATCCTAGTACTACTCTCGCCCAAGCATGCTTAACTTCGGAGTTCTGATGGGATCCGGAGCATTAGTGCTGGTATGATCGCACCCACCATGTTGAGGGCACAATTCCTTTATGTGTTAAAGGTTCACAGTCCCAGCATAGAGAGATGGCCCATTCAGAAGGCCCAATGGGCTTAACGACAACCCATCTACTTCAACAACGCAGCATCCTCACAAGACGTGATATCGACGCGTTGTAGAGCCCTCTAATGTCCCGCGAGTAAGGTTATCTTCCTTTTAACAGCTCACGACGTACGATCCGGGATGGAAAAACATAGCAAAAGAAGAAAAGTGGCCCGAAACAGATGAAAACGTTCGATTTTGGTCTCCAAAAATGGCACAGCGAGAAAGATAGCTGCCCCTGTCGTTGAGCTCTTGGAGAGCTTTGCAACGGTAGGTTGTGCGCCGCGTAACTACTTACGGATCAAAAGTTATGGGCACCGGAGCGACAGAGACCTGGTGACAAGCACTACGCCCTCGGTTTGCTAGCCCAGCCTCCACGTGAATCGAAGTTCTGTTGCCAAAGGTGCCATATGATTCGATAATAGAAATGTGGTGGATAAAGTATCTTGGCAACCCTAACAGGAGCAAAACAAATTGAAAAAGGGGGTGCAACACGAGGACTTCCCAGGGGGTCACCCTTCCTAGTACTACTCTCGCCAAAGCACGCTTAACTTCGGAGTTCTGGTGGGATTCGGTGCATTAGTGCTGGTATGATCGCACCCGTCATGTTGAGGGCACAATTCCTTTATGTGTTAACGGTTCACAGTCCTAGCCTAGAGAGATGGCCCAATCAAAAGGCCCAATGGTCTTAACGACAACCCATCCACTTTAACAACGCAGCATCCTCGCATGACGTGTTATCGATGTATTGTGGGTCCCTCTAATTTCCCGCGAGTAAGCTTGTTGTACTTTTAACAGCTCACGACGTACGATCTGGGATGAAAAAACAGAGCAAAAGAAGAAAAGTGGCCCAAAACTGATGAAAACGTTCGCTTTTGGGCTCCAAAAAGGGCACATCAAAGCAAGCTAGCTGCCCCCGTCGTCGAGCCCTCAGAGAGCTTCGTAACGGTATGCTGTGCACCGCGTAACTCCTTACGGATCAAAAGTTATGGGCACCGGAGCAACGGAGACCTGGTCACAAGCCCTACGCCCTCGGTTTGCGAGACCAGCCTCCACGTGAAGCGAAGTTGTCTTGCCCAAGGTGTCGTGGGATTCGATAATAGAAATGTGGTGGATAAAGTATCTTGGCAACCCTAACTGGAGCAAAATAAAATTGAAAAAGGGGTGCAACACGAGGACTTCCCTGGGGGTCACCCATCCTAGTACTAGTCTCGCCCAAGCATGCTTAACTTTGGAGTTCTAATAAGAACAGGTCCCTTAGCACTCGTATGATCGCACCCGTCATGTTGAGGGCACAATTCCTTTATGTGTTAACGGTTCACAGTCCCAGCCTAGAGAGATGGCCCTTTAAGAAGGACCAATGGGCTTAACGACAACCCATCTGCTTCAACAACGCAGCATCCTCGCAAGACATGATATCAACACGTTGTAGGGCCCTCTAATGTCCAGCGAGTAAGGTTGTCTTCGTTTTAACTACTCACGATGTACGATCCGAGATGAAAAAACATAGCAAAAGAAGAAAAGTGGCCCGAAACTGATGAATACGTTCGATTTTGGGCTCCAAAAAGGGTACATCGAGCAAGATACCTGCCCCCATCGTAGAGCTCTAGGAGAGCTTTGCAATGGTATGCTGTGCGCCATGTAACTCCTTACGGATCAAAAGTTATGGGCACCGGATCGACGGAGACCTGGTCACAAGCCCTACGCCCTCGGTTTGCTGGCCCAGCCTCCACATGAAGCGAAGTTGTCTTGCCAAAGGTGCCGTGGGATTCGATAATACAAATGTGGTGGATAAAGTATCTTGGCAACCCTAACCGGAGGAAAACAAATTGAAAAAGGGGGTGCAACACGAGGACTTCCCAGGGGGTCACCCATCCTAGTACTACTCTTGCCAAAGCATGCTTAACTTCGGAGTTCTGATGGGATACGGAGCATTAGTGCTGGTATGATCGCTCCCGTCATGTTGAGGGAATAACTCCTTTATGTATTAACGGTTCACAGTCCCAGCCTAGAGATATGGCCCATTCAGAAGGCCCAATGGGCTAAACGACAACCCATCCGCTTCAACAACGCAGTATCCTCACAAGACATGATATCGACGCGTTGTAAGGCCCTCTAATGTACAATGAGTAAGGTTGTCGTCATTTTAACGGCTCACGACGTACGATCCGGGATGGAAAAACAGAGTAAAAGAAGAAAAGTGGCCCGAAATTGATGAAAACGTTCGATTTTGGGCTCCGAAAAGGGCACAGCGAGCAAGATAGCTGTCCCCGTCGTAGAGCTCGCGGAGAGCTTTGCAATGGTATGTTGTGCACCGCGTAACTCCTTACGGATCAAAAGTTATGGGCACCGGAGCGACGGAGACCTGGTCACAAGCCCTACGCCCTCGGTTTGCGGGCCCAACCTCCACGTGAAGCTTAGTTGTCTTGCCCAAGGTGCCGTGGGATTCGGTAATAGAAATGTGGTGGATAAAGTATCTTGGCAACCCAAACCAGAGCAAAAAATATTGAAAAGGGGAGTGCAACGCGAGGACTTCCCAAGGGATCACCTATCCTAGTACTACTCTCTGCCAAGCACGCTTAACATCGGAGTTCTGATGGGATCCGGTGCATTAGTGCTGGTATGATCGCACCAGTCATGTTGAGGGCACAATTCCTATATGTGTTAACGGGTCACAGTCCCAGCCTAGAGATATGGCCCATTCAAAAGGCCCAATGGGCTTAACGACAACCTACCTACTTCAACAACACAGCATCCTCGCAGGATGTGATATCGACGCGTTGTAGAGCCCTCTAATGTCCAGCGAGTAAGGTTGTCGTCCATTTAACTGCTCACGACGTACGATCCGGGACGAAAAAACAGAGCAAAAGAAGAAAAGTGGCCAAAACGGGTGAAAACGTTCGATTTTGTGCTCCAAAAATGAGCACAGGGAGCAAGCTGGCTGCCCTTATCCTAGAGCTCTCGGAGAGCTTCGCAACTATAAGTTGTTCGCCGCGTAACTCCATACGGAATAAAAGTTATGGGCACTGGAGCGACGGAGACCTGGTCACAAGCCCTATGCCCTCGGTTTGCGGGCCCAGCCTCCACGTGAAACGAAGTTGTCTTGCCAAGGGTGCCGTGGGATTCGATAATAGAAATGTGGTGGATAAATTATCTTAGCAACCCTAACCGGAGCAAAAAAAATTGAAAAAGGGGGGTGCAACACGAGGACTTCCCAGGGGGTCACCCATCCTAGTACTACTCTCACCCAAGCACGCTTAACTTCGGAGTTCTGATGGGATCCGGTGCATTAGTGCTGGTATGATAGCACCCGTCATGTAGAGGGCATAATCCCTTTATGTGTTAACGGTTCACAATCCCTGCCTTGAGAGATGGCCTATTCAGAAGGACCAATGGGCTTAATGATAACCCATCCGCTTCAACAACGCAGCATCCTCGCAAGACATGATATCGACGCGTTGTAGGGCCCTCCAACGTCCCGCGAGTAAGGTTGTCGTCCTTTTAACAACTCACGACTTATGATCCAGGACGGAAAAACAGAGCAAAAGAAGAAAAGTGGGCCGAAACTGATGAAAACATTCGATTTTGGGCTCCAAAAAAGGCACAGAGAGCAAGCTAGCTACACCCATCGTAGAGCTCTCGGAGAGCTTTGCAACGGTATATTGTCCGCCGCGTAACTCCTTAAGGACCAAAAGTTATGGGCACCGGAGCGATGGAGACCTGGTCACAAGCCCTACGCCCTCGGTTTGTAGGCCCAGCCTCTATGTGAAGTGAAGTTGTCTTGCCCAGGGTGCCGTGGGATTCGATAATCGAAATATGGTGGATAAATTATCTTGGCAACCTTATCCGGAGCAAAAAAAATTGAAAAGAGGGGTGCAACCCAATGACGTCCTAGGTGGCAACCATCCTAGTACTACTCTCGCCCAAGCATGCTTAACTTTGGAGTTCTGATCGGATCCGGTGCATTAGTACTGGTATGATCGCACCCGTCATGTTGAGGGCACAATTCCTTTATGTGTTAACAGTTCAGAGTCCCAGCCCAGAGAGATGGCCCATTCAGAGGGCCCAATGGGCTTAACGATAACACATTCTCTTCAACAACGCAGCATCCTCTCAAGACGTGATATCGACGCATTGTAAGGCCCTCTAATGTCCCGCAAGTAAGGTTGTCGTCCTTTTAACAGCTCACGACGTACGATCCGGGATGGAAAAATAGAGCAAAAGAAGAAATATGGCCCGAAACTGATGAAAACGTTCGAATTTGGGCTCCGAAAAGGGCACAGCAAGCAAGCTGGTTGCCCCCGTCGTAGAGCTCTCGGAGAGCTTTGCAACGGTATGCTGTGCGACGCGTAACTTCTTACAGATCAAAAGTTATGGGCACTGGAGCGACGGAGACCTGGTCACAAGCCCTACGCCCTCGGTTTGCGGGCCCAGCCTCCATGTGAAGCGAAGTTGTCTTGCCCAGGGTGCTGTGGGATTCGATAATAGAAATGTGGTGGATAAATTAACTTGGCAACCCTAACGGGAGCAAAAAAAATTGAAAAGGCGGGTGCAACACGAGGACTTCCCAAGGCGTCACCCATCCTAGTACTACTCTCGCCCAAGCACGCTTAACTTTGGAGTTATGATGGGATCCGGTGCATTAGTGCTTGTATGATCGCACCCGTCATATTAAGGGCACAATTCATTTATGTGTTAACAGTTCACAGTCCCAGCCTAGAGAGATGGCCCATTCAAAAGGTCCAATGGGCTTAACGAAAATCCATCTGCTTTAACAACAAAGCATCCTCGCAAGACATGATATCGACGCGTTGTAGGGCCCTCTAATGTCCCACGATTATGGTTTTCATCCTTTTAACGTACGATGCGGGATGAAAAAACAGAGCAAAAGAAGAAAAGTGACTCGAAACTGGTGAAAACGTTCATTTTGGGTTCCAAAAATGGGCATAGCGAGCAAGCTGGCTACCCCCATTGTAGAGCTCTCGGAGAACTTTGCAACGGTATGCTATGCACCGCGTAATTCCTTACGGATCAAAAGTTATGGGCACCGGAGTGAAGGAGACCTAGTCACAAGCCCTACGCCATCGGTTTGCTGGCCCAGCCTCCGCGTGAAGCGAAGTTGTCTTTCCCAGGGTACCGTGGGATTCGATAATAGAAATGTGGTGGATGAATTATCTTGGCAACCCTAACCGAAGCAAAAAAAATGGAAAAGGGGGTGCAATAAGAGGACTTCCCATGGCGTCACCTATCCTAGTACTACTCTCGCCCAGGCATGCTTAACTTCGGAGTTCTGATGGGATCCGGTTCATTGGTGCTGGTATGATCGCACCAGTCATGTTGAGGGCACAATTCCTTTATGTGTTAACGGTTCACAGTCCCAGCCTAGAGTGATGGCCCATTCAGAAGGCCTAATGGGCTTAACGATAACCCATCCGCTTCAACAGCGTAGCATCCTCGCAAGACGTGATATCGATGCATTGTAGGGCCCTCTATTGTCCCGCGATTAAGGTTGTCGTCCTTTTAACAGCTCACGACGTACGATCCGGGACAGAAAAATACAGCAAAAGAAGAAAAGTGGCCCGAAACTGGTAAAAATGTTCGATTTTGGGCACCAAAAATGGGCACAGCGAGCAAGCTGGCTGCCCCCGTCGTAGAGCTCTCTGAGAGCTTTGCAACGGTATGATGTGCGCCGCGTAACTCCTTACGGATCAAAAGTTATGGGCACCGGAGCGACGGAGACCTGGTCACCAGCACAACGCCCTCGGTTTGCTGGCCCAGCCTCCACGTGATGCGAAGTTGTCTTGCCCAGGGTACCATGGGATTCGATAATAGAAATGTGGTGGTTAAATTATCTTGGCAACCATAACCGGAGCCAAAAAAATAGAAAAGGGGGTTGCAACACGAGGGGTTCCCGGAGGTCACCTATCCTTGTACTACTCTCGCCCTAGCACGCTTAACTTCGGAGTTCTGATGGGATCCGGTGCATTAGTGCTGGTGCTATCGCGCCCGTCATGTTGAGGGCACAATTCCTTTATATGTTAACGGTTCACTGTCCCAGCCTAGAGAAATAGCCCATTCAAAAGGTCCAATTGGCTTAACGGCAACCCATCTGTTTCAACAACGCAGCATCCTCGCAAGACAAGATATCTACACGTTGTAAGGCCCTCTAATGTCCCGCGAGTAAGGTTGTCGTCCTTTTAATAGCTAACGATGTACGATCCGGGATGAAAAAAAAGAGCAAAAGAAGAAAAGTGGCCAGAACTGGAGAAAACCTTCGATTTTGGGCTCCAAAAATGGGCATAGCGAGCAAGCTGGCTGCCCTAGTCGTAGAGCTCTCGGAGAGCTTTGCAACGGTATGCTGTGCGTCGCGTAACTCCTTACGGATCAAAAGTTATGGGTATCGGAACGACAGAGACCTGGTCACAAGCACTACGCCCTCGGTTTGCTGGCCCAGCCTCCACGTGAAGCGAAGTTGTCTTGCCCACGGTGCCGTGGGATTCGATAATAGAAATGTGGTGGATGA
The DNA here is from genome assembly GCA_037974665.1 of Ehretia macrophylla. Taxonomy (NCBI): domain Eukaryota; kingdom Viridiplantae; phylum Streptophyta; class Magnoliopsida; order Boraginales; family Ehretiaceae; genus Ehretia; species Ehretia macrophylla. The sequence goes on from CM075769.1 coordinate 76,292,254, forward strand.
ATTTTCTTGGCAACCCTAACCAAAGCAAAAAAAATTGAAAAGGGGGGTGCAACACGAGGACTTCCTAGGGGGTCACCCATCCTAGTACTACTCTCGCGCAAGCACGCTTAACTTCGGAGATCTGATGGGATCCAGAGCACTAGTGCTGGTATGATTGCACCCATCATGTTGAGGGCACAATTCCTTTATGTGTTAACGGTTCACAGTCACAGCCTAGAGAGATGGCCCTTTCAGAAGGCCTAATGGGCTTAACGACAACCAATCCGCTTCAACAACATAGCATCCTCGCAAGACGTGATATCGACGCGTTGTAGGGCCCTCTAATGCCCAGCAAGTATGGTTGTCGTCCGTTTAACAGCTCATGACGTACGATCCGGGATGGAAAAATAGAGCAAAAGAAGAAAAGTGGCCCAAAACTGGCGAAAATGTTCGATTT